>CM040122.1:467579261-468179261 GCA_022559845.1 Amorphophallus konjac
ATAGCATAGACTCGCGGGTCGGCTGTCAAACCACGGCTAGGGTGGTTCTCCTCAGAAGACTCGTGAGACATGCTCACAGTTCTCCCAGAACGCAAAAACATACACTAGCAAGTAGGTAGCAGAGATTATCAAACAAGTGGATGCCTTTACGCCCTTTTTTTTGTTTTGATTTTGATGATTTTTTTGTGTGTTTTTAGCGAGATCCGAAGTTCACACAAGATAGGGACCCTAGTTTATTTTTGTTTCACCGCCGTGTCAGCTAGGGTCTCTCGTCTCACCACGAATGAAATGACTAACTTCGGGGAACTTCAATGGTACAACCAGCCCAGTGAACGAAGAGGAGATTCTTCGATGTCGGGGACTTACGGAGGTCCCAGTGTAGGAGATTCTAGTCCGTTGAGAGGAATTCCCAAACGGAGAGTCCTTCCTTCACCGGGAAAGGGTGATCCTCAAAAAAAATGAAAAAAAAGGATAGAAAAGAGGAATGGATGTATGCAATGGAATGCTGACAGATATATGGAGTGGGAAAACAACAGAAATATCAAACATGTAATAAACAAAGAACCAATCAGAACTGACGGTGCTGCCGTGAGCACAACGGGGGCGCGCGTGGGCGCCAAGGTGGAGAGGCACGGGTGGTGCCGAACTTGCAAGGGTAGCCGAGAGGAAGCAGTAGACGTCCCACCGTGATCGCCAATCTGTGAGCGACGTCACGCGGTTCGGGGTTCGATGGTGCGGGGAAGAGGATGCGGAGAGCGCGCGGGCTCCTCTTTTTGTTTGTTTTGTTGTTTGCTGCAACACAGAGATGAGAGAAGAGAGAGAAGGGGCCACCACGGGAGATTGCTCCGGCGGGGCGAGCGGGACAAGTATAATATAGCAAGATATGGGGTTCAAACGGCCATAGCGGGAAGTGACTCGCCGCGACCTCGGGGGGACGGGAATGGTGCAGAAATTAAATAACAAAAATTGAAACGGCCATTGGGGAAGTGACTCGCCGCGGCCTCGAGAATAGGAGCAGAATATAGCAGGATATAAAAGAGAATATAAGAACAGAGATTTAAACGGCCATTGGGGAAGTGACTCGCCGCGGCCTCGAGAATATGAGCAGAGTATAACAGAATATAGAGAGAGTATAAGAACGGAAATTTAAACGGCCATTGGGGAAGTGACTCGCCGCGGCCTCGATGATATGAGCAGAATATAACAGAATATAGAGAGAATGTAAGAACGGAAATTTAAACGGCCATTGGGGAAGTGACTCGCCGCGGCCTCGATGATATGAGCAGAATATAACAGGATATAAAGAGAATATGAGAATAGAAATTTAAACGGCCATTGGGGAAGTGACTCGCCGCGGCCTCGATGAAAAGATGTGATCGCCAGGGGCCGAAAGACCCCAAAATAAGAAAGTGATCGCGCCTACCTCAAGAGCGGGAGATGGCGGGTTGCTTCTTCCTCTCCTTCCGGCCGGCCGACGGAGAGGGCTTTCCTCGGCTACCCTTGCAAAACAACGACAAACAAATGACAAGTGGCTTAGAAAGATGAATGTGTAGTATTCATATCCTTGCAATAAAAATGATGAAATAACGGGAAGACACACACCTGGTTGGTGTTATCTTTTAAACCCCTCTCGGACTCGAGTAGGAGGAAAATGAGATGATGGATGCGAGATGATGAATGCAAAGAACTACGAAGAAAAGGAAAGAGTTGGCTTATTGGATGTGCCGGTGGTGAAATTCGGCGGAGCTCCGGCAGCGTGGGGACGACGTAGAAGCGCGGTGGATGAAGACGACCTTCCTCTCGCGAGCGTAGGCACCCGAGAAGCCGGCAGAACCTCCACCTACAAAAGACCCCACGGGTTAGAAAAATGACTCCGTAGCCTCTGGGCTCCGACAGCCTATCGGATCACTGCTTAGCTCCCCCAGAACTGAGGGGGTGGGCCTCTATTTATAGAGCTCCGGAAGGTGGAGGCGTCCAGGACCCTGGACACCTCCATCAGGGCCGAAATAATATTTTATTCTATTTTTATTGATTTTTTTAGAATACTTTTATGGGGGCGTCCAGGGTCCCGGACGCCTCTAACAGGTCCACCGAAAACCGACGACGGCCGCACGCGGTTTGGCACAACGCGTGGTTTTGTGAGCGGCGCCTCGTGATTCAGAAATGGGCGCGTCCAGTCAGCTGGACGTCTCTAAATTTGGCTTTTTTCACACACGACAACCGTCGTTCGGTGGGCGGCGCCCGTGAGGGAATTCATGGAGGCGTCCAGGGTCCCGGACGCCTCCAAATATATATTATTTTTATTGTTTTTTGTCTTTTATGCCTGGGCTGGATTTTTGATTTTTTTATAATTTGTTTTTATGGAGGCGTCCAGGGGCCTGGACGCCTCCAATAATATATATTGATTTTTTTTGTTTTTAATGCCAAGTGGCATTTTAATCATATTTTATTTTTATTTTAATGGAGGCGTCCAGGAGCCTGGACGCCTCCATTAATATATATATTTTATTTATTTTTAGGGCCCTGAGAAAAAAATTAAAATAAATTAAAAAGATGGGGGCGTCCAGGGGCCTGGACGCCCCCATTAAGACCCACCCGGGTCTTTAAATCAGGCGTCGGCGGGCGCTCGGCAGACACCCTTCTTGGTCCCGGAACCTCTTGATGCGTCTGACTGGTGTTGATGCCGTCCGAATGCCGTGACGAGATGATTCCGGATGCCGAAAAAGGCGGAAGAAGACTCAGGAAAAGGAAGCACTCGAGCGATTCGAAATGCGTAGGCCATCGCGGGGCGTTGTATAGTAATATGAGACTTTCTCATGAGACGTCAAGAATGGCGTGTCTACAGTTACAGCTGGTATCAGAGCGCGGTTGTGGAATTACATGAGAATCATAGGTGATTGTATTGGTCCACTAGTCCACAGCGATGATGTACATGTGACGCTGGCATTGGGCACCGCGTGTTTATTTTGACATTGCCGTTTCCGTGTTTTCTGTCTTGTGCTTCAGGAGCGAGTATGGCGCCGAGGAGAAGTTCTCGCTCTCAGCAGGGGCAGTCGGCTGGAGGTCAGGAGATCCAGCAGGGGGTCCAGAGGGACCAGGAGGAGCATAGCAGAGTTCCGGGAGCTACCGAGGCCGCGGATGCTGCGAGGGCTCCGGGGGCCGAGGATTTCTTCCGTGGCATGTACCATCTCATGTCTCAGCAGTTTGGCGGAGAGGCCGGTGAGGGCTCGTCAGCTAGGGGTGGGCCAGGCCGAGCGGTGAGGGACTTCATGCAGTTCCATCCACCTTACTTTAGCGGCCAGGCAGACCCTGATGCGGCTCGTGATTGGCTCGATGAGATGGAGCGGGTGTTCAGTTCTGCGAAGAGTACTGCCGAGGACAGAGTGGTGTTGGCCTATAACCAGTTGCAGGGTACGGCTCGGAGGTGGTGGTCTTCCAAGTGGAAGACGTCCTTTCAGCTTCGTCCACTTGAGCAGGTCGAGTGGGATGACTTTGTCAGTGCTTTCGAGCGTACGTACTGTCCAGATGTTGTTGCTACGCAGCGGATGCGGGAGTTTCTGGAGCTGGTGCAGGGTGACATGTCCGTGTTGCAGTATAGGGCCCGATTTGTCGAGCTGGGTCGGTATGCACCTCATATCATGGAGCATGAGAGGGTGAGGACCACGCAGTTTGTGCAGGGCTTGAGGCTGGAGCTGAGGCACCATTTGATCGCGAATGGGGCCACTGATCTAGAGACGGCGTCTCGTGTTGCGATTTCCTTGGAGATGGATATGCAGAGGACTCGAGGACCGATCAGCCAGGGGCAGTCTTTGTCAGGTCGCAGCCAGCAGTCGGCTACCCAGCAGCAGGGTTCCTTCCAGCATGCGATGAGTGGTTCAGGAGTGCCGGCACATGCAGCTTCGGTGACAGGATCTGCGTCCTTCGGCTCGAAGGTCAAGAAGTTCTTCAAGATGGGGTTCGGCAAGAAGAAGTCCAGAGATCAAGGGCAGGCTTCATCGGGCAGTGTACAGCAGCCGATTCCTTTGCAGCGTCAGGGATCAGTGGGTGGATCGCGAGGACCTTGTCCACGATGTGGTGGGACCCACCCAGGCAGGCAGTGCACGGCGCCGATCATCTGTTTTCGGTGTGACCAGCCAGGGCACAAGGCGCGTGACTGTCCTCAGAGGCCGCCGCAGCAGCAGGTTCCCCAGCAGCAGCAGCAGCAGGGACAGTATCCGCCACTACCCAGGTCAGCTAGCGTGGGAGGCAGGCAGAGGGCTCGTGGCCAGATCACGCACTTGACCAGGGCAGAGGCAGTGGCATCGCAGCTCGTGGAAGGTACCGTTCAGATTTTGGGTTGTGCGGCTCGGGTTTTATTTGATTCTGGCGCGTCTCATTCGTTTATTTCGGAGGATTTCGCGTCGAGCGTCGAGGAGCCGGTGACCCAGTTGTCCTGTGATTTGGCAGTGGAGTTGCCTTCGGGTGATTTTATGGTCACTCCGTATTGCTTCGACCAGGTTCCGGTGTGGATCGATGGGCGGAGTATGCCAGGAATGTTGTATGCGTTGCAGCTTCGGGATTACGACGTGATTCTAGGCATGGATTGGCTCAAGACTCATGGAGCGGTGGTGGATTGTGGGATGAAGAGGGTCTACTTCCAGCATCCGAGCAAGAGGACCTTCTATTTCCAAGGTATCCGTTCCGCCTCTTCTCGATTCCTTATCTCTGCTATTCGAGCCCGTCGATTGCTTGATTCAGGTTGTCAGGGTTTTCTCGCGTCTGTGGTTGTGTCTGATCGGATGGAGCCGAATGTCGAGGACATTGCGGTGGTGTGCGAGTTTCCCGATGTTTTTCCTGAGGAGTTGCCTGGATTACCTCCCCAGCGGGAGATCGATTTCGTGATCGAGGTTGTACCTGGTACGAGACCTTTGGCGAAGGCTCCCTACCGTATGGCCCCCGCTGAGTTGAGGGAGTTGAGGGCGCAGTTGCAGGAACTGCTGGCCAAGGGGTATATTCGTCCGAGCTTTTCCCCTTGGGGTGCGCCCGTGTTGTTCGTGAAGAAGAAGGACGGTAGTCTGCGGCTATGCATTGACTATCGGCAGCTGAATGAAGTGACCATTAAGAACAAGTATCCGTTGCCGCGGATTGATGATTTGTTCGACCAGCTTCAGTCTGCGCGAGTGTTCTCGCGGATTGATTTGCGGTCCGGTTACTATCAGCTGAGAATTCGCGAGTCCGATGTGGAGAAGACTGCGTTCAGTACGAGGTACGGGCATTATGAGTTCTTGGTGATGCCGTTTGGGCTCACCAATGCCCCAGCAGCCTTCATGGACTTGATGCAGAGGGTGTTTCATCCGTATTTGGACCAGTTCGTGGTCATCTTCGTGGATGACATCCTTGTTTATTCGCGGTCTGCTGAGGAGCATGCGTACCATTTGGGTGTGGTGCTGCAGACGTTGCGAGATCACCAGTTGTATGCGAAGCTCAGCAAGTGCGAGTTTTGGCTCAGCGAGGTGCACTTTCTGGGGCACGTGATTTCTGGTGATGGCATTTCCGTGGATCCCGCCAAGGTCGAGGCTGTGATGCAATGGCCGAGGCCGAGGTCGGTGACGGAGATCCGGAGTTTCTTGGGGCTTGCGGGTTATTATCGCCGGTTTATCCAGGATTTTTCTCGCATTGCGACCCCGATGACGAGGCTCACGCGGAAGGAGGTGCCTTTCGTTTGGTCCGAGGAGTGTGAGCAGAGCTTCAGTGAACTGAAGAGGTTGCTCACCTCGGCTCCGGTGTTGGTTTTGCCTTCTGGATCGGGAGGTTTTGTGGTGTGTACAGATGCTTCCGGCGTTGGATTGGGTGCTGTTCTGATGCAGCATGGTAGAGTGGTGGCTTATGCATCTCGGCAGCTAAAGCCCCATGAGGAGAACTACCCTACCCATGATCTTGAGTTGGCAGCAGTGATCTTCGCGCTGAAGATCTGGAGGCATTATCTGTACGGTGAGAAGTTCGAGGTGTTCACTGACCATCAGAGTTTGAGGTATGTGTTCTCGCAGAGAGATCTGAACCTCAGACAGAGGCGTTGGATGGAGTTCATGAAGGACTATGACTTCACCCTGTCTTATCAGCCGGGCAGGATGAATGTCGTCGCCGATGCCTTGAGTCGGAAGGTGGCGGTCAGTACCTTGATGTTGAGGAAGTGGAGGCTCTGGGAACAAGTGCCCGAGGTATCTTTCAGGCTCAAGATTCCCCAGGAGCGAGGGTTGGCAGTGCTTGCGAGTCTGACTGTCACTCCTGCTATCCGTCGTCAGGTGACAGAGGCTCAGCATGCGGACCCTGAGTTGCCCCGGATTCTGGCTATGGCTGACGTAGAGCTCGGCGAGGACGGTGCTGCGAGGTTTCGTGGCAGGCTGTACGTCCCAGCGGAGGAGCAGGTTCGTCGTGCGGTGTTACGCGAGGCTCATGGGAGCAGGTACATTGTACACCCGGGTGCGACGAAGATGTATCGGAACTTGCGAAGGCAGTTCTGGTGGCCTGGCATGAAGAGAGATGTCGCCGAATTTGTGGCCAGGTGCCTGATCTGTCAGCAGGTGAAGGCGGAGCATCAGCGACCAGGAGGTACTCTCCAGCCTTTGGATGTTCCTGCTTGGAAGTGGGACCATGTGACAACGGATTTTGTGGTGGGGTTGCCGAGGACCCCGAGTGGGCAGGACAATATTTGGTTGCTGGTGGATCGGCTGACGAAGGTGACTCGATTGTTACCGGTCAAGGTCAGCTGGAGCGTGTCCAGGTTGGCTCGTCTGTATGTGGAGCGGATCGTGCCGTTGCATGGGATTCCCATTTCGATCGTGTCGGATCGGGATCCGCGCTTCACTTCTGGATTCTGGAGGAGTTTCCAGCGAGCTCTTGGCACGGAGTTTGCATTTAGCTCGGCGTATCATCCTCAGTCAGATGGTCAGTCTGAGAGGACCATTCAGACTTTGGAGGACATGCTGAGATCCTGCTGCCTGGAGTGGCAGGGGAGTTGGATTCATCACCTACCGTTGGTGGAGTTTGCCTATAACAACAGCTATCATTCGAGCATCGGCATGGCTCCCTATGAGGCTCTGTATGGGCGTCCTTGTCGGACTCCACTTGATTGGTTTGAGGTGGGTGAGCGTGTTTTGACGGGACCGGAATTGGTGCAGCAATGTGTGGAGGTTGTGCACCTGGTTCGTCAGAACATGTTGGCGGCCCAGAGTCGGCAGAAGAGCTATGCTGACCGTAGGAGGCAGCCCCTTGAGTTCGCCGTGGGCGATCGTGTGTTCTTGAGAGTTTCTCCGATGAAGGGGGTGATGCGTTTTGGACGGCGTGGGAAGCTGAGTCCCCGCTACATTGGTCCTTTCGCGATTGTGGAGCGCATCGGTGAGGTTGCTTACCGGTTGCAGTTACCTCCTGAGTTGGCGTCGGTGCATGACGTGTTCCACGTCTCGATGTTGCGGAAGTATATGCCCGATGACTCTCATGTGCTCGAGTTTTCTGTTTGGCCTGAGGTGACTCCAGATCTTTCTCTCCCAGAGTTTCCGATCCGCGTGGAGGATAGGCGAGAGCAGCGCCTGCGGAACAAGGTCATTCCCTTGGTAAAGGTCGTGTGGCAGCGACACTCTGGTGGTGAGGCTTCGTGGGAACGTGAGGACGAGATGCGTCAGCAGTTCCCGTATCTGTTTGAGTGAGTCTTCCTCTTCTTTCCCCGTTGGTTGTTCTCAATTTCGAGGACGAAATTCCTTAAGGGGGGAGGGCTGTAATATCCCGGACCTTTCGGATCCTTCTTCGTGGGTCCCGGATCTAGTTTTCGGAGCGTCCGGCTCCGTTGTGTCCGAAATTTCGTTTCGGACATCTTTCGTGTTCGAATCGACGCGATCCGGAGTCGTTTCGGAGGCCCGGAGGCGTTCCGCGGCTTTTCCGCGTGTGTTTTCCGATTCCCGGCGTGTGTTTCGGCTTTTCCTTCGGACGCTCGCTGCGGGTTAACTGGGCCGTTCACCCGGGCACGAGTGGTACCGTTGCGATCGGTGCGTTCCGAGGATTCCAGAAATGTATTTTTCTATTTTTTGGTATTTTTCCGAAAATTCAGATTTTCTATAAATCCTAATCCTTTTTCTTTTCTTTTTCCCTTTTCTCTTTCTTCTTCCTCTCCCTCTCTCTCGCGACCGTGAGCCCCCTCTCTCTCCCTCTCTCCCATTCGGACGCGGCGAGCCCCTCTCCGGCTACGGACGGCGGCGGGGCGACGGCGCGGACGCGTGGGCGACGGTGAGGCGATCTCGTGGGCGTGCGGCGAGCGTGGGAAGCGTGGGGAGTTCGTGAAGCTTCGAGCATTCTTCGTGATTCGTGATCGATCCGGCGGAGCATTCGCTCCATTGAGGTAGGGTGACGTTCCTTAGCCTCATGCCGTTCTTTTCCGTGATTTATAGGCCGCGGGGAGGCCGAGAGGGGATCATTTGAGCGTTTTTGGGTTTTTCCATGATTTGGGGAGAGCTCGCCCGATCTATGGATTCAATGCATGGATTCGTGTTTTGAGGGGCTAGAATCATGCTAGGGGTCCCCAGGGGTCTTCCCCTTTGTTTTCCCCCTCTCCTATGGAGGTATGGGGGCGTGCTTGGAATTTTTGGGCGTTCTTACCGTTTTCGGCCGCGGACTGAGAACGCGCTATACTCCAGTAGCGCGTTCTTGGAGGTCGCGCTGCCCCGACCGAGCGCGTTCATCGGAGAAGATGAACAGTTTGGCGGTTCGTGTCGCGCTATGGGGCCCTAGCGCGATCATCATTGTCGCGCTAGGAGGACCTAGCGCGATGGTCCGTGTCGCGCTATGGGGCCATAGCGCGACAACCCTTGTTGCGCTAGGGGACCCTAGCGCGACATGTCATGTCGCGCTAGGTATCCCTAGCGCGATTTGGTTCGTTGTTGGGTGTTCCCCTTGGGCCGTGTGTGCGTCCCGGGCACCCTGTGGAGTTCCGTGACCGTGTCTTTGGTGTCCGGAAGTCCCGTTTGCCTCGGTCAGGCGTTTGACCGTGGGCCGTGCGTCTGTTTCTTTTCCGACCGTGGTCACTGTGCGACGGGGCGGGTGTGTGGGGTGATTCCCCCCTGTTGTCGGGTTCGGACGTCGTTTTCCGTTGACTTGAGAGTCTACTCCTTCAGTGACCCTCCACTAGTCGTAGCCTACTAGTACGCGGGTGCTAGTCGCACCAGGGAGTGGTGTACGGGTCGACCTTTCGAGACGGTTTGTGGACCGGTTACCGTTGGGCCCCACGTCTTGCAGCCAGAGTCCGGCTGAGGGGAAAACCGGTCAGAGGGCCAGACCAGGGACGCGCGGTCTGTGTGTGCACACGTGGTTGGGGGCGGTTGGACCCACGTCGACGGGCGTGACCCCAGCTAGTCACTTGTTGTGGTTACTTGTACGATGTTCGCGCCTCGGGTAGGACCTACCACGTCAGGCGGTTCACCTGCGGTGCGGTGTAAGACGTCAGGGGACGCTACCGGCTGTGCTTCTAGTGGGTGGTACTCCTGTCGAGTACGGAGTGTCAGACTGTCAGTCGTGTGTTTCCGACCTTCGGGTTTTGACGGTTCGACCGTTGAGTTTCGGTCTTCTCGTACCGTGGCATGTGTGTCGGTTTGCGTGCCGTAGGGTCTAGTTTTGTAGAGTACAGGGCTTTCCTTTCCGAGGTACTTTCCTACCGCTAGAGTAGTGGTTTCTCGTTTTTCGAGGTAGGGTTCGAGTGATCCCTACTGAGTCTTGTTCTGAGACTCATTCCCTGCGTGTTTTCACCGTGTTTCAAGTGAGGCGCCACCTTCGGGGAGCGCGTCAGGAGCGCAGCGTGGTGCGGGTGCCCAGAGGTAGTGCCAGAGGTCAGAGCCGGGGGATGCCCCGTGTAGCTGTACTCTTCTTTCTTGTCACTGTACTAGTCGTGGACTACTGTTGCTGTTATTGTTCTTTATTGTGGACCATGTAAAATGTTAATTTATTTCCTGCTTAATATTATAACTGTTTAATTTCTGCAATTATTTTTGATACTTGTGTAGTTTCCACACCATCCTTTTAACCCTTCCGAGTCTTCGGACTCGTGGGTGGCGGTACGAGTCTCGGGTTATCGGGCCTTCCCGGTAATCGGATTCTCGGGTCGTTACAACCCGCCACTCCCAGAAATCGACCAAGGACGTCCTGCCAACATTCCAGCCAAGCGGTGCCTCCAGAAGATCTTAGGAAGGCGATGTTCCTTTGGAAGCCGCACCTTACTGTCCAGCGAGTCAGAACCGAGTCGGTGCAGTACCGAGTCGGCGCAGGACCTAGTCGGACCAGCAGGCCGACTTCGCTCCGAACGCACCTCCAGATTGTTGCCCGTCAACCTAGGGTCGGTCCTCCCGGGCCCACTTGTAACCCTTTACCTCCTTACATGGAGTGGGTAATAACATTCACTGTTGTAATTAAGTTTTTACCATTGTACCGGGAGTTGCCGTAACTGGCCGGGATCATCTTCCCCACGCCCGAAGCATGGAGGTAAACTCGTTACCCTCCTCGTAGGCATTTGCTTTACCTGTATATTTTTGAATACCGCTGCATGTGATAGGTTCTTAGCCCGATATATTTTTATCACCGCTGCGAGAGAGCGAGAGTCAGTGACCCGTCCCGTGACTCGATCCGAGTACACGCAGAAAGCCGATACCCGAGACTCACTGCCGGTTTCTCAACCGTGCACGGTCCAGCGTTTCCCTCGCATAGGGACGATCGCGAGCTAGAGTCCCAGTTTGCGTGTCCGTCTCGCATCACTTCCTTTGCCATTCCGTTCGCAACCACCACCGATAGGCCTCAACCACCGCCAGATAAGGTCCGAGGAGGCCTGTGGACGCACTAAAATTCGGAGGGGGGATCCGTTCGTTGGTTGGTCGGGGTTAATTCTTCTATTTAGTGCGAGGGCGTGCCAGTCACAAAGTGACGATTTATTCGGGCTTCGTGGAAACCCATGGTGCGCTCGATCTGACTAATCAGACAATTGTGTGGTTCGTGTCGGGACCGAAACCCGCCGTGCCGTAAAGGCCACGGCGTTATTTACATCCCCCATACGGGGGAACACCCTTGATTGATTGCCGGGAATAAGGGCCCTACGGCCTAAAGAGAATACTAATAATGTAGGAGGATAGTGAAAGATGAACTATGCTAGAAACCCGTCTCGGGACGTGAATGTTCAGACTATGTCGGCCACTCATGGGCCACTTCATGTTCGGACGAAGCTCCGTGCTTGTAGTATAAAAGACGGTGACAAAATCCGCGTGAATGTCTGCCACGAACAAGGCAAGTTTAATGAGAATATGGGACTGGATCCCGGTAGAAACGGGTCAGATTGATAGACTGTTGGCCGGAGATGATTTCGAACTGTGGCCATGTCGGAAATTCCGTAAACCACGTCCGATACCATAAGGCGTCGTCGGTTTTCTCTTTGCACCCAGTCCGAGGGAGTGGATTATTAAGTGCATAGCCCGAGCTTACTAACGTGCGCCCTCACACGCGGATCGACCTGCGCGGTCAGGTCGCGGGGGTCAAGGGGGCAACGCCCCTTGCGGGGGTTTCCGGGGGCAGCGCCCCCGGAACAAAAATTCAATTAAGGCGCGGGTGATGGAGCTCCCTCCATTCATTCTTTTATTAATGGCATTGATCTCTTGTATTCCCCTTTGAACCTTTCTATTCCCCTTTTCTTTACTAGCCATTTATCCCCTTTTTGTTAAGGAGGCGTGCCGGATATGGGAAGGAAGATGATGGCGCCGATTTAGGGTCTTAACAGGTAGACAAGGGGGGAGGGCGCGCCGGGTATAGGGGCGCCGTTTTAAGAGTTTAACGAGGGAATGAGGGAGGACGCGCCGTTTTTGGAGGGCAAGGGAGAGATTGGGGCGCGCCGTTTTAACGTTCAGTAGGGGAGAAATGGGGGGCGCGCCGTTTTTGGGCTTCGGTAAGATGGAGATGGGCGCGCCGTTTTAATGTTGAATGGGGAGATTGGGGGATTTTGTGAGGAGGGTTGAAGCGGCGCGGTGGAACAAAGGCCGCGCCGTTTTAACTCGCGCTGGGATAGTTATATGAAGGCTGTTTCAGAGCTCTGTTACCGTGTTTTCTTTTCCTTTCACCCGTAGATTGATTCAAGGTTTGATTTGTTCGTTCTGTTGATAGATCAAACTGGTAATGAGAAGGTTTTAAGAGTTTTAACCATTTTAATCGTTTATTATGATGAAACAGTATGAACGTCTAAGAGTTTTATTCAAACAGTTTGCTCACAGAGGCCTCACTTCGTTCTTCATCAGTTCAGCTCATTCGCTAGTTGTTGAGCGTTCTTAGCCCTGGCGAAAATCGGGCAGCACCTCCCCTAGACCGGGGCTTGCCAGAGAGAAGCAAGAGTCACCACGCGGATTACTCCCGGGTGAACTCTCAAAAATGCGGAGCGGCCTCACGGCAGTCCGTTAGTCCGAGTATGAGTGTGGAACGCTCGAGGGCCAGCCTACGAGAGCGACCATGACTCATGGACGACGATATTCGGGGCGAGACAGAATCTATGCCACAGTAGGGCAATGAATGTTCATCCGACAGTGGGTACCTTTGTGGGTCATGCCATGGAAGGGCAGCCCTCAAGGGCCAGGGATGACCGGAGAATGAGAAGACGGAGCAAAGAATGGAATAGAGAACACAAGAGTTGCAAAGCAGACTTTTCTTCTTTTATTCACCCACACAACGGGGAAGGAAACTTGATACAGATAAAATAGAAGAGAAGGCGTTACAAACAAAAAGGGAAAATACATTCGATGGAGAGAAAGAGAGATGCATTAGACGGAGGAGGGAGAGGGAAGCATTGGCTTCTCCCCCTCCAACTCACCTCTCACTCTCGCCCCCTACCTCTTTCTCTTTTCTTCAGCCCAGAACCGTGGAGCTCTCGGATGCCAGTAGCTCCTTCTCCTCCCTTCTCTCTTTTCTTTTCTCTCTTCTTCTGTTCCCCTCTTCTCTTGATCATCTGTCTGTTTTTTTTTGCTTCACAATGCTGCCCTTTATATATCAGCCGGCCTGGGAGCGTCCCTGCCAATTCCACCTCGTCCGCAACGAAGTCAGGAGTTGACTCGTTGTGCTGGACGCCGTTGATTCGTCCCGTACGCTGCTGCTTGTCCGAGGACGGGATGTTCGTAGGTTTGCTGGGGGTTGCTTCGCCATTGAGCTTCTGTGCTGTCGAATGGAGGTTGAGACAGAACCAGGGGCATTGAATGTTCTGTGCATCTCATTTATGCAGAACAGAGTGTCGGCTGGCGGATGGGATGGCCGTCGAGTTAAAACAGCGCGAGGGAAGGTAGTCACGCCGACTAAACATCAAGAAGGCGCGCCGGATTAAGCATTGAAGGGCCACGCCATTCTAACATTTGAAGGAGAAGTTAGTGGCGCCGTATGAAGGTGTAAAGGGGGAGGCCTCTTTGACGGGAGCGCGCCGGATGGCCAAGGGCAACAAATGGGCGCGCCGTTTTAACATAAAGAAAGGGGGTGGCGCCGTTTTAAGGCGTGCCGCTTTAAGGCCCTTTCGCGCCGTTTTAAGCACCGAACAGATTCTTTTCGAAGTCGAGGCAGTTTGTACGAATGTTGGCATTCCCATAATGTTCCGGTTGCGTTGCATGGCTTCCACAATCTTCTGTTCGCGGCCTCCGAGACTCGGTCCCAGACTTTGCGTGACTTTCGGTGCAAGTTGAGACTGTGTCGGAGTTCCCGGCTCTTCTTCGATTCAACTCTCGGCACGGCCGGTCGGAGCCTTGTAGCTGTATCTTCTGCTTAGGGGGCTTCCTTAGCGGGTAGCGGACCACCAAGTGAGTTCTTGTCCTGATCGGGCGAGGCATGAGGTTTATTCGGCATCTCTGTCTTCGACTCGCGCTCTAATGTGTAGACGCGAATGTCGCCATCACCATCATCGTCATTTTTGGCGTCCACAAGGCCCTAAGGTGCGGAGGGAGCGATGTCACACGCTCACGAGCCTATACTAGTCCAAGAACCCGATTAAGGTTAGCGACCATATATAGAGACAAGAACCACAAAATGAGGAGAGTGGGGAGTGGGGGGCATAGCAATAGGGATTGGGGGGGGTTGCTAGAAGTGGGAGTGTAGAGTAGTTGGGAAAGGGTGGGCTTTGCCATATGTGGGAGGGGGGTGGCAAGGGAAGGGGGAGGGGTTCGACGGAGGTGGAAGGGGGTGCACTAGTAGTTGGGGGGCTTTGTCAGCGCAGTAGGGAGGGGGTTTGTTGAGTGTGCGAGGGGGTGGGGAGGTGGGTGGGGCAGAGCAGCAGGGATGGGGTGGTTTGCTCGAGGTGGGAGGGGTGGAGTAGTAGGGAGAGGGGGACTTCGCCACAGGTGGGAGGGGTGGTGGCAGGGGGAGCAGCAAGGAGGGGGGTTTGACAGAGGTGGGGGGTGGGGGAGCTTCGTTGGAGGTGGCAGGGGGCAGAGTAGTAGGAAAAATGGGTTGGGGTGAGGAGTGGGACTTTGTCAGAGGTGGGAGGGGGGTGTAGTAGAAGGGGAAGAAGGTTTCGCGACAACTCCGTGATGGAGAGGGAGCTTCACCACTGAAGGGGGAGGGGGTGCGAGCGGTAAGGGAAGGAGGACGGGGCTTCATGGCGGCTCCAGGAGGAAGAGGGGGGTGCCGATGACAAGGGTGGGGGGGGGTTTGACCGGGGGAGGGAGGGGAGGGGTGTGCAAGACATTTTTATTTTTTATTTTTTTTAATTGATGATACTTTGATCTTTCTATAGGTTTAGTTAAAATTAACAACGATTGACCTCACGTGTGATAACGAGTGGTTACGACGATGACATTTATGCACTATTTGATTTTACTTAATAGTATGACTGCTAATGTATGTTTAGGAGTAAATTTTTTTACAAATTCATTTCTAATAATAGTTTATTTATAAAAAAATCCTCTTTTTTGGTTAGGGGAACGGAATACACGGGAAGGGAGGAAGGATGGGAGAGGTTGAGAGGGGGGGCTACTATTAAGGGGCTCCCGAATGGGATCTCAGCATATACAGGAGACGCCTACACATGTCCACAACTTGGGACGAATGAAGGATAGCTCCAGCAAAAAGATCTTGCACCTCCCGCAGGAATCGGGAATTGAACCCGCTACCACCTCTTTGAGGTGGGGTGTCCACTTCGTCAATGAGGCGGGACAGGTCAAATAACAAATTAGAAGATGGAATGTGTGAGGGAAAAACATGCTGAAACTTCGGAATCGGACAAAAGCTACTTCAAATCAGGGTTTGCCGGCAGTGGCGGAGCCAGGGGGGCAAGGGGTTTATTTATATTTACTCCCAGCCCCATCGTATGTTGGGTTTTATAGCCATAGGTATCTTGAATTTGCATGGAAGGAGGCGTCAGGTGTCAAAGTTAGCATTACTTATGTTTACCTGGGGTGTGAGTTGTTGCGATGGAAGGAGGCATGGGTTAGATTGGTAAATATATTCATTAGGTGGGTTAGAAGTTAAAGGGAGGGGTGGGGCCGTTCTGAACACTTAATACCCATTAATACCCAAAAAAGATCTAAACCTTCTCATCTTCTGTGGTTCTGTTGTTCTGCCGTTTTGCATACCTTAAAATTGAAAACGCAACACTGCAGCACTCAGCAGTCTGCAGCGATTCTCTCTCTGTGCATCTTACTTGAAGGAAAGGAGAGATTGAAAAAGAAAGAAGCAGCCAGAGAGAAAAATGAAGAGAAGAGTTCGATCTTGTGAAGCTTATTTTTGATATTATTTGTTCTCCTGAACCTGAAGTTTTTGATTTGGGGATTTATTCTGTGTAAGGTAATACCGTATTCTTCCATTCTCTTATTTGTATTTTTTAAGATTTGAACACATCTTGAGAGAGTAAATGTGTACTACTATTTTTCATAGAATAGTGTTGTCGATTTATCCCGTGATTTTTTCCCTCCATGTCGTGGGGGATTTTTTGACGCTAAAAATTTAGTTCATTTTGTGTGTGATTGTGCTTGCGTTGGTTTGGTGATTTTTCGGCTCGATACTTGCACATAGTGATATAGATGGCATAAAAATTATTATGGCTGTGCAGGGACGTCAAAAGGTGTACAGATAAATTTATTTCCGTGTCGATTCTTTGATTACACATGTTTTGTGCTTAGATTTATTTTTTTAACTCTTCAACAAGTAGAACCATAAAAATGTATTATAGCTGCTTGTTGAAAAACTTTGTCTGTAGCCATGCAGGTTTGCTTCGCAGAAATAAAAAAAACTATATCAAGCTGTGCACAGAAATAAAAAAGGCTATCGGGCATTTCATTGAGGACTATTTTTCTACCCACTTGATTTCACTTTTGTTTATCGAACATGTAAGATTCTCTCTATTCTTTCAATAGTTCAATTTATTAATCTTTTATCCGAATTATGGATGTATATATATGTT
Source organism: Amorphophallus konjac (assembly GCA_022559845.1). Taxonomy (NCBI): domain Eukaryota; kingdom Viridiplantae; phylum Streptophyta; class Magnoliopsida; order Alismatales; family Araceae; genus Amorphophallus; species Amorphophallus konjac. Next base: position 467,595,679 of record CM040122.1, read on the forward strand.
GGATAATGGATATTGGTTCCTTATTTCAATCATTGCACTGCATATATTGATTCCCAGCAAAGTGTCAATTAGGGAAAAAAATTGTAGAAGCACTTAATAAAGAATATAATTGGAGAGTTTTGACATGGGAAGATGCAAAGTTCAAATATATAGATGGAAAATTTTATTTTCATTATAATGCTAACGTAAAGTAATTATATATTTTTTATAGATAAATTTTTGAAGAGAGGGATAACTCGAAAAGCATCACATGACAAAGTAAATGACAACGCGGCTATTGAGATACCGACTTCATCCAAGAGACAACGTGAAGTTGTAGACATTGAAGATCTTCCCTCAGATCCAGGATTAAGAAAAAGGATTGTTGATTACCATCCAAATGATCGAGATCAAATTAGAAGAGCATATTTACAAAAAGGTCCTTTTCAACCTAAGGATATTAAATTTCCACAGACTAAGTGACGCGGTGGCGACGTGGAAATGGATCGACGGCACTCCGATATCACGAACAGGACGGAAACAGATAGGTTGCTATCTCACACAGCTCGGCCTCACGCCGGACGGTCTCACACCGGTGTAGATATGGAAAATATGTAGCGTGGTGTCACAAGTCACATAGGCAAGCATATGTGCATAAGTGATAACATAATGTGCATATCAAGTGAACATCATGAACATGTGACTATGTAAACATGGTAGCATGATCATACAACAAGACAAAAGTGATAAAAGATGTAAAAGAATACCGTGATCGCCACTAAGGAATGACAACGCCAAAAGAATATAAAATACTAAGTGCGTTGTGTACCTTGGAAAAAGAGGATGATCGCGCTCAATATCAAGATGCGGGGACTATGTGGATTACCTCTCCTTGCCTTCCAGCCGGCTAGAAGGTAAGGGCCTCACTTTCATGCTTTCCTGCGAAACAAACACAAAACAAGAGGCAAAACCCATTAGAAAATGCTAAGTGTAGAAATCTGCCCAAGTGCATAAAGTAGCATGAAAGATTGAGGGCAAACTTACCGGGGGAGGGTTTTTAACCCCTATGGAAGGGTGCAAACAATAGGTGTGTATATTGTGATGAGATTAACATGAAGAAATTGATTTAATATGCCATGATGAACATAGATAAACAAGGTGCAAAAGTGCATGCCACAAGAAAAACTGTGCAAACAGTGTAAAGTGGGTGCAAAGACTGATGCAAACAGTAGGGCAAACGATGTCCAAATGAAAAGAAATTTGAGATGACAGAAGACTTGAGTGTTGTAAAGAGTAGGAACAAGAATCACTCAAAAAGGAGGTCGGGACAGAAAGTTATGACACCGGAGATTTGGGAAAAAATATAGACTGTGCAGAAAATTCAGAACAGTGCACAAAATGGGCTCAAAGAATGATGAATATCTCACAAGATAGAACACTAAAAGAGGAAAGAGTGGATGCTATGGAAAGGTGGGAGTGTTGTGGTGAAACTAGGGTAGAAAGGAGAGTTTAAAACGGGGAAAGACCAGTGAAAAACGGGGTGGAAAACTCAAGAAAACAGAAGGGTGCAGAACATGGGAGAAAATGACTAAGTATAAAACAGAATGAACAAGCAAAACTCATGGACAAAATATGCATGAAGATGATGAGGTAATGAGCCCAAAACCAAGGAACACAAAGATTATACTTCCCTCTAGAGCCTGGAGTTGAAAGGATGGATCAAGAGTGCCCCACGGCCTCGCACCGGCGACGCAAACATGCCCCCGTCGCAAGAAATCTGAGTTTCAGCAAAGTGCAGAACAGTGTGGTGAAACCTCAAAAGTAGGGGCTTGGAAAAGGGGGAAAAGATATGAGAAATAAGGCAAACATATAATGAAAATGAAGCTAATACTCCCCTCTTCAAGATGGAGTTGAGGGAGGACGAAAAGGATGAAGCATGACTCCGCACCGGCTTGATGAACAGGCCCCCGTCGTGAAGTTGTAGCAGAAATCAGCAAACTGTGATGATTTGCCAAAAGTAGGGGCGAAGTTAGGAGGTCAAACGATGATGAAATCGAGCAAACAAGGAACCAAAACGAAGCTTATACTTCCCTCTTCAGGCTAGGGTCAAAGGAGGATGAAGAAAATTCGGCATGGCTTCGCCGTCGCCTTGAAAACACGCCCCCGTCGCACAGGAAATCTGGGCAGGTTTATATAGAAAAAGTGGTGAAACCCCCAACTTTCTCCCACGATTCCAGAAGATAGAGTCCACCAAATCTCGAGATCTCTGGATCATTCTCGAGATAATAGTCAAGATAAGGCGTAGGAACAAACATGACTCTTTTTGGTTGAAGATTGTGGAAGTTATGGCTCTTGGAAGAAGCCTCTGGAACCTAATCTGCAGGGTTTTTTGGTTGCACGAAAAGCAGAAAAACCTGATATTGCGGCCACGATTCCAGGAGATATAGCCCATCAAATTTTGATTTCTATGAACCAAAGTAAAGATAATACAAAGGGCTAGAAGTAGGAAAAAACGGGGATCAATTTGGATAAGTATTCTAGAAGTTATGGCCGCCGCAAGATAGCCACATCGCGCAGGTTCGTGGAGATAGAGTCCAGAGCAGGCTGGACTCTTATTGGATAAACGGTCGGACGACTGACCGTTAAGGGTTAAACGGTCGTCAACCGACCGTTTACAACAATGAACGGCCATTAACACGACCGTTTAAGGTAGACTTTGCGTGACTTTGGAAATTGGATTATATCTCCCAAACGGTGCAGAATTAGCAAAAGTGGTAGAAGATAAAATTATAGATAACTCAAAAATGAACAACTTTTATGAAGAAAGTAAGATGAGAAAATGATCAGAAGAGAGAGAAAGTGGGCTAGAAGAGAGAGAAAGAATATCGGGACATAGGTGAACAGTGTAGTCTGCCAAAAAATGTAAATAACTTGAAATAGGTGCAGAACTGGCCAATGACGTAGAAGAAGAAATCGTAGGGATTTGAAAGATGAACAACTTTGGTGAAGGACACATTTTGAAAAGAGGAAAGGAAGGGGGTGAAAAAGGACCATTTTCAAGACTGTGCAACGAAAGGGGGCTGAATGCTTGAGGGAAGCAGGCCTAAATGGGCCGTAAGGCGACTTTGAAGGCCGGAAGGTGACAAGATAGGCTCCAGGGCTCTATGAAATAATGATCTCCAAGGTTCAAAAGGAATGGAATAATGAAATGGACTCGAAATCCATCCAAGAAAGGCTCCAAAATAATGGATAATTCGGGGCATCAAAATGATGAATAAGAGAAATGACTCAACTTGCAGGCTAAAAACGGGTGTCAACAGATGCCCCTCCTTGATGTCCGCTTTGCAAGGGAGCAAGCGAAAGCGACGCGGAGGTGAAATGGAAAGGAGATGGAGCGAAAGTGACAGCGACGTGAAATGGAGATGAAGCGGAGATGAAGCGGAGAGAACTGATAAGCGGGCATCAAGGCAAAAGACACCCGTTTAACCAACAAGCGACAGGAATTCTCCCGAAATCGCCGAACTAACCACCAGGACTGGATGACAAGAATGAGACATGTCTGGAGAACTAAACTAATAGGAAAAAAAGGAAGAACGACCAGGCTCATCGGGGACACAATCCACAGACAATGAGGGGGTCGGAAAGGAGCACAACGTAAAAAGCAAGAGAAATATAACTGAGATAAAATCCAGACAGGAATCACACTGGCCAACCAGACCAAGCGAAAAGATCAGAGAAATCGTTCAAATTCAGAGTGGAATAAAGATCTCTTATCCAAGAGACATGAAGTGCAACTAACCATTATTGAGGAGAAACCTTGAATGGATCACGAGACGTTAATGCTCAAAATATGACATGATGCATGCTGGGCTAAAATAAAGAAATCATCAAAACGAATGCAAAGAAATCATAAAATAGAAATGACTCGAGAATAGTATTGCTAGATTGGAACAATCAGGGTCAAGACACTATCCGCAACCACGGTGTGCGTGATAGAACCATCGCTCCCTAATTTTTCCAACCTAACGGCCTATCCGATGATTAAACATGTGCACCTAGATCATCATCGTTTTTGTTAGAGGGGAACGTCAGATCCTGGAACACATGAATGACCAGCCGGTTCTCGAGATAATATAACAATATAGATACCATATAGTAATGCAACAATGAGTAGGGATAGAAGGCCATACCTGACTTACCTGTGCAGGCGAAAATGACATTTTTTTTGTATTTTCATTTTCTGATTTTTATGGATTTTTTTTTAAATTAGACGACCAACAACATGAATAAGTAAGCATGAACAAAATGAAAACATAACGACCAAATGAACGAAACAACATAACATAACAAAGAATGAACGAGCAAGCAACACATGCAAAGCATCACATAAACAAACAACAAGCATGAGAGCGGAGAACATGGTGGGGCATGGCAACATATGGCGGGACATCACACCATGCAGAATGAAACCACATGCAATGGGACAGAAATACGTAGGACGAGGACATCTAAGACAAACATAGGGGAGACGACATAACACATATGAAATAATCACAAGTGGGACCAGGACACATGCAACACATGGCGGAACGAGACAACACTTGGAACTAGAACATGCATGAGATGACCCTAGGGGATAAGACACCTGGATGACGACCACAGGGGGACAACACGAGAAATGACAAAATATGTTCTTCAATCAATCCCAAGATCCGACGAAGCAGAACCGCCAGGTTCGCGAACAGTGAGGCAAAGAGCCCTCTCTCATGAAGATATGATCAAAAGTTGAGCGATGCAAAGCATGAGAAGGACACGAGCTTCGGAATAGATCGAGGGACAAGTTAGAAGAAAGAGAGGACAAATAAGAAAAATATGAACAGGAGGCAGAGCAAAAGATAGAGCCAGAAAGCTTGAACACCTGCGACCTGCACACTTAGCAACATATCATACATATCCTTAAAACAAAAGAGAAAAAAAAGGAATAGAAGACAAACATTTTTGGATTTTGACATTTTTTTATTTTTTTCTTAGATTTTAGATTTTGAACAATATTTGTTTTTTTTTATTTTTGATAATATCTGATTTTTTTAGATTTTTGACAATATCTCATTTTTTTGAATTTTGACAATATCTCATTTTTTTTGGATTTTGACAATATCTCATTTTTTTAGATTTTTGACAATATCTCATTTTTTTTGATTCTTTTATCGACATATCAATCTACAGCACCTAAGACGGGCTCAAACTACTGGCTAGGGATCGTCGTTCCTACCCCTCTCATCAAAGACTTCCCTTAAGCAGGGCGTGCATGTGAGGGTGGCTTACCACAACCAACCGCTTCTAAAGAACGGTGCCCCTACTAAGGCCATACCCGGGATATAACCCAGCCTAAGAGGGAGAAGCAGAAGAAAAATTGGAGACAAGCTTCGTGCAGGATGGGAGATATCAAGGCTCGAATTCCTTCCAGGGCACTACCCCTCAAAGAGTAGGTCTGTTGCGCCGGGGCTTTGTGTCTTTGATTTCGAGACCCATATTTATCAAGCACGCATGCGACAGGGCTCATGACGTCCCGTGGGGAACTGTACTGCCACTCTTGCCATGCCTTTGATTCATAATTTTGCTATATTGATTCATCATTGATTTTGAGAGCCCTTATTGGCCAGATATTGTATGAAAGCTTTTTTTTTGAAGAGGGTCAAGACTGCCCCTATTTGAGACCTCTCTCGTATTGGGGAGCCCAGGTTGGTCATCTTATCCATCAATCTCTTGCCCCTGCACTTGGCCGAGCAGAGAAGAGAAAAGACCTTCGTACATACCCAAAGTATGGCCAAAGCAGCAACGGTGTGCCTAAGAGGAATCGGCTATGGCTTGCCGTGAAGTGTGTGAAAAACCCATGCCTAAAGGTCACCCTCAACAATTGGAGAAAGAAACTAGACTCCCAGCGCGGAGCTATCACTAGCCTAAAGATGCTGCAGAGGCGACTTATTTGACTAAGCAAACTAACTAAAGCCTAAGGCCACTCAACCATGTTTTAAAGAACCAACATTATAAGCGCGTGCAGAAATAATAGAGTAATAGCAATGATTAGATGTTCTTGCACAAAATAAAAGATACCTTTGCAAATCCATGGCGTGGAAACCGACACCCTGAAGCGATTTCGATCATCGAGCTTTGAGGAGTGCGAACTTTGTTTTCCTTGCTTATCAGGATAAAGGATGAAAGGAGAGCAAATGATTGGATTCCTCGACATAGAGGAGTGGTAGACCTCATACTGGACGAAGAAGGGATAAAAAAAGGAAGAGAGACGAGGGCTAGAACTCCCTCGTTAAGACATTGAGGCCCTGATAACAAGGAACCAAGTACAGAATAAACAGGGATTAACTGAGATCAAGGTGGGCTAAAGCCTCGAAAATAACAAGAAAAAGGGTGAGAACCCCGAAAGGGTGGAGAGGAGTAAGTAGAAAGAGGAGAATAAGAATCATCCGACATGGTCAGAGAGGAGAGTAACGATCACCCGCCAGAGGCGGGGAAGAAGAAGCATAAACACCCGACAAGGTCGGTGAAGAGAAATGATAGACACCTGACAATGTCGGGGAAGAATCAGAAGTAGCACCCAGAAGTCCCGGGGAAGAATCAGAGGGGACACCCGGAAGTCCCGGGGAAGAATCGGATGATGTCCCGAGATCGGGATGAAGGGATGGCATAGGCCGGGGCCTAAAATCATGAGAAAATGGAGAATCTGGAGGTTCCGGATGAGGGGAGAAAGAAGAATGGGGGTTTGCGGACCCGAAAAGAGAAGAGAAAATTATGGAAACTAGATTAGAGGAAGGGAGGTACACCACCCAAGGGTGGGAGCTGAGTAGAAGAAATGATGAATGGAAGAAAGGAGAAGAAGAAGTAGTGGCCCCTTGAGTGCACAACATGCGGCCTTTGTACTTGTGCCGCCGCCTCTTCTTGGTAGAAATCTCCTTGAAATGAATCCGTCTGACACGGACTCGGGCCTTCGGGCTTCTTAATCTACAATGTTTTCTCAAATAGCGGGCCCATCTGGCAGATGACCTAGCCCGACTGTGAATATGTAGCTTCATCGGGGCAGGTTGCCCTAGACTCACGGTGCTAACATGATGTGGACATTCTTGAGCAACTGACTCCTCAGGATGATGAGTATCATGGAACCATGGAGTCTTATCTCTTGGCACTAGAACATGGAGATTCGGCAACTCTACTCGGCAACTGGGCACGAAGCATAACTCCCTTACCAGAAAAGAAGGACAGAACTGAGGGGGAGTAATGTGCGGCGTTGACGTGGCCGACTTACCAATAAACCGAGGGAGATTGTATAACAGGTGCAGAATGTCCTTAGAGAATGTAGAAAACATGGCCAACTGCCCCTTGCATATAGAATTCATCAGGCTCTTAGCAGCCACATGAGTGAGCACCATCTGGGTAGAGAACTCCTCTTGGCCAGTGAACTGAATAGCAATGGAGCGGGGAGAAATAACAGCATTGATAGTGAATCCTCGGCGAGCAATGAGATTGCCATCGGCCTTGCTTGTGAAGAAACTGGCACTAGTGCAATGGAACTCTTCTTTGCAACCATTTCTGAAAATGCAGGCTCTTTATCCCCAAAATAGCCAGAGACTAGGACCCGTATTGGCATGCGGCAAATGACATCTTGAATCTTGAAAAGCACAATCGAAACCTGGCTCGGCTCATTATCTCCCTGGGGACCAGACCCAAGGGGCACCAAAGATAACGCACACCCGCTCCGTGGGGTGGAAGGGGATGGAGAAGTGGAGGTAATAGGCTTGAAGGCGTGGGTAAAGGCTCAGAAGGCATAAGTGGGGGTAAAGGCAAAGGTGGAGGCGTAGGAGGGGGTAAAGGCGAAGGTGGAGGTGTAGGTATAGCTTGCTCAGGCTCGGGCAACAATGGCGAAGGGGATGGCAAAAGCGGTGGAGATGGTGGAAGTGATGGAATAGGGGTCGATAGGAGAGGAGGTAGTAAGGGCGGTGGTGATGGCTGTAGGGGTAGTGGAGATGATGGAGAGGGCGATGTGGGCAATGGAGGTAGTGGAGGTGGTGGAAATGGAGAGGGTGAGGAAGGAGATGAAGGGGAAATGGAAGGTTGTGGGACCCAACGTCGGCGTATTGATACGTACGACACGCCGAGCGGCGTTGGGGGTAGGAGTAGTGGTGGTGGAAGTGGAGGCACCAGCCTGAGGAAGAGATTGGGTAGGCAGAGGTTGCGGAGATGGGGTAGGAGATGGCGAAGGTGATGAGGTAGGTGGAGATGGAGGTGGTACGAGGTAGGCGATGGCATAGGCAGGGAAGTGGATAAGGGGGTAGATAACGGAGTGGGCGCTATGGTAAACGCAAAATCACAGGGGTGCCCCTGGCCTTGAGATGGAGACGGCTGCTTAGGCGACGCTTCCTGTTGTTGCTGCTTACTGCGGAGATATAGAATGACCTCATGAATAGCAGTCCAATCAATCCTCTTCTTCGCTTCTAGATCATAAAGATAATCCTGGAACTCGGGGCAATCCTCAACTAAATGCCCCTGCTGGCGGTGAAATTCACAGAACTGAAGTATATTCCCAACCGCTGGTCGACAAGGCACAACCGGAGGGAGCGACAACGCGTGAGTGGCCATTAAAGCCCTAAAATGTCGGTAAAACACTCTGGCAATGGAGAGCGAGGAGGAGCCTGCTTCGGGCTAGGGGGATGCCGAGGGATATGGGAAGGTGATAGAGAAGGTTGCGGGGATGGAAGCAGAGGTTGCGTAGGCAATGGCGCATGGCTAAGGGAAGGATTTGGTGAAGGCATATGCGGAGCAGGATGAGGGGGTATATAGACGGCATCCACCTGCTCGGGGTGTGGTGTTTCCTTGACCGGAGGTGGGGGTTCATGCGGGTATGAAGAGGCAGAAGGCTGACTCATGGAGGGTTGATATGTGGAGGTATATGGATATGTGGAGGTATATGGGTGTGGGGAGCGGAAGGCCGACTCATGGAAGGATATGTGGTGGAGGGCTGACTCAGGGAAGGTGATGGATAGGAGGCATATGTGGGCGTAGAAGGTGAGAGGACTCGGGGTCAAGGGAACCTAAAAGTTGTTGGTGGATGAAGCGGGCTCGGCTATAAAGTTGTTGCCAGGAGGTGATGTCATTCAAGGCTAAGATGAACCGATACTCGGGCGTTGCATTAGAAATGATCATTTTGATTTGCTCTCCCTCCGGAATATGCCCCGGGACTTGCGCAGCTAGGCGACGCCAGCGGTCGGCGAAGGTAGAGAACTCCTCGTCAGGCTTCATCTTCTCATGGGCCAGATCAACTATAGAATACTTGGGCCCAACCTGGTCTTGATACTGCTGAACAAATTTCTGTTGAACGGCTTGAAATTCACCACTTGATCTTGCGATAATGCAAAGAACCAATCCCGAGCCGTGCCTTCTAGAGACAGACCAAATAAATAAGCCATCAAGCGTTGGTCATGTCGGAATTGGGCCGACTCACAAAGAAACTCCTTCAAGTGCACATAGGGGTCACCGACTCCACCATAGCGGCAATAAGCAGGAATTTATGAACGCGGTGGAAGCTGAAGACCTTGGAATGCGAATGGGACACTCAAAGAAGTTTGGGGATCAATTCGCTGCTGAAGTTCATCAAGCCGGCACTGCGTTTGAGCAATCATCTCCTCGATGGGGAGAGACTGAGAAGGATGCAAGCTAGCTTGAGCAAGAGAGTGTGAATTTGGGCCAGGAGTATGGTATTGGGCCGGATAAAGGGATCTGATTGAGAAGAGGGAACCCCATTCTAGGAGTAGAATGATATGTGGGCCTAGAAAAATCATGAACATGAGAATAAGGATCGATTGGGCCAGCAGCAACATGGGGCCTATTAAGAGAATAAGAGGGCCGTTAAAGGAAGGGGGCCCACTAAGAGGAGAAGAGGGAGGCCCGTTATCAGAATAAGGCCCATTAAGATTAGCAATGAACTTTTGGGCCTGGACTGGGGCCGTTTGGCAGGCAAGAGATGATAGGTGGGTCACATGATTTGCTTGCAGGTCGGAAGGGCCACGAGGAGATGGGCCCGCGTGGGAAGAGGAATCTACACGGGAATAAGAAGATGGGGAGAAGAAGGGTAATATACAGGAGAAAAATGACGCTCCATGAGGGCAAATGGAGACTTTATACAGGAAAATCAGGGAAATACAATGAGGGAAGTAAGGGCTCAAAGGAGGGGGACTGACTCAATAATGCAAAGAAAAAGAAACGAAAAAGAAACCTAGGACAATGAGACTAGACAAATGGACACACAAAATGGACTACCCTAAATGGGCCTAACAATAAAACCTATATGGATGATGGGGGATGCAACACAAAATAACACAAGTGAGCTTGGACAAGCTCACACAACACAAACAATATGAAGGATTTCACCCAAGTCAAACAAGTTAATATGATGGGAAGTATTTTATTGTCAAAGTTTCGAGTGGGCCTTTAAATATTTTCAAATTAAGATTAATTCCCTCAAGATAGGTATCCTATAGAGAATAAGGTCCAAACTTTAGGTTGACTAGGGTTAACTCCTTCACAACGTATGTAAATGCAAGCCTATGGGGTGGAAAGGTACAACCGGCCCGGCGTCCGTGTGGGAATCCACGGCTCGCGGGGACTTATGGAGGTCTCGGATAAGATCACCTAGTCGAGCCCAAGGAATATGGGAGCGAGAGGATCACTTACCGAGAGGGAATGCAACTACAATATGGCAATATGCATGACCCTATGTGCACCGGAGTGCATGTAATTTCTAGCCTAAATCTAACAAATCAAGATATAATGAACATATGTGAACATAACAATATGGATGCAAACAAAGTGAACAATATGAGCATGAAACGCTATCCAAACATGGACATACACACCAAAATCGTAGCAAAGTAAGAGACAAGTGATGGGCACTAGATGTCCCACCGTGATCGCCAAAAAAGGGTGTAGATGTGAAAAATATGTAGCGTGGTGTCACAAGTCACATAGGCAAGCATATGTGCATAAGTGATAGCATAATGTGCATATCAAGTGAACATCATGAACATGTGACTATGTAAACATGGTAGCATGATCATACAACAAGACAAAAGTGATAAAAGATGTAAAAGAATACCGTGATCGCCACCAAGGAATGACAACGCCAAAAGAATATAAAATACTAAGTGCGTTGTGTACCTTGGAAAAAGAGGATGATCGCGCTCAATATCAAGATGCGGGGACTATGTGGATTACCTCTCCTTGCCTTCCAGCCGGCTAGAAGGTAAGGGCCTCACTTTCCATGCTTTCCTGCGAAACAAACACAAAACAAGAGGCAAAACCCATTAGAAAATGCTAAGTGTAGAAATCTGCCCAAGTGCATAAAGTAGCATGAAAGATTGAGGGCAAACTTATCGGGGGAGGGTTTTTAACCCCTATGGAAGGGTGCAAACAATAGGTGTGTATATTGTGATGAGATTAACATGAAGAAATTGATTTAATATGTCATAATGAACATAGATAAACAAGGTGCAAAAGTGCATGCCACAAGAAAAACTGTGCAAACAGTGTAAAGTGGGTGCAAAGACTGATGCAAACAGTAGGGCAAACGATGTCCAAATGAAAAGAAAATTGAGATGACAGAAGACTTGAGTGTTGTAAAGAAGTAGGAAGAAGAATCACTCAAAAAGGAGGTCGGGACAGAAAGTTATGACACCGGAGATTTGGGAAAAAAATATGGACTGTGCAGAAAATTCAGAACAGTGCACAAAATGGGCTCAAAGAATGATGAATATCTCACAAGATAGAACACCAAAAGAGGAAAGAGTGGATGCTATGGAAAGGTGGGAGTGTTGTGGTGAAACTAGGGTAGAAAGGGAGTTTAAAACGGGGAAAGACCAGTGAAAAACGGGGTGGAAAACTCAAGAAAACAGAAGGGTGCATAACATGGGAGAAAAATGACTAAGTATGAAAACGGAATGAACAAGCAAAACTCATGGACAAAATATGAAGGAAGATGATGAGGTAATGAGCCCAAAACCAAGGAACACAAAGATTATACTTCCCTCTAGAGCCTGGAGTTGAAAGGATGGATCAAGAGTGCCCCACGGCCTCGCACCGGCGACGCAAATATGCCCCCGTCGCAAGAAATCTGAGTTTCAGCAAAGTGCAGAACAGTGTGGTGAAACCACAAAAGTAGGGGCTTGAAAAAGGGGGAAAAGATATGAGAAATAAGGCAAACATATAGGGGAAAAGATATGAGAAATAAGGCAAACATATAATCAACGTGAAGCTAATACTCCCCTCTTCAAGATGGAGTTGAGGGAGGATGAAAAGGATGAAGCATGACTCCGCACCGGCTTGATGAACAGGCCCCCGTCGTGGACTTTGTAGCAGAAATCAGCAAACCGTGATGATTTGCCAAAAGTAGGGGCAAAGTTGAGAGGTCAAACGTTGATGAAATCGAGCAAACAAGGAACCAAAACGAAGCTTATACTTCCCCCTTCAGGCTAGGGTCAAAGGACGATGAATAAAATTCGGCATGGCTTCGCCTTCGCCTTGAAAACACGCCCCCGTCGCACAGGAAATCTGGGCAGGTTTACATAGAAAAAGTGGTGAAACCCCCAACTTTCTCCCACGATTCCAGAAGATAGAGTCCACTAAATCTCGAGATCTTTGGATCATTCTCGAGATAATAGTCAAGATAAGGCGTAGGAACAAACAGGACTCTTTTTGGTTGAAGATTGTGGAAGTTATGGCTCTTGGAAGAAGCCTCTGGAACCTAATCTGCAGGGTTTTTTGGTTGCACGAAAAGTAGAAAAACCTGATATTGCGGCCACGATTCCAGGAGATATAGCCCATCAAATTTTGATTTCTATGAACCACATTAAAGATAATACAAAGGGTTAGAAGTAGGAAAAAATGAGGATCCATTTGGATAAGTATTCTAGAAGTTATGGCCGCCGCAAGATAGGCACATCGCGCAGGTTCGTGGAGATAAGAGTCCAGAGCAGGCTGGACTCTTATTGGATAAACGGTCGGACGACTGACCGTTAAGGGTTAAACGGTCGTCAACCGACCGTTTGCAACAATGAACGGCTATTAACACGACCGTTTAAGGTAGACTTTGCGTGACTTTAGAAATTAGATTATATCTCCCAAACGGTGCAGAATTAGCAAAAGTGGTAGAAGATAAAATTATAGATAACTCAAAAATGAACAACTTTTATGAAGAAAGTAAGATGAGAAAATGATCATACGAGAGAGAAAATAGGGCTAGAAGAGAGAGAAAGAATATCGGGACATAGGTGAACAGTGTAGTCTGCCAAAAAATTGTAAATAACTTTAAATAGGTGCATAACTGGCCAATGACATAGAAGAAGAAATTGTAGGGATTTGAAAGATGAACAACGTTGGTGAGGAACACATTTTGAAAAGAGGAAAGGAAGGGGGTGAAAAAGGACCATTTTCAAGACTGCGCAACGAAAGGGGGCTGAATGCTTGAGGGAAGCAGCCTAAATGGGCCGTAAGGCGACTTTGAAGGCCGGAAGGTGACAAGATAGGCTCCAGGGCTCTATGAAATAATGATCTCCAAGGTTCAAAAGGAATGGAATAATGAAATGGGCTCGAAATCCATCCAAGAAAGGCTCCAAAATAATGGGTAATTCGGGGCATCAAAATGATGAATAAGAGAAATGACTCAACTTGTAGGCTAAAAACGGGTGTCAACAAATGCCCCTCCTTGATGTCTGCTTTGCAAGGGAGCAAGCGAAAGCGACGCGGAGGTGAAATGGAAAGGAGATGGAGTGAAAGTGACAGCGACGTAAAATGGAGATGAAGCGGAGATGAAGCGGAGAGAACTGATAAGCGGGCATCAAGGCAAAAGGCACCCGTCACAACCAACGAGCGACAGGAATTCTCCCGAAATCGCCAAACTAACCACCAGGACTGGATGACAAGAATGAGACATGTCTGGAGAACTAAACTAATAGGAAAAAAAGGAAGCACGACCAGGCTCATCGGGGACACAATCCACAGACAATGAGGGGGTCGGAAAGGAGCACAATGTAAAAAGTAAGAGAAATATAACTGAGGTAAAATCCAGACAGGAATCACACTGGCCAACCAGCCCAAACGAAAAGATTAGAGAAATCGTTCAAATTCAGAGTGGAATAAAGATCTCTTATCCAAGAGACATGAAGTGTAACTAACCATTATTGAGGAGAAACCTTGAATGGATCACGAGACGTTAATGCTCAAAATATGACATGATGCATGCTGTGCTAAAATAAAGAAATCATCAAAACAAATGCAAAGAAATCATAAAATAGAAAGTACTCGAGAATAGTATTGTTAGATTGGAACAATCATGGTCAAGACACTATCCGCAACCACGGCGTGCGTGATAGAACCATCGCTCCCTAATTTTTCCAACCTAATGGCCTATCCGATGATTAAACATGTGCACCTAGATCATCATCATTTTTGTTAGAGGGGAACGTCAGATCCTGGAACACATGAATGACCAGCCGGTTCTCGAGATAATATAACAATATAGATACCATATAGTAATGCAACAATGAGTAGGGATAGAAGGTCATACCTGACTCAACTTGCAGGTTAAAAACGCGTGTCAACAACCGGGCGACACTCAAACTCGCAAGGAGAAAGAGGGAAGGGAAATGCAAGAGGGAATAACTCTCACAACACAATCTTTCATTCAAGCTTTTTATTCATTCATGTCTCGTAACACACCATTGGCCTCCTATTTATAGGAAAGGCCCATTATACACATACCTTCCTTATTTCCCTTATTTGCATATCTATCATAGCCTAATAAAACAAAGTCCACCCACCCACTTTTGACTTGTGGGTTTTAATCAAATAAAATACATAAAATACACACATGTTTATTTGACTAGTCTAATACACATAAAATACATAAAAATACGTGTATCACTCAATACACACAAATACACCGAGTCTTCAGGAAGTTGGATCTCCGAGTCACAAACTCGGTGTCGGGGCAGTGCGGCGTCGACTTCGAGTAGTGGGCCCAGTAGTGGACACGGTGTCCCCACCACTAAGTTTGGTAAAGTAGAACGGCGATTTAATCCTACATGGTATAATGAGTACAAGGATTGGTTGGAGTACAGTAAAAAGAAAGATGTTGTATCTGTTTATAATGTTATTGTTTTAGACCTGAGAAACAAGAGGGCGGAGGGGATGCATTTGTTGTCGATGGATTTAAAAATTGGAAGAAAAGGAGAAAATAGAAAGTCATGTTGGAGGACATAACAGTGCACATAATGAAGCCAGAAGAAAGTGTGAGAGCTTATTCAAGCAGAATCAAAATATTCAGTCAATTTTGATTAAGCAATCTGAGCAGGAAAAACATGCTTATCGAATTCATTTAGAGGCATCAGTTGATTGTGTTTGTTTTCTCCAAAGACATGGTTTATCTTTCAGAGGACATGATGAATCTAAATACTCAAGAAATCAAGGTAACTTTCTTGAATTGTTACACTTTCTTGTTAAGCATAATGAAAGTATTGCTCAGGTTGTTTTAAATAATACTCCAGAAAATTTGAAACTAGTTGCACCTGAAATTCAAAAGGAAATACCTCATGCAAGTGCTATGGAGACAACAAATGCTATCATTGATGATCTTGGTGATATTTTTTTCTCAATCCTAGTAGATGAATGTCGAGATATGTAAAATAAGGAACAACTAGCAGTTGCTTTGCGATATGTGGACAAAAGTGGACATGTGGTAGAACGTTTTCTTGACATTATACATCTTCTAAATACTACAGCTCAAACACTGAAGGAAGGCATTGAGTTATTACTATCCAAATATGGATTAACTATATCAAGAATATGTGGTCAAGGGTATGATGGAGCAAGTAATATGCGTGGTGAGTTGAATGGGCTTAAAACATTTATTATGAGAGAGAATGAATGTGCTTATTATATCCATTATTTTTCACATCAACTTCAATTAACAATAGTTGCAGTTGCTAAATCTCATGTAGAAATTGCTCTATTTTTCAATTTGGTTGCTATATTATTCAATGTTGCTGGAGCTTCATGTAAGCGGTATGATCAACTTCGTGAAAAGTAAGCTACAGAAATTGCTAAAGCTCTTGAAATTGGTGAACTTGAAAGTGAGAGAGGTTTAAATCAAGAGAGAAACTTAAAAGGAGCAGGGGATACTCGTTGGAGTTCTCATTATAATGCATTGGTTAATTTGATCTGTATGTTTGCATCTATACTTGATGTGGTTGAGACTGTGATGAAAGATGGTTCAAATTCAGAGCAAAGGGCTGAAGCATATATGCTATTGGAGTCAATTAAGACTTATGATTTTGTGTTTAATCTCCATTTAATGAAAATGATCTCAGGAATAACAAATGAACTATCACAAGCACTGCAACGGAAAGATTAAGATATTTATAATGTTATGAAGTTAGTTGACATCTCAAAATAACGGATGCAAACAATGAGAAATGATGGGTGTGATTCTCATTTGTTAGAGGTTTCATCTTTTTGTGCAAACTACGAGATTGGTATTCCTAATATGGATGATATTTTTATGCCTCGAGGACGTTCAAGACGAAGAGCTCAACAAATTACAAATTTACATCACTATCGTGTTGAGTTATTTTATTCAGTTTTAGATATACAACTCCAAGAGCTTAATAGTCGATTCACTGAAGTAAACACCGAGCTATTACTCTGTTTATCATGTTTGAATCCAGAAAGATCATTTGCAGCCTATAATAAAGAAAGGTTAATCAAATTTGCTGAGTTCTATCCAAATGAGTTCTCTTCTGTGCAATTACAAGCACTTGATAACAAGTTAGAGACTTATATAATTGACATGCGATCTGATGATGATTTTACTCAATTGGTTGGAATTGCAGAACTTGCTGAAAGGATGGTTGAAAAGAGAAAAGATATTATCTATCCATTGGTTTATTTGTTGTTGACATTGACATTGACTTTACCGGTTGCTACAGCCACTGTGGAGAGAGCATTTTCAGCAATGAGAATCGTGAAGAATCAATTGCGTAATAGAATGGGTGATCAATGGATGAATGATAATTTAGTGACATATATTGAGAAAGAGATATTCGAGAGCATTGACAATGAGGCAATAATGCAACGTTTTCAGAATATGAAGACTCGTCGTGGATAACTCACTTGTAAAATGTATTCTACTTGAATGAAAATGAATGAATTTTATTATATTAGTTTTATTTTGCCCCCCCTTTCAAATATTCCTGGCTCCGCCACTGTTTGCCGGCTCGGTCGTACCGATCGTCCCGATTTTCTGCTGGGATGGTACGGTACGCTATTGTCTCGTTTCGTCCCCCTCCATCCCGTAATATATATATATATAATATGTAAAATAATAGAATAAAACTCTTGGCTCAGTTGGTTAAGTGACTTGCGCGTTTCTATCCTGGAGGTTGCATGTTTGAATCTTACAAAATCTCATGGGTTTTGGTTTTTTTAGTTAAAAATCTTTTAAAAAACTCAAAACACACGTGAGAACCGCTATGTTTCGAACTCAAACCGTCTGGGAATGAATGAAATCACTTAACCAACTTACATATTAAACGTTTTAAATTTAAAATAAAGTATCTAATATATAAAGTGTCCCGGTTGCGTCCCACAGACCGATCGTCCCGTTCTGTGGCTGGGATGGGACAGGACGGGCGGTTCGACCCGTCCTGTCTCGGTTTGACAAACCCTGCTTCAAATTTCAAGGAACCTAAAAATTTTCATAATTAAAAACTTGGTCTTTTTGCATATAAGTCAATGTGAAAAGCTTAAATGTAAATTATAGAATATTATTCTTATATTTATATTTACATATATATCGTTGAAAATGATAGGCAAGAATTATAAATATGTAACTTTTATTCAAACAATAATTGTAGCGGGTAAAATGGGATCACAAGATAGTTTAAGATAGTTCCACATATGTTGCATCAACTCCTTAAAAGTATTTTAAAGATAAAATCCCATCTTCACTCCTCGGGGGATAATATCTCTTAGGGGGGTTAAAAATTTTCACACAACACTAGTCTTATGTGTGAGATCCGCGGACTAGAGCATACGCTCACCTTCTTAAGAGGTATATGAAGGCCAAAGTAAGGTCACAAGATAAAATCACATTCATTGTTAAGAAAACACTTAAGCACTTATAAGTTCAGTCTTCGCCCCTTATGTTAAGAGAGATTTCTTAAAAGATAAAATCTCACATCCACCGTAAAGACTCCTTTGGTTGAGATTATTCAAGTGGATTTTTTTGAACAATCTTTGCATATAGAATAAATGTGAGTGTCAGGGATTTTAGATCTTGAAATTTATCCCGAAACTCCATGAGAGGAACTTTTACAAATTATTTAACACTCCTCCTTTTGTATCTTTCTCTCTCCATTTTAAAAAAATCTATCTAACACAAAAATCGAGATAATTTTGAGTCATTTGATTGAGATAAAATTATGCAGGAGATTCCAATGATTGGAATCCCCTAATGATCGAAAACAAACAGCCCCTAAAGATAATATCTTTTGAAAGTCATAAAAATTTTCTTGTAATAATATTTTACATACAAAAATATCTTAGAAATATATATATATATATTTGTCATTATGTACACACGTAGGTACTTCACACACTCGGATTGCTAGGACATTGTGTAAACGATACTACCTCTACACTATTCGCACATCATTTTACCTCACCATTGAATTACTTTGACATTTTTACACCACCTTTACTTTGATTGTTAGACTGTATTTTCATTGTCATATTTGAGAATCATATATATGTATATTTGAGAATCAAATAAACCTAGTAATACATATTTATATATATTTTTTCCTCTCCCCTCCCCCAAACTTTTTGTTGTCATATTTAAGAACATATCTTTCCCTTGTCAATATAAATTTGGTGGTGGTGTCATGTTTAATAACCCATTTTCAATATAGTAATGAATAAGAAAAAAAAATCTTGACATATCTTCACCTCATCTAGACGATTTTGCACGTTGTAGTTTGCCCTTACAAGTCAGATTTTCTTAACTAGTATATGGCCTAAGGTCGAATATTTGTTGTGTTATCGTTTTATATAATATTTTAAACAACATGGGGTATTTTTGAAAGGCCACATCGCTTAAAAGCTGTTTATTTTGACGTGAAATGCTGTAAAGCATCATAGAATGTAGTGTTAGCGTGAGACATGAAATACACAGTTTTGCAGTGTTTCATGCAGAAGCAAACAACCTCTTAATAGACACCCATTTACACAGTGGGTTATGAATTCTTCATTTGTGAACCATCTCCTGTCGCTAGATTGGCTTACATTCCACATCATTTGATGTGTCAATATACAAAACATTCTACCCGGGGGGGGGGGGGGGGGGAGAAGCATCACCCCCAAGTTCAAACAGTAACAGGAACCATGGTGAGTAAACTACCAAATGCAAGTTCTGATGAGGATTGGAGGATAAGCATTACAAAAGTACAAAAGAAACCAAACAAGGGAACGACCCCTATTCACAGCCATGAACATCTTCCAGACTATTCGCTCGAGTAAAACTGGAAGAGTTAGTTTTCAGTTCCATAAATACACCACTACACGTCAGAACATCTTATTTGAACAATCTTCTTTCTCCTGTAAACAAAGTGTCAAGCTTATTCGTATCTACTTAGCCTACAATTAGTCACTGCAACTTTCCTGCGGTAGAGTATTCTATTCTGATGCCGGTCATCCTCATCCGTTCCTCAACAATGCAGCGACATCGAATCCTGCATGCTGATGCACTTGCTTTTCAACTAAGACTGTGTATATTACAGATTTCCCTTCTAAAGCAGATCTTCATGATGTCTTGATTGTATGATCACCATAAATGTAGTGTCTGACCCTTTGTTATATGTAATTCACGTGTCATCCTCAGCTTGCAGGGATGCTCCTCTTTCAATGATTTATGGTATAGACTTGCAAAATTACTACTTATCGACAACAGCGACCTGAGCAAAGTGTTGTATTGAATCCAGAAATTAAATTTGATCTGGTACTCCTATCTCTACAGTGTCTTCCTTTCATGAATCATTATATTACTGTTGAAATTCCATTAGCTAAAGAAGTAGATGCAAATGGGCTATCTGGGAGACAAAGCCCGAGGCTGCAAAATAAAGAATTAGTGCAGAGTAAAATTCAGGATCCTTTTTCAGATCTATTCGAATAATACCGGAAGAAACAATGATGAAGTCATTCAAAAGGAACAATCATCGAGTCTGAAAATATAAAGAGTAAGAATGCAAGCTTAAACCTCAGTCGATGAAAGAACTGCAAATCTTACACAAGGGTTCACTCAGACTTAAACCCATGACAGCTGTGAAGAAAATGATAAAATACTGGCTAGGTATACAGGCTCCATGTTTTTTCTCTTTTCTGGTGTCAAATAATGTAATTTATATGCAGATTATAGCAGAAGAATGCTGTATCCCTTCAAACCAACAGCAAACAATGTCTAAATGTCTATTCCCTCCTAAGGTTATGAGATATTTACCTCTCCTGGTCACTGAAATTGTTTGAATGCCGAGCTTTATCATCACTTGTTGAGCCATTATTTAGAATATCTGGCTGACCAGTAAAATTATCTGCAGATGGAAAGTCACCTGGGTCTTCCCGATCTTTACACACACACACATACACGCACGCACAAAAAACAGAATATCAGAATGAGTAAAAAAATATGCAAAAGGTAATAACAAAGAGTAGTCTCATTGCCAGACCTTGAATTTTCAACTCCTCCATATTGAAACCAAAGAAAGGTTGCTGCGTCAGCAGCTTAGGGCCCAAGTGCAACTCAGAGAGATGCCTTCTCTGAAGTTCCAGTGCTTGTTCATGCTCTTCAAGTTCAAGCAATTGCTTCTTGAGCAATCTAGAATTGTTCAGGAATCTTGGTGCTACACAAGAACAAAAAAATGCTTGGCTAAAAAAATTGCATACAGAACAAAATGCAGAGTTATTCTCACAGTTATCACTCTCTATTCTTAAGGGGTTGTTGGGAAAAAAAATTAAGAAATTTTGAAAATACAGCAAGTAAATTAGTTATTGCAAAAAAATGGGTAATGAGCGTATGATACAACACAAGGAATGCACGACCGAATGAATGGACCAATACTCACCAGGATAAAGCTCTGGATCAATTTCAAGATAGTGAGAATGGCACATAGATGGCTCAATTTTTTCTGCATACTTTCTGAAAGATAATAAAGGTTTTGAAGAACATCAATTAGTAAGAAAAATACTGATATAAATTTGTATTCATGGAAGAAACTAAGTGGATCCAGATACAAATTTCCATTCATGAGGGAAACAAGTGTATGAAAAACTTGTCAAAGTTTCTTGAAATCGATAAGGTACCAAAATCTCACTTTCCAAAAAAAGCCTTCCAAAATCAGACTACATCTAGCATCCTCCTCTTCCCACACTCCATGTGAGTGGGCGAATAGGATCGATGTACCTGTCCCAGTAGTTGCAATTTGGCGTATGCAAGCAATAATGATGATGTTCTTTAGACATCCCATGTACATGGCCATGCTAGCAAAGGTATTACTCATGTTTTTTTTTGGAGGTGATTTTACTCATGTTACGACGTTACGTATGTGTTTTCGATACATATTCTGCAAGAACATATACCGACACCTTTTCATCACATTAATGGTTAAAGCTGATCCCGACAAAAATTTTGACCTGTAAAAGAAAAATTCATTGAACTTAAGGACATGAATCCCAGATTTGCTAGTGTATCACAAGCCTTTACTTCGATGGCCTACCATTCCCTTGTTGTTTTTGAAAGTGCTACCATTCCCTTGTTGTTGGTCATGTAAACCATTACTGCTCAAGAAAAAAAAAACAAACAAACAAGCAAATCCAGTGGCTCACTAACTCAGCTCAAGAGTTTGCTCCCCCAGAAGGGTGGCTCAGTTGACATAGGGGATCCATTTTGCATCCAGAGGTCACATGTACAAATAATTCCCGACTCAAATGCTCATGCAACTTTGGGCATGCATCCTTGGACATTGCCCGAACTCAGACCATTGTGTTGTGTCTATCAAAGGATTTCAGAAAGACACCAAGTCTTGTTCGCATGGACTCCTCATGAAGAGGTAAACCTGGATTCTCCTATTGAGGGTTGGGGAATAGAGGATCCCTTGTCAATCTCAAAAAGAAAAAAAAAAGCAGGTCATAGGGTACGTGACTCAACTCCATCTTGTAAGCAAATATCACACACATATAGAGGAGTTTGTACACTTGGGTCTGGTCAACAGATGCATGTGACTTTAGCATGCCTCAATTTGGCATTCAAGTGAGGGTTTTCTATTAGCTTGTCGGTCATCATTGTACATTTGTGCCTGATCTCGGTTATGCAGTTCCCTCAAGAAGGGATAAACTAGGTTTCCTTGTAGTGTGAGCAAGAAGTTTTTCCTCTTCAAGAAAGGAGGCAGTAATCAAATGATTGCATCTAAACACAACAAGTAATTTATAAATTGAGAGGTCCCTGAAATGTGCATCTGTCCAAGGGACGAGCCCCCCAACCCCAAAAACACATGCACAAAAAGAAAAGTGGGGAAACTACATGACTGTGGCAAAAAGGTATGCATCCATTACAACTGATTGAAAAGTTTAGGATGAATGAAGAGCTTGGTAAAACATGGTTTAACCAAGTGCAGCACATCATTTAGAGAAATCTGCCCTCACAGTAAAACATAGCATGTTGAGCACAGCAAGGTTGAGTAACTCAGTTTTCATATATGACTCACAGCCCTGGAAGACTGCATTAGAACAATCAACATCCACTATTCCCAGGACGGGAACAACATATGCAAGCAAGTATTCGAGCAAGGGAAACAACCAGTCAGCTCGTGCTCTAACAAACATAAGAACTCACATAATAAGGCAGACCAAATGGCAAACCACAAAAGGAACACAATTTTCAACAGCTTTACAAATTACTTTGCGGTCCAATTAGCACCGTAAAGTTTAAACATAAAATAGCATAAAAGGGTGGAAGAAACAAGAAACTCAATTGATAGCTGAGTTCAATAAAACATAGAGGTTGTTTATACATAACAAACAAGGATAAAAGACATGCTAAATACCTGTCATTAACCCTGGACTTTTCCCTGTATGGCTTGACAAGGACACGGGCACCACATACATAGTGGGGGTTTCTTTTAGATAAAATCAACTTTGCAGTATCTTGGTTCTCAAAGGTTACAAAACCAAACATGCGCTTCTGTTGGCATGGAATTCTTACATCACGCACCGGTCCAAATTGCCTAGTAAAAAGAGAAGAGAAAAGAATTAAGAATCCAGACAATGATGCAACAGAAAGTTAAAAAAAAACACCTTCCAAAAAACACCTTAAAAAAGAAAGTTTAAAAATATTACAAAACAAGACTCAGTGATCAGTACTTGAAATAGTTGGAAACATCTTCCTCAGTGAATGTGCTCTCAGCTGGGAAAGTGAGATAAATTTGTTGAGAACCCGTAACGCCACCTGGGTCATTTCTCTCATTCCTGAAATCCATATGCCTTAGTGCATCTTCCACCAACATAACTGAATGTTGTCCATGGGGCCTGCATTTTTTATATCCAAAAATCAAAGTCCTATTCATCAAGCAAAGTTCATTACTTGCTATGTTCTAGAACAATTGTTGAATTACGAAGAAACAAGCCTTTAAAGTAATTTTATTGTATAGAAAATGAAGAATGAAGAAATAAAAAGCACGCACACAAAAATGCATGAGGAATCTTGTGTTTAGGGAAGGATTAACTTCTGAAACTACAAAGTATTCAAAATCTGCCCCATCAATCAATAACTTACCACAGCCTAAACACCCAAAAAGCTTTTAGCTGCAGTCAAAAAGCAAGCAATCGAAATGGATTGCGCAAAATACCTGTCCACAATTCGAATAGTGTTCTTTAAGCGGGCAAGCAACCTTGTCAAGCTAAAACCAGCCTTCCCATGCCGCTGACTCTCAGTAAGGTACCCCTCCGCCTGGAGCACCTTGCCATACTTCTCAAAGTACAACATAGGTAGCATTGCAATCGAAATTGGTTGTCCACCCCTTGACTTCAAGAGCTCCACAAGCTCACATTCTAGCTTCTCAAGTGAGCCAGATGAAATCACATGATCTTCATTAGCTATCTCGTTAGAGGCTGTGTTAAAAAACTGAATGAAACCATCCGGCATGGCATGACCATGAAAATAGCGACAGTTGGTGCCATGTTTACAGTACCCCTTATAATAGTAATGGCATGGACTGGATGATCTCCTAGTGGATCTTGCAGTCAGAACACCATCTGCAGTAGCTTCCTGATAATGGTAATCGTTTGTGAACTTAGAAGGCATGGGATTCACAGGATCCAGTTGTTCATCCAAGTTCAGATACTGTGGCTGATTCAGGAGCCTGTAGTCATCTCCTACAGAATTTGGGTATGCTGAATGAACGAATTCGACATTGTGCATAGCTTGTTGCTGCTCTGATGAAACTTGTGGGTCCCAACAATGAGTTGGGACACGAAATGTGGCAGGACAGGAGAAGGGATGAGACAACACATGTGAATATGTTGCAAATTGAAGGTGGAGATCAGGAATGTGCACTGCAGCAGAGACAGTGGGCTTGGGCGACAATGCAAGGCCTGATAGCATAGCCTTCGCCTCACTTACAAGAGAATGTATGGCACTGTCTGGCCCAAATGCTAACCTGATCATCTCCCGATCTCCATAATCTTTTAAGAGAAGGTACCCAATTATCTTCGAGGCAAGTTCTGGCTCAATCTTCTGGATTCTATTGAAGACAGTCCTTGTAGCTTCAGAGAAGTCCATCTCATAACCTTCACTCTGCAGGCAACAGGCATCAGCTCTGATGTAAAAATTTTAGAAAATAACCAATATCAAAAAAAAATCTATGATACATATTCACAAGTTCTGTAAGAGACGTTACTTTTCAGCTAAGATTCTCCAACAAAAACATCTCGAACACAAAGAGGGAGTGTATTCAAGGGAAGAACCCCAACAGCACTATGAAGCCCTTCGTAAAAACAGTCCAGAAAATGGGGAAAGAAAATCCAAGGGAAGTTTTCCCAAAAGCCAACCAAACCCAAAAAAAAATTCAACAGAAAATAACCTAATCAAACAGCGCTTCTTTGACTGAGAGAGAACTAGCACGGGAAGGAACATTTATCAAGAAGCAAAAATCAAGAATAATAGGAAAAGTTTGGGATTATTTTTTCTCCTATTCTTACACTTTCATCTCTCAACGTTCTTAATCCCTTTCTCCTATTGTCTTCTTAAATAATGCTAAAAACAGACCAAAAGCCAAACCCTAGCAGCACCCCGGTAACCAACGGCCTTTTGTCCAAAGAAGGAAAGCAAAAGAACTGCATTTAGGGTAGAAAAGGTCGCCAACTGACGCTGCATAAACCACCAAAGACAGCCCAGCGCCAGGACTAAATATAGACTGTCGTCCTTATACCAAGCCCACAACAACATAACAAAGAAATGGCGCTGTCTCATGAAGATTTCCAGCATCCCGCAACAAACCCAACCCGTCAAAATAGAAAGCGATGCAAACAAGTAAGATTTTGCCTCCTTCCACTTCTCCACTCCATTTCTCACTACTTACACCAGAAGCAATAAGACGGAGCAAACCTCTTTCTCTTCAAAATTTCAAGAGAACGCACAAGTGCTAAATTAAAGCCCCATCTACAAAGGAAAATCACAGAACAGAGAGCAGAAACAGCAAACAAGATGACCCAAAAACCGCAAGGCAACGCTTCTACGGAAAAAGCTTGGAAGAAAAAGACAAAAAAAACAAACTTTCTGCCTGCCCAGAGGATTAACCAGCTAGATCATAAAAACCCATTTCGCTGTACTGTTCTCTTCGCAGGAAAAAGTAGAACCAATAGACTTGCTCATTAAGAAAAAGAGGGACAAGAGCTCCACTAGAACAGTGCAATCTTCGTTTCCGTGACTTCGCCTTCCTGCAGAGGAGCAGAGACTCACCCGAGGTCAGGAGGCCCGCATTCGAACTCCCGCAGCCCCTACTCGGTTGGCCTCATCCATTCATCTCCCTCTCTGCGAGGCACCGCATCGTCATCTGAAAGCGCAAAAGCCAAAAGAATGCCTCAGGACTCAGGAGAGGCGCCAAAGAGAGAGATAAAAGGCGCCCTCGTGTTCAAATCAAAAAAAGAACCAATCTTTATACACCCCATTTATTAAATAAATACGCACATTTACTTACCGTATCAACAACATTGGACAAAAGTTTTCAAATTTGAGAGAGTTCTTGCACACCCAGGGTTTGATGCACATATGTACTGTCTTTAATTTAAAAAAAATTAGAAAGATCTCTAAGATATCTTACCTTAAAATATAAGTCACATTATTATTTAATTAATTAAAAAATTAAAAATAAAATAGATTAATTTTTAAAAACATTGACCCATCACTATTCATTCAATGTTATTTTTTTATTTTTTTCTGAATAATTTATTAATGACGTGACTTTCACTCTAAATTAAAATATATTAGGAATGACATTATTTTTTTAAAAAAAAATAAAGACATCGCACACCCAAATACCCAATGTGTACAGCACATCTAAGGGCGTGTTTAAGAATGAATCCCACTTTGTCAATGTCAAAAAAAATCCTCCCACCGTACAAAGATGTTACTGACTAAGGATTTGTCATCGTTGAAAATCCCCAAAAGCTCCTTTATACTTGCTTCTACGTATTCACGAGCAAGTCACATTTTTCTCTCTAAAGTCTATCTCCTCAGGATTTTTTTTCAGCACAGAAATTCATACATCTAATGAGACGTTTGATAACATTTAAATTATATCGAAAATTCCAATGATTGGAATGCCCGTTATATATGTGCGTTATCAAATGCACCTTAAGGCCCTCTTTGACATCCGCTTGGTCCCTCGGTTAGCCGACACCGGCTAACCGAGGGACCCCACCTCCGCTCGCCCTCCCCCTCACACAATCGGCTAACCGAGGGTCGATTATCTCAATCGACCCTTCGGGGTCGGTTAGCCGCCCCCCTTACCCGGTTAACAAAGACGCCTTAAGTGTACAATGAGTCTTTCTCTTCAAATTTATGATAAAAAATATACTCATACCCATTCACGAGTTATTGTGTTGTACCATCCACTTTTCAAAAAAAATTCATACATAGAGTTACTTGTGTTCTTTGTGCAATATCACTCTTTTTTTAAAGTTTTCACATTATCGTTTTAATACTTCATGCCTTGATAATGTTAAACTGGAGGTTTTGTAGAGAAAAATAAATGACGTGAACAAATTGTAATTTAGAATCTATGTATTTGCAATATATCAAATATCAGAAAAATATAAAATCAGTATTTTCTAACACTCTACATCAATTTATATGTATATATATAGCACAACAGAAGGCATTATCAGTTTACCTGCAACCCCATGAGGTATTGTCATTTTACATAGGCATGGCGCCCAATCATTCCACCCAATCATTCCACGACCTCGTAATAAAGAATCTTATCTAAAAATCTAATTTTAGGATATAGAAATCTAAATAATACTATTTCGATCTTTTGAATTAGATTTAGGACTTTGGGACATTCTACCCCTTGCAAAAATAAATAAAAAATAAGTATAATTAAGACAACGCAATATGCAACCCAACTCTTAAAGTATAAATGGACAACACCGATTAATACATGAGAAATACTTTGTGCACTTAGTGTATTAATCATATCAATCAGTATAATCAGTATAACATTTACATTATTTTAAAATTTTTTTGAGTGGCTCTATGCTCAAGTTTACTTGACTCCCACATCACGTCATTAGATGTTTGAATTTTTTTTGGAGTGACTCCGATCTTAAATCACCAGATGATATGACGTGAGAATCAAGTAAAAATAAAAATCAGTCCCTGTGAATATTATTTTTTACTATTCATAGTCCATCTGAGTGGCAAACAAATTTGAGACGAGAGCCACTAAAAAAAGCAAAAAATTTAAATATTACATGCATTAATTAC
This sequence comes from Amorphophallus konjac, assembly GCA_022559845.1. NCBI lineage: Eukaryota > Viridiplantae > Streptophyta > Magnoliopsida > Alismatales > Araceae > Amorphophallus > Amorphophallus konjac. The sequence continues at coordinate 467,623,808 of CM040122.1, forward strand.
ACGAGTGAGTATAATTAGTGCACTAAGTGCATTTAGTGCTTCTCTTAATATTTAGAGAGTATTAAGAGAGTCTTCATCGGGACTGAACATGTCACATATGTGAGTTGGAAGAGGGGGCAAATTAACATACGTGCCAATCGAAAATAAACAATGAATTATACGACCAGCTGAATGGAGAATTAAACGTTGTTTCATATATATCTTACCATGCATGGTTAATATTGAAATGTTATTCCCTAGGAAGTTTGCGGATGCATGTTATGGGGGAGTCATCTGGTGGAGTCATCTCATTCAAAACGCTGGGGGGACCAAATTAATTAAATATGAAGTGAAACAACCAAACATTTATACATGCAAAAATGTTAAACAAGGAGATAAACAGATCAGAAAAAGAAGAGAGAAGAAAAAAAGACAGAATTAATGTTGCAAAGAAAATTAAGGGAGTACGATATATGTATATATATATGGGAATATCGATCGGATCATTCTATATATTCATCTGGAACTGATGATGATACTGATGTACGTACTTAATTAGTTCTACCACTTCATGTAGTCTCAATCAACAGAATACATATGTACAGTCTGATACACAAGCTACACACATGATATATAATTAACTGGAGAGAGAGAGAATATAGATAGACATAAAATTTCATATGAAGGATGCAAGAGACTCAGCATGCGGATGATATATATATATATAGAGAGAGAGAGTATAAACAGACAAATATAACTACGTACATATGAATGATCCAAGAGACACAGCATACGGATGAGAGAGAGACTATATAGATAGTCGTACAGATATATATATATATATATACACACACGAAGGGACGACGCAAGAGATCGAGTTAGCAACTTAGCATACAATGCACCATGGATGTGTGTGTGTGTGTGGGCGAGAGAGAGAGAGAGAGAGAGAGAGTAGATGGGCAAATAACTAGCTATGAAGGACGCAAGAGGATTATTCCAATAGTGCCGCATGATAAACTGATAATACAGAAACAGGGAGAGAGAGAGAGAGAGATACCTGGTGAGAGAATTAACATTAAGAGAGAGGGAACGATCGGTCGATCGCGAAGGATCTATCTCTTCACGACGGCCTCTGCTGCATGGCACAACAACAGTAGTAGTACTGTTATTACTGAGTTCCGTGCCCGCAGCAAATGAGAACTCTTCGGGACGGGGCCTCGATCTTCTGGATGGCAGCGTCTTCCTGCACGGCACCAGCGCGTTATTGCGCAGGGAGAATTAGTACTAGTTCTGTAACCCGGGAATTAAGAGAGAGAGAGAGAGAGAGATGCGGTTAGGCTGTTGGGGAGTGCATTTGAAAGCCTGGCGTCCCAAGATATTTGGGCCATTTCCTCATCCCCAGTACCGACGGAGTGGCGACCGGTTCCACCGGAGAAAATGTACGTACGTGGAGTCACTCTAGAAATATTTGCTCTACTTACGGGAGCGTACGTACCCCAACCCCTCCCCCAAGCACCCCCCCCCCCCATCCGTGCAAGAGAGAGATGGAGAGATAATGAGATAAGGATAGCAAGAGAGAAGAAGAATCTGTCATCCTCCGTGCGTACGTGTTTGAGAGAGGGAGAGAGAAGCGCGCGTGTGTGCGTGTGTGCAAGAGTGTGTGTCAAAGAGTGTGTGTGTGCAGTGTGTGTGCATGAGAGAGAGGGAGGGAGGTGGGGGGGGGGGGGGGGCGCTTCAATTCGGATCGCCGTAGGAACCGGGCACACACAGACAACTCGATCGTCTGCCACCTTTTGGGTTTGACCACGCCGTGCGGCCGGCGAGTGCGTGGAAGCTGTGGAAGCGGCGCCACCACGCCCGGCCATGGGGAGTACATCCTCTGACTGCCTCCCTCCCTCCGATAGAATGGAATCGCTTAATTTTAGGGTTGTCAATGAGTCGGGTCGACTCGATATGTCCGTGGATCTAACCTGATTTTGGGTGAGGTCGTAATATCTTTTCGACCCGCGAATTTTTAGTCGGGCCTAAAAACCCAACCCGACTAGACCCGCGGGCCGGGCTCGGGCTTTGAGTTCGGCCCGCGGGTCGGCCCACTCCGTTCTCTTTTTTTATTCTCACTTTAAAATTTAAAAACTATTTAATAAAAATTATGTTATTTTACTTAATTAAAAAATTTAAAACTCTCTTCTCACACAAATTATATAATTAATATCAAATTTTTAATTAATTTAGTGAGGTTATGAGTTTTATATTATTAAATTTATTAAATTTTATTATTTTATTTAAATTATCAGGTCGGGCTGAACCTTAGTTGGACTTTGTATTTTTTTCATAATGTCGGGCCCAACTCGGCCCGGCCCGATATAGGTCGGGCCCGATCTGAGCTCGGGTCTTAATCTTGATAAGTCAGGCTCGGGGTACATCGATCTAAATCTGACTCGGGTCTGATTCATTGACAACCCTACTTAATTTTGAAGAAAAATTAATAAAAAGATAGATACTACAAATATCTATTTTTTTTACATATATACATCTGGTGTTGAGATAAGATGCGGGAGGATTCCTTACAAAAGAGTGGAGATACATGGTGTGTGAATATATATATATATATATATATATATATATATATATATATATATATATATATATATATATATATAATTAATTAATTAATTAATTTCCCCACTTTTAGGGCCTCCTTGATATTCCAACATCGGCTTATCTACTTAGGATGTGCATACTAACTAAAATAAGTGGCTTCTGATTTGCCAATAATAATACTGTTCTCTTTACAACAAAAAATAATAATAAGCTTTATAAGACAAATAACAAGATAATATACTTCAAAGAAAATATTGCAAAAATAACCGTTTTCACGAGTAATTAAAATACGCAATTAATTTCCCTCTCCCTCCTTACATGTAATTAATATTAATAATTTTTGTTGCATGAAATTAAGTGCAGAATTAATTATCCCTGCAATTAGTACGCCCCGCATATATACGTCTTTGAAAAGACATGCACCCCCGTGCACCCCGCGTATATATACGTCTTAATTATGATGATGTTTCTTATTGGCGGGCATAGAAATGGGTTAATTTGCGTGCATGGCTTATTTTTAAGTGCAAATTCAACATTTCTCAATTCTGGTTAAATTTTAACTCCAGTTTATAATTACTACAGTGAGGGCATGCAGTTCTACACTTAATTTGATACGACAAGATTATTATTTCTACATTAATATACATGTAATTAAGGTGAGTAATTCCGGAATCATGCAGGTAATAGCAAGATTGTTTACACAAAGTTTCTTGCTTAAAAATAGGCCAAAATTAACCAATTTACAGCATAAATGAAGTAATTAATTTAATTTTTTTTGACGGGACTTCTCTCAAAGAGAGAAAGTGGTGAGACCACTGCGACAAGTTTTGGGGCCACCCTCCTCATTTTCCTCCTTCCCCAACTACCCTATACTCTAACCGTTGGTATTTTCCTGAGCTGATTATTTAATTTTTCTAGATTTATCTAAGAAAATAATTAGTGTGTCTGTTCGCAGGGATGCAAGGATAATTTTCTGTTTTAAGAATACGAGCAGATAGGGACACAATGAATATTTTATTAAAAATTTTAAGAGTAGTACGATAAATAAGATAAAAGTAAGAGTACAAGGATAATTTCACAAAATTTTAGAGATAAATTTCTCATCTATCTTTCAACTAGAGTTGAAAAATATTCTGTTCCCACTGTACGCAGGTTCTAGACCATGCTCCTGAGATCATGTTATTGGAGCCTTTGCTCTATATTGCTGGGTGTATATATATATTTGAAAAAATTACTCTTATATCTTTAAAATCAATCAAAAATATTCTTAAGATAGAGATATAAATATAATTTTATAAAATTTTAAGGGTATAGGGACCATTTTTCCTGCATTTGGCCATTAATAGAGCTACAATTTTGACAAAGAAGGTATACTCGGCCCAGAATAGCAGAGCTTGATTTTTGTTGGGAAGCAGTCGGAAGATGGACGAACACTCTTGGGGCCGTTTTGACGCGCGAATAAGCACGGGTAAAATAAGGAAATCGACGACAGAGAGAGCGGTGGATCTCACTCTCTCCTCACATATAAATACGTTAATGGGACTCAGTTAGTGCAAGCGACCTCTGGGGGGTCACTTGTGCTAACTGTGCTCAGTTAGCAAAATCTCCCTCGCAGATTATAACGTTTAGAAAGAGTCAACACTTCATTTGATTTTGAAACTTATTAGGGGAGGAATGGTGATCAAGGTGAATGTAAACACTTAGGCTTTGTTTGATAACCGATTAGGGTGGGAGAGTCGATGAGAGAGAGAGCGGTGTGGGTCCCATCGTTCTCCTCACACACATTGCCGTTAACTGGAGTCGGTTAGCACACTCAACCCCTTGAGGTTGGTTGCGCTAACTGCACCTAATTAACAAAGCGTCCCTTAATTACTGGAAATGAAATAGAAACTGACATTGAGCCAACTTATACAAATTAATCTAGATGGGATCAAGGAAAATTAAGGGTGGTTGATGACAAAGAAGGATTCCTGAAGGTGGGTCTGTTCTTCATCTCGTGCTTGCTCTAAAGGGTGGCCTTATTAATTAAGACCTAAAGGGGTAGCTAATATGATTGTAATTATCACTCGTGTTTGTCCTAATTAACAACTCTGCTGCGTATAGAACGCATACAACTGCTGCTCAAAATGGCTTATCCGGATCCGGACTCATGACAAATTAACTTTTAGAGCACTAAATTAATTGGAAAGTTGTCCTTGATGAATGATGTAAACAAGGCCTGGTGTTGGTTATGAGACGATATGTTGGAGGTAACCAAAAGATTAAGAGGTGGACATACATAATGTTTGTTTATAGGCTTTAGGTGTCCATTATGTTGGGCCAGTGCGATCAACGAATTGACCCACCTGCAAGTCGGTGGGATTGGGCCCAATTTTGTCGCTATTCCGGGCTACTACGCTTGAACAAATGGAGATATTTTAGGTTTCTTTGCATGTTTGTTACGTGCATGGACCAACAGTCATATGACATTCTGTCTTTACTTCGATAAAAAAAATAATTTTTTTGGTAAAATATTATTCATATCAACCACTTCACTTTGTCTACGTTATTTGTAATCTAGTGTATCTCAAATATTTATTTATTTTAATATGTATATTTATTTTAATTATATATATATCTTTCTTACATGAAAAATAATAAAAATAAAATCTTTAATTGTCAAATATCATATATATCACTGCCATTTACCAAAATTATAAACAATACTACTAAATGGCGAAAATACTCTAGGGTGTGAGAAGGTTTAGGGTCGATATGAATGTGGGGGTATTTTCGTTATTTAGTGATGTTTTTAAAATTATCAATTATTAATAATGGTATATATGATTTCTCTTATATAGTGTGCTAGTTTTGACATTTTGTAGGTAAGGAGATATAATTTACCCTAAAAATAATACATATAAAAATTGAGACAAAGGAGAGTACAATTTTGTACACTGTACATACAAGTGGGGGTGGAGGGAGTGGAATAGACGATCCCAACTCGGTTCCGACGCGAAACCGAACCGATTTTGTCGGGCCGTCCCAGACGGGAGACCATCCCCATGAGCGACCAAACAACCGCGCGCCCCGGAGACACCGTCGCCGCCACCCCTGTGCAGATCAGCGGCAGAGCTCAAGTCCGACTCCGACTGTGACCCACTCCCGAGAGCTGTGAAGATGAGCACCCACGGCGCCACCCCACGGAGATGGAATCCTTCTCCGACTGCAACAATGGAGGACGCAGCAGCCCCTAATTATCATCATCGACATATCAGCTCTCCCCCGAAACCCCAGCTAGTGGACGTCTTGTTCTTCGTAACCAACATGGAGAAAAACGGCAGGGACGTCGGGGACGGCGCTAGGAATTCCCCAACAGCGGCGTCAGGCAGCAGTGTTGTTGATGCCGCCCCCTCCTTCTCCAGCGGGAAAGGCGTCGTCTTTTTGCAGAGAGGTTTCCATATCATGTCGATGGGTGGCCGGCGAGGAGGCTTCCCCTCCCCCTCCTCCTCATCTTCGTTGGGTCAGCATGTGTTGCCGGCCCCGCCGCCAATCTTTGCAGGGAGTTCGCCGTGGTCGATGAGGCCGGCGGAGTTGAGGGACCCGCACGGCCTCTCTCATCAGCTGGGCGCCATGGCCATGGACACCGCTCCACTCTTCCCTTTTCCAACGGGCTTCGTATCCCACAAAACCATGGCCACCGAAAACCATCTCCCTGGTCCGTCCGACGCCCATGGCATGGTTAGCCTCGTCAACACGGTGCTCTGGAACCCGGGGGCCCTAAGGGAGCATGCCGATGGGGCCGCACGCTCGGCGGCACTGTGCGAGGTCTCCAGCCGGCACTGGCAGGCCCTGCTGGCGGCGGGCGACGGGGACTGCGTGGCGAGGACCGTCGACGTCGTGCTGTGGTTCATCTTCGAGCTCATGGCCCACGAGATTGGGCATCACCTGTTCAAGAGGCTGGTGAGGGCCTGCGGCGAGGCGCAGCTGGGGAGGGTCGTGGGCGCGGTGGCGGCGAGCCCGTGGGAGCTCGTGGCGTCGGCAATGCAACTTGATGGGTAAGCACCGCCATTTGTCTTCTTCCACTTTCTCCTGCATGGATGGGTTCGTGTACTGGTTTATGTTTAATTTGATGAATCCCTCGGCTCCGGCGGTGGAGCGGTGGTATTGCATGCAGGAGGAGGAGTGTGGAGAAGTTGCTGGTGGCGGTGAGGCAGCAGGGCCGCATGCTGCAGCGGCTCACGGAGGCGCTCTCTGTCGGCGTCGCCGAGCTGATGATGGATAGCTGCGGGCACACCCTCGTCGAGACCTGCTTGAACCGGCTCAACCCAGAGCAGAACAGGGTAAGAGATCGAACCCTCCAGTGGCTGGAGGTGGAGGGCTTCCATGCTCCCGTGTACCCTCTTTTCTCCTTAATTTCTTCATGCTCCCCATGAACACAGTGATTATATATTCTCACTTCCTTAAAGCACATGCAAATATATATAGTTGTTGCACCATCTCCATCATTTGAGTACTTGAATGCTGTGTGTGTGTGTGTGACAGTTGCTGTAGGTCCCTTCAAATTCTATAGGACGTAGCAATTTATTTAGAATACAAACGCTAGGTGGTATGTGGAGAGGGTACGTGGGGAGGGATAGATTGGCGGTTCAATATTTATATGGTCCAACAGCTCTTCAACCATTGGAGAGTAGTCTCATGTCTTACACCTCTTTAGTCTCTCTTTTATATCTTACACTTACCGTTTGTCGACTTAAATATGAGAGGGAGTTTCCTAATATCACAATCTAAGGTCTCTTATATCACTTTTTTTTCTTTCATAGAACTTCGTTCTGAAGTGAGTACGTCTCACGATTATCTTACATTCGACGGTCTATGACTTTACACGAGATCTAATCTCTTCAATATGCGAAAGATTTCGTACCTATGTATAGTCAAAGTTAGGTAGATGTTTCATGTTCAACAAAGTTGGTGTTTCTGAATTTTTCTTCACTTGACGATTGTGACAATTCCAGATGTAGAGATTAGATCGAGAACTCAACCCCAATCTTGATCGAGAAGATTAAATACATTCGGCATTTCGGTCTTGTTTTCGTAGTTGAGGATTACAGGTCATTTCTGTTTGCACTCCATGACCCGTGTCCTGCTTCTTCCATTTATTTCATGTTGCTGCTACCTAGCTGGTTAGTTTCTGGGATTCATCATCCTTGCAGAACCTGAATTTATTTTTTTTTAAAAAGCACCCTTCCAATCATTCTTCTTCCTAGAGATTGCAACAATTAATCCGGTATTCCTTTTCCTCAGTTTATATTCACAGCGGCCATGGCGAACCTGAAGAAGCTTGCCAAGACCAAGCACGGGAGCCCATCTGTCATCAAGTGCATCGAGCACGCGCCCTCCCCCGCCAGAGAGGTCCTCGTGAACGCCGTAATATCAGCTTCTGCATGCCTCTCTCAGGATCCCAGGGGGTAATGTATCCAGAAACCCTAACAACTTGACAGATTATTCTCCCTCCACCAACATGTATACTGATCATCAGATCAGCTCTAAGTGAATTTCTTCTACTACTGAAGCCTCTCTGCTTGATGGAAATCTTCAGGAACTACGTGGTGCAGAGGGTGATCGAGCTGGAGGACGAGGAGTACACGGGGAGGCTGTGCCGGGGGCTGAGCAGCCACTGGGTGCAGCTGGCCATGCACAAGAACGGCAGCCACGTCCTGGAGTGCGGTGTGAGATCGCCGGCAGCGCGGCGGCGCATTGCCGAGGCGCTCATGTCCTCCGGGAAGCTCGATCAGATCGCACGGGACCCGTACGGCAACTACGTCGTCCAGAGGATGCTCGAGGCTTTGAAGGTTAGTTAATGCATACATATATATATATATATATCGATCGAGCACTGCGTTTAGATCTTGCTAAACTTACGTAATTTAATGCTCTCGCATAAACTTTAGTGATAAGTAAGTTTGGATAAAAAAACTTCATGTATCTAAATAGAGTTTCTATCGTAGCAAGTTGCAAATCAGTATACCTAAAAAAATTAAAATTAAAATTATCTTATCAAGCCTCATCCAAATTAATTAACTATGTATTTTTATCATCCGAGCACCATCTGCGCTTGTCACTTTCTGCCCATTAAGGTTGTACGATATATATAGGGAACATTTTAGGAATTTTTGCATATAAATTATAAATTATAAATTGCCATTCCTACATTTGTATTTACACACTTACTATTAAAAATGTAGATATTATGCAAAAGGACTATGGAGTGGTCTTTTTGCACATACAAAAAGTGCAAAAGAATCATTAGATGAAGTTTTTGCACAACATTGGCATCTAAATGATGCGTGTGCAATTACAAATTTAAAAATGTTAAAATAATAATTTTTATTTTAACAATAATTTATATGTAAAAACTTTTTTTAAAAAATAAATGCACCCCCAAGTGTAGCTAGCATTGTAACAAGTCAAACTTTATATCTTAATACAATTTTCACTGATGGTAATTTGATAAGTACTTTTCACCCTATCTCTATCTTGATTTGCCTTGTCGTAAGTCTTGATATATGTCATAAGTTTGATTCAAAGTATATCCAGTACTAGCGTGGATATCTACCTTGAGCTTCTTTTTGGGTAGATAATCCCTTTTAATCTTTATTAAGAGAGCAATACAACATGTAATAGTATCTGAGTCACAAGATTAATCTCTCATTGGAGGTTGAGAAAATTAACAACTAAGATTGTTTATAAAACTGGTATTCACCTCTTAATTAACCCATGCTTGACATGATTTATTCATCTCAGCAGTACTTCGAAAATAACAGGGAATGTTTGTGTGCCACACCGAAGGAATGCGGCATATCATCCTCTTATCTTCACTTGTTTTATTTTCAGCTGAGATAGCAATAAGAGGAAATCCACAAAACAGAACTGAAACTTGATGCATGCTTCTGAAAAGAAGATCGGCATTCCCCAAGATTAAATTATAATTATCTCACGCATGCACCAGCTTGGGTGCTGAAACAGTTTGTTCTACTTCTGTGCAGACGACTGAAGCATTTTTTGTCACACTAGTATTCATCACAAGCAAAGCTTAAATCATGATAATCATATGCAGACCTATGTAGTGGAGGAACAGAAGAGCTGAAATCTCTCTCACCCTTTTCATATGACCGTACCGAGATTTATGAAACTCTGAAAGTACTTCCAAATAGAAACTTTGCATACAAGGGGGGAGTGAGCGGGTTATTTGTACCCACATCAACCTGACAAGCTTCAGAGGTCTTAATTTGAATTATCAGATTAATTCTCAATCCCATTCTAATAATCTTTAACACGTTTGGAAAACAGATAAGTGAACCAGAATTGCACGAGGAGCTGGTGAGATCCCTGCAGCCACACCTGCAGAGCCTCAGGTACCACCCCCACGGGGGGAAGGTCCTCGAGCTGCTCATACAACTGAAATCACCGACTCCACCCTAGCTACCTAATCAAGGAAGAAGAAAGTCTGGTGTGTCACTCTGTTTTTGATAGATGTTAACCTGCTATACACGGTACGAATGTTGTTCCTCCTTAGATTGGTCCATATGTTTATCTATATGGCGGTGTAGCCTTCTTCCCCTGAGGGCTGTTGTCATCATCATACATGTAGAGAACCCAACTGTTGTCTGTCATCATCGAGGGACAGAAAAATAACTGTATTGTTGCCACTCTTCTTGCACATACTTGTCTCTTCTGTAAAGACATGAAAGGTTTATATATATAACATGCCATATGTAATCTAAGGCTATGCAGTAGTACTCTGTGCTCACTGTTTACATTCATCGTACTTTGAGAATCCAATTGTTCTATGACTTTCACGTGGACAGGGAGTTAGATTTTTTTATCTTGCCTTTCCTGATGTTAACGTAGAAGCGTACGTGCTAGTACCCATATTCATGTGGGGCATCGATTTCATCGTTCCATTTTTCTTTCAAGATCTGACACAGAAATTCGGATATAGGAATATGTCGAGTTAGGCCGACTTATCGACAGTAAAATGAGTTATTTCTTATTTGATCTACTTTTTTTTTAACGGCGTCCGCTGATAGAAATTAAAATAGATTTTTCCACAAAGATAGAAAATAACTTAACTGAAATCGGTTGGAGGGGGGGGGGGGACAGATACTCCAACCCGGGTGACCTACCAACCCCCTATTACATTCCTAAGGGAGACCCCTTTGTGAAGATTATTTAGAGATTTCAATCATTAGAATCTCCTACGTAATCTCATCTCAACCAAATGACTCAAAGTTATCTTTGACTTTCATACTGGATGAATTTGAGAGAGAATACACAAAAAGAGGTGTTCAATAATCTACAAAAACTCACCTCATAAATCTTAAGAGTAAATTTCAAAATCTAAAATCCCAGACACTGATATATAATAAATATAAGATTTTTAAAAAAAAATCCACCTGAATAACCCCAACCAAAGAGACCCTAAATCAAACTGGGTCTAAAGTGGTAGGGAACCTCCCCCACTTGGTTCATCAACACGTCTCTACACGAGCAACTCAGATCGTATGTGGACTAACCCTATACTGCTACGCTTAAGATCGTACGAATAGTTATAAATTATTGAAATAAAATATGATATTTAAAATATTTTGATTTTTAAATATATATATATTATTAATAAAATGATATAACAACAATCATATATCTTACAATTCATAGATGAAAAATATAAAGTAGATAATTCAATCATTGCAACAAGGTTTAATTTTGAGAAAAAAGTTCAGAAAAAAAGCCAGAACTATATCAACACAAGGGAAACGACGACTAAGGTTATCTCCAAGATGTGATGTTCCCTTCTCTAGTGGTGAATCTTAGCCTAAGAATCTAGTGAGATGAGGCAACATGAAACGAACGGCGGTGATTCAAGGAGCATACCACAGAATCACCTTACCTAGCGAACAAAATAGCACCTGGGATACGACTTTTACATTCTCATAAAAATCTTATCTTAGTTATACATATTCATAACTTACCTAGAATTTGTAATGATTATAAATCTTTAAAATCCTATTCACACCTGCTCATAAGATTCCTCGTTGAAAACCTGTTCTTATATCTGCATTCTCTTTCTTGTGACTTTTTATGAGCACTCAAATGAGACTCGTGGTGACTATTTGATAAAAATTAAATTCGGTCGGAGGACTTCGGCTAGAAGCAAACACGCCCTAAGAACTCGACCGCGTCAACTGATGTAAGATTTCACATAGATGATGACCTACGACTCTGGAAAATAATTAGAGTAATATTTGTTACAAACATTATTTTTGAAAAATTACCGACATGTTGAGCAACATAAAAGAACGCATCAATCTTATGCCACCAAAACGAAGCCTACATCTTTTCCTTACCGACCCGAGCCAGACCCATTGACAGACTAAAATTTTCATGTCGATGAGTTAAACTCGGATCAGACCAACTTAAACCCAACTCCCGACCCGACCCATTGACAGCCCCTACTGTGAGCCTCACTTCAGAGCAGGTATTCATATTACTACACACAAAAACACTGTGATGTCATAGGTTACTATTTTTGTTACATCCTTTTTTTTCCTTCTGATTTGAAAAATAAAAGACAAAAAGGGAAATTAAGCTCTCTGAAAGCTCCAAAGTGAATCTATAAGGCTCTCTTGTGCATCTAGATCCCCAAACCTAAATACTGCGTCCCCCATGTGCACCACCCTCACACAAACTAGTCAAGTGACCACAAAATTGGAGAGCCGAGTGGGCATTACGGTCTCCAGCGTACTGCGACGACTCAAAAAAAAAAGGGAATCATATCTACCTGACGCCCACATCCTTTCGTTTTTCCCCCACATTACATCAATCCTATACAACATGCGTGTAACCTTCGGGTACCAGAGAGAAACCAAATAGACTAAAAGGGGAAGGACGATTGCATACCGAAGAAGCTTTCTTACGCACTTCCTGAGCAATCTTGAAGACACCTTCATATGTGGCATGTAAAAATTGAGAATTGTCCAAGTCAGGAGCAGAAAATTTTAAAACAAGATCAATCAAAAAAGATGGAAGTACACAAAAGTAAAGAATTACCAGCTTCAGAGTATATCCTAAACATATTATGCTCATAATGAGAGCAAACGTCGAGGAAGACTGAGACAAGGGTGAAGATCCGGGGGTTGTACACAGAATACCATGATCATCGGACAAAAAATGATACAAAGAGATAGCTTGGGGATATATTTAGAACAAATGTGAGCCTCAAAATTGCAGAATAACAGCATGGCCTTGAGCCATTCAGCCCCGAAAGATGGTTCTTTAATTGTGCGATCTCTTCACAGGCCACAGGAGGTGATAAATTAAAAAGATTCGGATCAGGTAGTAGCAGATATCAAATTAGAGCTACGAATAGCTGCTGAACATGATCTGAAAACAATAAAATAGAGTTTCTGAAAATAATAAAATAGAGTTTTACTCAAAAGATATCAAGGACAACCATGGGCCTCAGAATTGCAGAATATCAGCATGGCTGGAAGCCTTTCAGCCCCGAAAGATGGTATTTTGTCTGAAGTTTTCATCATAGGCCAATGTAAAAATTAAAAAAAATGTATGTTATCTGAGATGACACGTTATTAAAGAAAACAGAAATCGACTGAAACTGAGAACCAACAGATGGACATGAAATGAACACAGATGCAGATATAAAAGTCTTCGGGCATAACTTTGAAGAAGGAGGAGAAAGGTCCAAGAAAAGAAACACAAACCATGAACAAACACCAGTAAGGATGATGGGCAGCAAACCAAGAATATGCATAGCAAAGTACGTCCAAAATCAACAAGTAACTTGCTAACTGCACTAAACATGATCACGCGCCAAAAACATAGTCTGCTCAAAAGGCACCAAGATCAGGGAAATTCACATCCCAACTAGCTTCACAACTAAAATATTCCATTAACATATATCTGCACAATCAAACAGCAGACCGGGCTGCAAAGGAGAAACATTGCACGTCTTCAATTAAGTTCAACAGCGAATCCTCCTCTGAAAATCATGCGGACAACCTGACTCCCAAAGAATGGGTCGCAAATGGTCCACAGTCAAAGGGAGAAGGGGGAATCAAGTTGATCTTAATAACCCTATTGTTTGTCATAACTAGAAGGTACATATGCCTGGCTGGTCATGCAGAGAAGAAAGAAAATTGTGCTGGGCAACATCAGACCATCCTGTATCAGGCATTACTATGGGCAAATCCATGTGTGCTTATGAATTTCTAAAAATGCAACATTTGTCAGAGGACACTTCTTTTCTGCCTTCTCTTGTTCCCCATTTGGGTTGGGGACCTCACCTCTGAAGTCTCTTCTAGGGAAGTTGACGGATACGCATGCTTGTTTGTCTGCAAATGTATAGCCTGTGCAGCATTTGCCACAGACCAGTTCTTTTCTGCCTTACGCTGGCTCAGCTAGATAGAGTAACTCGCTTCCAAAGTGCCTCGCCCAAGTATTCAGCATGTGGCATCCTCTGGTGCTTCCACTTCTGCTCTTCTGCGGCGTCCTACATGGCCCTTGAGTAACCATGCGACAAATTACATATTGTATTATTTTCGAGCCTAACGGAGGACACTCAAGATCATTAGAGGGAAGCATAAATACACACCGAGTTACCTGCTTACACTCCTGTCATATGGCCTTAAAAAGGAGGATAAGGCTTGTCCACAGATTCAACGCCGGGTGTTTGCACAACACCATGAAATCTGTTGCCATCAAAAATATGCAGAACATTTAGAAAATGGCAAAGGTGCATCTAAAAGAGAAGTTTAGGCGCAAAATAAAACATTTGCCTCAATAACATATTACAAGAATATAATATTCAAAATAAAAAAAATGGCTTCGAGAAATATGCCTTGTAATACAGCCAAATCTAGCAGATGGGTACTGGGCCAAAAAATAGGTTTTGTACAGAAAAAAATGATTTCAAGACATGATCAAAGGACACAAAATGGAGTGTTAAAAGTAACTACAGAAGATAAGGACAACAAACATAGACCTCAGAATTGCAGAATAACAGCATGGCGATAAGCCACTCAGCCCCGAAAGATGGTTTTATTGTATGTTCTCATCACGGGTCAACAAGGTTGAGAAACGAGAAACCAAAACAGATAATTCAAACATGAGATAAACTACCAATCGAATTTTAGAGGATATCTTAAGTTCCACAGAAATCAAAAGATATATATCTCAAATATCGGCCTCAGAATTGCAGAATAACAGCATGGTTGAAATCCTCAGTCCCGAAAGATGGTTGTTTATGAAAGGATTTCATCACGGGCCAAGATAAAAAGAGAGAAAAGGTTATCAATCTAAGACGATGGCATTTAGCAGGCAACCGATATCAACACCGCCCAAGAACGGAAGGACAGATGGAACAAACATTCGCCAACGTTTAGAAAAGGAGAAAAGGTAAAAAAATCGAAAGAAATTGCATCATGAAACATTCAGTAACGAATAAAAAAACCAAAAAAAGAAAGAAAAATAAAAAAAAGTGCAACGCAAGATTAGCAAACCATTAAAGTAATGATGAATAAACCGTTGGATGGCATTGCTTGCAGCACTCCAATCCCGAAAGATGATATTTTCGGATCAAACATCATCCCTGGACAACAGGCAAAAACACAAACTGCTCACATGAGAAGCAAGTACAATGGATGCAGACCTGTCACTTGCTAAACATCAAAGATACAATCAACAGGCCTAGGAATGGACACGACAACAGAAAACACCAATTTCCTTACTGTAAAATAGAATCCACACTAGAAGAAAGAAAAACGGTATGTCCTCGGAAGATTATCAAAAACAGTGAAAGCCTCGCATCTACATCATGCAGACCAACAATGTATTAATACCCATGGGATCCACGGAAAAACAATGAGGTACAGTGGCTTCATCCTACTAGCCCCACTGGGTTTAATCCGTCCGGGGGCAGCCCATTCCTGCTCATCTACTGAAAAGGGAACAGAAACATGCTGACCCGCACCAAACCAACCCGAAATCGCCATTACCGCCACAGCGGCCACCGAAAATACGAACTTTATAGAATGGGTCGACAATAGCAGGAAAAAAGAGAACACATGATCTGAAGCTGAAGGACCTGAGGTTCGGGCATGACGGTAGGGCCCTCCTCTGGGTTCCACCTCCCCGGCTAACAGCACGACGGTCTGTTGCATCCCCAACGATGGCTAACTTGGCACCTCGGAGGCCTCTCTCGAGGTTTCCCACCTCCCTTGCAGCGGCCTCGATAGCCGCCGGAATCGGCTTCTCCGACGTCATGTCGCCCTCGCCAGGGGAAGAAGAATAAGAAGAATAAGAAGAAGAAGAGACGTGCAGAGGTGAAGACGGCGGATAGGACGCAGACGTGGCGAGGAAGGGCGAGGAGAACGAGCAGGAAGCGGGAGAAGACGCCGCCACTCCCAAACCCTAGCGGCGGCCGCTGCCCTATAAAGTGAAGGTGGAAAGGGAACCGGGTGGGCATCGAGCTGCCAACGTGACTTACTTATAGGTGAACGCATTGCCTACGGACCGTCCGATGTAAATTGCAACGCAGCAAGATCGTGAGAGTTTAGAGGGTCACTTGACCTTAAAAAATATATACCAAAACAAGTTTAGAGTCAAAGGAGGTACCTCACAGCGGAAGCGAGGCATACACACGTACCAGCAAAAGCAGAAGCAGAAACATATGCGTACCTTTGTCATCCGAGTACAAGATCGGCTACCAGAGTTAATATATCCCTACCCATGAATCATCACGGAGTCACAGATTTAACTAATAGAGTCGGCTTCAATGGTTCATGCTCCAAATTTGGAGACTACGGTGATGCTTACCCCGAAGACATAGATCACAATCGTCACGGGACTGAGACAACCTATGACTATCATCGTGCAGTCGGTTCACCGACGCACTACTCTCATTATTCTGTCTAACATATAGATGGGAAAGATGAGGAGAGAGAAAGAGTAGATAGAGATCGAGAGATGGGGTATCACAGCCGTCACCGACATTGTGCTCTCAAGCTTCTCTTTCTATACACATGAACTCAATACTCTCGCTCTCTCTCTCTCTTAAGCTTACCTCACACTTATGATGCCGCCGAGATCCGTAAACATGACTCCAAAGAACACACCGACCGAATCCCATCACGATTCCCGTCCGACATCATGGCGCTCCATGTAGATCCTTTGCACACACCTTTATAACCCCCTTAGGGGTATTTATAGGGAGAGGAGAGAGAGGGTCGAATGGAATAGGAGGTGAGACTTGGAGAGAAAGAAAAGAGAGAAGAGAAGAAGGGAGAGGGGGTGACTGGATCCCTCCCCTGGGCGCTACATGGCGCGTGGCGCACCATGCGCCCACATGTGCCTGCCCGTCGGTGGCATGTGTGGGTGCATGGTGGGTGCGTGTGCACCGGGCACTGGCGCCCACCCTGGCGCAGACCGCGAGCCACCTGTGGCAGGGTGGTGGGCCTGGGCAGCCCATTAACAATCCAAGTTATCTAAAAATTTTCTGCTCATGACAAAAATTCATAAAGAAAACATCTCTCCAATTTACAGTGGAATTCTGACATGTTTCGGGGGTAAACAAGATTTTTTTGACTCTGACCTCTAAGTTATCGATTAGATGAACCCGTTTGGACAAAGGATGGTAACGGGTAAGTATGTAGTCACGTGAGCTTCAACATCAATAATCCCCATACATCAAACAAAAAAAAAGGAATATGTGCTCCTCTCTTTCCCTCTCACTTTGGATTTGAGACTCGACTTGTTTAGATTTTATAGTTTTTGATTTGGATAGTGTTGTGCATGCTACACTTTGATTTATTTAATGAAAGAATCGAGTAGAAGATTAAGGATAGTGGAGAGCCATACCAAGCATCAGAGCCAAATGTTGGTAGAGGTACCCTCGATAGTAGCAGCGTGCACCTAGCGTCTCAGTCGATTTATCTTGCACAAGAAGACAAGTTCTCACCAGGGGTTAGAGACTCCGAAAAAACCCTCTGATTCTTAAGTCAATAAGCGTGTAATAGAAAGGAGGGAAAGCTCTCAGAGTAAAGGGCGAAAAGTGACTTGAACGTGGAGGCCGGAGGCGGCGAGAGTAGACAAAGGGGGTTGTGGCCAGGGGAGTCGGATGTGGGTGCGGTCAAGAGTGCCAGAGGCAATTGTGACCAGAAATACTAGAGGTGTGTGAGGCTGGGGATGTCGAAGACGGCTGAGGGTGACTTCAGTAGAGGTCACAGGGTATCAGGGTGCTGCAGTCGGAGTCGGCCATGGTAGGGATCGCATGGGGGCTGGGATGTTGCAGGGGGCCTAGAGGTTGTCGTGATGTACTTGGCATATGTGGCCAGGGGAGTCGCCCGAGGGGGGCAGAAAGTCATCGGGGCGTGCTGGAGGCGGTGGCCTAATGTCACTAGGGCGTCGACTAGGGGTAGCCTGGTAGAGCAGGGCCGACCAGAGGCGGCCTAGCTTGAGGCAACCTAGTGGAGCAGGGCAATGGTGGTTGGGGACGGATCTAACAGAAGGCCGTGTGAGCGCGACCGTCGGGGCAAGTAGGGCCGGCGATATTGCTGGATCGGGCCACTTGGAGGGCAGAGTCCATTTGAGGTGGCTGTGGTGGCTATGGCCTACTGGATGGGCATTCCTTGGGATTGAGCAGGAGGTCGGCTTGGCATGGTTATGACCCGAGGGCGGCTGTACCAAGAGTAGGGCGAAGTGCCCAGATCTAGGTCACCTGAAGGTGGGCATGGAGCATGGCCATCGGATCTGGCTGCTTGATGGGCGGACTAGGTTGAGCAGAGGTTTGTTGAAGGTTGAAGACATCCTTGGGAGTGGAAGTCGACAGATACTGTGAGCAGGGGGCCAGAGGCAACTGAGTCGGCAACTGACCTTGGGGGATATGGGCGTTGGTGCCAGCGGAAGACGACAGAGCATTGGGGTGCCAACTAGAGGTTGCATGAGGGAGCAAGTGCACTGTTGTGGGGCGCGGGTAGGAGGGATGCCAATCTTGGGCCGCAAGGAGGGCAGACATGGCGGCGACGCTGTCGAAGTTGGACGCTGGGTGAGCCCGTGGGTATCGGTTGGGCTTTAGTGCGCTGGTGGGAGGCTGCATGAAGGCACTATTGTCATGGGCGGCAGGTGCTACTAGGGCCGACGGCGGCCAGGGCGAGGATGGTCGACGAGACAGGGACCGATGGCGGCCATGGCGAGTAGCAGGGAGAGGTCTCGAGAGGGCCTGAGTGGTGGTGGCAGCCTAGGGCTTCTCCTTTTTTTCTTTTCTTAGAGTCGACCCCCCTAATGAAGTTGAAGTCTTTCTTTCCCTTCCTTTCTTTGGCGGGTATATTTCTTTGTTAAACATGTTATAATCGGAAAGTGATTGATCATGGTTGGGAAGTTGCTTAGGGCGCGTTTGGTATGGCTATTGGAGAGGGATTTTTCCCTCTCCAATCATTAGAATCCCACCCTATTTCAAAGTCTTTTCAAATGAGTCTATGTCACATCAACTTTTTTCTTGAGTGAATTTCGAGGTCTAGAGAGATATAGAGAGAAAGAGGGGTGGAGTGGAAAATCTCCAGAAGCTCTCCAAAAGGAGATTTTTCTCTCACTAGGGGATTTTCAAAAAATCCCCCTATGTTACATGTTGCCCAAACGCGCCCTTAGAGGCGGGGTTTCGAATCCCAGTGGAATAAGGAGGAAAAAGACTCATGTGATCGGGGCGGTTAATACACCCACAACATATAGACTCATTTCCTAGTTAACAAACTCATTAACATTTGTAAAAGATAAAATTATTCAGAATTTATAAATATGAATAAAAAAACCTTTTTATCAATGTTACAATAAATGGAGATAAATAATTTATAAACAAATTTACGTTAAAATTCATCTTTACGTGTGATCATTAATGTTATGAGAATCAAACTGGTGTCTGAACCGGCCAATGAGTTGGTTCGCTTCGAATCGGTTGGATCGTTCAATCGAATCGGTTTGAACCGTGATGTCATTATAATATTGACACATGGTCTGACCCGATTCTATAATCCAAGATAATAAGAAATAAGATATAATGATCAAAATAAATAAACATTCATGTATAATTATTAGTCATGATTATGTAACTATACAAGTAAAAAAATAACAATATCATGGTTAAATAAATTAACCTTAAAATTTTGTAATATTTTATTGGTCTTCACTCTTCACAATTGACATCTATATTGCTTTAAACATTTAAACTTAAAATATATCTAAAATAAAATGATAAATAATAATAGATTAATAATAATAAGATAATTTTGTTCGTACATATATATCATTTTGAGTATCTAAATATATTTATATATATTTTATTTTAAAGAGTGAATCAGGTCAGATCGGTTCAGACCGGTTCACCGGTCAAATTACGATTCGTCCGATTCTTTAATTTTAAACGCGAGGGAATTTAATTTTATCTTGATCTCACCCTAGGTGGTAATATAAATATATCCAATATGTTTACCGTACCTAGTAGTTTGCACAAAATAAATGCATCCAATGCAAAATTAAACGCAAGTGATCATGGACTTTAACCCTAATGTAACTAAGACATCCGGCCCGCTTCCAAAGTAGCTGGATTGTCCTCGTCAGGTGTGCTCCGCGCTTTCAAACTCCGACGCCGCATCAATTACAACTTTTACACGGCACGCAGGCCGGAAAAATTAAATTACATGTGACTCAAATTCCAGCAGCCCTTAGGGCGAGTACAACAATGGAGGAAGATAGAAGTACATTGGAATTTTAACAGAGAGAGAAAGGAGGTTCGCAGACCCCAATTAATTACATTAATCCAAATCCATGATCACTTGCCAACCCATTCAAATAAAATCAATCAAGGGTTATTTTCTGAAAATAATCATTACTTTTGAATTTAAAAATGGGATGTGCAAACAAAAATAGGCTCGCTTTGTTTAATTTTAAAAATCAAAGCATGATTAATTAAAATTAAACACACAAGTAGGCCAATACAAGGTAAATAAAGTAACGCACGTAAAGAACCATCATTTTCTACAGGGGCATCTAATTGAGATAATTAATTAAATTTAAATTTAAATTTAATTATCCAATAATCAAATTTAAATTTAAAATTTAAACATGCCAATAATTTAAATTTAAATTCAAACTAATTATCCAATAATTTTGAATTTAATAATTATCTAATAATTAAAATTCAAATAATTAAATTTTCCACATTTAACTTCAATAAAATTTAAAATTTGAATTTTCTAATTATCTAATAATTAAAAATTCAAAAACTTGAATTTTACTGAAGTAACTTCAATTATTACCATTTTATCTCAAGATAAAAAGTAATTATCTCACCTTGGTAAATTCAAATCGGTTAAATAAAATTTACCATTCGACATTTACTATTGAGATAATACTATTTAACTTATGAAATAAAATTCTATTTAAATTACTGAGCATTTTAATATATATATCTAATATATATATTAGCAATACTGCATTAAAGTAAATTAAAAACAAAGCAAATTGTTTTTTAAATAAAAAAAAATCTCGGCGGCAGCCATGGGCGCGGTCGCCCACGCGGGACGCGTGGGCGGTCGCGCCCACGCGGCGCACGCGGCGGGCGCACTGCACCTAGGGCGCAGTGCGCCCACTCCGGGGCTAAAATTTTTTTTTTTCAATTTTTTTTTAAAAAAAACTTTACTCTCCTGATGCCCAGCATCCAGGAAAAAAGAAATGCCCAACACTCCTGTCTCCAAATAATAATTGAAGATTTAGATTGCCCCTAAAGCATGATTCTAAACGGCGCTAAAAACACCGACCAGAGCGCGAAACTGGCTCTGATACCACTGTAAGGTTTCGTACAGCACCTACGGGCGACGCAGCAGATAACAAAAATTTCATTTGCCCGATCCCGGTGTTATGGAAAGCTTAATCTGTACTCTAATCGGTGTTTCTAATACCCTAATTACTGGTTGCGTGTTTCACCTTGCGCGGAACGACGCTGTCCGCTAAGCCCGATGCAGAGAAACCGAGCCGCACAACTATACGACCTCTAGAGCAGATCCACACGGACCCTTGCGCAGCGACGGTACCTCCCCGGCGCAACTTCCCCCGACTCTATCACCTTCTGGAGAGAGAGAGCGCAAGGGGGAGAAAGGGGGGAGGCTAATCCTCCTCTCTTAACCCTTAATGCTTGGTTAAGCTAAAAGAGGTTGGAAGAGTTCGAGAGTTCAAATGAACTCACGTAGGTTGGCTATATATAGAGTTTTGGCCCTTTTCAAAAGACCTCCAAAGGATCAAAATTGTATATATGACCATTTCATTATTATACTCATGTATTAAGCCCCATTTACACTCCTTTCTAAAAGGAATCAAAGGGAATTAATACATACACCTGTATAATAATTATCCGTCACCCAAGAATCCATTGTGTGTGATCCTCTAGGCCCATAGTCACTCTAGTTTAAGGCCCATTAACTTCTAATTCCTAATTAGAAGTAAATTAAACGTATTATTCGCTTCTACAAGAGTCGAATAATAGTTTAATTCATTCCGAACCTTCGATCACGTTAGGTCAAGCAAATCCGCGTGATCCTAGAGGACGCCGGGTTTAAACCAGCATGTCTGGTACCTGTAAGTCCACAGTTACCGCATCGATATAATCCCTCGCTCATTCTATGAGTCTGGTACGATCGAGGGTATGGTTCCTGTCAAACCCCATGATCGTGCCATTTGACTATGACCTCCTTAAAGTGTATGACGTTCGTCCTAAACGAACTCAAACGACCCTGGCTAGGGATTTAACGGAGCGTCAATGTCATGACCCATTAACTATCTGATATATACCCGACAGTGAGCGATCCCTTCTTGACCATTGATGATCTTCACACGTATCCTGGAGTGGTTAATGACTCGGCAACTCATGACTTATGGTTAAAGTCACTTAGCCAAGCAATTAAACCAATCCAGTCATCGTGTAAGATCCGATCAATGTCTCAGGTCAAAGGACCAACGATGCTACTGAGACCGTTGGATCTTTAGTTGACATTAGGTATAATCAACCATCTGAAGATCCAATAGCGGATCAGTTCAGTGCACATCCTCCAAGGATATACACCTACACATATGTATTGGTGCCCCGCACCAATGACCATGAGACTGGTCACTGACACATCATGTGTACTGGTTTAATAGGTAATCAAAGTCCCCGAGTGATTACCCTCCAACCAGGAACAGTTTAAGGTATGTGTACATGTAAAGTCAATCTTATGTTCGAGATCCCATCTCGAGCTGACTTTACAACCACATATCCTAGGGACAACGTAAAGTAACACAATCGCATATTTACGCTCAATCACAACTTTATTAATAATGAACAAGATCGTACAACTATTGGGCATACCCGACCCGAAATTGGCCTGTAGCACACCAACACTAACAACATGTTGCCCAAACGCGTCCTTAGAGGCGGGGTTTCGAATCCCAGTGGAATAAGGAGGAAAAAGACTCATGTGATCGGGGCGATTAATACACCCACAACAGATAGACTCATTTCCTAGTTAACAAACTCATTAACATTTGTAAAAGATAAAATTATTCAGAATTTATAAATATGAATTAAAAAACCTTTTTTATCAATGTTACAATAAATGGAGATAAATAATTTATAAACAAATCTACTTTAAAATTCATCTTTACGTGTGAACATTAATGTTATCAGAATGAAACTGGTGTCTGAACCGGCCAATGAGCTGGTTCGTTTCGAATCGATTGGACCGTTCAATCGAATCGGTTTGAACCTTGATGTCATTATAATATTGACACATGGTCTGACCCGATTCTATAATCCAAGATAATAAGAAATAAGATATAATGATCAAAATAAATAAACATTCATGTATAATTATTAGTCATGATTATGTAACTATACAAGTAAAAAAATAACAATATCATGGTTAAATAAATTAACCTTAAAATTTTGTAATATTTTATTGGTCTTCACTCTTCACAATTGACATCTATATTGCTTTAAATATTTAAACTTCAAATATATTAAAAAATGATAAAAAATAATAAATTAATAATAATAAGATAATTTTGTTCGTACATATATAGCATTTTGAGTATCTAAATATATTTATATTTTTTTTATTTTAAATTGTGAATCAGGTCAGATCGATTCAGACCGGTTCACAAGTCAAATTGCGGTTCGTCCGGTTCTTTAACATTAGACCAGACCAACTTTAATCGGATCGATTTCTGGACCGATTCACGATCAGATCGGTTCGACCGATTGATCTGATCCGATTCTAATAACACTAGTGATCATAGCTCATAGTCAAAGTCTTAATCTAATTACCTAGAAAACTTGTATGTTCCAATACAGGTGTGTGTATATATATATATATATAAAGACGACTATCTAAATCCGGTCTACTTATATTTCAGCGAGAGAGCTCAGAGCCGGCCGAGCCAGCCTTTCCTCGCTCCAAGACAAGTCCAAAAAATGATGTCTATTTTAAATTTAAATTTACAACTTTAGTATAAATTCTTATTCCATTGATTCACATGATATCGAACGCGATACAAGAAGGAAATGGCAATACTTTTTTTTAGGTAAACGAAGAAAATGCAAAACTTGCTGAGAAAGTTGGAGACATTGTCAAACCTTTTGCCGAGCTACCTCAAAATAGCGGTATATGCCCGGACTACAATTGGCCCGGCCAGACCCGACCCGACCCGACAGCCCAACGACGCCATGGTTATGACTTCTGACTTACGAGTTACGACGTATGGCTCTTGACGTACCCATCCCTAACCTAAACGTGGAAGAACACCAACTCTTTAAAGTGGGGATCTGCAGGGCTTGGGTGGAATTTACCGTGGCGCCACCGATCTGACGGCTGAGGAAGCAATCTGATGAAATTGCCCGAGAAACGTGGCTTAATTTAACCCACATTATCGTCTCCACGTCTTAATCAGACGGTTCCCCATTCTTTTTGGGCCCCACCCGCCAAGTGGAACCCACTCCTTTCATATAAGAAAACTTTTGCCAGAAGCACATGAAGGGCCCACAAAAGCAGGGGCCGGCCGGAACGCGGGTCCTAACTTGTTGGATATGCGATTGGACGGTCCTGATGAGAAAGATTTCCCGGATCGTGGGAGATCTCGGATGGTTGTTGATCGTCTGGATCATGACATCAGATAATTGCTGGCGGCAGGGTCATCTCGTCGTCTCTACTGTGGGGAAAATGGGGATTGGGATTTATTTTTTCTTTTTGATTTCAATAAATAAAGAGCTTTTCCACGATTTAAATGATTAAGCATGAAAAAATAAATCCCAAAATTAAAGAATATTTCCATGTTAAAAGAAACAGTGAACGTTTTCTATTTTTTTTAAACATAGAATATTACATAATTGGTCTGAAACTCAACCATGTACATCTGGCACCCTGGATCCTTTTGCAACCGGTCAGCAAACCCATTAAAAAACTGCTCAGTCTGATGCAAAATATTGCAAAGCCGGGCGATCAAACAACTCCAATTGTCAACCCTGCGACTAAGCCACACATTTTCTATGTGCCTTCTTGCAATTCCACCTGTTTCGTCGAAAACCCAAACCGTTTACTCGACACCGCATTTGTGTGACACGTCAAATGCACTATTTTACGGTGAACCAAAGGACTTTCTAAGTGGAGTGAATAAATATTTTGTAATTTATAATAACATACTAACTAAGAAGTTAATTAAAGATCACTCACGAATAGTTAAAATTATATTTTTATTAGAATATTATGGAAAGATCTTAAGTTTAAGATTTATCGACTCGATTGTATCGACCGTGTCAATTCTTTGTCAGTTCGATATGACCCGGTGCAACTAGTATAATGTATCGTTAAGTGTCAATAAGAATATATTACTTCACAAATAACATTATAAAAAATTATGTTTGATCTAGTTGGTTGAAGGGTGTCTCATTTAAGGTAGAGGTTAACGATTCAAATGTCATAAGTTTCGTTATTTTTGATATCAATTTATAA
This sequence comes from Amorphophallus konjac, assembly GCA_022559845.1. Lineage (NCBI taxonomy): Eukaryota > Viridiplantae > Streptophyta > Magnoliopsida > Alismatales > Araceae > Amorphophallus > Amorphophallus konjac. The sequence continues at coordinate 467,649,472 of CM040122.1, forward strand.
GAAGAATAAAGAAAAAAACACAGAAACAATGAGTTGTTCGTAGAGTTCGAACCCGCACCCAACCAGCAAAGATATTCAACCAACTTACCTTGTGTTTAAAGTAAGATACTAAATATTTAAACTATATATGTAACGTACCGATTATGTAATATAGGTTGATTGTCACGATTTTTAACTGATACGATTTGATACAAATGATTCGTCTCGTATTAGATCGATTTATAAAATTATGCTTAAGTTTAGGGAGTTCCAGTCGTTGGAGAATATAACATATAATTAATGTTATCAGAATCGGATCGGTGCTTGAACCGGACAATGAGCTGGTTCGGTTCGAACCGGTTTGACCGTTGGTTCGAACCGGTTTAAACCGTGATGTCATTATAATATTGATATATGGTCCGACTCGATTCTATAACCTAATACAATAAGAAATAACTCAAATAAGATATAATGATCAAAATAAATAAACGTACATATATATAGAGAATAACTTGTAATTACTTGTTGAAAATAGAGCCTTTATGTTGATTCAAATATCTTCATTTATATGTTAGAAATAGAGTCTTTATGTTTAGTCCCATATTGGAAGTTAAAAAGACTTACTTGACTTTATATGTTGGAGAGCTCACCCTTGGGTCTTGACTCAAGAAACATAAGATGTGGACTTGAGTTGTGTGTCGAATTAAATGGTTTGATCGAATATAAGTAAATAATATATTTATTTATTTATTTACGGCGCGATGCGGTTGAGTTGACGGGGGCGAGCGGGGGAATAGGGTCGAACCGGCCCGAACAGGTTCAACAGTCGAACCATAGTTCGGACGATTTTTTATCATTTGACCGGACCGAGCCTAATCGGACCGATTCACGGTCGAACAGGTCCGACCGACCGGTCCGATACGGTTATGATAACACTGCATATAATAAATATCAATTATATATGGGAGCCAACCAACAGTAATCAAGATTTTATAACATTTGGCTTCAAATAAAATATTGTTAAATATAAATTTATAAAAATTACTCTTAAAAAAGATATTGGTAGACTTATCACTACATAAAATTATACTGTGTAAATATATCATTTTTATTTGTAGACATATTTTTTTTATCAAAAAATTGTATAAAAAATCACGTTTAGATGATTTTGTATGACATTTACGTACTTTTTAATTTTATGTATTGACATGTATGTTAATGTATTTTTAAAAGTGATTTTTATTTTATAAATTTAGTTATCACAATATTTTATTTGAAAAAAAAATCCCTTAAATCAAATGGCTAAGCCAAGTATGCATTGGCTCAGTGGAGGATAATACCTGTTTTCAAGAATACAAAGCATCGAGGTGATCAACATTATGTTGCCCATGCCAACACGTTTGTCCAGAGGATATCCGGAGTTCCTACGCTTTTTCGATGTGTTGGTGTATTCTCCGAGTCATATTCTTCTGTTTCGGCATCCAAATATGTTGAAACAAAGTTTGTCATACTGCTAGATTAAATAGTGTCAATTTTTAAGTGGTACGATTAAGTACAATATAATAATTTGTTGAAATAAAAAATAATCTTATACTAAAAAAATATGTTGCATACATTACATAACATACGATAAACAACAATACACATTGTGCATTTGTTTAAGTATCAATACGAGCGAGAAGGTTAAACAGAACTGGAATCTTTCGGTTCAACATCTAAAATGAAAATAAAAGTAAAAAATAGAAATATATATATTTTTCGTTTTCATTTCTCTTGCCATTCCTTCGTATATTTTCTCTGGCTGATCCTCCCTAACTAAAATCTTCCTTTAAAACAACAAGTAAAATGTTAATATTATGTTCCATTAGATAGAAACCAACGTTTAAAACATCATTTAGATGAAATAGTGAAAGACAAAACCCAAACTTACATCACATCCATGACATTACACGAACGTGCCATCGATCATATGCCCAAGAATGCATATTTTTTTTACCACATTTTTTTAAATGTGAACATCTATTTTCACATTTACTTTAAAAATCCAAAAACAGAGCACGAAAAGTTTTTACTAGCCTTACATGTTTTTTTATATTTTTATTTTCAAAGCCAATGTCAACTTCTTAAGTAAATACATGGAAATAATATTTGGAAATTTATTTTCCAAATATTCAAAATCTTCCATTTTCCAACTTTTATTTACCCACCAGAAAATAAATATGAAAAATATTTCCCCATCTACTCCCCACTCTCTCCCCCCCCCCCCCAAAAAAAAAAAAACACCACACTCTCTCTCTCCTTGCACGTGACAATGCAAATCCATATCTTTGTTTCTTATAGTTACTTTGTGTCTTACCAAGATCAAAATCCACAAATATATATATTTACACACGCACACCTCACCCCTATATTTTATATTTATATTTGTTATAATTAGGATGATTTATTCCAAACGATTGGGACTGCAAATCTTCTTATAAATTCCAATTGGATAGTCTTGTTTATTAGCTATAAAAATTTAAATATTCCAGCTCTAACGAGCACCAACACCCCATCACCTTCCTTTCTCATTTCCCACCCCCCCCTTCTTCCCACACACACACACACACACACACACGTATATGCCAGGGGATCGACCTCTCCCCACCTCTCCTCCCCTCCCCCCCTCCAACCCAGCCCTCCTCCATTTCTCTATTTATACCTCCCCAGTCTTTCCTCTCTCTCTCTCTCTCTCCCCCTCTTCCCCAATTCACCTTGGAATCCATTTCTTCTTGTTCCATCTTCTTCGCCATCTGACATATCCTCCTCCTCTTCATCTGCCTCTGCAAATCGAATCGAATGCCAAATTGAAGGAGGAGGGAGGCCGGGAATCCGAAGGTGGGAGGGAGCCCAGATTGGAGGGAGGGGGCCGTGGAGGTGGGGGGTGGGTGGCTACTCGGCGCGAGGGGGAGGGGGGAGGGTGGGGGAGGAGGGGGGGAGATGAGGAGGCCCTCCTTCGTCATCCTTCTGCTCGCGATGCCTCTGCCCAGATCTTGAGACTATTGGATTGCTCCGCCTCCACCCCGGCTCCGGCAGTCCCCGCGCTCTTCACCGGGTGGAGCATCTCAGATCGGTGAGGGCACCTCCTTCATCGTTGCCCCCCCCCTTCTCTCGACGCCTTTTCCGGATTCTGGTCTGCCCTCCTTTTTCCGGGTTCTCTTCAATCTGTTCGTTTATAGGAAATTCGGATAGGGTCATGGATGCTTGTTGCGGTTTTGGTCGATCCGTTGAGGTATCCTCGATTTCAGTTGAGCTGGAGAAGGAAAAGTAAAACCTGTTTGCTATCCTCCGATCATTTGCGGGATTGAGTTTCTATCATCTTGTATAGCTGCGGCTTTCAATGGATCTATTGGCTGTTTATCCTTTCTGTATGTTTTTGGGTGCTTTAAATTATCTGGTATAGATTGGATCTGATGCTGCTTGGCTTTTGCATCAAATTGGGTGGTGTTTTTTCTGGATTTCTGAAATTCACGTAATGCGGATTAGAATTCTGTTTGACGTTTCGTTTTTCTTGTGTGGATTGGATCCCAGGTGAAGAATCTGTATTCTGGGGACGCGAGGACTACCATGGAATCGGATCTAGGGAAGCTCTTCATCGGGGGAATCTCCTGGGACACCAATGAGGAGCGTCTCAAGGAGTATTTCGGCAATTATGGGGAAGTGTTGGAGGCTGTAATCATGAAGGACCGCACGACGGGCCGAGCTCGTGGATTTGGCTTTGTTGTGTTTGCAGACCCTGCTGTTGCCGAGCGTGTTGTCTTGGAAAAGCACACGATTGATGGCCGAATGGTAAGCGGCAGTTCAGTTAGTTTCCAAGTTTCTAATTTCAGATGCTCAATTGAAGTTGCTTGAAAGAAGAGGACCAAATTGGTGGGTGCATTTTACATGACGAACCATAATTCTTGCTTGATGATTTGAACATGTTGTCTTGATAATTCCTAAATAATGATGATTCCAATACATATATGTTTGTGAATTTCTAGAGTTGGGTTGATTAATTTGCAGGTGGAAGCAAAGAAAGCGGTCCCTCGACAAGATCAGCACATCCTTAGTAGAAACAACAGCCCTGTCCACGGATCTCCTGGTCCTGCACGCACCAAAAAGATCTTCGTGGGAGGTCTTGCATCCACAGTGACAGAGACGGACTTCAGAAAGTACTTCGAGCGGTTTGGAACAATCACAGATGTAGTTGTGATGTACGACCACAACACCCAGAGGCCAAGAGGATTTGGCTTTATCACTTATGACTCAGAGGATGCAGTGGACAAGGTTTTGGTGAAGACCTTTCATGAGCTCAATGGTAAGATGGTTGAGGTCAAAAGAGCGGTTCCCAAGGAGTTGTCTCCTGGACCCACAATGAGGTCTCCAATAGGCGGATATGGTTACAGTCTAAGTAGGATTAATAGCTTTCTTAATGGTTATGCTCAAGGTTACAATCCAAGCTCAGTGAGTGGCTATGGAATGAGGATGGATGCAAGATTTGGACCAATTGCCAGTGGGCGCGGCAGATTCCCACCATTTAGTCCTGCTGCTTATGGAATGAGTATGAATTTTGAACCAGGATTGAACCCAAGCTATGGTGGAAATGCAACTGAGAATAGCAGCCTTGGCTATGGGCGGGGGATGAACCCCTTTTTCGGTGGAAATTCTAGTAAATTCTCTAGTCCCATTGACTATGGTGGCAGCAATGCTGCTGCATCAGTTTTAAGCTCTACAACTCGTAACATGTGGGGTAATGGGGGACTAACTTATGGTACCAGCACTGCAAGTGATAGCACTTTCCTTGGCTCTGGAAGTGTGAGTCTTGGTGGCTTCGGCAGTAGTGGTGTAAACTGGGGTGTTTCCAACTCCCCTGTTTCAGCTCAGGGTGGAAGGACCAGTCCAGGTCATCCTAGCATGAGTCTCGGTGATTCAAGTGGTGAAAATGGCTTTGGGCTAGGAGGCAGCAGCTATGCGAGGCGTAACAGCATTGGTACTGGTGCTAATACATCCTTTAGTGGATCTAGTGGATATGAGGGAGCATATGCAGACTTATATAGTGGTAGTTCAATTTATGGTGATCCAACTTGGCGTTCTTCACCCTTGGAACTTGTTGGCTCTGGCCCTTCTGGATATGGGCTTGGCAATGCAGCTTCAGATGTCACAACCAAAGGCTCAGATGGATATATGGGAGGATACAATGTTAGACAATAAAATAGAGGTAAGTTTGCATCGAATTGCTTACTGAATACCTTTTTTCCTCGGTCCTTTCAGATGACATCTGAACTGAAACTTAAACTCTTTTGTATTTCAAATACTTCTTTGTTACATTTCTATTGACACACTGTTGAAATATACCAGAAGTTTGTGCCCCCTTTTTCTCTCAAAGATACATAAGATATGATAACATTGTTTATTCCTGATATACATTCCAGTTATATGTAATGTACTTGTTGGATCTGAACTCACTTGTGATGGCATTTCCATCATGTTTATTGAAAATTTTGAACTCCAAGAGTTGCACAAACCTTTTATACCGTCTAAGGAAACACTTTTTGATGGTATCAATGGATAAACACCATATACATAATGGCAGACATTTCCCTCTGATATAATGGGACAGTATATGTGCTTTCTTCGAGGGGGAAAAAGTTCATGTCCTAGATAGAGACAAGGTCATGAATAAACTTCTTTGGAGAATGTTCAAACAGCCTTCTTCCTTAAGGTTACCTTTGAAAGTACATCCTCGTTTCCAATGTCAGAAATAGAAAAATACAGGGAAAAGCAAGCCATTTTTTTTTTATGATGGGGGGAAAACCACCACTACCGCCAACCTCAATGTGCAGTTGCTTTGGACCTATGGTCCCTACCGCTTACGGATCATGGGGTGCACTGGCTGGGGAAAGGGGTGGGCTTGGTGAAATCCAGAGCGGAACTGTCCAGACCTGAGCCAAGGAACCATCCTTGGGTCCGGACACTGTGGCGAAGGCACACCACGCTTAGCTACCGACGGAATCAAACCTGCGACCTCATTGTTACCAACGAAGTGTGGAACCATTCAACCCACTCTTCGAGTCCAAGGCAAAAATTTGTTTCCCACAAGAATTATATAAAAGCCTTAGTGACTCTTCATTTCTCAATAATACTTGGATTATCAGGAGACATAGGATCATCTGGTTTTCTTCCCATTATCTCATCTCTATGTAATGGGTGCTTGGCATGTTGAATACGATATTCAATGAATAGTCACCATAGTGACATTTCAGTCATAAATGATTTCTGGGCGATGAGGTAATCGGTAACTGAAATGTTGAACATGGAAATATTTACCATAGTGACAATGTGCAACGCTCAAGGTATAATTCTGGTCTTAGTAAACGTGGAATTGCCTTTTGTTATTTCTTATATATCGGAGGATCCCATAATTTGAGGGAAATGAGATTTCTCCCATCAAAAAATTTGTGCAAACAATTGTTGGACACAATTTTTCTACCACCAGTCTCATTTTTTCCATGTACTTCTATTCTCTTTCCTCCTTCTGCCTTTTGTTTGTCATGTTTGTTTTCAGTGTCTACTTCTAATGTGGAAACTTATGTTGGCAGAGAACTGAATTGTTGCGTGTGTTTACCGGCTTATACATGTTGTGATGGACAGGACTCGGTGTAAAAATGTATTGCAACTTCCCCTTCTTAGCCTTGTTGAGTATTTTGTTACTTTTCAAACTACGTTTTGTCAAATTTCTAACATTCATTTTCATGTCTATATTTGCTCAGGAATTGCCGCGTAGGGAGATCATTCTTTCCATAGCAGATCTTTTGTTAGATTGGAAAAAAAAAAGCAGTGAATCCAGGTGCATGCATGTCTCCTCGCTAGTACAAATGGTTAGTTAGTTGTCTACATCTAACCAGAAAGTTTATTCAAAAATTCAATTTAAGTGAATTCAAATATAAAAGGATTTTGTGTAAGGCTTGGGATTTGAGTTTAATTTTTTTACGAGGAGTCTAGGTTCTGTTTCTTGGGGTTTGATTGAGATGTATAATCAGATTGCGGGATATATATGCAGAGGAGTGTTCCAACCTGTGCAGGCAATATGCCAAGTAGACATCTTTATTTTTTTCTGTTTTCCCTTCAAAATACTGCTGTAATGTTTGGCAAAGTTGCTGTTTCTTGCCAGGCATGCTCTCTCTTTTCCTTTTAACATGTACCAGAGATTTGGTCGATTTACTATTGCAAAGTGAAACTCTCAGGGATATCATCTGGTCCCTAAGAATAATGTTACAAATATAATGATTCATTTCTAGTGAAACTTTTGCTTTCGAAAAACATGATGTGAGCTTTTGATGTTTAATATGCACCCTTTTTTCTCAACTCAAGGTCTGCACCTTTTCTTTTGGTGGCTTCCTTTGGTTGAAGGATCCTTTGACAGTGTGTGGCATTGTCTTAGCTGTAAGATGCATGGGTCCATGTGCATCTTCAATAGACATTACATTTTTTTAAATGTTGCTTGAGTTTCCGAAGACATTCCTTGCATAGCTACCTGGGGATCTGAGCTTGCACAAGCTGCTAAGCATAAACCCCCATATGATGTGAATTAAGTATAGAAGGTGAGAATGTGGTCCCTTCTCTTCTATACAAAGTTTTACAGCCTTATCTTGAGAAAAAAAATTGTTACACTTAATCCACGTTGTTGGATTCATATTCTCAGTTCAGTTTCGAAGAAGTACATGAAGCCCCCATTATCCACCTATAGCTGCACCTGGGGAAGGCAATCAGTTTGTGGCATATAACCAAAAACTTCTACAACGGATTCATCGTGTTCACCTGTCTTATACTTTATGGACTGGATCCTGGTTGAAGGGCGTGACCCATCTAAGTTTTTTACCACCCTATTTTACTTTTCCAAGGTAGCGGTCTGACAAAGTTTTCTACTTGAACATTGTTTAAATTGATCGGATGAGACAAAGTGGCTGGGCACAACGTAGCGGATGTGTGGGTAGAAAAATCAGCCGGTTTGTCAGGATCTTCACCGATCTCGGCTGTTGGGTTGTGACTCAGCTTTCATGTCTTGTGGGAAGAATACTTCCATGCTGCCAACTAGGCGACCAAAATGAGAGAATTATCCCAGTAGTGTTTAAGTTCCCCTTGCTGGGCTTTTGAATCTTGTGATTGTCCATTGAAAGGATGTGTTTGGTGCATTTCATTTAGAAGCACTTCTAAATTTCTTCGATCATCAACACAATCATCATGGGAGGAAACGATCGGCCATGGAAGCTGGCAACCTGTTGTTTTCCTTGCACTTTCCATGTAAAAGATAATTCTAAAACAGAGCATTCTACAAGGTAGGGTCTGGCAAGGGTTACTAAGTGTTAGATTGGTTAAAAATAAATCTTATTTTTTTAATTTTTTTTAGTGCATGTCAAAGCCTAAAGTTTCATGTCGAAAGTCCTGCCAAAAATACGCCAAAGTTCTTGCACCATGCATCACACCCTAAACACGCAGCAAGTATTATTCTAATTCTGATTGTTCAACGCGTTCATACTTAATTTTGATTGCTCGCACCTTAATAAATGTGCATATGACTGTCAATGGGTCGGGTCGGTCCGTCCACGGACTTTGCCTAATTTCGGGTCGAGTCGTAAGGTCTTTTTCGACGCACGGATTTTTAATCAGGTTTAAAAACTCAGTTCGACTAGACCCGCGGGTCGGACTTGGACTATGAGTTATGCCTGTCGGTCGACCCGATCTGTTCTCTTTCTTTATACTCACTTCAAAATTTAAAAATTATTTAGTTAAAATTATGTTATTTTACTTAATTAAAAAATAAAATTTTACTTTTCATATAAATTATATAATTAATATTAAAATTTTAATTAATTTAGTGAGATTATAAATTTTATATTATTAAATATATTAATTTTTATTATTTTTTAAATAGTGTCGGGTCCGACTCGAATCGGGTTCGGACTTTAATATTGATAAGTCGGGCCCGAGTTGGGCTGATCTAAGCCTGGTCCGGGCCTAACCCATTGACAACCCTAAATGTGGAGCAAGAAGACTCCCTCACCTATGAATGCCACACTGAGTCCTTGTTTTGAGTCCACGACCCAAGTAAATCCAATATTGATATATGAATGGGAAGTATATTTAAAAAAGAGTATATATACTCTCGTAAAATTTGTTTTTGTCAAATATATCTCTCGTTTGAATATATTTTCATGAATATCTTTAAAATATAGATAATGTCACGATTATGTTCTCGCCGTAACTCCCGTGTGTTTAACTCGAGTTAAGTGTGAGTTAAAAGAGTAAGATTTTTGTATATATACTCTTGTAAAGTTTGATTTTGTCAAATATACTTTAAGTCTAACGACTATATTTTATGAAATATTCTCGATAGTAAATTAAAAAGTATAATTATAATATTTCTATCTAAATGAAGGATATTCATAATAATATGTTCCGACGATAGATATAATTGACAAAATTAAACTTTATAAGAGTACGTGTTTAAAAATCCCTTTAAAAAACTCATGATTTGCCGTGCACTTAGACAATAGATGCTGTGAGATTTTCTTTCTTATTTATTTTAGACCCTCGGGGATAATACCTGTGCTAACTCCTAACATTGAAGAGACGTTGGATCTAGCATTTCCCCCGGTTACATTGTAGAAATGTGCACTAGGTCTACACCCATTTGGGTCACATTGCCTTGGACCATATAAGGTGATGTTGATTTGAACGGTTGAAGCAAAGCTGATATAGATTGGCCCATCCCATGCTTTAAAAAATGTGTCAACTCCGACGGGCAACCAAGAATCCAACGTAATTTAATATAAGTTCTGTTTATTTGAATCGAGGGCAACGCAAGTCAGTGGAATTTATACTAACTTTTATTTAACCCAAATCAAATGTTGCGATGCACCGGAGTTATTTAGCTCAATCTAGCATCAATCAATCAATTTTCAGCTTAAGTGGAACGTACGTTAAATTGAATCACGAGTTATTGCGGAAATATATTATTTTAGACCATCTATTCTTATGGTACATACAATTAGGGCTTTCAATGGATCGGGCCCAGGTCGGGTTTAGGTCAGCCCGGCTCGGGCTCGATTTATCAATATTAAAGTCTAAGTTCGATATTATTAAAAAATTATAAAGCCCGACGAAAACTCGGCCCGGCAACCTAAATAAAAATAAAAATAATAAAAACTAATACATTTAATAATATAAAATTTATAATCTTACTAAATAAATTAAACTTTTGATATTAATTACTTAATTTATATAAAAATAGTGTTTTAAAATTTTTAATTAAGTAAAATAATATAATTTTCATTAAGTAATTTTTAAAATTTGATAGAAGGAAATAAAAAAAGTGAACGGGTCGGGTCGGCCCACGGGCCGAACTTAAAGCCCGAGCCCGGCCTGTGAGCCTAGTCGGGCTGAACTTTTAGGCCTGACTAAGAATCCACGAGCCGGAAAGGGCCTTGCGGCCCGACCCGAAATCAAGTCAAGCCCGCGGGCCTATCGGGCCAGCCCGGCCCATTGACAGCCCTACATACAATATACATAAGAGTAATGCTTTGTGCACCGAATCCGGTGCACAAAGCCACGTCAACTTATAACCTTTGTTCTCGTTGACCCAAAAAAAATGTGAAAAAATCATTTCTGCAAAGAAAGGACAACTCGCATCAGAATGGTACGACCCGCTTTTTTTACGCATTAAAGACGGAGCGCACTCGACGGGAAAACACATGATTGAAATATTTTGTAAAAGAATGAAGTATTTTGTTATATGAATGAAACATTTGGTATAGAATTGAAACATTTTGTTAGGTTTCGTTCTTATAACAAAATATTTCATTTATGTAATGTTTTATCCTTATAATAAATGTTTCGTTCCTGTAACAAAATATTTCATTTCTGTAGTGTTTTATCCTGATAACAAATGCTTCGTTCATGTAACAAAATATTTTATTTGTACAAAATATTTTATTGGTTTATTTCTGAATTCAAACAAAATGTTTCATTCTTGTAACAAATCATTTCACTCAAATGTAAAATATTTCATTCTTCTACAAAATGTCTCAGTCATATACTTTTTCGCCGAGTGCGCTCCCTCTTTAATACTCGAAAAAGTGGGCCGTACCATTCTGACGCGTGATGTTCTTTCTGCGCAGAAATGATCCTTTAAATTTTTTTTGACCAATGAGAACAAATGTTACATTTTGACATGGCTTTGTGCAACAGATTCGGTGCACAAAACATTACTCTATACATAATTATTATCCTTCCAAAGTCACGGGTCCTCCCTTCCAAAAATCTCCGGCTCATTTTCGAGAACTAAACCCTAAGGTCTCATTTGAAATCAGGATAGGGCGGGTATATCTTTATTTTGTCCCCATTCTTCGTTTAGTATAGTTAAACAACGTATGGATATCATGGGTTAAGAATAATTAGGTTAACTCTAAAAATGAGGTTAGAATTAGAGATAAGAATAATTGGGTTAACCCTAAAAATGAGGTTAGAACTAGATATTTTCCATTCCAACCTTTTGTTAGAATGAATTATCCCTATTTTTTTAACCCCCTTTCCCTCTCCCGCTTCTCTCTCGATACTTTCATTAATATTTAACTAGTATTAAATAATTAAATAATTAATATTAATTATTTTTAAATTAAAAATATTAGTCTCATTAGTGTTAAATATTATTAAAATATTAAATAATATCTATATTACTGCTAATCATCCTTATGAATAAAAAATATTAAATTAACATCATTAGTATTAATCATGATTAAAAAGAAAATATGTTAAATAGTAGTCCTATTAGTGCTAAAGAAAATATTATTAAACAATACCCTCATTAGCACTAATCATCATGATGAATAAAAAATTAAATATTAACTTCATTAATACTAGTCATGATTATAAAAAAAATATTAAATAAAATATAAACGGTTAGTGCTAAATATCATTAAAAAGAAAAATATTAATCAATAATCTCATTATTATTAATCACAATTATAAATAAAATATTATATAATAATCTCATTAGTGCTAAATATTATTAACAATATAAGTTCTGAAATAATACTCTCATTAGTGCTAATCATCATTATGAATGAAAATATTAAACATTGACCTCCTTAGTGCTAATTATGATTAAGAATAAAAATATATTAAATAATAATATAATTAGTGTTAAATGTTATTAATAAGAAAAAAATATTCAACAACACCATCATTAATGTTAATTATCCTTATGAATAAAATATATTAAATATTAACTTTGGTAGTACTAATCATGATAAGAAAAAATTATTAAACAAATGATAAACTATTAATGCTAACTATTATTAAAAAGAAACTATTAAACATTAGTCTCATTAGTTGTAATCCTCGTTACGGATGGAAAATATTACATAATAATCTCATTAGTGTTAAATATTATTAACAAGAAAAATATTAAAAATATTCCTATTAGTGCTAATCATCATTATAAATGGAATAGTAAATATTAGCTAGGTCAATTAAGAAGGGTAAAATACTCTTTTTTTCGGCAACCAAACAAGAAATAAGAATAGCACCATTATTATCCTTTCGTATATCAAATGTACATGTGAATAAGAATAGGGATAAATTAATCCAAAATAAATTATACGCATATTATTCTCAAAGCTCATGCCAATACCAAACGTACCTGAGCATTGCTTTGGTGGAGGGATATCCTTAGATTGTCTCAATGATATCTTTGGGTTAGTATAAAAAAATATTTTGATACAGGGAGTCAGGTAATCATGAGTAACCTAAGCGCCACTTTGATAGTGGAATTGGTTAAAACATGGTTAACTTAAGTGGGGCAGATTACCCCTTATTTATCCCACTTTTATTTTGATAGGGGGGTTAACTCAACTGGGTTAACTCATTATTTTTTTGTGAAAAATTATGTAAATTGCTATTGATTATTATTTATTGCACAATATTTTTGGGATATGAGCAGTGCTTTTTCCCAACATTGTTCATTACTACAGTGTCATCTTCTCCGAGAGAGAGAGGGGGGTATGTCCTCGAGCTAGGGTGTCGTCGGTAGCTTTAGAAGTGTCCACTACCCTTGTGTAGAATCAAGGCTGGGTAGGGGGTAGGGCGATGTCTATTGGTAGTAGTGTCATTGGTGGTGACGACGTCGTTGGGGATGGTGTCCAAGCCCAAGCCGTCGCCAAGGTTGTAGGACGGCGAGGGCAGCGTCATCAACCTAGAGTTGGACTAGTGGCGATTCTAGCTACTCTCGTTGCTGCTGTGATGGGGACATCGCTTACCCCTTCACATGGTCCTGCTGCTCGCCATTTTGTTCGCTATCATTTTCTGAGTATAGCCATGTAGTTCTCTCATTTTTCTTGAGTCTTATCTATGTAATTTTCCCTTTATTGAGTCTATTACCTAAGTTAGTTAGTCATTTACCTAAGTCCAAGTTTCATTAACTAGCTTAGTAGGTTATTGGGCCTGTTCATTGGGCCTGGCCCATGGGCGCCCCCTTCCCCAACCTTTGGTCTTCTGTCAGTTGTCCACAATGTGAGGACTTATTGTAAATTGTGGGTTTCCTATATAAGGACCCCAATCCCCCACTTGAAGAGGGTAATTGATGAATGAATGAAAGCTTGAAATCCACTTGAATCCCCTTGAGTCTATCTCTCTCCCTCTCTCTCTAACCCTCTCTCTCTCTCTAATTCTCTCTCTCCCTCTCTCCTAGGGGCGAACCCCCTCTCTCTCCTCCCTCCCTCTCTCTCTAAATTTCCCCTCTCTCCTCACCCCTTGCCACCTCACTTGCCACCTAGGCAAGTCTCTTCACCTCCCAAGACCCACATTACTTCACCATTAATCACTCCACCTCCCCAAGCACCCTTTCACCTTCCCAAGGCATCCCTCTCCCTTCCCCAAGCAACCTCCCACCTCCCTAGGGCCCTTTCCCCTCCCCAAGGAGCCCCTTCACCTCCCTAGGTCGTCCACCCCCCCTTCCCCTCCCTCCTAGGGTCGACCCCCTCAACCCCTCTCCACCCTCCCATTGCCTTGGCCGACCCCTCCACCCCCCCCTTTTGTCAACTTCAGTTCTGTCTGCAGGCTGACCTGCAGATCAGCCTCGAGTTGCAGCGACTACCACGACAACATCTTGAAGCTTCTGGGGGCGTGGCCTGCCTTTCTGGAAAGGCCTCCCTTTCCTCTTCGCAGGCGAGGTGGAATCACCCCATTCTGAGTTCGTGGCCGTCCGTGAGAGCTGTCCTACCCCGACTGCGCCAGACACCACCTGCAAAAAGCCTGAGCCCGATTGGAAGCTGCTTCACGACCAACGGCGAAGGAATCAGGCTGAAGTTCCTTCTTCAAAGTTCTTCCTCCCCCTGTCCCGGACCAGGAGAAAGAAGTAGAGCTACATTCGGCATCCGGGACCCCAAGTTCTGATTTTTCTCCTCCAGTCACACGAGGCTGCCTTCTCCAGTCTTCTGCGACCAGCATACACTCATCGGCGTCCCCCTGTCCACCCCGACCTCAGAAGGTGTTGCCGTCAGTTTTGCTGTGAAGAGGCTTTGCCCACGGTTCCAGCGACTCCGACGGTTCGTGATTCGGCATCCGGGAAAGGCCGGGACAACTTCTACAATCCACTGCTCGCATCTGGTAGCCACTGCGGCCAGAGTCTGCAACCCGGTTCGTCGCTGCACCACGGCTAATCGTGGAGGATTCAGACCCACGGCCCTTCATCAAAGTTCTTCCTCCATCTGTCCCCAACCAGGAGAAAGAAACAGAACCTCATTCGGCATCCCGGGGCCAGAGTTCCGAATTTTCTCCCTCTGTCATGCGGATCTGCCTCCAGCAGCCTACAGCGACCAGTGCCTACTCTTCAGGGCACACCGATCGTCCACGGCCTCAGATCGCAGCCCCACTGACTCCAGCTGAAAGCTACCTCGACCACGGAGACGACACCGCTGATTTCGTGCCAATCGGAGTTCGGGAGCGCCCGTGACAGCATCTGCAACCTACTTCCACAGAACAGGTCCGGCCAGAGACCACACCAACTGTCCTGGTTCAGTCGCCAGTGCTGTCAGTCCCTGACTCCAAAGGCCGCCCCAAAATTAAGATAACACCGGCTTCAAGTCAGGAAGCATTGCGAGGTGGTTTTTCTCAATTTGGAGTCCGGACGAGCCCGGGACAGAGCCAACAACGGCACCCTGTCCAGCAGTCCAGATTGCAGCTGAACCCTCATTGATTTCCTTTCTACCATTTCGGTCCGTCCTCCCATCCCCGCCTGGCCGGCTTACCGCCCCACCCTGCGTGGTGGTAGTGTTTGTCTGTAATTAACCAATTCCCACCCTCGAGATCACCCTCCTGCGCGAGGTGTAGTAATTGTACTCTTGAACAGGTTTTGAAGCTTCACCGGCGCAGTGTGCGGGGAGCACACTTCCCCGCTCGCCCTCGTCTCCGACCGGGATCGGTGTCTTCACGCCGATCAGGTGAGCTCCTGGCCACTCTTCGCTGCTGGTTATTACCATTGCTAGCATTAGTATCGCTCTTAGTTGTCCGTCGGAGGTGAGACGAGCGCTCGATCTATAATTCAATCCAATCAAGTGTTCACCGCGGAGCGAGTTGAGAGAGAGCCATTGCATCCCACGCCCTCGGCGTGCCGGCCGCCCTTGAAATCGGGTATCCCTGGCCCATTGGGATCTATCCCTATCCGGCCAACCCTTGGAGCCCTGAGGTCCAACCTCGGACCCTCACCACCATCGCCGGTCCTTCTACAGATCCGAGTGTGCTTCCGCGAGCGAAACCGCATGTGCGACGTTGCCGACTCATAGTGCTGCTTGCTATCCTAGGTCTAAGGGAGTCGCGACACATCAAATTGATATCTTTGTCCTCCGCTGCATATTGTCTCACATCAACTTGGTATCAGAGCATCATCATCCTTAGGCGTTTCACATCAAATTGGTATCAGAGCAAGTTCTAGACTTGTCTCTACTAAGTCTTGTCCTAGGGCAGTTGCATTCATCACCCGATCATCATGCATACCCCTCGTTGGCCAAATAGTCCGATTGACCCCCTCCACATGGACTACATTGTAGATGAGGACCTTCATTTTGATGGAGATCCTCATGCCTATCTTAGGTGGGAGAATACCATGGAAAGGGACTTTGAAAGAACTTGGGTATATGGATCCGAGAGAGTCCGCAGGGCCAAGGCACGACTTCGGGGTCTAGCTAAGAAAATGTGGGAACACAAAGAGAGATTCCGAAGGGTTTGGGGACAAGAGCCCATTCACTCATGGGAAGAGATGAAGAGTGAACTTAGGAAGATCTACGCTCCCAGACCGTCCCACTCCTACCTTAAGAACCATTACCCGAGGAGCACTCCCACTCCCCCTTTTCCTCCCAGTCAACCCAAGGCCTCCACTAGGACCCAAACCCCACCACCCAAAAGACCCCAAGACTCATTAGAAGAACTAAGGATTGAGATTAAGAATATCTTCACCTCCTTTAGGGTCCAAACTCCACCACCCCAAATAATTCCAACTTGCACCACCCCATCGCCAAAAGGCCTTCCCACTCCCCTGGAGAGCAAGACCCCCACACCACAAAGGAATGAGATTGAAGTTGAGGAATATGAGGCCCCCCCCCGCCCCCCCCCCCCCCCCCCCCCCCCCCCCCCGATTGGGAAGAGGAGTATGAATCACAATATCATGGGTTAGGCCAAGAAGTTCCCATCCCAAGTGGAGGAAGCATCATGGCTCACTCCACCCTCACCATTCCAACCCGTATGGACCCCATGTCCACTCCACCTAGGCCCATGATGGCCACCACCACCCCACCCAAAACTCTCCCACCAACCCACACTCCACAAACTTCCTTGGTCCCCAAAACCATCCCTCCATCTTCCCCTAAAAGAGACACACCCCCTAAAACCAATCAACCCAATCCTCCTCAACCCATCCATCTTCCACTACCAATCCCTACCCAACCCCAACCTAGGCCCCCACTTCTCCCCTTACCGATCCCAAACCAAGTTTCCCTTTACCTCCCACCCCGGGGGTACCACACACCTACCCTCACCACCCCACCCTCAAGGAACCATCTCACCTCCTTGATAGAGGAACCCATGATTCCCATACCCGACCCCATAGAGGTGAACACACCAACCCCCGCCATAGAGATCGCCCATGCCCAGGAAGAAGAAGGAACTTCACATGGTGGTCTTCACCTTATACCACCCTCCTTAATAGGGACCGAGCTTATCTTAGGAGAACCCCTTTCACGTTGGCTAAAGGAGAACCCATTTGGAGATCTCATGGTCCATGCTTACCCACCCATGGAGCAAAACCTTCCTATAGTACCCTTATCCACCTATCACACCACAATCCAATCATCCTATCAGGTGGAAACATTAGGGGATTTTCTTGAGGGTCTAACTTGGCAAATGAAGCTAACTGGCATGTTGACCACTGTAGCCGACCAACCTAGGAGTCTTAACCTCCTACATCTATGTGTCGGGTCCATCTCTTCCATTTACACTGTGGGTTGCTACACTAGCGACCTTCTTTTATCCCTCCCCATACCCGAAGAGCCCGATGCTATCCGCGAATTGGAGATACTTATTTCAGGTAGGATGCCAAGCCCTCCAAACATGACCAACCAACCCTCCTCGAACTTCGGTTCAATTACTACATTTGAGGAGGAGGACTCACCATCATTTGGAGACCTTGAGGTGAAAGAATACCTCACCCTTGGTAACACATTCCATGACCCCTTTGATCCCACCCTATGGAAGACAATGAACCCATGGGACCTGACCGCCCTACCCACCACCCACTCCCTCCTACCCTCACCCACCATGCTAGAACCAACACACCTCGTCCTAGACCCAGCCCACACCAAGGGAACCATGACCATGGGCAGTATACACCTTGGGAACAAGGTAGTGCCCCACCCCATGATGCATACCTACTATGATCCCTTCGACCCTTACAAATGGGAGCTTAAAGGCCACCCCATACCCACACACATGGTCATCATCTCTAGGAGAAGAAAGCACCCATCTTGGCATGTCACATCATTCGACAAGGGTCATGAGTCCAGCCCTCCCATGCATGTCACGCACAGTTTAGGCTCAATGCATAACTGGCCTACATTTGGTTGTGCTGGTCCACCCACATTCTTCATAGCCCTTACACTTGAATGGAGCACACATGGATGTCCGGGTCCCCCGGTAATTTTCACAGCCATACACGATAGATCCACCTATGGTTTCCCAGGTCCCCCTGAGTCCACAAGATGCCTCATCACATCCATGAATGATAGGTCTATGTACGGTTGCCCCGGTCCCCCTTTGCATACCACATACTTCCCACCCCCACCGCACCATCACTCAAAGCATACTCATTCAAGCAAGCATCCAAATATGGGTAGTCGATCATAATGAGCGGGCTATAACTCACGGGTGGCACTTTGAAATCCAAGGAGGTAACCTCGCGATGGTGGCATTGGAACGACTCTATCTTAGGGCCACCTCCAAATCGAGGGCACGAGGCTTTGGACCTTTCATGTTCCAAGTGGCTTTGAAAAAACTGGCTTATGGATTAGATTTACTAATGGGCTATGGGATATACCCCAATTATCATGCGGCTGATCCGGCACCCTACATGGGCACCGCGGTGAATCCCAGTGAGTACTTTGAGCCTATAACTTCCTTTAAGAGGGACACCCCGGAGTGCTTCCACCAAACAGCCTTGAGAGCCCGACGTGTACACAGAGGGGCAATACTATGCAAGCAGGGTTCCAACGCCAGCACGAGGGTGTGTCCGGGCCGCCTTGAGAGGATGAAGAGCCGTCCCATGGTCGCAGGTGCAGGTTGATTTTGGAGATTGCAGGTCGCCCTGAGCTGCTTCCCCGGTGGGCCCTTACTCGACGGAGTCGAGTTCTCCGCACCCCGGGAGTATGATGGGGACATCGCTTACCCCTTCACATGGTCCTGCTGCTCGCCATTTTGTTCGCCATCATTTTCTGAGTATAGCCATGTAGTTCTCTCATTTTTCTTGAGTCTTATCTATGTAATTTTCCCTTTATTGAGTCTATTACCTAAGTTAGTTAGTCATTTACCTAAGTCCAAGTTTCATTAACTAGCTTAGTAGGTTATTGGGCCTGTTCATTGGGCCTGGCCCATGGGCGCCCCCTTCCCCAACCTTTGGTCTTCTGTCAGTTGTCCACAATGTGAGGACTTATTGTAAATTGTGGGTTTCCTATATAAGGACCCCAATCCCCCACTTGAAGAGGGTAATTGATGAATGAATGAAAGCTTGAAATCCACTTGAATCCCCTTGAGTCTATCTCTCTCCCTCTCTCTCTAACCCTCTCTCTCTCTCTAATTCTCTCTCTCCCTCTCTCCTAGGGGCGAACCCCCTCTCTCTCCTCCCTCCCTCTCTCTCTAAATTTCGAAATTCCCCTCTCTCCTCACCCCTTGCCACCTCACTTGCCACCTAGGCAAGTCTCTTCACCTCCCAAGACCCCCATTACTTCACCATTAATCACTCCACCTCCCCAAGCACCCTTTCACCTTCCCAAGGCATCCCTCCCCCTTCCCCAAGCAACCTCCCACCTCCCTAGGGCCCTTTCCCCTCCCCAAGGAGCCCCTTCACCTCCCTAGGTCGTCCACCCCCCTTCCCCTCCCTCCTAGGGTCGACCCCCTCAACCCCTCTCCACCCTCCCATTGCCTTGGCCGACCCCTCCACCCCCCCCTTTTGTCAACTTCAGTTCTGTCTGCAGGCTGACCTGCAGACCAGCCTCGAGTTGCAGCGACTACCACGACAACATCTTGAAGCTTCTGGGGGCGTGGCCTACCTTTCTGGAAAGGCTTCCCTTTCCTCTTCGCAGGCGAGGTGGAATCACCCCATTCTGAGTTCGTGGCCGTCCGTGAGAGCTGTCCTACCCCGACTGCGCCAGACACCACCTGCAAAAAGCCTGAGCCCAATTGGAAGCTGCTTCACGACCAACGGCGAAGGAATCAGGCTGAAGTTCCTTCTTCAAAGTTCTTCCTCCCCCTGTCCCGGACCAGGAGAAAGAAGCAGAGCTACATTCGGCATCCGGGACCCCAAGTTCTGATTTTTCTCCTCCAGTCACACGAGGCTGCCTTCTCCAGTCTTCTGCGACCAGCATACACTCATCGGCGTTCCCCTGTCCACCCCGACCTCAGAAGGTGTTGCCGTCAGTTTTGCTGTGAAGAGGCTTTGTCCACGGTTCCAGCGACTCCGACGGTTCGTGATTCGGCATCCGGGAAAGGCCGAGACAACTTCTACAATCCACTGCTCGCATCTGGTAGCCACTGCGGCCAGAGTCTGCAACCTGGTTCGTCGCTGCACCACGGCTAATTGTGGAGGATTCAGACCCACGGCCCTTCATCAAAGTTCTTCCTCCATCTGTCCCCAACCAGGAGAAAGAAACAGAACCTCATTCGGCATCCCGGGGCCAGAGTTCCGAATTTTCTCCCTCTGTCATGCGGATCTGCCTCCAGCAGCCTACAGAGACCAGTGCCTACTCTTCAGGGCACACCGATCGTCCACGGCCTCAGATCTCAGCCCCACCGACTCCAGCTGAAAGCTACCTCGACCACGGAGACGACACCGCTGATTTCGTGCCAATCGGAGTTCGGGAGCGCCCGTGACAGCATCTGCAACCTACTTCCACAGAACAGGTCCGGCCAGAGACCACACCAACTGTCCTGGTTCAGTCGCCAGTGCTGTCAGTCCCTGACTCCAAAGGCCGCCCCAAAATTAAGATAACACCGGCTTCAAGTCAGGAAGCATTGCGAGGTGGTTTTTCTCAATTTGGAGTCCGGACGAGCCCGGGACAGAGCCAACAACGGCACCCTGTCCAGCAGTCCAGATTGCAGCTGAACCCTCATTGATTTCCTTTCTACCATTTCGGTCCGTCCTCCCATCCCCGCCTGGCCGGCTTACCGCCCCACCCTGCGTGGTGGTAGTGTTTGTCTGTAATTAACCAATTCCCACCCCCGAGATCACCCTCCTGCGCGAGGTGTAGTAATTGTACTCTTGAACAGGTTTTGAAGCTTCACCGGCGCAGTGTGCGGGGAGCACACTTCCCCGCTCGCCCTCGTCTCCGACCGGGATCGGTGTCTTCACGCCGATCAGGTGAGCTCCTGACCACTCTTCGCTGCTGGTTATTACCATTGCTAGCATTAGTATCGCTCTTAGTTGTCCGTCGGAGGTGAGACGAGCGCTCGATCTATAATTCAATTCAATCAAGTGTTCACCGCGGAGCGAGTTGAGAGAGAGCCATTGCATCCCACGCCCTCGGCGTGCCGGCCGCCCTTGAAATCGGGCATCCCTGGCCCATTGGGATCTATCCCTATCCGGCTAACCCTTGGAGCCCCGAGGTCCAACCTCGGACCCTCACCACCATCGCCGGTCCTTCTACGGATCCGAGTGTGCTTCCGCGAGCGAAATCGCATGTGCGACGTTGCCGACTCATAGTGCTGCTTGCTATCCTAGGTCCAAGGGAGTCGCGACACATCAAATTGATATCTTTGTCCTCCGCTGCATATTGTCTCACATCAACTTGGTATCAGAGCATCATCATCCTTAGGCGTTTCACATCAAATTGGTATCAGAGCATCATCATCCTTAGGCGTTTCACATCATGCTGTTGCTGTTGCTCTTATTGGGATTTGTTAGCCGAGGTTGCTCCTATTGTTGCACGGAGGAGGAGGACGAAGGCAAAAGGTGATCAGAGAGAGAGAGAGGGAGGGCATAATACCCGAGATCATTAATTGGGGGGATAGTTTAACTTAACCCACCCCTCCACAGGTGGGTTTCGAAACCTAGAGTTAACTCACTTTTATTCTGAGTTAACTCAACCCAACTGTCAAACTACCAACTTGGTTAACTTGTGGTTAATTAACTCAGGGATAACTCCATATCAAAGTGTACCTCATGGATAACCTAATTTAACCCACCTTCTTCTAACCCGCTCAAAAGTTGGAATGAGGTTAACCCTTGAATTAACCTCTCTACTATCGAGGCAAAAAAGGGTTCTACAATAACCCAATTTATCCCTATCCCCTAACCAAAGAGGTGCTAAATTCTAATCTTGCCGTATGTTATACCATATTAGTTAAGTATTTTCAAGTTTTTCTCCTTTTTAGATTTTTACATATAAATTATTTTTACAGATAAAATTGTAGACATATCATTCCAAGAAATATATTGTACTTTTTAAGAAATACCAAACGTACCCGAGCATATGATATTTGTTACTTTCATTTGCTTTGAACTTATTTTGGTATTTAGAAATTAAATGTGCCTGCAAGGATGGTAGTGATCATGCATGGTTATAACCTTAAATCTACATGTTAGCAATATATTTACGAATTGCATAATTATATTTATCTTTTTGATTTGCTGTGAACTATACCTGTGACACTATCCATATTCATTAGCGATTAAAGTCATTCAAATGAAAGATAATAAAATATGAATAAGAGATTAAGCACATGGACAGTGCCACCATAAGGAGGGATAGGGTACTCGGGTAAGCGTCTGCCCGGGGTTACTCTCGTCCGAGGATGGACGGATGGTAGAATCCAAAAGTCAGACTGGACGATGATCTGGTGGATGGTGTGATATTGATCCTAATCCTGTACAGTTTGGATTAAGACTGGTTAGTACAAGCGTTAGACTATCCGTGGCCATGCATGTGCCTCTAGATCATAGTGGGTTTCTCCTTGTGTTGTAGATTGGTTGCATGTCCGGAGTGTGCAAGCAAAGGTGATTCGAACATTTCATGTAGGTGGGGTTTAAACTGTACAAAAAAGAATAGTCTGATTGTGCGAGGCCGGTGTAAATGATTGGTTACTCGTAGCCGCATGATTCTAATGTAATTTGACCAGTAGGCCTTACGTAAATCTAAACCCCTGACATGGATAGTACTTGATATTTCCATCCTTGATTTATACGTATGTTAAAGCATGATGAGTTATGTGTGTGTATATTATGTGCAGAAATTTAAGTTCCTTCATTTTGCAAAAAAAAAAATTATATGATATGAATGTGATTGGTTTTTCAAATGTCTAATGAGTCTCGGGACTCATGCTTGTGGCCTAACAATTTTCAAAAATTTAGGAGGCTGATCTCATACCCCTCTAACAGAAGGCTTAAAAGAGGTCTTGGGTAGTTTCTAGTAGCCGTCATATAGAAGGCTGTAAGGTTGTAATTTTGTGCGCATAAGTGTACTTTTAGTTAGTTCTCTCTCTCTACGTGTGAGATATATATATATATATATATATATATATATATATATATATATATCCTTTTGAAAATCTGACGATTGATTAATGGAAAATCTTCACTTTATCATGTAAGTGACTTTAAGGTCAAGGGATGTTCAAGGAATTTTGTGACAGTTTCTATGCGCGTTTGTATTTTAATGGAAATGATATGGTTGTGTTATTAGAACTCCAGATGGTATGACCGAGAGCGCCTTGTAAATATCCCGATTCATAGTGACGGAAGAGTGTAAGGTGACGCTCCCCGACCGGATACCGAGTGCCCCGGGAAAGGGGTGCCACAATAATAATTATAAAATTATCATCATTGCATTTGAATTGTCGTAGAGATCATTAAGAATGTCAATGATATACGAAGAGAGCATTTTGTGTGTGCTAGGCATGTGTTTGTCTACCATTGGCATGCTTAACAATATTAATGCATCTAATGATATATAGCCAAGTTCTGTAGTCACCCAATAAACTATAGCAGTGTGCGTCTGAGGTTTGGGAGAGAGACAAGGGTGGTCCAAGTTCTAGTCTCACAAGGTCAGAGTTGTTAGGGGCCTCCTAAAAGTGACTAGTGGAAAGGCCGTCCGAGAGTCAAAGTCAATTATCTGAGTCTTAGAACACAACAAAAATAAATATTAAATACTTTCGCAAGATGTCCAATCTGATTGGGCGATTTTCATCTGACGGAGGGTCCCTTCTCATACCAAAGTTGAATTGTTTGATATGGGACTAAAGTTCTCAGCTAGACACTCGGCCATCAGGTTGTGCTCGGGCGACAGCTTGTACATGCTCTCGGCCAAGTCATGGTTGGGCTTCATGGGCCATTCGGCCCATCACCTGCTGTTTGGCCCATTGCCCCGTCAATGAACCGCCCCCTCACCTCTTTGGTCGGGCTGAGACAGTCGGGATGATTTAAGATTGGCCACTTTGATAACGGGTTAGGTTAGAGGCGGGTGACTTACCCGGGTTAGCCCACCCCATCCCTAACTCTAACCCGGGTGGATTAACTCGTTCCACCTATTTTTTAGGAATGAGTTAATCCACTTTAACCCTATCTGACCCGGGTTAAGAAAAAAATTATCAAACAAGGAACAACCTACCCGACCCCGATTAACTCACCCTAACCCAACTTAACCCGTTACCAAAGTGGCCAGAGTATATTGTAAAACTTCAAGCGGTCAAATGGCAGAAGTTGCTCGTTTGTCATGTGTCGAGGGCATCCTGCGTGCATATGATGACCTTATTAGGTGAGAACTGACGCCATGGCAGAACGTATCTCTCTTGGGTATGGATGCTAATGGTATTATGATAAACCGACGCCATTAATGAATTTTAATTATTTTTGTATGTGTTTTTTTGACCAATAAATATCCAAAATCGATCATTAACCACTTTTATCCAGATAAAGTAATTAAAAAGAGTACTTTTCCATTATAGTACTTCCCAAATTCTAAGTCTCGCTTTAGTATGGAGTTAGGCTAAAGGTGGACTAACTCAACCCAATTAAAGTAGCCCGGAGTTAACTCATTTTTAATTTGATAGGAGGGTAGTTAATCGGGGAGTAAGGATGTGGGCTAACCTACTTTTAATCTAGTATGATTTGATAAATAATAGGTTAACTCAGTAATAATGAGAGAGAGAAATAACATTAATTATAAGAGAGAGAGACACATTTAATTGAACATTTATTGAGGATATGAGGTTAATCCATCTTAACCCACCTCTGAGTGTGGGTTTCAAAATCCAAGAACAACTATGGGTTAGTCCTTAACCTAAACCGATTAACACTTACTCTTTATCAAAGTACAAAAAAGTTTATCCCGGAGTTAACTTAGAGTTAACCCTGGGATAAACCGATACCAAAGTGAGACTATGGGGATAATAAACTGACATGTCACTATGATAATGGATTTGAAAACAGGTGGTTTAGTAACATCTGCACCACATACCACCACTCGTTGGCATTTTTACTTGCTCTAGTGTATTATCTCTTCTTCCTCTTATCACAGGGAGGATTCCGAGATGTAAATTAACTATTAAGGGCCACTTTGGTAACATGTTAAAGTGGGTTAGGGTGGGTTAACTGGGGTCGGGTGGGTTACTCCTTGTTTGATAATTTTTTTCTTAACTCGGGTAGGATAGAGTTAAAGTGGATTAACTCATTCCTAGGAAATAGGTGGAATGAGTTAATCCATCCGGAATAAGGTTAGGAGTGGAATGGACTAACCCGAGTAAGCCACCCGCCCTTAACCTAAGCCGTTATCAAAGTGGCCTAAAAGTTTAAATAAAGATCAATAAGCAAGAAATTTTTTTAGGGATGTGTGCGCGCGCGCACGCATGGTGTGATGACATAAAATCGTACCATAACCTTGTACTAGTTAACTATAATCACTATACGTACTCATATCTAGATGAACTAGTCACTTGACTCCTATGTGTATCTTTTGACTACTGAAGTTAAATTACTACAGTAAAAAAAATAAATACTTCAAGTGTTTTAATTTATTAGTGCAAAAAAGAAACCCTCTTCCATGTTATGAAAAAATCTCTACCGTCTGTCACTAGCGAGTGAGAGATAGGGAGGGAGTCTGACTAGAGAGAGGGAGATTAAGAGAGAGAATAGGAGGAGTGAAAGAGAGAGCGTGAGATAGAGGGGGGAAGAGCGTCATACCGGGACACAACAACCCTTCTTCACCTATCTCTGCGGTGCTATGGGGTCTCTGGGGTGGTGTCGACAGTGTACGAGGTGGCCATGGGGGCCCCGTACATGATGGCAACGGTGGTGTATGCTAGGCGGTGCCGGAGCGGTGGATGTCAGTTGGGAGGTTTTGTGAGCTCCCCCAGAACCACCTGCAACATCGTGGTTTACCTGTGGGAGCCCCCAACACCACCGTGGCGTTCACCCTCTCCCCGAACGTCGACACCTTGGCATCCCGATACCCCTCAATGGACTTCATCACTGCCTTGACATCGCAAAAGCACAACTCTAGATTGATGTGCCCCACCTACACCGCCGTTATCATGTAGTGTGACTTGACGCGCTTTGCTAGCCATGTTCAGCTACTTCATGATCGCCTCTCTCATACTCCAAGGTGTCTACTACACTAGGGGGGGGGGGGAGGATGGTATATACATCTTTTCGAATGGTTGTTAATTGGGGAGACTTTTCACTGAGGATTCAAAAAATGTGAGAGCTTTGGCTAAATAGGTGGATTAGGAGGACATTTTTTTTAATTTTGAAAGATTTTAGAGGTTTAAAACAAAAAAATCCCTAATATAAAATATCCCTCTATCATGTGATGGAACATTCAGCAAAGAAAACCTTGCCCAGTCGATTTGCATTACGGGGGTTTCAACTTTTGCATAGTCTCTACTTTGACTCTTTCCATGATTTTCAAAGTAGTCATTTTGTAATTTTAAGACATCCATGATGTATACTAATATTTAGCTCTATCTAGAATTTTCTCTTTTTTCTTGTAAAGTTTGTAAACATATGTTCTTCGAGTTCGTTCCGCCAGATTTAGAGCTGTACATAAAATTAGAATGTTCATCCTCTGTGTGTGTGTGTGTAGTCAGTAGAACTTACATAGAACGCGTGTTTCCCCGGGGTCCATCCAACGACGTTTATGAACTTTTGGCCGAGCTAAAAAGAGTCATGCTTAGTGCACACTCGGGTTATTTTTAGCCAGGGTCTACACCAAGTAAACTCATTTTTTTAAAAAAAAATTATGACGTGAGATCTAAGTCACTCTATTTTGTGGTGTAAGACACACTCTTGTCCGATGACTTATTTTTTTTATAAAAAAATCAGATTCAATAAATAATGTTAGACTCAATTTATCTTGAATCGGTCATTTTTATTTTAGAATTTTTTGGACCATCGAGTGGGAGTGTGTCTTACACCGTAACTTAGGATGACTTAAGCCCCATGTCATAAAATAAAATTAAAAAAAAATAAGTTTGCTTGGTGCACACCTGCGGTGTGTAATTAGAGGCTCGAGTGTGCACTAAGTATTACTCAAGTAAAAAAACTTGTTCTAGGCCCACGGCCGGACACGGGCCACGATTCAACGACACTGCTCAGGCCCAGACTTGGACCACCTCGGCCCAAGATAATCCTACTTGGTGGCTAGGTGTCGTATTGTCATGAAAGGTGGAAAGAGTAAGTTGGTTGCCAGCCCAGCTGCCTGAAGGGATAGTCAGCAGTTCGTAGAGAACGGAGGGTTATAGACCACGCAGGCAGACTATGAGATGAATTGTAAGAACATAGGAGCAAATAATATACTAAATTCAGGTGTATAGACAATTTCCCCCCTCTTTTCTCTTCCCTTCATCTTTCTCTTATCTTATGTTTCCCCTCTGCTGCTGTCACGGATCCAACCTCTCAATCTCAGGCCTCAGAAATGGGATGGATCCAGCTGTGGATGAAACCGGCCGACCCATCAGTGATTCCTTGGCCTTCCCAGAGAGTAGAGTCTGCTGTCTCATCCAAAGTACACATCCATATAGTCACAATCAGACGATTCAAAAAATTAGGAGAGAAAAAAAAAAGGGAAACAGGTCGATCACTTTAGTCCCATTAAAAGGATATGATCTTTCTTTAAATTCTTTAACCATGTGATTATCAATCGGATCGTACAAACATGTACCTCTGATGGGACCCAACAGGAATTCTTTTTGGTTGAAGCATGGGCGATCATACATACCAGACTTGAGCGGGGAACTTCTGTTCTTGATATGGACCAAATGGCCTTTCCAAGGTTGCCATTGATCTGGAGCGACAGCAGTTAAACTGTTCGAGGACCCTTTCACCAAGGGGATGATGGGATCTCCCATGCACTTGGGGTCCTCACTAATATCATCTACACTGGCGCATGGGGTTGACAAGCCCCCCTTTACACAAAGGCAATCTTGAAACCTTTTTTATGAAGAATACCACACATGAAAAGAGGAGGTCTCGTCAGCATGGAGGTACCCACCTGGTGGTTCTACAGCATGGGGAATGTGCATACAATAGAGGGACTGCATGAATGCAGCAGTTGGTTTTAAATTTTTGGGATGAATGGTGATGAACCCTTGATGACAGAAAGGAGGACTGTATGATCCTTGTCTACATGAAAATCTGGATGCAATATAGATCAATGTTCATATCCTATTTTTAAGTAATATCCCAAAGCCTGGTCTAGCTTTTATGTTCTATTATCCATCAAATCACAAGAAGATTATAAGACACATGTTTAAGTCCATATTTGTGATGTGCATTAAGTTTTAGTTTTTAGAACTTTAAAACATGCCTCATGGGTGGTGCTGAGTGAGAAGGTTCGGGAGCTACGATTTGGTGGGCACTTCCATACTCCATATCTTGGACTTCAAATGAGCATCAAAACAATCATATAAATTACTTCTTTGAATGTTAAGGTTTAATAATTTGATTAGATATATTTTATCTTTCTTTCATATTTTAGACAAAGTCCAATTGGTTATATGCCACTACATCCACGGGTAAGTATGCATTAAGTTGTTTATACCTACATATCCCTCGTATCGAGGGTTGTGAGCCCGAAATTTGCTAGTCTTACTAAGTTTCCCGTCGTCAAAAATACATATCCCTTCTGTCCCCATGTCTTTAAAAATTTGTTGCATCCATGGTGGGTGTTTATGCCCCAAAATCATAGGCTCAGAGTCATATTTCTACAGAAGCTTTCATCATTCACGAAAGTAACAGCTCTGCCCCAAAATCATAGGCGAGTCATATTTCTACAGAAGCTTTCATCATTCACGAAAGTAACAGCTCCAACGTTACCACACAGAGAGAGAGAGAGATATATATATATATATATATATATATACATATCCCTCGTATCGAGGGTTGTGAGCCCGAAATTGGCTAGTCTTACTAAGTTCCCCATCGTCAAAAATACATATCCCTTCTGTCCCCATGTCTTTAAAAATTTGTTGCATCCATGGTGGGTGTTTATGCCCCAAAATCATAGGCTCAGAGTTATATTTCTACAGAAGCTTTCATCATTCACGAAAGTAACAGCTCCAACGTTACCAGAGAGAGAGAGAGAGAGAGAGAGAGAGAGAGAGAGAGAGAGAGAGCAATCTGATTTTCTTTTCTTTTTTTTGGTCATGAATCCCTCTCTTTAATTCTTTGCACAAATGCAAGGACCTGCACGAGTGGATTCAGCCTCCCTTGTTCAAAGACATTCCAATTCCTGTATATAATTCTTTTGTCGGCTCACAAAAGGTTGATATCAACTTTGGCATTCTGTTAGTACCAACGTGCATTTCTGTAGACAAAAGGCACATCCAAACAGGAATATGTCTGTAGACAAAGCTTTTGCAGTCTGCATCTCTAAAAGATTGACAATACTTTACTGCCATGCAAGTATGTGGTATCCACAATAGTTAGCGAACTAAACCACTTTACCAGAATGCTACCCAAGATACCTCAATGAAAAAAGAAGACATACATGTATTTCAAAGTTATTGGGCGTAGATATCTCAGCCATTAGCTTGCTGATCCATGCATTCATAATTTTCAAGTGCGGCAACAAGAAGATGTTTTACCTATCCCGTTATCCATGTCCATGTAGCACTACTCACATATCTAAAGAGAGAAACTGTGACCAGGAAAAAAGACCAGGTGCTGATTTAACTGCCATCTAGTGAAAGTGAACTTTGGAACGAGTCATCAACTTTTAACCAATGGGTAATGGCATAATACAAGCACCTACATAAAGTAAATGACAGACAACAAACACAAATGATCACAACCACAATGCAGGAATCTAGGAGAATCAGATACAACATATTATTAACCATTAAACTTGTAATGCATACGAGTCATAATTCTGTTCCATTAAGTCTACAAAACATACGGAATGGTGATCAAACTCAGTACTTCGCATAAACTCACTAGTACTAGATACAATACTACAGTGACCTGCCCACACTCAGATCCCATTAATAAACCTCAGAAGAATGCCCTGCTCCCATAAAAGACTCTAGAGCCAGCTCCCTTTGATGTCGGCGTCTTTTGTTCTGAGCCTGAATTTGTATCTGCATTCTCTGGACTGGTACCATCATTCTCTACATCCATTGGAAGCTTCATTTTTGCCAATGACTCTGTAAACTGCTGCATGCTTTTCATGTACATATCCACAATATCCTGCTGCACAACTTTCTGCTCTGGGATATCAATTTTGATAAGAGGTGGCACGAAGGCATCAGTTTTTTGGCTAGCAGAAGAATCAGCCTCACCATCCGTCATTTTCTCTTTATGTTCTGGGGATCCTGTAGCACCATATGCCTCCGATTGAGAGGTGTCAGCAAGTGGTGCAGGAGACCCATTTGTAGAAACAGTGCTTCGAGGAGTGTCGCCCTTCCGAGCACCAATGGAATCAAAACTATCAGATGAAAAACTCTTCACAACACGAACTCCAGCTTCAGAATCTGGAAAATTGCCATCTTCTGATGTAACAAGACTCTCAGAACACTCGGACTCCAACTTGTCAGATGGGAGACCAAAGTATTCGGAAACCATTATTTGGTTCTCTTTCACAACCTTCAAGTCAGGGAATTCAATCTTGTCATAATCACTGGGAATCGTTTCATTCTTCTCAGAGTCAGGCAGTTTGTTGTCAGCAATTACAGATGATGGCGGATGAGGAGCAATAGCAATGACCTCTGGCAAAGACCCTACATATAAAAGAGATAGCTGGACAAAACCTGCTGGGGAGTGGAACAGATCAGTGGATGACAGTGAGAATTCACGACTCAGCTTGCCATTCGCAATAACAACTTCTGACAAAGGCACCAGGGCAAAGCCCAGCAACTGGTCTTCAAGGTAATTCTTGACCCTGCTCAGCATCCAAATCTCACATTTCAACGAGGAGTCAACCGTGCGGACATTGAGATGGAGGCCTTCATCGAAGACTGGATTTTTCCCCCCACCATTGATAATCTTGGTTGAGACAGAGGCTTCTGGATCACTCGTCAGGCAGATCTTGGCATAAACATCCTGCTTGTGGTAAATGCAGATGTTGTGGATGTCGCGAGCTTGGTGGATGTAGACCTCAAGGCAACCAATGAAGCCCTCTGGGATTTCGACCATCAGCTCAGGCTGCTGAGGGGCAGCCATGCCCGCTGGAAGACCATTGAAACTCGACCCAGAAGATTCAGGACTATGCACCTTGTCCGCAGGCACAGTAGAATATTTGAAAGATGATGTGTGTGGCTGATAAGAA
Source organism: Amorphophallus konjac (assembly GCA_022559845.1). Taxonomy (NCBI): domain Eukaryota; kingdom Viridiplantae; phylum Streptophyta; class Magnoliopsida; order Alismatales; family Araceae; genus Amorphophallus; species Amorphophallus konjac. Next base: position 467,681,043 of record CM040122.1, read on the forward strand.
GCCATGGCTAAAACTCCTCCAGCTGAGACTATGTTCCAACTTCCAAGACTGGACAGCAGAAGCTAAAATGAGGGGTCTGGACAGGAGAAACTGGAGATTTCCTTCCTCAGAATTGATCTGAAAATGGAAAGTTGGGAGATTCAGAAAACTGGACGTCCAGAGAACATCTTAGAACAAGGGAAAGGTACTTTTTGTGTGTGTGTGTGTGGGGGGGGGGGGGGGGGGGGAGAGGGGGACAAGGGAGAAATTGTTCAAATTAAAACAACAAAATGAAATATTAAGAGCAACACCTACTGCTCCACCTGGACTAGAGAGAAACCACCTGGCTGGGAACGAAAAACCAGAAACTTTGACCCAAACTAAATGCACACCTCCAACTACAGGCAAGGTGTTGAAACTGCAAGAACCCTAGCCACTCAGTTCGAGAATCGGATAGACTGGGAGAAGTGCCAGACTTCGATACAAGCCAGATGTCCACAGAACCCTAAACCTCCACCCCAGAGAATCCTAGAAAATCCCTAAAACGATGCAGAAACCATTGACCAAATCCTCCACCGAAAGCAGCTTTTACACAAACTCAAAAGAAGCAGGATCCCGAAAGGGACACTAGCAATCAAAAACTCTCTCTCACAGGTGGTTAGGGACCAAACCCACCAAGGACTGATCACCCGCAACCAAGCTCCACTCAGCTGACCAAAAAGAAATGCCGGAGTTTCAACTACGAGGCCAGATGTTGGAAATCCAAAATCCCTAAATAAGCAACAAACGCAGTTTTAAGGGAGTTGGAGCGAGCAACAGCAACACGCCAGAGTTTGACCACAAGCCAGACGTCCACAGAACCCAAACTCCCAGCCCAAGAAAACCCCACAAAAGGATGGGGATGTAGACGCAAACCTACCAATCCCTCTAAAAGAGAAGCAGATCACAGAACAGCCACGAGCAATCTAAAAAAAAAAAAGAAGCCCCGCAGGTGGAACCCAATAATATAAAGAACCGGCGCCCCCACCCCCCCCCCACACACACACACCAAACACCACTCGATTCACAGAATCCGAGGACGATCATCCGTAAAAGGCGGGGAAAAGAACAAAATCCACGGGGAAGAGCACGAAAATCGCACACCAAAGATTCCGAAATGGTTACCTGTCGCACGGACTCCCACCCCACCTTCAACCGGAAGAGCAACAAGTCAACAAAAATTTCCACAGCACGAGCTCGAAAAACGACTCCCTTCACGATCCCAAAGGAAGACCAGAGAAAGAAACGAACAAGGAAGGGAGAACAGGCGGCGCCCCCCAGCTCTGGAATTGTGTGAGAGGGCAAGAAGGCGGCGTCCGTTCTTCCCCTGAAGGATACCCAATAGCACACACGTCACTCTACCACCGGTGGGGGGGGGCGGGGGTGGGGGCGGTACCTCCCGATGCTATGCGGTGCCGCGGGGATGGTGCCACCAGTCTCGGGGCATTGTCTTTTATATAGGTTTGGGCCCCAAGATTTTCCGTCCCGTCAGAAATCGTAAGTACTGATCTTTTGATGATATAATACGACGTCGTATGTGTTGCGGTGTATCGTAGTCGTTATCACTACCGTGCCATCAACGTAGTCGTTGAAATTTACCTGAGCAGACCGCGCGAGTATGGATTGGAATTTACCCTGTACCACCACACGTACCAAATGGATCCGTGAGGCCACATTAACACGCAACAACCCCTCCGATTCACCTACGACATGGCACAAACACGCAACAAAAATGAGGCCATGACGGCCTCTGGTGTAACGTATTAAACAATGCCGTTCTCTCTCGACAAAATGGCCATTTTACTTCCTTCCTCCCCTGTCCTCGTTGTCGGCCCCAAAAGAAAAGAAACCTCCCAAATTGAAACCCGACGGCAATCGCTCCATTCGTTTCCCTTCCCATCATCTTGACCCTTTCCGGCACTGAAGTAGGAGCATCGACCTCTCTGGTTTGGTGATCGTCGGAGAGGAAGAAAATGCACAACTAAGTTTTCTGGCGAAGAGAGGAGCACCACCACGATTTCATCATTTCAGAGGAGCACGCCTAGGGTTTCAATGGCACCAAAGACATGGAAGAGGTCACGAGGAGGCCATGTGAGAGGGGTGAAGGAAGCTGAGAACCAAGCATAGAGACAGGCAGTGCGACAGATGGAGGAGGAAGCTGGGCCATTGGCCATCGCAAAGGAAGAGGGGGCAGAGAGGAATGGCCGAAGAGAGAGACCCAGCGATGCCGTAGAGCCTCTTACACTTAGAGTCAGAAGTTGCAGGTCAGGAGGAAGAAAGGGCATAAATGATTTTCATGGAGTTAGGTCAAGAGCACACTCCGCCAGAAATACACAGTTGCGTGAGGGAGGGAGCTATACTGTATCAAAGTATTTCATTTTTCTACGTTGCATAACATTCTCCTTTAATGTATTTATATCCGTACAAAATATTTCAGTCGGACGTGCAAAGTGTTTCATTCTTATAACAAGCAGTTTCACGTCTGTATTGAAAAAGAAATGTTTAATTTCTCTAACAAGATGTTCTATTTCTATAACGAAATGTTTCATATCTCTAACAAATATTTTATGTCTTAGGTCAAATATAATATTTCATTTATGTAACAAATATTTTATTTGGATAACAAAATATTTCATTTCTACGTGGAACCGTTTCATTTATGTAACAAACTATTCCATAGTTGCGGTCATATAATATTTTATTTATATAAGTAAATATTTTATTTTTGAGATAAAATATTTTATTTTTGTAATAAACTATTGTATTTTTATAACAAAACACTTCATTTATGTAGTCAAATATAAAGTTTCATTTGTATAATAAAATATTTCGATTATGCAACAAAATGTTCAGTTCTGTAACTAACTATTTCATTTATATTGTGAAATGCTTCAAATGTAATATTTTGTGTCTCTAAACAAATGTTTAATGAAATTTTATTTCTTTCATTTTAGAAGGAAGGAGAAAGGTTTTATCAAGCGGAAGAAATTTTCTGTAAGGAAAGTTGAGAAGGCTCCACCGCCTATTATCCACCGGTGTTACATTACTTTTTACTATAAGGTACTGTAGATAATAAAATCCTGGGATTACCATAAAAATCTACTGAAGAAGACTTCCTTCCATACATTCAGGAACAAGCCCCATATTTCCTTTGATAGTTTTATGTTACAGGATATACTATCATGTCATTGGAAGAGAGATATTTTCTGATTTGTGGAACAATAGTTAAGATTCACTGCAGAGGATGTGACATTGATTATGAGACTTTTATGTTGCGGAAGGAGGATCCACCGGGCAAGGACTTGGGAAGATGACCACCAAGAGGCAAGGGGTGATCCAACTGATTAATGAAACTAAATAATCCACTGCACAGGAGGACATTGAGGACACTATCTGGCTGTGGATTATTTTGATGTTGTCTTCTTTCATTTGCCCGTATTCCAACTACGCATACCTAAAGCATCTGCTGCATTGTCTTGATGATCTAGTTGCAATTGGATCTCTCGCTTGGGCCGTGGCCGTCAAGGAAGTTATAATATGCTTAGTTTAGGTTCAGTTTCTCAGATGGCGAAGATGAAAAGGTCTAAGAAGAAGATCCAATCTTAGGGTAGAAGTGTAAGTTCGGGTAACTTATTGGGGTGTACAATAGCTCTATGTGTAGGTTTCTGAACTTATTTTATTAACTTCATTTTGTGGTAGTGTGCATACGTTGACTGCATTTTGGTGAAAAACTGTAGGTTTAGGCTTTAGAGCACACCAAGTTGAGGAAGCCCACTAGTACCAATATATTCTCACGATTGTTGAGGTGAGATTCACGGTTGAAAAGGAAGTCAGGAGGGTCCTTTGGATCCTTGATTGCACCTAATGTACATGCTACTTCTTATAATTAGATTTTGTAGCGGTCAAGAATTGGTCACCCAAATTACAAACTACACCTCTAAAGATTTATTTGACTGGGAAGAAAAGAACATTCGTCGAAGAAGGACCTGCAGTCACAAATGAAGGGTTAGAAGGAGCCATGTGAGTTACCTTAGGAGATAACTCTCCAACGGTCAAGTCAGACAATTATGGGGGAAGATGATGAGCCCTCGAGGACAGTGAGAGAGAGAGGGAGACCTGAGTGAGAGAGTGATGGCTTGATGGGGTTAGGTCGTGTAGGTTCTATTTATACCATCGTCGGGGAGTTCACCGTTGGGTTGCCGTGGCCGGAGGAGACGTGAGCCACCTAGCTCGATCGCGTGCCTAACAAGACAGGGAGACGTGGGTGTTGACTCATTATCTTTTAGCTGTAGGGACAACTCCACCATTAATACGGTAGGACTCACTGGAGGGGGCATGAGACTGATTTGTTAGGGAATGTGGCGTGGGCAGCATCCTCTCTTCCCGTCGCCGGACTGGTGCCCCCCTTGCCATTAATGCGCCATTGGGGACATGTGTCGTGACCACTGACGGGGGAGGCACACGCGAGTACATCGCCTGTGTCGGGCCTACTATTGGAGCAAGAAGTGTGTTGGGCCAATGCACGGGGAAGTGGTCCTGGAGGGTTGAGCCTCTATGGTGGGCCGACCTGGCGGGCCTTAATGGGCTGATGAGATACACCATCCTCAGGTTTCATAATTATTTCATGTAGATAATACTTATACATATATATATATATATATATATTATAATGTAGCAGGTACTTGGCATGCTTCATGCTCATAGAGGGAGAGCATGAATAACTTCTTCGAGACTAGTTAAGTCTCTTTGAAAAAAATTCAAAAAAAAGAAAGTGGAGCTGTGGGTGGATGACATCAAGGTCCTTGCGGAGCGCCTAAGAATTTCAGAGAAGATGATGAGGAAAGATACTATTGAATTGAAATGCCAAGTATAGATTTTGATCAAAGAAGTCCAAGACTGAAGACCAAAGTGGCTCATGGTGGGATGAGGAATGAGGAAGAAGTGGAGGAGGAGGAGGAGGTTGAGAGGGAGAGGGAGGAGACAGAGAAGGTTGGGGGGAGGAGGGTGAGGAGGTTGAGAGGGAGAAAGCTGAGGAGAGGAGATAGAAAAGGTTGGATAGGAGAAGGGTGAGAAGGTTGAGAGGTTGACAGGAGTTGGGGAGGGAGAAGACATAGAATGTGGGAGGGGGAGGGTAAGGAGCTTGAGAGGGAGAAATCTAAGGAGGTGTGATGCCCCCTTATAGAGATCCGATATCTAAATTGGGAACACCATATCATACACAAAAGTTGTGAGCCAGAAAATCTGCAAGACGTTAAATGTCAAACCATCACATATTCTAATAGCACAATCATACAATTTACATAGAAATAAACACACACATAATTTATCTCATCATCAGTGTTCTACATCTATGTGCCAAAAGTCATATTTGCATTCATCATACGAAAAAAAACTTTAAATCTACTTGTCATATGCAGCGGATTCCAAAATATATCCCCAGGATCACTCTCCAACCTACTTCATGTTGGAGTCAAAATTGTACACTTATTGGTTTCTTGAAAAATAGTTAAACAACATGTGTGAGTCCGAAGACTTAATAGGCATCTATGCGTACTACATAATAATTTTGCAGATCACGTAGCAATTCTAAACCTATCGCAATTTTTAGCAGGTTTTAAATATATAGCATAAAGTCAAGGAAAATAAATAATGAAATAAAGTAGATATTGCATGTATCTACAAAATTCTCAATTTATCTAAATGGTTTACAGGACATTAGATCATATTTAAGTGAGCTTAACAAATTGAATCACGTATGCAAGTCTCACAAATCGAATTAACTACCTCAAACCTTTTGTAATTTAATTTGACATATCAGATATACATCCAAACTACAACATAAGAGGTAACACACAAACACCATGGCACCTAGACGATAAGGCTTGTCAGTCTTGATTAGCTGTACAAGATTTGGAGTTAAGACAAATCTTTTGAAGTATTATGTGAAACAATTCCTTAAAAAAGAGATGCATGACTTGGCATATCTATTTTGCATTCTCAAAGTCATTGACACTTGTTTGTTATTAATTTTAATAGGCCAGCTTTCATTTCATACAACCCCATCAAAGGAAATGCTCAATATAAAGCCAATATAAGGAATTGGATAAGAATCCTGATATCCAATATTCCAATTTTAAAGCTACATGATTTCCACCTTCACATCTCCACCAACTTTAACTCTTGTATTTGTCCAGGTGGCGCTATAAAAAAAATCAATCCCAATTATGAAGTCATGGAAATTTATCCTTGATCAGGAATCTCCTTCTCATCCATCCAGTTCACTTGACTATGAGATGTATTATTTAAAGTATATTGGGTGCCTATCAAAGCAAGTAGATGGCCAAGTGAAATAAAAATTCAAAGTGGAAGATATCCAAGTCATGAGAGGATAGATGATAGTAAATCTCTTGAAGGCCGACAGTACCATGCAGTCTCAAGAGTGAAGTTTCAGTAATTTTATGTTATTGACCATAATGATGTAAATGACTTTGAAGTCATGGCTGTAAATACTTATGTCATTGATCACATAGACGTAAAAAATTTAAAATAGAATATATTTTGTATATATCTATTTTCAGTCTACTATAATACAATTTATTCAAGTGCAATGAGTTTCATTATATCGGAAATGAGACGTGAGAAATCCAATGTTTACAATGTGTGAGTTGTGCTCTTTAGTTGATGTGGGGCTTTAGTCTCATGTTGGAAAAACTAAAGATGTTGTGTGGGTTTATATATTAGTGGGCTTCTAACTCGATGTTCTTAGACACTTGAGGAAGCTGTGCTACCCTACACACATGCACACACGCGCGTATTTTTTTCTTTTTGGTCCAGAGGGCATTGAGTACGTAGATTTCGGAAGTTAATGCACTTACCTGAAGTGGTGGGACTCTTGGGGAACCAAAGGGTTGTGAGAATTCTAATCGACCGAAGAGAGTCTACAAAAGAGTCTCTCCGTCTGACCCTTGGTAAAAAAAATACGAAAAACTCTCGCATTGGAGTTTGGTTCTTCTCGTCTCTCTCTTTTCTCACTACACACAGAAGGTGGACGAGTTCTGAGATCGTCTTCGACGTGCGTTCTCTTCTTCGTCTGAAGGAGATCGCTGCCGGCGTTCTATCATGGGGGAAGGTCGTGGAATCCTTCGCATCGGTATGACATGGGGTGATATTTTCTCGAAGGACAATTTGTTTGGGCGACTCAACTAAGTTTTCTAACTCTCTTTTTTTCATTTTTTGTTGCATAACCATGCATGTAATTTCCTTTTAGTATTTATATGGATCTTGCCCTTGTTTGCATGGTGATACGATCTTTGTGGATTATATCGGGAGTGTACTGGTCTGTTTATTATCTTTTTTTACATCTCGATTCTATTTTGTAACAACAACTGCCTCCATAAAGAAGATAAATACGAAGACAACATAATTTTAACCCAAGCCCCATCGTACACACAAGCGATAACATGAAATAGGATAGGGGCCTATGATCCTATATATTGTCTAACCAAAGGATCTGGAGAAGACTAATCTACTACCACTGAGGAGGGTGGGCTTCATGTGTAGGCAAGCAACTGTCCATAGGGGTATTAGGTAACAACACAAGAAGTTATAAGATCTCAGATGATATATAGCATCCCGCTAGATACGTAGGATCAACATATATCGAAGCACGAGATCGTACCACAAGCTTCATCGACCGCTCGAACGATCACTTAGAACACTACAAACCAACGATCCATAGCAACCTCCTAAAGAACGTGGCAAAGCCACGATAAGCAATGGACTCCTTAGAGTGTTACCACAATCGGGTAGCAAGGAGAGGGAGATCACAGGAGGAGATGAAGAAGATAGGGACAATCGGTTGTTCGAGAGGGGGTGGTAGGGCTGGAGGGACTAGGAGATAGGGCGCCTAGTCTTCAAGTAAAACAACCGTGAATGAAAGATTTGGAAGACTAGAGAAGATGTGGGAAGTTAGTGGGTGGGCTGTAACAGTAAAGTGGGGAGAGAGCAAGATGTGACTGGAATTGGAGTAGAGGTGAAGGGGACGACAAGGAAGTGGGGGAGGCTGAGACCGGAGAAGTAGGGAGAGGGATGGAAGCTGACGGTGGCTATGGGATGAGGTGTCCAAATAAGTGTAGGGCAGACTAGTGGAAGGGGGGGGGGGGGGGTTGTAGGGCCCCGCAATAAGGGGTAGGGTTGTCAATAGATCGGGTCCAAATGAGACTCAGGTCGGCTCGGGTCGGGCTTAGGTATGTCCGGTTTGGGCATAACTCATCAATATTAAAGTTCAAGTCTGGCCTGGGCCCGAGGTATGTCGAGTTGGGCTGGGCCAGACCCGACACTAATAAAAAAATGTAAAACCCGATTATGACTCGACTCGGTCTAAAAACTTAAATAAATAATAATAAATAATAAATAATAAATAATAATATATTTAATAATATATAACTTAGAATCTAACTAAATTAATTAAAATTTTGATGTTAATTATTTAATTTATTTGAAAAGAGAGTTTTTAAATTTATAATTAAGTATAATACGATAATTTGAACTAAATAATTTTTAAAATTTGAAGGAAGAAAAAAAAAGAGAACGAGTCGGGTTAGCTCGCGGGTCAAACTCAAAGTCCGAGTCCGACAAATGGATCTAGTTGGGCCAGATTTTTAGGTCTGACTAAGAGTTCGTAGGTCGAAAAAAGTCTTATGACCTGACCCGAAATCAGGTCAAGCCCGTGGACTCGTCCGAACCTGGTCCATTGACAATCTTAATAGGGGGGGGGGGTGGTGGACGATGGTGGAAGGAGAAGGATGGGGGGTTCACAGTACAATTGATGGAAGTGGCTGGGGACGTTAGTTGCGGAGGATAGCCTAGATGGGTCACAGTTAAGAATGGTGGTGGCAAGATAGGGTCACATGGGGCGAGAGGTAGGGGAAGCTAGGGAAGAGGAGGGGGGAAGGGGGGTCACAGGCAAAATAGTGGCCGGTCACACCATAAGTCCCTCTTTAGTTTAGGGTTAGTCTTAGGTTAACTCAAAGTTAACTAAAGGTCAAATTATTTTTGTACTTTGATACGGGGTTTAAGCTAATCCAATTACATATTGGGTTAACTCGAGATTTGGAAATCCAACTCTAGAGGAGGATTAGACTTAAGTCACTGCAATAAATGTGCCCCATGTCCTCTCTCTCACTCTATATTATTTATTTAGGTTTAACAGTGAAGTATTAAAATTTTTATCATCTTTAAATTTTAGTTAGTAATATTATTGATATTTTTTTAAAAGATATAGTTATCATATAAAATCCATTACAAATATTTATAAAAATTAAAATTAAAGAATTAAAGTGAACAATAATATTTAAAGATGTTTTTTAAAATAAAATTTTAATTATTGAGATTAATGATGTTATTTATCAAGAAATATTTTTCACGATTATTTAATTTATAGAATATATTAAAAATATTTTAAAATAAAAATATTAAAGTGAACAATAATCTAACCCATAATTAATGACATTTTTTACTTTTAAATTTTAATTAGTGAAATTAATATTGTTGTTTATCAAAAAAAATTATTTCCATGATATATTTAATTTATAAAATATATTAAATTTTTTAAAAAAAATTTATAGGAAACAATAATCTAACCAATAATTAATGATATTTTTTACTTTAAAATTTTAATTAGTGAGATTAATGATGTTATTTATCAAAAAGATTTACATTATATTTAATTTATAAAATGTATTAAAAATATTTTAAAAATTAGAATAAAATATAAATTTTTTAAATTTATTTTTATAATACAATAAATTTATAGAATATATTTACAATTTTAAAAAAATATTTTAAAATGAAAAAAAATTGAGATACACATTTACTTAAACCCATAATTAATGACATTTTTGTCTTTTAAGTTTTAAATAGTGAGATTAATTATGTTATTTATAAAAAAACTACATTATATTTAATTTATGATATGTATTAAAAACATTTTAAAAATTAAAATAAAATATAAATTCTAACGTGAACGGATAAAATATTCAAAAAAAAGACAAATGTGACTTTTTAACTATTATTAGTACTAGACCGGCGTGGGTTCCGCCAGAGATCGGCGATGATTCCGCCAGATCTACCACTCATCCCACCCCAAAATGGCTGGCGCCATACGTAGCTGGAGTGAATGCCATCCAACTAAAATAGTGGAGTTGTGCATTATGACAGCTTAACTAGAACCATATCCTAAATTTCACTTGGAATACATACCAAATAATTTAAATAAAAATAATGTCATGTAGTTTAATTAAAAAAAACATCCAAGTCCATACCCGGTGTTTGGTGGGAAAGCAGCTTGATCATCCGCAGTTTTAACAAAACCATGAAAATGGGAGCAAGATCTCAACTTCTATCTACCAGAGCCGACATATATCGAAAGAAACTTGCATGTTTCCTGGGGGAAAAGTGTTTTTTTTTTAGGCAGCACCAGCGCCCTTCCCTTTCTTCCTCTGAATCTTCTTCATGTAAAATTCCAACTCTTTTCCCTCCAAGATATAGCTGCCATGAGAAGTTCAAAAGGCAAACCTTAGTTTAACTCAAAATGCTGAGGTCTCATAATATTTCATTTGACTAACAGCAAGAGCCACCTAAATGATTGAAATACACCACTTTTGACTTTCTCAACTACAAAATCGCAGGCTTTCTTTGGAAATGACAACATGAAAAATAGCTCGAACTACAAAGGGAAATCAGAAGAAGTACATACCCATCACCACGTCCACACTGCCCGGGCCTGGATGAAATTGCAGCCAACAACCTGCCACTACCAAACTGTTCCTCAATATGTGGTTCGAGTTTGCGACCCTGCTGGCGCTTCTCTATCTTCCTCACAACGTGGTTGCTTTTCTTTGTATCCTCTGCAGCCCCGTCACCCTCCTGCCATAAAAAGCAGCTATCAGACTCTTTCTTAACCATGCAACATCATACTAGTCCATGTTCCGAGCGGCATTAAAAAGCCATGGCCAGCTGTTTTAGCATGAAATGAATCTTTCTTCTAGTATCTTTGAGGTTCCTTCGTGCAATTTGTGATTAGTTTGATCGTAGGTCGGTCCAGTTATGTAGTCAAAGGTGTGAGGTGACCAAGGGGTCGCCTCATGTCTCAAATGTCTAGAAAATGGCCTGAGAGTTTGAGACATTTTATTAAAAATATAAATATTTATCTAAATATCACAAAAAATACATACATACATACAATCAAGATTTTGAATAAAATTAACACCAGTCCAGATTTAGGGCGAAAATACATAGGATAAGTCAATCAAGATCTCCTAAGACCATCTCCCCTGGGGTGAGACGTTTGAGACGACAACGAGATGGTTTGGGGGAGTCTTGCCTCAAAAACCGCCTAGGCGAGCACCTAGGTGCACTTTTGATAATATAGTGGTGCAGTGTTTCAGCATGTTTCACATCAAGATCATCGTTGTGGACTGATATAGGCCTAAACAACCATGACACTTTACCAACGTGTCGGGGCAACTTTTGGCCAATATCAAGGAGCATATGGTCACCCGTTGGAAGGCCCAGAAGTAGAAGTTTTGGCATTCCTACAAATGGCTCACGAAACTATCCAAGGGATGACACAAATTCTGGAAGAGGATGCAGCTAGGGGCAACAAGATTCCGAATAGACAAAGGTCCTGTTTGGCATCATTTGTGACAAGTAAACCATAAGATTAGACATCTCTCTCTCTCTCTCACACACACACACACAAGTTTGAAGGCATAAGTTTCTTATAAATGTGGTCATTCTGGATGAGAAACCAGAATGTAGACATATATCTAAAACATAAACTGTACCTACATAACCAGCATAGTTGTCAAGGCGGGCGCCTAGGCGCTTAGGCGCTCTTGAAAGGGCAAGGCACTGTAGCGCCTTATTCACACTGGAAAAGGCGACCTAGGCGGTCGCCTAGGCGGGCTAGGCGCCAAGGCGGGCGCCTAGGCGCCAAGGCGGGGCCAACCTTGACCTGTCCGAACCGGATCCGACCTTGTTATGTACATTTAACTCTTTCTTTTTTATAATTTTCTTGATGTTATTATATTCTTTTGTAATTTTTCTGAACTTTTTACATTTACTTTTGAATCTTTTGCATTTACTTCTCATTTTTTTGTAATTTGTTGATACAACTTAGTTTTCTATAATTGTCACATAGTTTAATTACAATAGTTTCTTCATGTAATTTATTTTTTTATATTTTTCATATTTTTTATTCTCGATTTATATATTGGAGGATATATATTTTTGATTTTTTAATTAGTGGCCGAAGTGTCGCCTAGGCGACGCCTAAGCGAACGCCTTGTCGCCTAAGCGCTTAGGGACCCCGTGAACGCCTTGGGTCGCCTTGTCGCCTTGACAACTATGATAACCAATAGTAAATAAGCTATGCAGATAGTGGCAAATAGATAAAACAAATAAGAGGCAAAAACCAGTAGGTTAGCTACACCTTAAATTTGGAATTTAATGACACAACAACCCACTTCCCTAAAAAGTCAGACTGACAGAATGTAGACGGAACAAAAGACAACATGCGAGAGAAATCAGAAAAAAGAATCGGCCACAAAAAAACTTGTCAAGTTACAAAAACCAGACTTTGACTTGAATGAGAGCAAACAAGACATACCTCGCCTTCCTTCTTGGCAGACGCTGCCGATGGCTGCTGCTTCTTCTTGCGCCCAATGTCGACACCATAGTGCTGGAGGTACCACTGCTTGAACGGGGCTGCATCGACCTGCACTATGGCGCTTTTCACAAGTGTCTGGGTACGGACAAGCTCATTGTTGGAGGCATTGTAGACCACATCAAGAATACGCGTCTTGCGGGTGACGGCCTCACTCCCCCACGAGTAGTTACCAGTGTCCAATCTCAAAGCCCTCCACTTGACGTTCCCTCCCCTCACTCGCACCCTCCTCACTGTCTTGTTGCTAGAAAGCTTTGTGTTGGCAGGCTGGCGCCCCAGCTCGTACCTACCCACAGCCACAGATTCAGAAAGGTGTAAAGGAAGTGAATCTAAAACAACGTACAACAATGCGAAACATCGTAAATGACCCAAATGAGGATCACCCCTGAAAAGGAAGACCAACTAATGAATTGGTACACAAATGGCACGATATGACAGACCACAGTACGAGAAGGTAGCAAGGAATAACAGGAGAAGTGAAGTGGAATCCAGATTAGCACAAGGTACCGAAGAGCAAATGAAGTAACAAGACAGAGTCTGGTATAGTGATTCAAAATAAGCATACAACACTATAAAACATCGTGAATGACCCACATGAGAATGGCTACACAAAATAAGCAAGATCTGATAGGCAAGAGGAATTGGTTCACAAATGGCAACAGCATACACTGCAAGAAGATAACAACCAGCAACAAGAATGGGGCAATAGTAAGTTAGTAACGATGGTGAATCCAGAACAACGTACAACACTAAAGAAAGATTGCAAATGACCCAGAAACAAAGTGGCCACGGAAAGACAGAAAATCTGACACGAAGAATCTGTACACAAATAACGAAATACGATAGAACCCAATGCAAGAGGATAACATGCAACAACAAGAGAGGTGAATAGCGTCAAGATTAATCCAAGGCGCCACAGAACAGATAGAAGAACAAAGCGGAGCATTCGTGTGGCAACCATAGTCAAGGTATCCTTACTTGCGCTTTTTCCTCCAGGCCTTCTTCTTGCCTCCGGTGGCGCGCCTCTTGTGCATGGAATCCCGGGAGATACCTGCCGAAGACAAGAATTTTCTCCTCTCATGTTCGCAAAATATGCGATGAAACGAGAGAAACGAAGAAGAAGCAGGAGAATTCAAGGAGAGCACGTACCCATCTTGGGGGAGGCGGATCGAGCGCTTGGGGTCCGACAGCGAGCTCAGAGGAGAGCGACTTAGGAAGAAGGGCGCCGCCGCGGCGTCGGAAGGCAGCCGAACGTAGGAGCGCCGTGAAGCCTTTAAAACCCTAGCATGAGTTAGATTACAAAAATGCCCTTCAAAGTTGTAGAACACCATATCTGATGAAATGACAAAATTGCCCCTTGATTTGTTGATTGTAACTTGAAAAATGCTTTGGACTAATTATGTTCTTCCACTTTAGGTGGAAGCAATAATTTGATAGATGTCATAAAATGATGGATCTTTTGATGCCTGATTGAATTAAATTTAAAATATTTTATCAAAATATTAATAGGATTTTATACATGGAGTTTTAACTCGATTTTTTGTTAGTGCTATTAATAGGTTAGGCTAGCTCACGAATTTTCAAGTTAAGTCGACCTACATTTTAGGTCCACTTTCATTCCATGAGTTCAAAAAATTGGTCTGTGATTTAGTTCACGACCACCCTGACTCAATCGATGATGACCCTACATCTTTATTATATTACAAGTCGTAAAAAGATTTGACTCGCGTCGATTCATTGGTCTTAGACATATTTAGCCAATTTCAACTCATTGACAACTCTTTATGGAAAGTCAGAACAAATTTCATACCAAGAGTTAGGTCAAGTCAGACCAAATATTAAATATAAGTCATGCCTAAAAATTATAATGCATATCTTAATCAAGACAAAGCGAAGCCATATATGACTCATTGATAGTCTTAATTTATGCTCTATACATGTCTCAGGTCAATTCACCCACATGTATAAAGACATGCACAAAATTTTAAATTTTCTCCGATGGAGGTACAATAGTGTTACTATTGTCCCTAAAGTAATATTATTTGTTAGTGCAAAAAAACATCCTCTACAAGAAAAAAACTTTGAGGAAGCTCAAATTCAATATTTCTCTCCGGCAGATCGATTTTAAAAAAAATTTTAAAAAATAATAAATGACCAAAATCCATTAATCATCTACCACTAGATTCAAAGTTATATAAGCTCATGGTCATGGATGTAACAAAATAAACTTATTATAGTGCCAACACAATTGTTGACATAAATAAGAAGAAAATAGAATATTCTAGGCAAACTATCAACTGAATTTCGAAACGTAGGTGATTACGGATGATTGATAAATATTACACGAATAAGGAATAAGGTATAGACTATTGAATATGAGCAAATACTTTCATACTGCACATAATCAGGCAACTAAACATCTAGAAGTTAAAAATATGTGTTATTACAATATATAATTATGAATTTTTGAGCACACGATTTGTCGCGATAGTCTCACCATCTTTTCTTTCTAGAGAGTTATTAATGTAATCAACAGAATTAATTCATGACTTGTGTGTAAGTCCACATATCTAGATTTGACTAGGGTTTTGTTTAGTTTGATGAAAAATATTATAAGATTTACATAAAGATATTGCTGTGTAATATTTTGCATTAAACCAAAGGGCACTTAATTGTAAAAAATGTACTTCGCCTTCTTTCAGTTGATGCAACACGTACAACTTATTATCGTTCATGTATTTATGAGGAGTGGTTTAATCTATATACTAATGTAAAATTTATTATAATTACCTCGAGACATTATTTTCATCATTAAAAATAGAAGAAACATAACTTACAACTATCGACCTTAGTCGTATTTTGAGACAAGAGAGATTAAATTTGAGGAGAGAGGACCTCATGACCAAAATGACTCACCCTCTTTGGCATTCCCATCACTTTCTTCACCAGTAACTCTATTGCATTTTCTAAAGAATATTATTTGCTAGAAATTTGGGTTGCAATTTTGGTGAAAATCTTGTTCTAAGTTGACGTATGAAATTTACCCGACGTGAGAAAAGAGAAAAATAAATGAGTTTTATTTTTATTTTTTGGACTATTGAAAAAACACTTTGCAATAACTGTCAATGATTTTTTGAAATTTCTAGCCCACTAAATCAGCCCAATAAAGACAGCGGGCTGCTCAATCAAATGCTTGGAAAGAGTACCACTTGTTGCAAGCATGTGTGTGAGACTTTGTTACAATCTTTGTTTACTTCAAATTATCAATTCGAGATTATTGCAAATTCAAGTTGTTTGCGGCAACTATTACAGCTCTCTTCTGGCTTCTGGATCACAGTCTGAGGAGGGTAAATTTGGTCCGACCCAGAAACGGCCCAATGGCGGACGGTCCGCTAAGGTTCGTGTATGCTAAGCCCGCTCAGAAGATTAGCGCATACGCTCAATCTAATAAGGAGGAGCCCGGCCCAATAAAACATCGGATTCCACGATGCACGACGGTTACGGCCCAAGCGAAGTTCTCGCCGGAGGACACTCCGACGACCAACCGTTGCCCCAACGACGTCGGCCTTGACCCCGTAACGGGCGAGCACGCGCCATGAGCGCCGTAAGACTCGCCCAGGGACCGGCCGGCGCCGGGGCTATCGCCCTCAATGAAAAACTCCCGCCTACGTAGCGGGAGAACGTTACTCTACTAAGGAGGCCCTTCCCTTTCAAGGGACGAGGCCCCTCGCTCCAGAACAACCCATATAAAAGGGACATCGACAAGAGAGAAGGATACGGTAGATTCTTCTACTAAACCCCATACTACTGCGCAAGAGAAGAGACATGGTGGATACTTTCACCAGAGAGCTTCCCACTGAGAGTAGAGCAAATCAGAGGCACAACGACTACAGAGAGGCTATCCGCCACGACCAGAGGGAATCCTCCTACACGGCCTTACCACCCAGCGAGCACTCTCCGAGCACCCACTGAGAGCGGCGAGCACGCGTGCAGAGGATCTACGCACCTCTGAGATCGTCTACATCGGCCTCTACTTCTCCCTCACTTCGCTCTTCTTTATTGTTCATTGATCTCTTGCTGACTTGAACATCGGAGGGTTGTCCCTTAGGAATAATATCCGTGACTCCTTCTGACGCCTCATTAGTTTCTTGGTATTTGCAAGTCTCCACGGGCGCGAGACGACTTCCCCAATAAATAAATAGAGAAGGTGGTACGTGACCTAAGAACCATTTTACTGCCGCTACAGAGTCATCTGTGGATTGTTTTGACCAATGGAGAGGTGACGTGTATCGCTTCAGACGGAAGGATGCCTGGAGCTTTGGTGCATCCGAATCTGATTCCCTAAAAAGCGATCTTCGAGGGAGGTGTCGTGTGTTTTTTACTCCGAGGGATTTGCGGGCGTCTCAGGCAACCCAAAAATCCGCTTCGGAGTAGCTACTGTGACCGGGAGCCATGGCTGCTCCCACGCTCGGCCGTGTCCCTCCGCAGCCCTCTCTGGGGAGCTCTTGCCATGGAAAAGCAGCTTCTTTCAATTGCGTCCGGCGGGGAGGGATGCGCCCCGTGAGGACGAGCTTCAGGTCCGGTTCAGTACCAATGGGGGGAGTCCTATGCAGGGGTGTTTCTGCCGAGTTCCCAGAGAGAACTAGCCCTGATGAAGTAAGACCCCCCTGTGTTCTTCCTGTCTCTATCGTTTCTGGGTGTTTTCTCGCTCGTCTTTAGGGGGTTTTGCTTGATGCCCATCTCGCCAATGCTCTTGTTCTTCCGATTTCGCTGGCTTACTGTTCGGTTTTTGTGGTGTACCAGTCCGGCGGTGTGGCTCATCCAAGGGCCAAAGCTTTTTCTTCAGATGGGTTTAGTTTTTTGAGACAATTTAAAGTCATTTTGTTGTTGGTCTGTGTAGCAAAGTTGCTCTTTTGCGCGACATCCCCGCTGTTTTCTTCTCTTACTAACCAGGAAGAAGTCCATGTTGGGTGTAGATGTGATGTTTGTTTTATGCTATCTGCACTCTGCTGGACTAAATTCCTCCTACAGTTTTTTTTTCTCTTTAATTGCACACAGAGAATCCCAAGCAGAACACTCACGCACCATGTGCCCAATCGCAATGGAGCACTTGGGGTATGAAAGGAGTCCACTTTTTGTATGTAGTTTGATATTTCTCGTGAACAAGTGTATACATCACTTGTTGCCTAAAATCATGAATATGAAGAAGTTCGTTGTTACTGGGGAAAAGGATAAGTTGGCAGGCTACTCCCATATTTTTCTGATCCTGTCCCTCGAGTTGACTTGGGTATACTTTATGCAATCATGAGAACAAGAAGTTCGTTAGGTTGACCCATAAGGGAAGTTTTTGCATTTGAGTACACCAAGTATTGTTGCATATGAAAGCCTTGACCGTGTATCACATACATCCCAAGGCCTATTTAGATGTCTCATGGTGAATTCTAGTTGCGGGTCCTACCAGTCCATTTATCTGCTAAAATCCGTCTGATTAAAATGGCAAGGTAATTGAGAATAAATACAATCACTGGATGATTTCTGTAGGTAATAGATTAGAGACACATTCACTGTCATGTTCAAATCTGAAGTTCTTGTGTTGATCACCGGCTTCTGGCGATTGTCTCCTTCGGGGTTTTTTATGTCTTTTGCTTTAAGCTGTTATTTGATATCTATTTTTGTGTCTCCGAATTGGGAGTGTAGATCTAATATTTGATCATGTCTCATGTCTGTAATCAGAGATGCAAGAAAATATGCATGCAGTACCTTGATTGCTGCAGATTACTTATGGGCTTGCTAGTAAAGCCCATAATTCAAAAACTTCTCTGTGTAGCATTAAGTGAATAAGATTCATAATTCATAGCCTGCTGTCTGATGCGATGCTTGGAGAATTTTGGTCCGAGTATTTTAATGTTCTTAGCAGTTTTTCAATTTGCATGATCTTTCTCTTGTCATAGCAAAATGTGTGTTAGCCACCTGGTTTAGTTTCAACCACTTGTTAAGGCTGAATTTTATATGCATGCATACTTCTATATCCTGCCATTTTACTGTTGAAGGTGAAGGAAGAGATAAAGAAATGCTATGAACTCGTACACAGGCTTGGGAGGGGAGTCGTATATCTGGGCTCGTCAAGAGTTAACCCGGATCATCCACATTACTTGCAGGCAATGGAGCTGGGAAGTGATGTAAGTCATTGCACTGTCATTCTTTCTGTTTATTGAGATTTAGATGTTACTTTGGTTTAGTCACAACCAGGCAACCGACGAATTGTGGCCCAGTTGGTATGGGTAGGGGATTTGGAAAGGAACCATCCAGGCTGGTTTTTGTGGGATTTATTTGAACCGTCTCTGCACTGCAGCAGAGGTCCTTAAAAAAAGACCTACTATCACAACTCTTTTTTCTTCTTCTTTTTGATAGTTCCACCCACTCCCCTGTTAAGGAAGCCATTCTAGGTTTCTGGATTTTCTACACAGATTTGTTAACTGGTAGTTCATGACTTCAAATATGTCGAAGTGTCATCCTATCATGTTAGAGTAAGCAAGCTTTAAGGACCAGATGTGGATTAAAAAATTTGAGTAAGTGAGCAAGGATCAATGTGATCTAAATCCTCATGCGTCAAAGATCAAACCTGTGCATGTTGTACATACGACATCCACATTAACATGAATAATGTCTTGGTGATGTGGGAAGTTGTGAATTGCAGTATCACCACTACATGCTACATAGCATGGCTTATAGACTCGAATAACAATCTGCATTGCATAACAACGTACCATATTTGCCGTTTAGCCAGACATGGAGTCAGAAGTTTGAGTTCATGATGGATAAATATATATCAGTTTGCCTTCATAGGTTGCAAAGCTCTTGGATTGCACCACATGGACTGGAGCTGGTCCTGGTCTCATGGATGCTGCATTCAAAGGGGCAATGTCTGCAAGGAAGCCTGTAGGTGGACTTAAAATAGATAAGGAAGCAGGTGAATGGACTAGCTCCAAATTCCATGCCTACCTCCCCTCAGAAACGTATCTTACATGCAGGTGATGAGTTTGAGAAGCTGGTTTTATTTGGGTTCTTTCAAAAACATTTACTTATAAATGACGATGCTTTTTTGAATTAACTAATGCAGGTTTTTCTCTGCGCGAAAGCATGGTTTGGTGGATGCTGCAGTCAGGAATAATCCTTCAGACCGCACAGCTTTTGTCGCTTTTCCCGGTGGAATAGGCACTTTAGATGAGGTGTTTGAAATATTAACCTTGATTCAATTGGAAAGGTTAGGCTCTGAGCTCCCCATCCCGTTTCTGCTGATGAACTATGACTCTTTCTATACCAAGTTACTGGACTTCATGGATGAATGTGAGAAGTGGGGAACAGTCGCCAAAGGAGAAGTTGAATCCCTTTGGAAGGTGTGTGATGGAAATTTGGAAGCTTTAGATTATTTGGCTGATTTCTACAACATTCCTCAGGAAAAAAGGAATTTTGGCATGCCATTGGGAATTGATCATGGAAAAGTTTCTTGAGATGGTTGAACAATTCACGGGGACCCTTTTATTTTTCAAACATTAAAATTGTCTTAGGGGGCATTCTTGAGGGATAATTTGTCCCCGAGTTAAGCCCTGCAATATGTAGCTTTTACTCTGTATTGATTTCATGCATGGACCAGAAGCAAAGAGTAATTTATCTCAACTTTTTTACCCCATGATGTTTTCATGTGTGTGTTTGGCAGATCGTAGTATGATCTCTGTCATGTCGCAAACTTCGCAGTAAAGAAATTAAAATGGCTTTCTACTTGTGAGTACCGTGGGTTATAGGCGCACGCTCATGCATTTTCTGGTTATATAATGCCCCCAAACAACCCAAGGTTATTTATATGAGGACGAGGAACCTCCCCCCTTCCCGCCAAAAAAAAAGAGGAAGGTAGACTCTTGTGCTAACTATTTAGAAATGGTAATGCTAAGTGCACACCCGGGGTTGATTATTACACACCCCGGGTGTGCACTAGTTTTAATTTTTTATCCTTTTGAAAAATTTGGGACGTGATATTCAAGTCATCTTAACTTGTTGCACAAGATACACTTACATTTGACAATTCAAAAAAATTAAATTAAAAGACCGATTCTTAAAAAATTGGCCTGAATATTAATCATTTGATCTGATTTTTTTAGATTTTTGGAGTCATCGTCGGATGAAAATGTATCTGGTACGAAAAGTTAGGGAGACGTGAATCTTACCTCATAAAAATTTCAAAAAGAAAAAAAAGATGTTTGCTTGATGCACACCCTGATTGACAATTAGCTCTGAATGTGCATTAAACATTATTCATTTAGAAAATATCAGTTACTTTGGTAACGGGTTAGGTTATGGGCGGGTGACTTACCCGGGTTAATTCACCCCACCGTTAACCCTAACCCGGGTGGATTAACTCATTCCACCTATTTTCGAGGAATGAGTTAATCCACTTTAACCCTATCCGACCCGAGTTAAGAAAAAAATTATCAAATAAGGAACAACTCATCCGACCCCGGTTAACTCATCCTAACCCAATTTAACCCGTTACCAAAGTGGCCCCTAAAGAACGGATGATCTCAATGGGTTAATTCTGATCTGACTTTTTTTTAGGAGAAGGCACCTGTCCTTGTCTTGTCACTGCAAAGCCCTCTGCCACTGTAGACCACCCTCATGAGCCATGGGCCCTCCACCACCGCCAATTCCTCTCTCTCTCTCTCTCCCCCTTTCTTCTCTTCTCTTCTCTCTCTCTCTCTCCTCTGCTCAACTCACCCCCCACTGTTGTCGGCACCAAAGGGGACTTCCCCTCCCGTGCCTCCCTCCCTCTCTTTCTCTAGGTCTCTCTCATCTCTCTTTTGAAAAGAGGGGAGAATTTGGAAGTTGCGAGTATTTTAGTTCTTTAGATACAAAATAGAGGGAATATTTAAATCTTCATAAAATATTCATCTTTTCGTCAACGTAAATTAATCTCGATAATAATTTTTCACTATTTTAACAAAAATAATGATATATATATTGTTAATATATTTTCAGATATAATATTTTTATAATTAAATATCTAACAATAATTTATATGCAAAAAACCCCTTTCCTAACAACTTCAGCTTTACACCCATCTATGAAGTCGTAGCTCTTGGCCAGGACTCAGATGTCAAAAACAACCATAATAAATAACTTTCATGGTCTGTCATCCTCCCCTCGAAATAATTTGGACCAAAACTTGTTCGAGTCAAAAGCACTTCCAATTAAAGGCTGCTCTAAGCACTCCCTGCCAGTCCGTCACATTCATTATAAATGAGTTTAAGCAGCAGCCAACAAATGGTTTTCCATCCGCTGCCAACAAGGCTTTTAAGAGAAGCTCTCCGACGGACAACCATATTGATGAAGTATTCTACATCGCTATGTCGAAAGTTGAGGTCGACCAAAACAGCTTACGGGGAGATTTTTGCCAAATCTTTAGATTCTTCATTCCCTGGGAAGAAAAACGATGAAAAGAAGGAAGAGACTACTGCCGACACTATAGTTCATACTTGAGGCAGTCAGCGGCAAGTAAGATGAAGCAAGCACAGTGCTCTGGACACGTAGTTACAATCATAATCATACAATTTTATTATAACACTTCACAGACAAAGACTAATTTCGGGGGGGGGGGGGGGGCGAGAGTATGGGCAGTTTCAGCAAATAATATACATCCCCAGATTTTCTTCTCTCAGGAAAAAAAAAATCCGTGAAGATTACATCTTTCTAAGGTTGTCTAACCTAGCCTGCAGTTCACTATCTATTCCACTTTCTTCGCTTGCAGATTCAGCTTGAGCAACCTTGCCGGCAGCCGCAGGTGCAGCCACAGCAGATGAAGGTGCCTTGACAAGCTGCAGGCATAAAAAGAAGAGAAATTAATATCTGGTGCCAGGATGAACGCAGCAATACCTGATAGTGACTGATAAATCAGCTTAAGGAACGTGTTAATGTCCACCTGTTGATCGATGTCAATTCCAATTTCGTCGAGGACTTGGTTTACGAGTTCTTCGGTTTCATCCTCCTCCTCGTCTCCTTCCAAGGCATCATCTATGGCGTCATTCATGACTTCGGTCACCATTTCCATCTTCTCATTCTGCCTCTCAAATTCTTGCATTATCCTTTGCAATGAAGGTAGGTTCATCTGTCTGTTCATTTGTCCCATTGCCTTGGTAACGCCCTTCATGGCTTCACCCATTGCTTGTGTTGACTTCAGTGTCTGGAAAGTAGCACAATTCCCGTTATGACATCAAAAATTGTAAAGCAAGAGACATATAAGATAACAAAATGCACCCATGCTAGGTAAAGTGGGCTTGGAATGTGTTCTGGTGAAACTTTCCATGCATCATCAACAACTGCGGCTAATTCCCTCTATGCATCATCAACAACCGCGCCACCAGAATCAGCCATCTGATTCCCAACAACAGTCCTCTTATTCTTAATTTGTATAACAAAATAAAAATTTTATATCAGAATTCCAAAGGTTAAATCGACTCCTTCAGCAACATCCCTCTACTGGATATCTTTTTCAGAGTTTAGACAACCATAATCTACGTGTGGGTGATATGAACATGTTTTAGGAAACTCTGCTTGCTCAAGATTCTAAGTCCCATTTAGTGCACTACACAAAAGGAGGGTTTTGTCGGTTTCTTGGCACTCTACTTTGGGAAAAACGGAAAAACAATGAGATGAACGTTCACACAAAGTACATCACAAGGAAGGCAAAAATCTCATCAAGGTGCATAATGGGATAAAAAGGACCGGCTTTTGAAGCATGGACTGTGCACGGGAACAGGAATGGGGACACGATGGGAGCAGGAACGGTGGCCAAATGAGTGAAACCTGCTTCTAAGGACCTGACATACCAAAGGTACTGATTGAAAAATGAAATTCTTTAGATGACTGGATTTCATCCATGAACTCATGGACTGAGCTGTGTCAGTTATCCAGTACTAAACAGCTTAATCTGGACACGGCTAAAAAATGTGGAGACTAATGGACATTGATATAGTCGCCAATCAATTGAGGGGGAAAAAAAGTATCGGCTGTCAAAGTGCAAAGCTGTGTCACCAAGAAATTCTAAACGGCCTTAAAAGTTTCCACAATCAACTGATTCACTGAATCAAGCAAAGTTGTTTGTCATGGTCAACTATCATCTCTAAAGGTAATGCAACAATTCTCAGATAAACTCAGCACCACATTATTCACAAACCTGTTAACAGGTTTAAAGAAACTTACCTGAATCCTAAGTGATACGCCTTGGAGCTGAGACTTGAGTGCGTGGAACTTTGTGATCTGATGTCGTGTTCGGATAAGATCCTTTGCCATAACTTTCACAGCTCCCTATAATGATGCTATCAAATCAGTTCTATACCTCCTTGTAACCCAAGTACTCAAGTAGATGTTGAAAAAGTGACCGCAAAATAAAAAAAGATAAAACACTTCGAATGGCTGGGAAATGAAGGT
Organism: Amorphophallus konjac; assembly: GCA_022559845.1. Classification (NCBI taxonomy): domain Eukaryota; kingdom Viridiplantae; phylum Streptophyta; class Magnoliopsida; order Alismatales; family Araceae; genus Amorphophallus; species Amorphophallus konjac. The sequence continues at coordinate 467,705,266 of CM040122.1, forward strand.
CTAAAAACCTTTTTAAAAACCGCATTTACTCAATAATTGAGTCTTGAGGACTAAAATTGACCCAAGTGCAGGAAAAGTAATACACAACATCTCAACCTTTTGAGGATAACGGACTACGGTACCCAGATAGCACTAAGAAAAAATAAAGAACTTCTCCTCAATAATATGGATGCATTATGCTGCCTTTTACTTGAGAACGTCGGTGAATACTATGCTGAGCACTATAGGTTGCAAAAGTTAATGCCTACAGCCGTGTGCCCATAGAATAGAAGTGGGGAAAATGGACCCAGTAGCCAGCCCATTAAAAGAAACAGTTCTTCCCCTTTCGAGGGATCATACAATAAAATATCCCCACGGTTCATCTTTTCCATATCTATGAGAGTGTTAAGAACAAGTAGAACATCTATTCTGACACATCAGGCGGGCATAAACTATTAAAAAGAATATTTTGAGTGCGTTCAAGAGTACGACAAAGCTATTGGTTATTTAAAATACTTTCAATAAATAGAAGTTTAGTTTGGCCGCCAACCACAGCACCTTCCCCATTCTGCCATCGGTTATTTAAAATACTTGCATCTAACCGTAGTGCATACAGGGAGGTCAACATTGGCAGGCTGAAACTTGAGGATAGGTTCACAGAGAAGAACACTTTGCAGGCCAGGCTCAAGCTTAGCCATGTACCATTGTATTAAAGTTATGACAGACTGTTGCTTTCTCTGGTATGTATTTCCAACACACACAAAAAAGTGAAAAGACACCAATTATTTCTCAACACAGAGAAAAAAAGACCCACAATTACAAATACTTCGTGAATTCAATTAAAATGACAGAGGCTGGAAAGGGAACAGAACCAATACCATCTGTCCTTGTTTGGCGGTCTTCTTGATCTCGACGATGAGCTTCTTCTCCTGGGCCTGGAGGCTCTGCCTCTCCCGCTCGATATCCCTGATGGACTTGTCCAGCATCCTCTTATTCTCCCGCAGGAGCTCTGCGACCACCAAACAGAAGGCACAACCCACAACCATCACCATCACTGACTCACCCCACTACACAGAATAAAACCCACTACGAGCCCTAGAAACTCGACCAGGGAGGCAAAACAGGAACGATAAGAATCAACCCCCCAACGCCCACTCCCACCCCCCAGGTACCACACGACCTCGGACCAAGCATTCCGACCGATTACCAACCACCACAATCTATCCGGTTCCACGAAAAGCAAAAAAAAAAAAAGATCAACAGGAACAAGTGGGAAGGGTACTACCTGCGGGAGTCTTCCTCTTGCCGAAGAGGAAACTCATGACAGCAGGGGGAACTGCAGCCTCCAATCGACCTGATGGCGGAGGAGGGAGGGGGGAAGGGGGCTTCGATTCTGCGCTCTCCCACCCAACAAGAATTTCTCTTCTGCCGGTAGGATTGGAGGGAGGAGAGAGATCGGAATGTAGGAAGAAGAAGAAGAAGAAGGGGAGGTCGGTTTCCTTCGACGTGGACTTATCAGTTCTCACGCGGATTTCATTAATAGGAAATTCCTGAAACACCCCTGGCACCTCTCCTTCTCCTCACCCTCCCCCCCCCCTTCCAAATCTCTACTGGCTAAAAAAATAAAAAAAAAGTCTCATGAATTGGTTGCATCTTATTTTCACATTTTAGTTTACCTCCGCCACTTATTTTTTACTCGTCTTTATCTCACATTCCTATTATATTGTTCTATACAATGTGATTCCATTTTCTATGGAAACATTAATTAAAGTTATGTTATATATCCAGATAAATAAATTTTAAGTGGAATAATCATAATTTAATTTAAATTAATTTATCTATTTTCTTATTCTCATATACGTTTGTTTGATATATGTGATGATAAGATTGATGTTATTATTGTTTTTTATTTAGTAAATAATTCAAATAATGATAAATACTTAAAATATTTTATTTTTCTTAATTTATTTATTACTTAATATTTTTATTCATAATGATGATTAATATTAATGAGAATAATATTCATTAATATTTATTATTAATAATATTTACCAATGATGATATTATTATGTAATATTTTTATTCAAAATAACGATTAGCACTAAGCATACTATTATTTATTATTTTTAATAATAATTAGCACTAATGATGTATTATTTATTTTATTAATATTTCTTCTTAATTATGATTAGTGCTAATGAAGTTAATATCTAATACAATTTATTCATAACGATGATTAGCACTAATGATGGTTGTTGAATAATTTTTTTAATAATACTTAGCACTAATGATATTAATGTTTAATAGATTTTCTCTTAATCATAATTAACACTAATGAGATTATATTTAATATTTTTATTTGTAATGATGATTAGTACTAACGAGAGTATTATATAAAAATTTTTAATAATATTTAGCACTAATGAAATTACTATTTAACATATTTTTCTTTTTAATCATGCTTAATGCTATCAAATGAGACCTAAATGTCACGTCTCCTATCGGGATAAATTTCGAATACAGGAATAGAGTTAAAATCATATTATGAGATGGTTTGGTATCAGTAAGGTTAAGGATGACGTTAACCCGATTACTCGTTTGGTGGAAAATAGAGGTTTGAGCCAACGGAGATAAGTGTTGTAAAAAGACCTTCTTCACCCTTATTAGTCTCATTTTTAATCGCATTACTCGTTCAGTGGAAAATAGAGGGTTAAGCCAACCGAGATAATTGTTGCAAAAAGACTTTTTCACCCTTCTTATTCTCAGTTTAGAGGGCAGTTGTTATCCTAGGTTTTCCAAAAACAAAACAAAAGACTTAATCAATTTTGGCCGGCTCTCGTGCAGACATCCAACCAAGTGTAATTGGAGTATTGTCCTACACAATAACCACGAAGACAATAGAACCTATGTAAGTTTAGAGAAGAAATTGGAGAAAAAAAATGAATATTATTATTAAACTAGGTAAAGCAGTAACATCATCATCATCATCATCAGAGTCTTATCCCAATTATTTAAGGTCAATTACATGAATCTTGTTTCGTCAAAGATTTCTATCAAGTGCTAAATTCATATTTAAACTTAAGAAACTAATGTCCTTCCTAATAACATCACACAATCTCATTTTAAGTCTTCCGTGAGCTCTTTTACTAGTATCAACTAAGATTCGGTCACATCTTTTAACCGGCGCTGAGTTAGGGCGACGAAGCACATGACCAAACCACCTGAGTTTATTTTCTCTCGTTTTACTATCAATTAGGGCTCTCCCTAAGTTCTTACAGATGCGCACATTCCTAATTTTATCTTTCTTAGTCTTGCCACACATCCATCTCAACATCCTCATCTCTGCTACACACATCTTGTGAATGTGTTCCTTTCGTACTGCCCAACACTCGGTACCATATAACAAAGCAGGTCTCACAGACGTTCTATAAAACCTCCCTTTGAGTTTCACATGCATACAACGATCACAGAGAACTCCTGATGCGCTTCTCCATCTTAACCAGCCTGCCTTAATCCTATGTGTAACGTCGTCATAAATCTCCCCATTCTCTTGTACGATAGATCCTAAGTATCGAAAGCTATTACTCTTCGGAATGTTATGCCCATCAATTAGAACCATGTCTTCCTGTACCACTCTCCCATTACTAAAATTACAATGCATAAACTCTGACTTACCCTGCTAATTTAAAAATATTTAAACTTCAAGGTAAGTCTCCAACGCTCTAACTTAGCATTTAAAGCATCAATACTCTCATCAATTAAGACAATATCATCTGCAAATAACATACACCAAATAATATCATCATGTAATTGTTTTGTTACTTCATCCATAACTAAGGCAAAGAGATACGGACTTAGTGCAGAATCTTGATGCAAACCTATAGAAACTGGAAATTCACCAGTCTCTCCAGCAATAGTTCGAACACTAGTAATAACACCGTCATACATATCCTTAATCAAATCAACATATTCTTGAGATATTCCTTTCTTTCTTAATGTCCACCAAATCAATTCTCTCGATACTCGATCATACGTCTTCTCTAAATCAAGAAAAATCATATACAAATCTTTTCTCATCTCTCTATACTTCTCCATTAGCTGCCGTATTAAGAAAATATCTTCTGTAGTAGATCTATTTAGCATAAAATCAAACTGATTTTCCAATACATTAGTCATATATCGGAGACGTTTTTCGATTACTCTTTCCCAAAGTTTCATAGTATGACTCATAGACTTAATTCCATGATAATTATTGCAGCTTTGAATATCTCCTTTATTTTTATAGAAAGGAACTATAACACTTTTCCTCCAAACTTCTGGCATTCTCCGTTCCTTTAAAATTTTATTAAAAAATTTAGTCAGCCACTGAGTACCGATGTCTCCTAGGCCTTTCCATACTTTAATAGGTATGCCATCTGGTCCTAAGGCCTTGCCCACTTTCATTTTCCTTAAAGCATCCTCCACTTCTGACATCTTAATACGGCTGAAATATTGATATTTATCAAATATTATGGACTCTTGAGTACCTTCTGAAGAAAAATCTTTGACGCAATCTCCATTAAGTAACTTCTGAAAATAATTATGCCACCTCTCTTTAATCTCCAGATCCTTAGTTAAAATCGGTTGATCTTCACCTTTAATGCAACGAACATGATTTAAATCTATAATTTTTATTTCTCTTAATTTAGTAAGTTTAAATATGTCCTTTTCACTCTCTCGGATTCCTAATTTATTATATAAATCTTCAAATATCTTCGATTTAGTTTCGCCAACTATTTTCTTATCCCTCTTTTTAATAATTTTATAAACTTCTAAAATATGATTATTTTTATTAGCTTGTCAAATTTTAAAGCACTCACTTCTTCTTAGACAGCTGTAACTTATCCGATTTATTTACAAAGTTTCATTTGGAGCTATTTTCCTCGTTAATTGCTCCTATGTGACTTCTTTTCAATAAGACATCACATGGATGAGCTGATTCCTCTCGCGAAGATGATTATGACACGCCCGTCGGGACAATCCAATTGGCACACAATTTCCTCTCTAAAACCTAACATGGGTATTGCACGGTCCGCTGGAGAAACATTCTATCTTCTTAAAATGCTATGGAACCGCCCTCTCTCTCACTCTCTATCAAGTGCTGGGCCATGCCCCGCAACCACTAAGGCGCATGAAAAAGAAAGGAATAAACACCCGAGGAGACAAGTGAAAGACCTTTTCCTTTTATCCGTGTCCATTGGGTCCAAACCCAAATGTGATATCATATGACTTGACTCGTGTAGACTCCCGACCCATCTCGATCCGACTCAAATACAATACAATTCGATCGACTTGGTGTGAGTCACACCGATACATCAAATTGTGATCTCTAGAACATTCATAGAGAAGGCTCATGTATGTAGAGCCTAGGCTCGTCATGTTTTAAAATTTATCTTCTAATATGGTGTTTGGTCGCTCTTTTTTACTTCTTCTTTCTCTCAATTTTTTAAAAAAGAGGAAGAGGTCTTATAACCCCGTTTGGTATGACTCTCCTAATTTTTAGGGAGATACTCTACTCCTATGTAAATCTTCCTCAAAAAAAAAAAAACATTGGACCAATTTTCTTTTTAAAACACTCACCACGTCTCCCTCTCTCCCACTCGCGACCCCCACCCCCCTCCCCCCTCCCCTCCCCTCCCTCCGGCTCCGGCTCCCCCTGTGCGCAGGCCCCCCCTCCCTCCGATTCCCCCCTCCGGCGCCGGCTCCCCTGTGCGCAGCCCTCCCTCCGGTTCGCCCCCCCCCCCCCCCCCCGTGCGCCCTCCCCTCCCCTCCCCGGCAGCCCCCTCCCCCCCTCCGGCTTCCCCCCTGCGACCGCAGCCCCCTCCCCTTCCCCCCCTCCGGCTCCGGTTCCCCCCCCCCCCCCCGTGCGCAGGCCCCCCCTCCCTCCGATTCCCCCCTCCGGCGTCGGCTCCCCCCCCCCCCCCCCCCCCCGTGCGCCCTCCCCTCCCCTTCCCGACAGCCCCTCCGGCTCCGGTCCCCTGCGCCCTCCCCTCCCTGGCACCGGGAACCCGTACGCCTCCGCCATCTTCACCTGCTCCTCGAGCTCACTGGGCCCGTCCTGTTCACCTCCCGCAAGGAAGACGGTGACGAGGAGAACGTGAGATTCCACTCGGTGGAGGAGGGAGACGACCCGTCGATGGCACCAGCAGAACCCTGCGATGAGGCAGAGCCTTCGAGGGCGAGTGTACTTTATCTTCCAAACAGGGCTACCTAAAATTTAAAAATTATGATATTTTTGACAAACAGTCAGAGTTGATTTTCATCAGTTTTAAAAGTTAATTTAAAAATCAGCATACCATAATTTTTTAGAGAGAAATAGTCTTTAAAATAAAAATGCTCCCAAACACCCTATGGGCCTCTTTGATAACAGGTTAGGATAAGTTATATAAGGTGGGTCAGGGTGAGTTATTCCTTGGATTTGTTCTTTTTGAGTTTGATAACTTATCATTACCTTGAGAATAACTCATTCCATGTGAAATAGTAGAATGAGTTACTCATAGAATAAGAGTCTTATTTCTAACCGACCTCAAATAACTTAACCCTGCTATCAAATTAGGTTAAGGGTGAGTAGCGGATTAACTCATCCTATTCTCCCTAATTCTGTTATCAAAGTGGCCCTATAAGATTGAAGGAGAATTGCATAGGTTCAGCACGTTAAAAAGACAGTTACAAAAAGAAACAAAAAACATGAGTATAATAAAATAAGGTTGTGGGGGGTAATTCTTTTCCCAAAATCCAAACTGATAAACTCAATTTTTTTTACTCAGAAAAATAGTTTACCTAAAGTCCAAAATTAACTTTTTATTGATAATTTCGACCATTCTACTCACTCGGGTCCTCTGCCCCGAGACTATAATGTATGATTTTCTCAGCCGTCATTTCATCGAACAGATTCCGAATCTCTTCAGGCCGGCCGGGAAACGGATGAGTTCTGGACCTAACAAGAACCATCGCTTGTTCTCTTGCGCAGATCGATCAGAAGAGGATCTCGAATTCACCCAGATCTACATAACAAAACTTTTTACGACGTGACCCAACTTACTCTAAAAATTTTTAATTCCCGCAACATACGAGGGAGTCAAGCATCTAGTAAAACCATAGATCGCATACAAGGAGAAAAAAACTAACATTTTCAAAGGAATAACAACACAAGAACTCAGTAAACATAGTCTCACAATCTCACACCCAAGAGCCACTGCAACGGGGAAAGACACAGACGGATCGCATTATTCACCACCCAAACACCAACGAGACTTCGTAGACTTGCCCTAGTTTTTAGACCCAACACGATACACAGATGGCCAGATCGCTTGCCTGGGCGCCGCCGCCTTCCTCACGCCTTGGGCACGAAGGAGGTGAGGTTCCGGTAGCCTTCCCACGCCCGCTCGTACACCACGGCCTCGTACAAGCCCGGCGCCCCGGCTCCGCCATGCCGGTCCGCGATGACGAGGTCGTAGTTCATCCCTCCCACGACCTGCTGCCTCCCGCTGACGACGCGGTCGAAGGCGAGGCCCTGCCCGGACTGCCGGTTGTACTCCGACACCGCGTACTGGCCGATCTCCTTGATGTGGGGGTCGTTCACGTCCTTGATGGGTTGGTAGCCGCCGAGCAGCGGCCCCCGCCGGCCGCCCACCAACCCCGCCAAGGAGGGCCCAGCGACGGCAGCGAGGAGGGAGGAGAGGAGGAGGAAGGGGAGGGGAGACGGGGCGCTCATGGCTTCGTACGCAAGTGGGAGCGTTTGCTTCGCTGGGCGGTTCTCCGCTCGCAGGAGGAGAGAAAAAGGAGCGAAGAAGACCAGACGGATGGACGAAGTACCGCCCGGTCTTCACCAGACACGGAGACCGCATTTTGGATGGGTAGGCTCCAGGGCTTTTTCAATCTTGGTCATTGCAAATATTGAGTAATTTGTGCATTGGTTTCTAACATTATGTATTTCGTTGCCAGTCCTCAAGGGCGAGTTCGACACCGATTAGGAGATGGGAATAATAAAAGAGATTTTTACGTATATATATCCTTATAAAATTTAGTTTTGTCACATATATCATTCATACAACATATTATCATGAATATCTTCGAAATATGGATACTATCGTGAGTGTACCCTCGTCGTAACTCACGTGTGTTTAATCCGAGTTAAAGATGAGTTAAAGAGTAAAATACTTAATCTACTCTTAGTTAACAAAAAATAAAAAATAACTCTCTCTCTCTCTCTCTCTCTCTCTCTCTCTCATATGAAACACATGGGAAGTGCCGCCAGCTACAAGGTGGGGGGAGAAGGGAGAGGGAGCCGACGCCGACGATGAGCGGGAGAGGGAGGGGGCCCAGCGCCGGCGATGAGGGGGAGAGGGGAGGGAGGGTCTACACTGGCTGTGAGGGGGAGAGGGTGCAGGGGGGAGAGGGGACGGGGCCCTGTGTCGACGATGAGGCAGAGAGGGGGAGGGGGAGAGGGGAGGGAGGGCCGACGCTGGCTGTGAGGGGAAGAGGGGGAGGGAGAGACGACAGGGAGGGGGAGAGGGGGGGAGACGACGGGGAGGGGGTGGGTGCGAGGGGGAGAGGGGAGGGGGGGCCGACGCTGGCTGTGAGGGGGAGAGGGGGAGGGGGAGGGGGGCTGTAGTGAGAGGAAGGGGGAGATGGGGAGCCGACAGTGTGGTGGGGGACTGGGGGAGGGGGTGACGGCGGTGAAGGGGAGGGGGCTATGTTGCAAGATGGGGGAGAGGGGGGAGGGGACGCTGGCAGTGACGGGGAGAGGGGGACGTCTCTCTCTCTCTCTCTCTCTCTAGAAGGGTGTTTTAGACATTTCCTGACGCTAGATGGCATATTTCATAGAATATTCACCTTTCGTTGACGGTAGTGAACTATAGGGGCACAACTACAATATTTCTCTCTAAATTAAGGGTATTCATGATAATATGCTCAGATGAGGGTTGATACACCTCATGTTGATAACTCTCCACCTTTTGATGAAGTTGAGAGCACTCTCGCCCTTCTTCTGTCGGAGAGAGCAAAGCTCTGCCAGAGAGATCTTGCGCTCAACCGTTTGGAAATGGCCGAGGAATTTTTATTGGAGATCTGCCCTGTCGATCACTGAGTTGGGCTTCATGCGGGAATACCGTTGGAAGGTAGTTCTCATAAGTGGAGTGGCGATGTAGTGGAGGAGGTAAGACTCATCCAACGCTAGCTCGCCCATGGCCATCATGTAACAGGGCAAGTGGTAGTGTAGAGATCCTTGCCTATCGAACTTCTGCAACTTCGGGGGTTTGGCGTACACCGGGGGAAACTTTTTCAACTGGTGGTGTAATGGGTACGTCACATTATAAAGATTTACAATGGTGACCCCTTACCCGTACTGGGCAAGCTTCGTCACGACAATCTACTCGATCATCTGCCGTTGCACCATGAGGCTTTCTGGCACTGGCGTGTTTGATTCTCGTAGATTGGCTTCTACTAGTTGTGTGCCGAACCCAGCTGATGTTGGGTTTCTGGCTGCTATCGCCGAAGCATTGGCACCATTGTGCCCTGCTGGTGGGCATGCGTTTCGATCGGAGGCCTAGCATGACATTGAAGATGAGAATCCCGCTCTTGGAGAAGATCTTGTAGGAGGGTCTTCAAATGTTGATTCTCCCTCATGAGAGTTTCAAGAGTCACATCTTGAACCTCATCTACTAGAGGATTGTTGTTGGCTGGATCCACATGTACAGGATCGACACGATCCTCAGTGGGCACCTCTTCAGGGTGCTCCGATGCCTGTGGCCCGACAGAAGTGCCGACGGGGCATGGTGGCACCCGTGGCTGAGCTTGAGAGCGAGGCCTCCTGAGTTGGGCCAATGGTTGGTTCATGTCATCAGATTGGGTCTCGGGTTGATGACCGGTGGCATAGCACGCGAACACCTGAACAACGTCGTTGATGAACCGCACTGTCCGCTTCTTCTTGGGACATTTCTCGGAGTAGGCTGGTGCCCCCAAGGGTGGTGTGTTCGACGCATGACGTGGAGAAGAAGCCCATTGGAGATGTCGTACGGTGGCCCTAGAAGATGAGGAAACAGGTGTTAGTTGACGTCAAAGATGCTACTTGACGTGGCTGTATTGCCAAAACTCGTCGTCGACGTCGGATGCCGCCACCTCCTCGTTGCAACCACTGCCATGTTCGTGCCTGATGTCAGATGCCCTGGAGAAGAAGGCTAATCGAACACCGCTCACTACCCTGGACGATGACGAAACCGACATCGGACAAAGCCGAAGATTCTGTCGGACATGGTCGTACGACCCAAACTCGCCACTGCTATCGGACGTTGATGACTCCTCACCGCACGACTGCCGTTTGGGCGTGTTTTACCACGATTATGGCATTCAATCACTCAAGATCGAATGGGTTATTTGGTGGAATGATGACCTTAATCCGTCTTAACCTTGTTCAACTCTGGGCACGCTAAGCATATCTCACAGTAGAATAATCTGAACACACTATCCTTATCAAACTTATTCAGTTATCAAAGTCGGCCCAAGAGTTTAAGCTCATTTAATAATGAGTCCCTCCAATTATCAACTGTGAAAATAAGAAGATTCTATGAAGATTCTTTAAGCGTAAAAGTAAATGGAGCCAACTAAAATAAATTTTTTTTATTAATAACAAATAATGAAAAATGAAGAAAAAGAAGATAAAAAAGGTAGAGGGCAGGCATAAGAGGGCAGGCATAAGGGAAGACAAAATCAAACGAGGGTGGAGGACTAGAGTGAAGTTCCTTTTGACACGACATTTATCTCAACATATTTATCATGTGCACCCCATGTGCATGCGTGCACACATGCAAGAGAGAGAGAGAGAGAGAGAGGAATATGTCATATTCATTTTTTATCAAAAGAATGAAGTAATTTTACTTTTTTAGTCTATAAGCATATTTATATTTTAGTCTTTCAAATACAACTATTCGTCTCAAAGTCTTTACAACCTTCTAACTCTTACTAAAAACATGTGTGGTTTGCAGACTTTAGAAAAAGAGAATATGTCGAGAAATATTCTATGTTGAGGGTAACATGGCACTTGAAATTTTGAAAATACCCTTCTTTGGTGTTGGCCCCCTACTCTCTCTCTCCTCAGGCTAGTCGGCTAGCCTCCTACTCTCATTGGAGGAGGAGGGCACCGAAGCGCACTTTCCTGCGGAGCTACTTGCTAGTGAGGTCTAAGACGTTGGAAAGAAGGTTGCCGAGCCAGGAGGAGGGGGTCGGTGAATAGGTCACATGGGAGAGGGGTCATTGGGCGATGTTGGAGGGGGTCGAGAGACACCGACAAGGGTGATCATAGGATACTAGTGGGGGTAAGGGGTTATAGGGTGCCAACATAGGGAGGAGGGGAGCAAGTGGAGGGGGGGTTGCAAAGGGAAGAAGGGGATTGATGGTTGCAAGAGAGGGGGGGTTGCAAAGGGAAGAAGGGGATTGATGGTTGCAAGAGAGGGGGTTCACATAGTCATGAGGGGCTTTGCAGGGGGAGGATGTGGGTGATGGTGGAGGGGGTGTTGCGAGCATTGGGGAAAGAGAGAGAGAGAGAGAGAGAGAGAGAGAGAGAGAGAGAGAGAGAGAGAGAGAGAGAGAGTAGCAGGTGTGACTAAGGGGAGTTACAGGGTGAGGGAGAGAGAGAGGACACTATAGTGGCTACCTAGGTGTATTAAGAGAGAAATAGAGAGAGTGAATCATGGCGGGGGGTGTGGGCATTAGAGGAATAGATAGACAGAGTAACGAGTGTGGCTAAGGGGAGCTGCATGTTAGAGAGAGAGAGAGGTAGTAGTCATACCAGAGGGGGTGCCGATGAAGGGGGTCGTTGAGCGCTGTTGGAGGGGTTGTGGTGTGCCAACAAGGTTGGTCGAAGGGTGTCAATGGGGGTGAGGGTTTCCAGGGTGTGAATAAAGGGAGGAGGGGGCGTAGACGGAGGGGGGTTGCAGAGGGAGGGAGGAGGTCACTGGTTGTTGGTGGAGAGGGAGGGGATAGAGAGAGAGAGAGTAGCAAGAAGAGAAAGAGAGAGAGAGAGGGAGAGGCAACGAGCATGTCGTAGGGGGTTTCGCTTTGGTCAGTGCTATCAACCCATTGCTCAGTGACTTTGCCCTCCCCCTCCCCCCCATGCCCACCTCCTCTCCCTCTTTGCCTACGCCGCCTCCGACCTCCCCGTCCTCTGTCACCTCTACCTCCTCATTGGGAGCTCTCCACTCGTTGCCTCCCTAACCTCCAAGAGCTCGAGCTTTGGACGAACCCCATGCTCTACTCTCTCTCTTTCTTTGCTTGCACACTAGCCGTCCTTCTCTCATAGCGGCGAGAATGCCGGAGGTAATTTCGACAACCAACCCCATTCTCTCACTCTCTCTTTCTCCCCCCCCCCCATAACATATTTTCATTTTTTATTACATATGGGTGAAGTTAATGCTACATTGGTTAACATTTTTTGTGGACAGTGTAGTATAGATCGAACAGTAGGGATTTTTTGTGTAACGTCAGAGATTGTTAGGGTTTTCGGATAAATAGTTATATTGGAGATATTAAAATATAAATATACTTATTTATAAAGGCTAAAAATAAAAATCTCAAAAACAATTATATAAGAATATTAATTATTTTTAATTTTTGTGTGTGATGCATTAATATGCTAGATGTGAGGAATATATTTTACACGGGAGTCCGAAGTGTCATTAAATGAGGTCTCATTCCACAAAAATGACACATTAATCATAATTTCCTCTTGTTTAAAATGGATTAGACATAACTCAAATGTTCTAAACTTGTGTCTAATTAAAATAAAATTTTGTGATGGTCAAATGTAAAGAAAAAAGGAAAGAAAAGTAGTAGAAAAACAAGTGATGGCAGAGACAAAGCACCAATTTTGTGATTAACGAGTTTTAACACTCATTCTGAGAATCAGATTGATATGTAATGGGACGCTCGATCTCGTGTAGGTAAATATGTCTCGATCACGTCTCATAACTCGGGCGTCCTGGCACGGTCTAGTACAAAGAGTTTATGCCGTACCGAATTGATTTGACAGATCCCGAAGAAAAGCGGTAGAAAGACGAGTGATGGAAGAGACAAAGCACCTATTTTGTGATTAAATGAGCTTTAATGCTCATTATAATTATAATTTATAAGAACTGTGTGGACATAGATGTAAATAAGTATAGAATATGGGAGACTTCAACCGTCGGCAAGGTCACGTGACTTGGGACGCGGCGAAGTCCGTGTGGACCAGGAAAACCAACGTGAGTCAAAGAAACTTGCGGATCGACGGTCTTTTCTTGTGGATAACGGAACCCGGTTTTTCGCCGCAGTTTCGGGGGGATCCATTTCAGAGGTCTTGGAAATGGAATCCTAGATTCTATATAAAATATTCTTCTTCCTTTTAGTACGTGTGCTATAAAAAAAATCATATGGCATACCACGTGTTCTAATAATATTTGTCGTGTACATATGTAAATGTTCTTCCTTATTATAAGCTTATTAGTAGAATATTTATCTTATTTTTATATTGTTCTTAATTCTATATCACAATATCTGTGAGAAACTGAGAATATCCTTGGCCACACCGGCCGTTCGCATTCTATTAAAATCTCTTGTTTAATTTTTATTAATCTTAAATTATATTTTAAAAAATATATAAAGTATTCACAATCCTTCAGTTTCCAGCCCCTGTAAGCTATCCTATATTCCTATTTACCGATTAGTCTTTTGCGTTCATTTATAAATCTTTGCAGTCATACATTCATCAATAAACATCTTTTACACGAGCTTTTTCTTAGACACCTCAGGTCTGCTGCTTGGAGGCAACTCACAGACACAATCAGGTTTATCTTACATTTGTCTTTTATAACAATCTTAGTTTGGACGGTTAAAAGCAGATTTATCAATATTTATTAAACTATTTAAAGTTGATTTATGTCAGAGAATCTTCCCATAAAACATTGTTCATCGTAAATTTATCTATGTTTACTTAAGACGTATTTGGAGCAGATCGAGGGTGGAGAGATTTTTTTCAAAATCTCTTAGGGTGCGTTTGAGAACGCACCCAGAAACACACTCAGTTTATTCTTTCTCATAAAAATCTTCAAACCGTACAAATGCATGTCTCTCTCCAGATTTGTAATAATTAACAATCCTCAAAATCTTACTGCCACCTGCTTATTAGATTCGCCGATGAAGACACATTTTGTGTCTATACTCTCTTCCCTTAGATTTTTTGTGAGGGCTCAAAAAACCCAGACACTTGGACATATGTTATAGATTAAAGTTTGTCAGAGATTTTGGCTGGCAAGTCACTGTCCATTAAGTTCTCAAATGCGTCCTTAGAGAGAGAAGAAGTATCTTTTAAGTAATTTTTAAAGATTTTTCAATTCTATTCTCTTTCTCCCTATCTCTCTCTAAATCTCAAAATTCGTCATAAAGTAAAAGATGATGGAATACTGGGACATTTGGAAAAAAAATTTGGAGCAGGAGAGATTCTAATGATTGGAGAGCTCAAAATCCCTCTCCTCGATCATTTCCAAACGTGCCCTTAAAGCAACTCACCATGAGTCAACAAAAACACACTCTTGGAAAACCGATCGAGTTAATATAGGAAATCCATTTATGATGAGCAAATTTATGATAAATAAGAATATTTGACACTGTTCTTTAAATTGATGTGAAAAATGCATGCATACTCTTCTTCATTTCGTTAAGGTTTGACTCGCCACTTTTATCTTGTCCTCAAATGTGTTGCCAAATGCTCATCTCTCGCAAAATCTATTCATATCTGAAGCATAAATCCCTATCTCTAAGCCAACATGAAAAGGGAAATATTAGAAGTCTGGTCTTGTCTTTGGCGTGTTACCAAATATCCATCTCATTCAAAAATCTGTCTATGTTTTATGTTTGTATCTCTAGCCTAAGAATAAAATAAGAATTAATAATTTGGTAAGCGAATGAGCTATGCTTATTTATTGTCTTTTGTTATTTCAACATCATTTGAAAATGTTAGTGGGATTGTGGAGAGTCCAACCACTGAAATCCCTCCCCATATAATATTTCCAAATGCTAAGTGAGTGTGAATATTATACTTCTATCACTCTTGAACAAAAAGCCTCTCTTGCCTTTGCCACGGGAGGAGATGAAAGATGCTAACTTGTTCATCCTATCATCATCCTGGTCATTGTCGTCATCATCATCATCTCTCTCTCTCTCTCTCTCTCTTTTATTTATATATATATATATATATATATATATATATATATATATATATGGAGTGACTCAAGTAGTGTCGACACTACCGGATGATGTCGTCTCCTCTCTCATGGCGTTCCTCCCATATTATTATTTATGGGAGAGTTTATTCGGGAGGCGTTGAGAGGGGAGGAGGCGGCGATATCAAATGGTGTCGATACCACCTAGACGACCTCTCTCTCTCTCTCTCTCTATATATATATATATATATATATAAACTTTGTCACGGTAACATTATAGATAACTAAGAAATTCATTCAAATTTTAATAAAAAGAGTAAAATAAGAAATAGACGTAAGCATATTGTACTCTCACTTATTTTAAGAGTATGTGACCAGAATGGTGGGTCGTGGTGGGTCGTGCAGAACATTCTCTCCCTGCAAGCAGATTATTAGTATATTAATTCCGCAACATACGGGGCAGTCAATCATCTGGTAAAAACCATAGATCGCATACAAGGAAAAAAAACCCTAACATCCAAGGAAGAACAACACAAGAACTCAGTAAACATAGTCTCACAATCTCACACCCAAGAGCCACTGCAACGGGGAAAGACACAGACGGATCGCATTATTCACCACCCAAACACCAACGAGACTTCGCAGACTTGCCCTAGTTTTTAGACCCAACACGATACACAGATGGCCAGATCGCTTGCCTGGGCGCCGCCGCCTTCCTCACTTCTTGGGCACGAAGGAGGTGAGGTTCCGGTAGCCTTCCCACGCCCGCTCGTACACCACGGCCTCGTACAAGCCCGGCGCCCCGGCTCCGCCATGCCGGGCCGCGATGACGAGGTCGTAGTTCATCCCTCCCACGACCTGCTGCCTCCCGCTGACGACGCGGTCGAAGGCGAGGCCCTGCCCGGACTGCCGGTTGTACTCCGACACCGCGTACTGGCCGATCTCCTTGATGTGGGGGTCGTTCACGTCCTTGATGGGCTGGTAGCCGCCGGCCAGCGGCCCCCGCCGGCCGCCCACCAACCCCGCCAAGGAGGGCCCAGCGACGGCGGCGAGGAGGGAGGAGAGGAGGAGGAAGTTGAGGGGAGACGGGGCGCTCATGGCTTCGCACGCAAGTGGGAGCGTTTGCTTCGCTGGGCAGTTCTCCGGTCGCAGGAGGAGAGAAAAAGGAGAGAAGGAGACCAGACAGATGGACGGAGTAACGCCCGGTCTTCACCAGACATGGAGACCGCATTTTGGATGGGTAGGCTCCAGGTTTTTTTAAATCTTGGTCACTGCAAATATTGAGGAATTTGTGCATTGGTTTCTAACATTATGTATTTCGTCGCCAGTCCTCTAAAAGAATTATATATAACTAAGAAATTCATTCAAATTTTAATAAAAAGAGTAAAATAAGAAATATATGTAAGAATATTGTGCGCTCACTTATTTTAAGAGTACATTCCCACACAATGCATATATACTTTTTTAGAGAAATTAAAAAAATGCACATTGGTACTCTTGGGACTTAATTTCATATGTACTCTCCTTATATTCAAAGCTCAAGGTTACTGTATTTAGATGTCAAATATCGTATATATACCATCGTCGTTAATTAAAAGTTTTAAAAAAATCACTAAACAATAAAAATATCTCTAATATTTTTACGGAAAAATTGGAGATTGCTATGAACATCGGCGGTATTTTCACGGTTTAGTGACATTATTGAAATGTTTGATCGATAATGATGAGACACATGATATTTATGGACAATAAATAATGATAATTTTGATATTTTACTTGTAAAGAGGGTCAGTTTGAAATTAAACTGCTGTTAGGTCCAACTCCACCCTTTTTTTTTTGTCGATATATGATACCCACGTGGGCGACTGTAGCCGTCGGCAAAGGTCATAGCCCACGGACCTGGCCAGCCTCTCGTTTTCTAGGGTAACGTGAGGGATTTTCTTAGAGGCCGACTTTATTTTGGACGTTTGGCGGTGAGAAGTCAGAGTTCACAATTTTTTTGAGTTTTTTTTTAATTTTTAATCTCTATAATTGTTATATTTACGAGTTAGTCTTTCTAATTCAGACATTTCTTTAATTTTTTAAAATATCAAACTGTTTAATCAAACACCCCATAAAATTACCAAAAAGTCCCTCTTGCATATAAGAAGTCCCAAAAAAGATGCTTAACAAACAGATATGCAACTGAACATAATAATCGTTAGATGTGAAAGATTGTAGGAGTCAAAACCAAAAATCCCAATATTTTTCTATCCTATTTGACGCTTAAACATAGTAGAATCAAAATTTTCATAAGAAATCATATGAAAAATTACTGTATATCCTTATAATGTTATTATAATATTAATGAATATCATCGTTTCTTATCTATTGGTGACCTCAGCGCCAATTCTGCGGGGTTTGTTTAACAGCATCGTTTTTAGTTAGGAGACCATTTTCCGTAGATAATATTTGATAAGGGATGACCTTTTAATTAATCCGTAGAATCGTGCTGGGAAGTCTCGAGTCCAACACTAATTTATGTGGAATGTTATCTTAGTTGACTAAAGAGTGCGAGTTTTACTTGCGTCGTCACATGAGATGCAACAACGTCTAGGTTGATTAAGTCGTCCAATCATGTAATTTGTCACTTATCCTCTTCTATATTGGGATTGTTGCCACCTTTAAATGTGTTCAATTTTTTTAAAATGTATTCCAACATCATGCGTGCGTCATCACATATGGGGTCTCCAATTTGAAAAAAAACTTCTGCCTCTTCGTTACAGCATTTTTTTAGGTGCTCTCATCAGTATACATGTACGTGCTCAGGAGAGTATGAACATCCTTTGAAGAGCACGTATATATTGGTCGGTTTGACGTGCGGTTGAGTTATCTAACTCGACGGTAGAGAGTAGAGAGTTTCGCCCGCTCTCTTCACATTTATCTCCTCTTAATGGGGGTTGAGTGATTTATTCGTGCGGTGGAACGAGAATAAGTCACCTCACTCTCACGTCAAATCGACCCTAAAAATCTAGAACATCCTCTCCAAAATATTTACATGCTTCAAAGAGTATGTACATATTTTGGAGTGCTTTCCCCCAGAGCATGCATTCTCTAATTTGGAGAGCCTTATGCATATTCTCGGAGAGTTATCTGGAGCATGTAGAAGAAGTCTTTAGAGTCTATATGCTTTGGAAAATTTTGGAGAGCATGTATATTCATGATCTCTAGAGCATGCACATGTTTTGGAGAGCTCAAATATGCTATGGAGAGTTATATTCTCTGAAAAGTTTTCAAAGTAAATATGCTTACTCTCTAGAGTTTGTTCAAACTCAGATGTTGCGTTTGGAACTGATGTTGAGTGTCAATTTTTTTTTCAAAATCTTTAGAGAGGAAGAAAAGTGTCTCTAAGCAATCTTTGGAGATTTGGAGCTTTATTCTCTCTCTCTCTCTCTCTCTCTACGTAAATCTTATAATTCGTATAAAATAAAAATCAATGAGATATTGAGACATTTAAAAATATTTTTGAAGAGATAGAGATTATAATGATTAGAATCTCTAAAATCTCTACCAACGTCCGTTCCAAACAACACCCAAAAATGCACTAAGAAAAGGTATACAATTTTTTTATTTTAACCCGGGATCCCATGGGTGTTGAAGTGAGTGTGATATTGAGGTAGCGTTTGAACATATTTAAGAGTGGGTGTAGATCCCATATGGATGAACATACGGTGTTTTATGATTGGATAGAGTAATCCACGTTAACTTTGTGACGCGATGCAAGAACTAAATTAATTTCAAAAATTATTATTATTATTATTACGCAAAACCGGATGCAAAGGAGGAAAATGGGACGGGATGTTAAGGTCTGAGAATCTTGGAGAGCGTATCTCCTAAGACCAATCTTAATTAGGCACACCAGATTAAGAGAGCCCATCCAAATATATATGGACTATGCCTTGATAAGATCAGAAGATGTAGCAAGCTGACTGCGCTCCCGCCTTAGTAAAAGATAACATATAAGATTAACAAGCAACCGTGCATCTGTTATCTTTTAAGAGGCGACCAGAATGGTGGGTCATGCAGATCATTCTCTCCATGCAAGCAGATGATTAGTATGTTAATTCTCATGTAAGTGATTACACCACTACCGTATCCGGATCGTGTTATATTTTAATGACTTAAAGTGGTAGAGCAGTTCACTAACCTCGAAACAAATTCTTATTAATTAATTCTTCCCCCACTTAATTGAAAGCGCAACGCATAGCTACACGTTCTGGGCACCAATAGCTTTAGGATTTTTAATTTCTCATTCTTTTCGTCACATAGGGTCTCATCCAAGGTATACATCACTGTTATTAGAACCGGATCAGTGCCTGAATCGGACAATGAGCTGATTCGGTTCGAACTGATTTGACCGTTGGTTCGAACCGATTTGAACCGTAATGTCATTATAATATTGATATTTGGTCCGACCCGATTCCATAACCTAATATAATAAGAAATAACTCAAATAAGATATAGTGATCAAAATAAGTAAACATACATGTTTATAGAGAATAACTTGTAACTACTTGTTGGAAACATAGCCTTTATGTTGATTCAAATATCCTCATTTATATGTTAGAAATAGAGTCTTTATGTTTAGTCACATATTGGAAGTTAGAAAAACTTACTTGACTTTATATGTTGGAAAGTTCACTCTTAGGTCAGGACCCAAGGGGCATAGGATGTGGGCTTGAGTTGTGTGTCGAATTAAATGGTTTGATTGAATATAAGTAAATAATATATTTATTTATTTATTTGCGCCGCGCCAGGTTGGGTTGACGGGGGCGGGTACCGAATCATTTTTATTTTTATTTTTTTTTGGCGGGGGAATAGGGTCGAACTGGCTCGAACCGGTTCAACGGTCGAACCGCGGTTCGGACGGTTTTTAGCCAATTGATCGGACCGGGCCTAATCGGACCGGTTCCTGGACCGGTTGACGGTCGAACCGGTCCGACCGACCGGTCCGGTCCGGTTCTGATAACACTGGTATACATTCTGATTGAAGATGATCAAAGATTTTTAAAAAAGAAAATCTAAAAAAGTAAGAATTATATTTCTTAAATAAACCGAGAGTGGTCAATATATTATCTAAGATATATTAGAACGTACGATCTTTATCTTTTTTCCGTCATTTAATTATCAATCAAATTGTATAAACATATGTAACTTAGATGGAAGTACCCGACGCGATAAATTTTTTTTAAAAAAAAAAACATTTGCATTAGATGGTGCACTCAGAATGCCATATCTCATCAAAATTTGTCGGCGCTGAAGCTGGCCCCTTAAGACACACTCGCTGTGTGGACCCTTCATGTAGAAATGGGCCAACCCATTCCCACACGAAATAGCCTTTGGTGTGTTTCGGGAAGCCCGATCCGGCCCATCTGGAAGCTTTAGCGAGCGTCTCGAGAGTTATCTCTAATTCCAGGCCCACCACAGGAACAGGGTTGAGTCCGTCTTGCTCCATGGCATGTAGTCCTATTTTTTAAATATATACATGTGCATTTACGCATATATGGACGGGGATGATTGAAAAAATAATCCTCTTACATATAAAACTATCGAAATACCACTTCTACATGCACATTAATTAAAATATAATCTCATTGGATGAATATATGTGTAAAAAATACCTCCCAATTAGGCTCTGTAATCTATCTCCGAATAAATATTACAGACTCAAGTTAAAATCTAACAAGAATTAACAAAATATTTTTTTAAGATCTCAACTTGTTAGTTAAAAAATAAGGGATTCTTTACATGAATATCATTGTTAAACGAGAATTTACAAAAAAAAAATCATTCTTACAAATATATTAGCAAACATATTATCATGTAAATTTGAATTGTGTAAAAATATCATATTTATTGATAGACATCAATTTTTTATCAAAAAATTGTCACAAAAATATGTTTAAATGACCATTACGTACTATTTGAATTAACTAAGTGATATATATGTTAATATATTTTTAAGAATATTTTTTTAAAATTTAAGTCTAACAATGATTTTCATATAAAAATGCCAAAAAAATTCTACTGCATAAACATAAAATGTGTTTCATTATGTGCCTTCATCTGTGTTTTATGATAAGCAATTCTAGAAGAATTTCTGCACAGATGTTCATGGCATGGTTGTTTTATTTAATATGTATATAGAGGTGGGTAGTTCTGTAATTACACAAGTAAGATGATCATTTTCACAATGATCCCCATATAACGTTAATGCTAGACAGTACAAGAAAGATGGATCATCATTTTTTCCCACGTTTTGCTTGCAGTGTTAAGTGCCGTCTTTGCTCACCCATCGCCATCATGCTCGTGGAAATCGGCTTTTGGTTCGCTTCCAAACACCAGACGTGTATGTGAAGGCACCGCACCAGCATACCAACATCCTGCTTGTAAGATATGTTACGTTTGAGTAATGATCCGAGCACCGTATGCGACGTGCAAAAGTCACTTTGTCATGTAACCTCTCATTTTATTGGCTCAAAAAGAGGTGAAATGATCATTTTTAATGTAAAAAGGATATCCCGCGTTAGTCCCGTGTCAGATCGTCACCCCCGTGTCAGATCCAATCGGTCACCCGGTCGGCTCACATTTTTACTCGGCGAAAAATACGGAAGTGAAATATTTTGTCACAGAGTGAAATATTTTGTTATAGGAGTGAAACATTTTGTTATAGGAATGAAACATTTTATTTGACTACAGATATGAACGAATAGAAGTGAAATGTTTTGTCACAGAGTGAAATATTTTGTTATAGTTATAAGAATGAAACGTTTTGTTATAAGAATGAAACATTTCGTTTGACTACAGAGATGAACGAATAGAAGTGAAATATTTTGTCAAAGAGTAAAATATTTTGTTATAGGAATGAAACGTTTTGTTATAGGAATGAAACATTTTATTTGACTATAGAGATTGAACGAATAGAAGTGAAATATTTTATTACATGAATGAAATATTTTGTTACAGGAATGAAACATGAAGGTCGGTGCACCTTCTGCCTTGTGTATGAAGGTCAGTGCATATCTTCCTAAGGTCGGTGCATACTTATAGTATTTGGATACGCAAGTCGGTGCATGTTGCTATAGCTTGTTCATGAAGGTCTGTGCACATTCTCTGCTAGGCTGAACATGGGTGAAATATTTTGCACATGGGTGATATTTTACACATGGGTGAAATATTTTGCACTGGAGTTTCTATCTTGTGTATGAAGGTCAGTGCATGTCTTCATAAGGTCGGTGCATACTTATAGCATTTGGATACGCAAGTCGGTGCATGTTCCTGTAACTTGTTCATGAAGGTCTGTACACATCCTCCGCTAGGCAGAACATGGGTGAAATATTTTACACAGTGGTGAAATATTTTACACATGGGTGAAATATTTTACACTGGAGTGAAATATTCTGCTATGTAATGACTCAGGTAGCCTCAGTTATATTTCTTTTACCTTCTTAACAGGGGTGAAATATTTTACATACAACTGAAATATTTTGCACAGAGGTGAAATAATTTGCACTAGAGTGAAATATTCAGGAATGAACCGTTTTGTTATAAGAATGAAACATTTTATTTGACTGTAAAACTCAACGAATAGAAATGAAACCTTTTGTTATAGGAATGAAATATTTTATTATAAGAATGAAACGTTTTGTTATAAGAATGTATTTTGATTCGTTCATATCCGTAGTCAAACAATATGTTTCATTCCTATAACAAAATACTTCATTCCTATAACAAAACATTTCATTCATATAATAAAATATTTCACTTCTATTCGTTCATATCTGTAGTCAAACAAATGTTTCATTCCTATAACAAAACGTTTCACTCCTATAACAAAATATTTCACTCTGTAACAAAATATTTCACTCCCGTATTTTCCGCCGAGTAAAAAAGCGGGCTGATCGGGTGGCCGACCGGGTCTGACACAAGACTGACGGTCTGACACGGGACTGACGCAAGGTGTCCTTATTACATTAAAAATGGTCTTCTCACCTTTTTTTGGACTAATGGGATGAGAGGTTGCATAATGAGGTGACTTTTGTGCATCTCATGCGATGCACAAAGCATTACTCATTACGTTTTGTACCACACGTATCGAAGTTGCACGCCAAATCCTAATTGGGACTTGCCATGCATGCCTAATGGATTTCTTGAAATTTTAATATTTTGTGTACATTCAAAAATCGAATAAATCCAAATAAAGTCATGGAAAATGATTTATGTTCTATGTTTTACCCCAACTTAGGTTGATTTAAGGTTGAATCGCTCTTTGTTTCATTGTAACAGTACATGTGATCTTTTTGTTATCTATGTCAAAAGCATAAATCAGAGAGGCACGTAACATTTTACATCCATATTTGCATTTAAATCAATCATTTGACGTTGAAGAATGACCATTGCTTGTAATTTTCATATATATTTTAAAAGTAATTAAAATCAGAAAAAATGTTTGAGATCACGACTTGCCGTGGTGATATTATCACCTCGTCTCCTGTGGGGGAGGTCCTGGGTTCAATATTAGATTCTCCGTCATATTTAAAAAAAAGTACAACAAAAAAATTGATTCAAATATACATTTATTTAGAATATGCAAGAATCACGGGCAGAGGAGTTAATGGACCGGATTGGACTAAATTTAATTGCGTCTTGCTAAGGCCAAAGCCACAAACTCAAGGAGTTTTAACTGCAGCCTCGTACCGTACCATCCGATCTTAGATCCGATGGTTTAAAAAAAGAGTTTTTTACATGAAAATTATTGTTAAAAGTGAATTTGTAAAAAAATCATTCTTAAAAATACATTAGCAAGTATATCACTGAGTTAATTGAAATAGTGCATAAATACCATTTAAGCGTGATTTTTTTACAAGTTATTGATAAAAAGAAGTGATATGCATACAAATAAATATGTCATTTTTGCACAATTCAGATTATATAGTGATATACGTGCTAATGTATTTTTAGGAATTATTTTTTTATAAATTCACTTTTAACAATGATTTCCACGTAAAAAACCCTTAAAAAAAGAACCAATGCTCTTAAAAATGTTAATTTTGGTTGGCCCTATTTTTATGGGAATAAATCATCATTTTCATTGTTTTATAGCCGTCCGATCCAAATTCGGACGGTGCTGACGAGTTACTTGCACCTACGGCGGTGTAGCCGATGGAACTCAGACTTAATACCAGCTTGACTTAATTTCAGCATATCTCATCCATATCTAAAGGGGGCAAATCGTCAACTCCTATTAGATATTATGTATTCTCGAGATAACGAATGTGATTTCTAATACTATAAGGGTGACAAATAACTATCTGAAGGTGACAAATAACTATTCTTAGACCAACGAACATGATTTTCGATACAATAAAAGGGTGACAAATAGTTATCTAAAGAGGACAAATAGTTATCTAAGAGGGACAAATAGACATATAAGTGCGATAAATAGCTATTCAAGGGGGATAAATAGCCAACTCCTGTCAGATTTCGTATATTCTCGATATAACGAACGGAATTTCTAATATTATATAAGGGTGACAAACAACTATGTAAGGGAGACAAATAACCATCTAAAATTGACACGGACTTGAACAAGGGTGACAAATAATGCGAAATGGTGTGGGTAGATGCATTATCTCGGGAATATACGAAATATGATAGAGGTTGCCGGATATATGTAATGTTTTACGTAGATCAATGATATTTATAGAGGATTGTTCTAACAGAGCATTAATTACTACCTCCCCATACATGTGGTAAGTATTTCTCTAAGTTTTGTATGCCACTCTCCGTTGATCCACGTGGATGCAACCTGTGGGGGAGGGGTTGGGGAAGAGACCCGAGGGAGAGAGAAGTGAAAACAGTGTTTACCCCCACAGCCTTGCAAGGAATCTACAAAACTATGCTGAAGCTAAGTGCCATTCTATTTGATACAGGCCAAAGGCTGTGTTTGATAACGTGGGTAACCGAAGTCTGAAACCTGAGATTCAGAGTCACAAATCTTGAATGCTGAATGAAATTGATTACCTGATGACTACAAAAATGATGTTTAATAAATGATGTTATTACTTTATCGTTTAATTAGAAAAATGCATGTACTTATTTTATTTAACAATTCAATACATAATCAATAAACATTTTAAATCTTGCGTATTATAGCACATATAAGATATGAATAAATTTATACAGCAAATGTCACTATAATTCTTATCTCATAAAACAAGAAATTTTGAGAAGCGAGTCGATGGACCCGTTGAAAACTTGATAGCGTTCTGGTCGTCCTCAACTTGTTCCTCCTGCCTCATCTCTTACAACGACATCATGCATGCACGTCGGCGTCTTTTCCAAACGTGGTGCAACCCTTTTCCTTCCCACAAGCTTTGATCTCTTCCCTTGCGCCACCGACCTCAAACGTCCCTATTCACCCACTTGCCAAGATCGATGGAGGTGAGCCGGCAGTCTTCTTCTCTACTGAGGAGATTCCGAAGTCACTCCCCCCCGCTGGAGTTTGCCATCACTGCTCGTACCCCTCAGGGAAGACCGCGCGCCTTTCCAAGAGATTCGAGCACATCTGATTCATCGTTGTCAGTTCAAAGAGTGATTTTATCTTGAGCCCCCTTGACTCCAAACACCTTCTCTTACTATTTCAATGTTAAAGAACATTACTTGTAACTTTTAGGGGTGAATATGATTTGATTTGATTTAGTTTGTAGAGAATTTTTCTCATATCAAATCTTTTCGAATTAAGTCTTCAACCCGAGTCAAACCAAATCAAACTGAATTAATTCGGTTTAATTCGATTTGAATCATATTCATCTCTCCTTTTAGAAATTAGATTGGATTCAAACAACAGCAGAGAAAGGTAGAGTAAAAGAATTTCTACCAAATAAAGTAAATATTAAAAAAATAATATAAACAGTTAGTAACATGTAAGAACAAGCTCCATAATATTTTTACATAAAAAATGAAGAACTTCAGTTACAGTAAAATAGAAGGTGATTTGAAATATATTTCAAAAAGTCTGAAACCCCGTTAAGATGGCAGAAATTGAACTTTTTGAATTGGAATTTATAGTTACATATACATTATATTAATTTGACAAAAATATTCTTAAATTTAAGTTATTCGATTCGGTTTGATTTTGTTCGATTTCTTGATCAACTTCAAAATAAAACTAAACTAAAATTTTTAATACAGTTCGATTTGAATTCAAACCGAAAATTTTTAGATTTCAAACCGTATTAAATCTATCGATTCGATTTGATTTTCGGGTTGAACCAGAACAATAATCACCCCTAGCAACTTCCCCTCAGAGAAACTCTTTACGTCCAAGGGTGTCTGTTTAGGTTTCTCAAGTGGTCTATGAATTCTCCCCATCTGCGGATTCTCCGGTCGTCCCTATATGGATGGAGCTACCGGGCCTGTCAGCGAACCTCTTTCTAGAGCCTTTTTTTGCGATCCATTGCTGGCAATATTGGTGTTGTCATGAAAATTGCATCGATACACCCAAACCCTCTCAAGCACGACTGCGGCAAGGGTCTGTATCGAGCTTGATGTGTTTAAGCCTCCTCTGATCAGTTGGATTTGGATTGAGTTACCGGGGGGCCATGGCTGGCAACCTATCTCTTACCCAAACCTCCCTGCTTTCTGCAACTCTTTCTCCCGCCTAGGCCATGACGTTGCATCATGCAAACAAATCCTCCAAGAGTGGTGCTGCCTCACCTCCCGGTACCCAGGCGAAGTAGATTTCTCAAGCGTCGGCCCATGCAAAGATTGTAGATGCTACTGTTGTGGCCCCATCCAAAATAGAGTGGAGGCCCGTCTCACAAAGAACAGTAGCCCCTGCTATTGAGGTCACCAACACTAGTCCGGGTGTTGCCAATATGCATGCTCCAGCAGCAACCCCTTCAACCGTGGCGCTAGATGGCGGCCAGACATCAATAATGGGTGGTCCACTGGCGGCTCCCCCATCGGCGCGGGGTGGACCTCTGCCTGCACCAACGACAATGGGGGATGGTCAGACAGATGCTCTGCATACTCGACCATCCACGGTGGAGCTGGGTGCTTCGACGTCTTCTTCGGTGACAATTGAATGGTCCCAACGACTCCGCTCAGGCTCTGCAATCAGTCATCCCCCCCCGTGCTCCCACCCCCGATGTTGCTCGGTTGTTGCTGTCGTCCATGGGTGATGTTACTCCGGTAGTCCCGGGAGATCAAATTCACATGATGGAGCTCGACACATCCGCGACTGCACTGTTGGTCTTCTTCGGCGTGGCTCCGGCCGGCTCCGACGTTCCGCCGGTGATTGAGGGGTGCTACCACAGATTCCTTGAATCCAATTGGGATCTTCCCAGGATCCTGCAATCTCTTAATAAAATTAGCTCCATCATGTTTGACATCAATAATGGGTGGTCCACTGGCGGCTCCCCCCATCTGCGCGGGGTGGACCTCTGCCTGCACCAACGACAATGGAGGATGGTCAGACAGACGCACTGCATCTAAATGAACTTTATCAAACAATTAATCTTGAGAAATGCTATGGTTCATCGCGGGTTGTCACTTGTCAGGTTCCCTGTCACGCCACTTTCACGTATTGATGCATTTAAATGTGGACCTCACATCTAACAAAAAATATAATAAATTTTAAGAAAAAAAATAAAAATGTTAGTCTTATTTTTATTAAGTTCACCGACTCGCTGAGTCGTACCAGATCAAGATTCTCCTGACGACTTGACTGGGCCCTCTCTCTCCCTCTCCCTCTCCTCTCTCTCTCTCTCCCTCTCCCCCTCCTCTCTCTCTCTCTCACACTCGGCCCAACTCGGCCGATCCTGACGGTGATCCGCAATGTTTCGGATTTGTCTGGATCTGATACAGTACGTCCGAGTCAACCCGAGTCGACAAATCATGATTTTTATAAGTTTTAATAAAAATAAGGTACGTTAATCTCACTTTTTTATTGTAACCTATGGATTCTAATATGAAAAAATAGTGCCCACATTTAAATGCACTAATAATAGATGTGACTGAGACGCATGGCAACCCCGCCGTATCACCGTACAGGTATGGGTGAGTATGATTTGAAGATATTTTTTTCAAATTAAAATGATTTGAATTAAGAGTTCAAGAATCAAATTATTTTAAAATTAAATTAAATCAATCAGAATTAATTCAATTTTGCTAGATTTAATTCGGTTTGAATTATATTTATATCTTTTTTAGAGATTAGAGTGGATTCAAAAGGGGTAAAAAAAGGAAGATAAAATAATTTTTATCAAAAAAATAAATATTAAAAAATAACATCAAAAGTTATAATTTATAAGAGTAAATGTCATATTTTTATATAAAAAATTAAGAACTTAACTATAAGGTGACTTGAAATTTACTCTATAATATTCAATTCAAAATTTTCACTGAGACGGTGGAGGTCAGATTTTTATAATGACATTTAATAGTTATATATATACTTATATTAAATCGATAAAAATATTCTTGAAATTAAGTTGAGTTTTTAGAATTAGAGTTAATGATTATATATAAATTTATATTAACTTAAAGAATATCCTTAAATTTAGATTATCCAATTCTGTTTGATTTTTAAAAATTAAAATTAAATTAAATCAAAAATTTTAATATAATTTAATTTGAATCCAAACTATTTTTTTAATTTTAACTTAATCTAAATCAAATCAAATTAACTCTACCAATTGGATTTGATTTTTAAATTGAATCTAAATAATACTCACCTCTACTCCAGCTAGTTGTTGCCATCGTCGTTAAATGTACACGGAACCCGTTCCGATTACCCCCGGGGTCCATAATTAGCGATGTAATTGGTCGGGTCTCGCGGATCTCAGATATAGGGACCGAATTAAGCATGACAAAGGCATGCCATGATATGGTATATAGAACGGCCGGCGATCGGGTAAGAAGGTCGGGTTTGGGCTTTTGGGTCCTTTCAATTACGTTGGCGCAAGAATGGGTTAATTAGAATGGATGGGCATGGGATCCCCGACATTACTTGCCTTGCTTTGAGGAATAAAATAATACTTCAAAGTTGGCATCACAAACTGATCTCCTAATTAACATCGAATGAGTCACGTCATGTTACGTCGACTTATATCACATTATGTCACGTCACGTCACATATTACAATTCATATTTTTACAGGTCTTTCAACTTGAGCTAGTTATTAATTAGACATATATATAGTTAGCTCGTGATTGGCGTCGCCTTCACCCGATAGAATTTGAATTTGGATATGCTTTGCGGTTTTAAATAGGTTGAGGTAAATACGTAATTAAGAAGGGATAAATCATATATATATATATATATATATATATATATATATATATATATATATATATATATATATATACTAGTCAAATGAATGCGTTACGCGTATGAATTTATTTTGATTTTTTTTTAAATTATGGTTGTAATATAGTATAAATATACATATAAATATAAATAAATCATTCTTCACATATAATCAAGACAACACGGGTAATAACATGTATTTTTTATTACACATTTATTTTAGTCAAAGGAACGCGTTTCGCACGTGGATTTATGTTAAAAATCTTTTTATGTTAAATAATAAAGATTTAGACATTAAAACACGATTCATCGTTACTTAAAGAACTGTGTAATTCGAACTAAATATGAATATTTAATCATCACATCATGTATACAATATTTACTTGCCTCCACACCTACTTAAATATTTATACAAAGGTATGTACGATCTCATGGATAGATGTTCAAGTCAAAAACATTTTCATTGTTATTTTCTCTAAAGTTGTTAGAATGTCATTGTTTGTTTATCCATTGTCATCATTACTTAAACTTCAGAGCTAAGTCTTAAGGCCCAGGTGTCATATATACCCCAATGACATTCTAATTGCTATCACAGGTTATTGGCCACCATAAAGTACAACAAGAATATATAAGGTAGTCAAAATTTAGTCGGATCCAATTAACATTTGTCCTTCTATCTTAATGCATTATATTGTACTTACTGGATCAAATTAATAATTTAGAGCTACCTATGAATGGCAAGTGATGAGATCACACGATGAACCAGTGAACTAACAAACAAAGTTTTTTTAAAAAAAAAAACACCTACAATTCTCTTATAGTATATATTATATATAGATATATTTTCATCGTGTCACATGCCAAATCATACGGGGATAAAGTTTCTTGTTGGTTGATTCATCATTATTGTCGTAAGCCTTATCGTAGATTTATACCAATATAGATCGACCATATGCATTTAGAGAGTCAAGTCTTCGGCAAAGTTTCACCCGCCTAGTTCTTTTGTCTCTCTATGGTGATGCCATGTTCCTAGCTAAGGTAACTGTAGGGTGTTACAAAAAATCCTGTGAGGCCAGTGGATAGGTAGTAAACTATATTTTCTTGTGCATCTTAAGCTCATGTAATTAAAGAACAATCCTTCCTTAAAGAGTTTTCTGGGCATTTTGAGCAATGTACTGAAAAATGGGACGAGCTAAACTTTGGACAGGGATATGTCATCTTCTCCTGGGGAATCATCAGCCAAAGCTACTTGAATCACAATCCCATATCGTACCGGTTGATTGACCTATTCTTTGCTAGTTAATAGTCAGAATTCCTGGTTGCCTATATCATGCTAGACATTATCATCCCAGTCATGTGTTATGCATCATTATTCACCATTCGAATGTCAGCAAGAGCATCATGTTCTCTTCCCATTACACCCAGAAAAATGTCAAAAGGGCCTCTCTCTAGTCTTTTCGTTACACAATGTCTCTTGTCTAGCGCTAAAATCCAAGTGTCTAAATTCTTATGAAAAACCAAGGTGATATGAAATTGTATCATTATTGGATATTTATATTAAGTGAAAAGCAAACATTGATTTGTTAACGTGGTATGTTCACAACTTCATATTATTATGGCAATCACCTACTGTGATTTTAGTAGCTTTTAATAGTGTGATCACAGTACTACACAAATTTTCATCCCGTCTTATAAGAAAAAAGAATTATAATCATGTGGAGAAAATATATCCCTTGCACGAGATGATCCTACAAATTAACTGAGTCAGTACGTAAGCATCACGTAACTTGCTATTTAAAAATTTCTCAGGAGCAAAATGATATTCCAGAACACCCGAACCGACAATCATTTCCGGGCATTGAGCCTGGTTATAATATTTGATTCATGCAACAATAAATAGATTATTAGTTTCAGTTCGACTTTGTGTAAAGAAAAAAAAAAGCCACGTCCACTGTTAGAGGGAAACTATTGATAATTAGAATCATAACCCCTCAATCTTAATAAGCTATGAACTAATGCTCCCAGAACGTACACTCTAGATCAGGGACCAAACTGATAATTATTTTTCATACAAATTTACTAATGGATCTTAATGCATATCAGACCACGTCAAAAAATGAATTCAGAATCGTGTAATCTTTCAGTATTAATTATATCAGACCATATATACAGCATATGTAATAAACAAAAGGAAGAGAGACAAGTAGGAAAAAAAAACAATACTCGGAGTGGTCACCGAAGGGGACTCGGGAGAGTTGGGGTCGGCGACGGAGATGGGGTTGGACTCGGTGCCGTCGACGTCGTCGATGGCCGGGTTGAGGGACTTCATCCAGCCCAGCATGTGGTCGAAGGAGCGGTTCTCTTCGACGAGCACCACCACCGTCTTGATGGGGTAACCCCCGGCCGTGGTGACGGCGCCGGCGGCAACGGCAATCTCCAACTGCATGGTGGCTGCCGCGCGCGGGCGTGGCATGGCAGTTCTTTGTTCCCTGTTGCATGCCCCTGCCTACATCGATCTAACTATACATGTAGAATATATATAATGCGTTGGCAGGTTTGCCGAGTTGTTGCCGGAAGAGGAGGAGGGAGAGAGAGACGTTTCGTGTTGTAACAAGGTAGGAGAGAGGTGTTCGTGGGATAAACCTTGGAGAGGAAGGTGGACGGACGTGTTGACAGAGGTGGGTGTCACTTGAACCGGAATCAGACTTAAAAACTAAACTGTACAGTTGAACCGCCGCAAAAAAATCGCTCAAATCATTTATAATATATAATATAGATATGATCTAATTAATGCTTGTTATGTCCAGGAAAATAATTAAGGATGTCTCGACCTAAAGTTAATTATCCCCATTCATCACTGACGGAAGAAAGTTTGTTTAATTGATATGATCCGGGATATCCCTCTATTAAAAACATAAGCCTTGGTTATTCTTATTTTCGAGGTTAAACGTGGGGATAACTTATTCCATCAACTTCGTATAATAATAAGTTAGAATTTTTTTTTTTTTTGGGGGGGGGGGGGTATTTAAACCATCATGTTTCACGAGTCCTAATTGTTCCGGCTGTGCCCGGTCTAGCCGCCGCACCAAACAGGAAATTATTAGTCTTCTCTTATTAATGCGCAGGTACGCCACGCCTCTTCTTCTACAACGACCACGCGAATTAGGGCATTTTTGTCGCCGAATTCCCTCCCACTCGACCGATGACATTGCTCGTGAAGCGGACGTCAGAATCTGAGGTCATGTCTCTCTTATTTAAAACATTTAAAAAATAAAAATTAAAAAAAAATAAATTTAAAATAAATTATAATAAAATT
Organism: Amorphophallus konjac; assembly: GCA_022559845.1. NCBI lineage: Eukaryota > Viridiplantae > Streptophyta > Magnoliopsida > Alismatales > Araceae > Amorphophallus > Amorphophallus konjac. Next base: position 467,738,143 of record CM040122.1, read on the forward strand.
TACGATATTTTTTGATTCGTTGGATATATTAGACCCAATAAATCTTTGAAAAAAAAATAATAAAATAATTATATTATAGTGAAGTTTTTTAAAAATATTTTTATATTAATTATATTATTAAAATTAAAAAAATATTTCGAGCGGAGCCCCGAGATTTGCGACTGACGACGAGTCAAAGGGGAGGGCAGCAGGGGGGTTAATTCTGTTAACCCACCTCGCCACCTGGGTTTCAAAGTCGGGAACTACTCCGGGCGTTCAAATATTTTTTTTATCTTGATTAAACTAATCCACTTATCAAAGTGATTAGGCACCCCCAGCCTAATCCTGAATAAATCAAATTTTTAAAAAAATATTGGCTGCCGACAGTTGGCAATGATCAGGCACACCTTTCCCTTGTCTACAGTGAGGATGCCTGCCTGCCTTCAAAAGGCTTCTGGTTGTTTCCTTCTTCGTTCTCCGGCTGTGCACTTGCAGGCCGCCGGCGGTCGTCGTCGTCGTCGGATGACAACGGGGGGGTTTGCTGTCGTTTGGAGCTGCCACGCTCCTCCGCCCACTCGGAGACGCGGTGGCGGCGGGGAGCTGTGTCGTACAGTCGACGCGTGTTTAGGGGTAAGCCTTTATATTAAACAATCAGCACTTCAAAGAGGCGATTCTGCTGCGCGCGGCGTGCCACCCTCGCAGCCTCGCTTTCTTCTGTCCGTCGTGCACTCCAGCTGGCCGCGTGTTTGAATTTATTTGTAGGGTGGATCCAAATATATATATATATATATATATATATATATATATATATATATATATATAGCTAGCATCACCAGAATATATATACACATCTATATATATATATATATATAGAGAGATGTAAGCGGGCGGCCACATGCAGGTAATGCCCGTGATCGCCGAACGGCCCCCAAACTAACGGTAGCTTCCTTCCTCAGTCTTCTCCTCGTTAATTTGCATGCGTGTGGCAGGATGGGGTAGGGCAGCCGAAGAGACGGCACACAGTAGGGTACCTGCTGGAGAAGGTGAGGACCAGCCGGATCTTGCAGGTGGACGACCCGGTCAAGGCCATGGCCACAGTGGAGAAGCTCCAGCGGTTGGGCATCGATTACCACTTTGAGGAGGAGGCGGGCACGCTGCTGAACTTACTGTACGACAGCTTCAACAGTGGCGGTGGTGGCGGCGGTGGAAGTACTGGCAGTACAGCGTGTGGCCTCCGCGACGCCTCTCTCTCTTTCAGGCTGTTGAGGCAGCGTGGCTTCCACGTTACCACGGGTACGTATATATATGCTAGTTAACGGAACCCGTTACGCCCGTAAGTTTATTTTTAAAAATATTTTTAAAATATCGATCATTTTTTTCCGTAAAGACTCACCGCATATTATTGAACAAGGTATGCACCAATGACGATATATTTGAGCACAAGTTCTTACTTCATTCAATGGATATTAAAATTTCATCCAATTTACATTAAACTGAATTGAAAGAATTGCTCACTTCCAAACAAAAACAAACGTAAAATTTACCACCTTGCATTCAAGAAATTTGCACAAGAATGATTGAAGTTTACCACAGGACTTAACATGCAATCAAAAATTGAAACTCCAACAAGACTGCAGAATATTGCACGAAACATCAACCAAATTAATATACATATGCACCCCCTTATCATTCAAAAGCTTAGATGTAGTGGGACATGCCATTCTCCCCCCTCAAACAAACAAACAAATAAAAAATGTGTAAATTCTTGTGTAAATAGATGTATTATAAGGTTAGAAATTGTTTTCAAGAATGTGAAAGTCTATAGTCAGTATGCTTCCAAGTTACTATACGAAACAGTTAGTTGATCGAGAGATATCACCACATATTTATTCCCTATATATAAGAAAGGAAACAGATCTCAACTTGAGAACTCAGATCAAATTACTCTGGATGGCTTTCTAGATAAGCTCGAGACTCCAATTTATTGCACACACGTGTTTGAGGTGGAGTATCATTCGAAACAAAATGTATGACATAAGAATCAACAAGCATGAGTAAAAATTAAACACACAATATTATATAATACATAATTCATGGGAAGTCCACCTTTTCATAGCATAAAATCAAACTCTTGAATAAGCATGCACGACATAAGAACCAACAAGTAGGAGCAAAAATTAATTAAACATATAACTTCGCAGAAGATTCATGGAAAGTCTATACCTTTTTGGAACATAAAATCAAATGCATGATTCCCTCCTCAAGATCAAAGTGCTCATTCTGATCATTGATAAGATGCTTGAAGCATGTTCCTTGCTTGTTAAATCCGGTGGCCTAGCTTGAACATCATCGAGTTCTGATAAATTTGAATACGTTAATGAGTTCAGAAAGAAATGATTCGTACAACACATCATAGTCATGATAAAAGACATGTTGAAACATTTTATATGGTGTTTAACAATATTTTTAAGTGGCATAACACAAGAACTGGCGGGGGAAACCGATGAAAATTGGTTTCAACTGAATCATTTAAAAGCCATTAAACACATTTGGAATTTTACAACAAATGTTCACTGATACATAGATAATATCCGTGTTAGTAGAGAATCCAACAGAAAGTAAGCCAAAAAAAATTGAAATTTTAGACAAAGAATAACCCACTCGTGCTATTTCAGACAGGGCAATTTGATATACACAAAATGAAGCCCATGTCATTTCTTGGATTTAAAAGTCAAAAGGATCTTACATTGGAAAAGAAATCGTGAAAGACCTAGTTCTTAAGTTTAATTGTATGCCCACAAACAAAACAATAAAAATATCATTATCTATTCATCAGGTAAGAATAGAATTGAGGGCTGTCTCAGGAAAAGGAACCTTGAAAGACCTAGTTCTTAAGGCTCGTATCAAATTTTGATATGTAAAATCAATTTTGAATATTTTAAAAATCCTGATTCAATTGAAGACAAGAGTAGAAGGTGAGCGGGTACAAAGACAATGCTAGGATAAAATGCTAATTATGTTGTGTTTGAGAGTGTTTTCCTTTTCATCTTTTCTTTTTCAAAGTAAAATTAAGCGGAGATAAAAGAATAATCAAACTCTGTCGGGTAACAAAAGCATATAAAAATAAAAACTAAATAGTCAACCAAGGTCATGAACTATGTATTAAAATGTGATATATCTTACTCGTGGTATGTGGATTTCATTTAGCCAGATGTCTATTATGAAATAAATGCTACCTGCATAAAATTGTCTTTGTTCAGTATCAAGCCAAACATCACATGGACTCAACACTTTGTGTTAGTTGACTCTGGCTATTACAGTTGTTATTCCGCCTATCATACATATACTTGGAATAGAAAATTTCATTATAATAGGGATGAACTACAAGAGGTGCTGCCTTGGTTCATTAATATCAATTTAATAGTGCATTTAAACTTTTTTTGTATCTCATAATAATTTACTTAACATCTAAAGATAAGGGATAAGTATGTCTTCTTGACTCTGAATTCAACTCATTTATTTTCCATGTTTTACAATTTATTTTCATTTTATAATCACAAAAAAATAAATATTGGCATTTTTCCCGATCAAACCACTATAACTAATCTTCTTTAGATAATTGACTTTTAGATAATCAGATTGACATTTTCTCCCCAATAACCAGCATAATTGAGCCACACTCAGGTCATTGGGTTGAAATTAAAAAAAAATTGATAACCATTTCAACACCCATAATGTCCTTCAGCTCTTGCCTCTTTATCCAAACCCTATGCATTTTATAGAGTGTTTTCCCATTAAGACATATGATCATAATCATGTTATACCAGGAAAAACAACCTTGTTTGACAATGTATGGTATCCATAATCTGATTGTGAATGAAATTTGTACCACCGAGTCTTGGTCCATATGAATTATTTCCTGCAAGCCACCAGGTACTATGATGCAACTATATCCAGCTGTTAAGTATGTATAGAAATTATTCCATGTTGCTAGAACAAGGCCCAACCATGTCCATATCTGCCTTAAGAAGGGCACGTAGAAAACCTGACTCAACTGTTAGGAGCAACAACGAAAACCTACATCAGAGAAGGGAATAAAATGAACTACATGATAATATAACTCATGACTAATTCTTTTTCCACTTTTTACAACTGTACACTGTTTATTTTTTTGGAAAGACAATGTTTATGATCAATTGGTCGTACAAGGTTGGCTAACTTGATGTAAAAAAATTGATTTGGAATCTTAACAAGATTTCGTAAGAACGTGCCAATTCATGGAATCAGATTGAGTCCATAAGTAAATTGATTAAAATTGACCTACTCCAAATTAATGAAACGAAAAAGTCAGCTGTCAACTTGTATAATTGGACATGAGATGGATGGACATTCTCTAGTTATATGTTATTGGAGTGACTCTTCCATCACCCTAACATTGTATTTTAGATAAGTAATCAACTTGTTATGCATTTATTGAGTCCAAGACAAAAAAGTGAAGAAATCATATAGACACTACTTGCAAGTTGTTTAATCTTGGGCAAAGACATGAACCCAGCGAAGTTTGTGAGAGTCAACATGTCAACAGGTAGGACGGAGTGTGGTTCATATCCAAATACTCTAAGGACGGAGAAATGTCCGATGTGAAGTCTCTAAAACAACTTATGCAGAAATTGATGACTTTGAGATCATTTTTTTTTTATTTTTGGGGGAGGGGAAAGCGGCTCGAAGCCGTGCCCTCCTGCCACCTGCGCAGGAGGGGGGAGGGGGGTGTCCACCCCGCCACTGGCGGGGGGACGACTTTGAGATCAGATTAGTTGACATTAAGCCATCCAATTCGCTATTAGAAAGTGGGGGGGGGAGGAAAAAAAGGTACCTCAGTGACAATATCAACATCAATTTGATGCAAGTCCAGCTAAATTAGTTGACCACTATCTTTGAGGACATGACCTAGCCTTCTGATGGGTGTAGGGTTGTTCATAATTTGGTTCAAATTAAAAAATCAAATCTAACCGAAGTTGAATTCGGTTTGATTCGATTTACCAAATTGAATAAATTAAATTTATTACTTATATATTTTTATTCATAATATATAATATAAAATAAACCAAACCGAATTCAGTTTGGTTGGGTTCGATTTGGTTCGGTTCGGTTCGATTTGGCTATATTTTTATTTTCTATACATATAACTCATTAAATTTATATATATTATAATAAAGTATAAAAATTCGGTTTGAAACCGAACCAAATTGAAAACTGAATTTTTTCGATTTGGTTTGATTTAATTTGGTGAGCAAATTCGATTTGGTTCGATTTGAAAAAAAATGGTCTCAAATCGAACCAAACCGAACCATGTTCACCCCTACTTGGGCACGCTGCGTCGCGGTCCAGTGGATCCAAATCGAGCAAACTATAACCAAAAGGATCTAAAAAAATAAAGATAAATCATATAATAACACACTAAACATAGTAAATATTTCACCGTAGACTTTAATTTGTTAGGATCGAATGCCGAGATATCCTCTACGTGAAGAGTCACCGGCAGATACTCACATGCGTACTTGCAGATAAACTTTGTTCTGTGTCACAACATAAGACAGAAAACTAATTAAAAGGAGTACCAAGTGTAGAAATATAAGAGGTAATTGGAATATGGGTCACTGGAGAAATTTGTGAGCCGATAGCTTTCGCCACAACGTGCTTTCATCGTCCAGCGTGATTAATTAACATCACCAATAGCAGCACCCCCACAACTCAATTCTCTTATATAGTATAGTATGTGTTATTAGTATATATATATATATATATATATATATATATATATAAGCTCGTTATACGCATGCAGTTGTTTTGGTCTGCATGTCTGAGGGCCTCTGTATATATGGTTGTGGCGCGAAGACACGTACGGTTCACAAAATTAAATTTGAGGCAAAGCAACCAGTTCACCCAGCTGGTTCGAACTTGAGTGATCATCTCTTAACCGTTCATCCATATCAACTGGGTCTCTTAACCAGTTCACCCAGCTGTTAATTAACCCTTTAATTAGTTATGTTTATATATATATATATATATATATTGCCACACGACTTTCACGTCACAATTATTGACATGAAGCTGGCCAATATATAACTTAATTTCCTTTGTTCTTTTTTCCCCATGCATGTACGTACGTACCTGCAGACATATTTGAGTACTGCAGGTTTACTGATGGGCACGGGAGCTTCAAGCAATCACTATCCAAAGACATACCGGGACTGCTCGGCTTATATGAAGCTTCCCATCTTGGGGTGGGGGATGAGCATGTGCTTGATGAAGCACAGGCCTTCTCTCACAAGCACCTCAAGGCTTCCATGGGTTCGCTTGCACCAAATGTAGCTCAGCGAGTGAAGCATGCTTTAGAGCATCCCTATCACACAAGTCTACAGAGGTACAACTCCAGAAGATACCTGGAACATTTTGAGAGAAAGTCGAGTGGTGATGCTTTGTTGGGAGAATTGGCAAGGTTGGACTTCAACGTTGTTCAGGCACTTCACAGAACTGAGCTTGACAATTTTTCCAGGTGAATATATATTTTTATATATATATATATACACACACACACACACACACACACATATATATATATATAAAGGTATCTCTTTGATTATATATATATATATATATGTAGCTTACAATAATTCTTATTTTCTCATGTGTTTTTTTCCTCATGTGATATATCAAGGTATTAATTAATTATTTTCTCTCTATTTTTTATAGAAGTCTCCTAATTAATTATGTGATCATCGATCCTATTAATTACCAGGTGGTGGAAAGACTTGGGCCTGTCACAAGATTTGATGTTTGCTCGCAATCAACCATCGAAGTGGTACATGTGGTCTTTGGCCATTCTCTCCGATCCCAAGTTCTCGGACTATAGAATTGAAATCACAAAATGCATTGCACTAATATACATAATAGATGACATTTTCGACGTGTATGCCTCATTTGATGAACTTGTGCTCTTTACCGAGGCAGTGAAGAAGTAAGTGCTCCATTTATGCACATTATTTAGGTAATTAGACTATATATAGTCAAGCCTTGATATACTTATATATACAAATATATATATATTTATATATGGGGACATCTTGATACGGGTGTTTAATTATATATATTACAGGTGGGACCCCTTAGAAGTTGACACTCTTCCAAGTTATATGAAGATGTGCTACACAACTTTGTATAATGTGACTAATGAAATTGCTTGCAAAGTGTGCAAGGAACATGGATGGAACCCCATAAGCTCCCTCAAAAAATCGGTACGTAAATACTTACATGGTTCCTTATTACCGGTCATTTTTACAAAGTTTATTATAGACGGCTCTAGCATTTGAACTTAATCATTAATGCTTTTATACAAAGTAATTATAATCCATATTTATTTATTTATTGCAGTGGGTAATGTTGTTTGATGCATTCTTAGTGGAAGCAAGATGGTTTGCCTCAGGACATATTCCAACGTCGGATGATTATTTAAGAAATGGAGTGATAAGCTCCGGTGTGCATGTTGTATTGATCCATATATTTTTTCTTTTGGGTCAAAACCTAACGATGGACAACGTCACTTATCTAGAGGAAATTCCACCTCTTATTTCCATTCCCGCGACAATGCTTAGACTTTGGGATGATCTGGGAAGTGCTAAGGTATGTCAAGGAGACACAATTCCTAATTCTCTCAGTATGCATTCCAAGTGATGATTGTATACCCATCTTGCTAATTAATGATGTTGCTCCATTGTGGTTTATTTGATAATAGTAGCAATTTTTGTACTAATTAATTGTTTCTTATGGATTTAAAATTTATCCATGTGCATATGTAATTCTCACATGTGTGTCTCTCTTACATATATTTTTTGTGGTGTTTATTTAGTAGACTTATTATATATTATACTACACACACACAAAGAGAGAAATAACTAGTGAGGTGCCCTAAAGTATGTTATATATAATAAGTTGATCTGTTTAAGACTTTTGAATTCTAACAATCTGTCTTTGCCCTCTCTCTCTCTCTCTCTCTCTCTCTCTCTCTCTCTATATATATATATATATATATATAAACAGGATGAAAATCAAAGTGGATTTGATGGGTCATACGTACAAAGCTTAGTAAGGGAACTTGACGATTGTTCTGCTACAAGCGCCAGAAACCATGTCATGGAAATGATCTCCTCTTCATGGAAGAGACTTAACAAGGCAGTTCTATCATCAGACTCGTTCTCTTCGGCTTTCTTAACGGCCTCTTTAAATAGTGCACGAATGGTCGGGGCAATGTATAGTTATGAACATAATCAAGCACTCCCTATGCTTGAAAATTTTGTTAATTTGCTACTTTTTGAAGATGCCTAGCAAAGATTGGTTGGAAATTATTGATTTTTAAATACGATATGATATGATTTAGATTTTCCATAATGCTTTGGGCCGCTCTTTGCATTGTAAGGAGAGCGCTGCTTTTCATTTGGTCTATACCCTCACGATTACTTTTTGACTCTCTGTCTCTGTTTAACCTATCTTAACAGTAGAAGAAGTCTACCCTTTTTAGTTCGAGGAAAGTGTTACATCAACTGTCACAATTAATTAGTAAATTGTAGCGCATTAACTAGTTAATTGTGCACGTCAACATGTTACTATATTATAATTAATCAATCAATATGCTAAAGTGTTTATGTAACATAATGGGATTTAAAATTATAATCCAAATTCAACTCAAAATGCAAAATAAGCGACAAAAGTTTTAACACCAAATCCATTTAAGGACGCGTTTGAGAAGTAGAGTGAACATTTATTTTTTTTTAAAAAAAATCTCTAGAGAGAGAATAATTTTTTATAGAAATTCTTTTAACTTTACAAAATATTATTTTTTGTTACTGTATCTCTATAAATAAAAATTTAAAAATTAAAATAATTATTCATTATAATTTTTAAAAATAAAATTTTCGAGGTCAAAAATCATCTCTTAAAACTCTTTCCCAAATTCACCCAATAATAAAGAATCATATGGAGCCGGGCCATCGGCTTTCTTGGATGCCTCGTCGAGGGCTTCCAGTCCCAGACAACGATGCTTCCAGTAGGAAATGTTAGAATGTATCGCTAATTTACCATTCTCCAGAGTCACCTGATGCCGTCATCTTAGTTGATTCACGAGGTGTGAGTATCATGTTCTATTAATTATTTTTATTGAATTCTCTACCGTCGTATCAGGGTGATTGGTAATGATATATGAGTCTCATATCTCATTAATTAATATTATTAATCTTATTTTTATAAAATATTTAAATATTTTATCATATTTTGTATTTTTTAAAATATGTTAAACTATTTAAAAGTATAAATAAATTTAAATTGAATAGTGATAATTAAATGGAGAGGGATAGCGTACTTAACGTAAACTCATTTGTCAATTTTAAAATTTAATTTTTAATAATAATAATATTTTTATCAAAGTTTATTATTTTGATGATATATTTATTTGATAAAATCTAATAAATATATTTAAAAATTAAAAAATTAATTAATTTAAATTGAATAATGAAATATAAATTGTAAACATTAATGTAGTAAATTATTTTGTCATTTTATATTTTAATTATGAGTGTTGTAGTTCCTTTCTATAAAAACAAATGAGATATTCAAAGTTGTAATAATTATCGTGAAATTAAGCTTATGAGTCATACTATGAAACTTTGGGAAGGAGTAATTGAAAAACGCCTCCGTTGTATGACTACTGTATCGAAAAATCAGTTTGATTTTATGTCAAATAGATCTACTACAGAAGCTATTTTCTTACTATGGCAGCTAATGGAGAAGTATAGAGAGATGGGAAAAGATTTGTATATAGTTTTTCTTGATTTAGAGAAGGCGTACGATCGAGTACCGAGAGAATTGATTTGGTGGACATTAAGAAAGAAATGAATCTCTCAAGGATATGTTGATTTGATTAATGATATGTACGGCGGTGCTATTACTAGTGTTCGAATTATTGCTGGGGAGACTGGTGAATTTCCAGTTTCTATAGGTTTGCATCAAGGTTCTACACTAAGTCTGTATCTCTTTGCCTTAGTTATGGATGAAGTAACTAAACAATTGCATGAGGATATCCCTTGGTGTATGCTATTTGCAGACGCTATTGTTTTAATTGATGAGAGTATTGATGCTCTAAATGCTAAGTTAGAGCGTTGGAGACTTGCCTTGGAGTCTAAAGGTTTTAAAATTAGTAGGAGTAAGTCAGAGTTTATGTATTGTAATTTTAGTAATGGGAGAGTGGTTCAGGAAGACATGGTTCTAATTGATGGACATAACATTTCGAAGAGTAGTAGCTTTCGATACTTAGGGTCTATCATACAAGAGAATGAGGAGATTTATGATGACGTTACACATAGGATTAAGGTAGGCTGGTTAAGATGGAGAAGTGCATCATGTGTCCTTTGTGATCGTCGTATGCCTGTGAAACTCAAAGGGAGGTTTTATAGAATGACTGAGACCTACTTTGTTATATGGTACCGAGTGTTGGGCAGTACGAAAGGAACACATCCACAAAATGTGTGTAGTAGAGATGAGGATGTTGAGATGGATGTGTGGCAAGACTAAGAAAGACAATATTAAGAATGAGCGCATCCGTAAGGACTTAGGGATAGCTCCAATTGATAGTAAAATGAGAGAAAATATACTCAGGTGGTTTGGACATGTGTTTCGTCGCCCTAACTCAGCGCCGGTTAAAAGATGTGACCAAATCGTAGTGGATGCTAGTAAAAGAGCTCCAGGAAGGCCTAAAATGAGATGGTGCGATGTTATTAGGAAGGACATTAGTTCCTTGAGTTTAAATATGAATATTGCACTTGATAAAAAAATTTGGCGGAACATGATTCATGTAGCCCACCCCAATTAATTGGGATAGGGCTCTGATGATGATGATGATGATATTTTAATTATGAGTATTAATGATATTTTTTATCAAAAATTTTAGAGATTTTTTTATGAAAATTATTGTTAAAGATGCGTTTGTAAAAAAATCATTCATAGAAATACATTAGAAAGGATATAATTGTGTCAATTCAAATAGTGTATAAATTTTATTTAATCATAAATTTTTATAGATTTTTGACAAAAAATGATATGGTTGTAAATAAAAATAATATTTTTACACAATTTAGATTTATACAGCGATATTAATGCTAATATATTTTTAAAAATATTTTTTATAAAGTCTCATTTAACAATAATTTTCATGTAAAAAGATTAAAATTTTATTATTCCGACGATATATTTATTTTATAAAATATTTAAAAAATAAGCGAATTTAAAATGAATAATGATAGAGTTCACGGCATTTTTTGATTTGTAGGATATATCAGACTCGATGCATCCTTTAAAAAATATAAAGGTTCCAGTGAACTTTTTTTTTTAAAAAAAATAATTTTTAGTAATTATCATCATTAAAATTAAAAATTTTAAAATTTATTTCAAACGGAGTCCCGAGATTTACGGCTGTCGATGAGTGAAAGCGGAGGGCAGCATGCGGATTAATTCCGTGAGGACAAGTTAACCCACCTCGCCCCCTAGGTTTCAAAGTCTGGAATTACTCCAGGTTCAAATATTTTTTTACCGTGATTAAATAAATCCACTTGTCAAAGTAAAAAAGTGTTGACTCTGGGGCACAAAAAAAAAGAGTAATTAACTATGGGATAACTCTATGTCAAATCGGGGCTAAACCAACTTGATTAGGGTCAACGGGGCTCACACCTGCAGATCTTTTCTTTTTAAAAAAAAATTATAATTTCTCACAATATTTTCATTGTTTACCCTAGATTTTAACCTGTAGACTTGCTATTTCATCGGTCTGCAAAATGTATGCATTATTTGTTAAATTTTTCATTTGTAACCAAGTACGAATTATTTACACTATTTTTATTTGTAAATAAATTTTAAGTATTATAATATTATTAGATATTCAATAAATCTATAAACCTGCCGAGAGTAGAGTTTAATAATATTCTTCCATAAAATACAAGATCACATGCCACTGTTCTTTAAATAAAATATATTGTTCCTATAATCTTTATTAATAAAAAATAAATTAAAATTAAAAAATATATGTATTTGCCGCCCACAGCTGGCCATGATTACGCACCGCTTCCCTTATATTAGTCTCCCCGCCGAATGATTGATTAGGGGGCGCCTACTTTTAACTCGTCGTGATCATCCACCCACATGACTCGCCAGTTCCCCAATAAATAAAATAGCGATGACCGGCCAGTTGCCCAATAAACAAATACCCACGTGCTCCATGCGATGACCGGCCAGTTCCCCCAATAAATAAATAAAATATCAAGCAGTTGTAGCTCCGTCCCCTTCAAGCCTCTTTACGTATATATATATATATATACTCGTGCACACACCCTCCCCTTGTCTACGGCAATACGGATGCGCGCCTGCCTGCCTGCCTTCAAATGGCTTGTAGTTGTTCCCTTCTTCGTTCTCCGGCTGTTCACTTGCAGGCCGCCGGCGGTCGTCGTCGTCAGGGGACAACGGGGGGGGTTCGCTGTCGTTTGGAGCTCCCATGCTCCTCCGCCCACTCGGGGACGCGGTGGCGGCGGGGAGTTGTGTACAGTCGACGCGTCTTTAGGGGTAAGCCTTTATATCTATAAATAATTGGCACTTTAAAGAGGCGACTCTGCTGCGCGCGACGGGCCACCCTCGCTTTCTTCTGTCCATCGTGCACTCCAGCCGCCTCTTTGAATTTATTTGTAGGGTGGATCCAAAAATAGGTAGCGCTCTCTCTCTCTCTCTTATTTGTAGGGTGGATCCAAAAATAGGTAACTCTCTCTCTCTCTCTCTCTCTCTCTCTCTCTCTCTCTCTCTCTCTCTCTCTCTCTCTCTCTCTCTTGTAGGGTGGATCCAAAAATAGGTATCTCTCTCTCTCTCTCTCTCTAGTGAAATAGCCAAAAAGGATTTTTTGGAAAGAGTGATTTGACATTTATCAGAGTTTGCAGTGTCATATATATATATATATATATATATATATATATATATATATATATATATATATATATATATATATATATATATATATCTCTCTCTCTCTCTATATCTCTATATATATATCTAGTGAAATAGTCAAAAAGGATCTTTTTGGAAAGAGTGATTTGACATTTATCAGAGTTTGCAGTGTCATACCAGATTGATATGACGCAGTCTGCCCATACCAGATAAAGAGAGATTCCAGTCAAGATCTGGGCTGTATCGGCCCAATCCGTTATGAATTATTGTTATTTATTTTGCGAAGACATCCTCCCAACCCCGCCACTCGATCGTTTCAAGACACTGATCAGGTGATCTTGGAATACCTCCCCCCCCCCCCCCCCCAATTAGGCCTGACAATTTAAAATTCTGAATTCGAATTCGTATTCAATTAATCGGATAATTATTCGAATAAAATATCTGACGGATAATTTAATCGGATATCAGATATCCGATTATTAATCAGATACGAATTCGGATATTGGGATATGCCGATATCCGATTATTAATCGGATACGAATTCGGATATTGGGATATCCGTGTTGGATATTATCCGACCGAATATGAACCCTTAGATAAATATCTAAGGATACACATATTCTATATATAAATAACTCAAATCTTAATATGTTGTTTGATTGCTCTTTTTTACCTTTTTTTGTCTCAAAATATAATTTAAAAATAAGAAATTCACTTACACCCACTTCATAAGTTATCTCTTATTTTTTAAGATGAAGTCTAATCTTTTGATAACATCTCTCAAAATAAAAAAAACTTTCACTCTTTCTTTATTTTTTTGAGAAAATAATATATGATGCTCTCACACGGCTAACACAACTCACCCCTAAGTAGTCCTAGTAATTATCCATTTAAAATTCGAACCGAATTCTTATTTATCCGATCGTTATCCGAATAAAATATCCGACGAATAATTCGATTATTAATCAGATACGAATTCGAATATCACAGTATTCACTCCGTATTCAACTATTTACAAATCTACCCCCAGCGCCCGTTAACTGGAAGCACCGGAACATGAATTCACATATACATATATATGTAAGCGGGCGGCCACATGCAGGTAATGCCCGTGATCGCCGAACGGCCGCCAAACTAACGTGAGCTTCCTTCCTCAGTCTTCTCCTTGTTAATTTGCATGCGTGTGGCAGGATGGGGTAGGGCTGCCGAAGGGACGGCGCACAGTAGGGTACCTGCTGGAGAAAGTGAGGACCAGCCGGATCTTGCAGGTGGACGACCCGGTCAAGGGCATGGCCACAGTGGAGAAGCTCCAGCGGTTGGGCATCGATTACCACTTTGAGGAGGAGGTGGGCACACTGCTGAACTTACTGTACGACAGCTTCAACAGTGGTGGTGGTGGTGGAAGTACTGACAGTACAGCGTGTGGCCTCCACGACGTCTCTCTCTCTTTCAGGCTGTTGAGGCAGCGTGGCTTTCATGTTCCCACGGGTACGCATATTTATATATATATATCGCAAGTATATATATATATATATGAGATATATGCGTATAAAAGCTCGCTATACGCATGCAGTTGTTTTGTTCTGCATGTCTGACGTCTGAGGAAAAGCAACCAGTTCACCGAGCTGGTTCAAACTTGAGTGATCACCTCTTTCTTAATCCTTCATCGATATCAACTGGGTCGCTGCATGTCCGACGTCGGTCGATATAATTAAAGTTGTTAACTAACCCTTTAATTAGATATGTGTTTATACACACACACTTATTTATATATATATATATATCATTATCGTAGTCTTATCTCAATTATTTGAGATTTATAATTGAAATTATATTATATCAAAAATTTATATCAAATGGTATGTTCATATTTAAACCTAAAAAATTAATGTCCTTTGTAATAACATCGCACCATCTCATTTTAAATTTTCTCCCATCTCTTTTACTAATATCCACTAAGTCAATCACATCTTTTAACCGGTATTGATTTAGCGCTCGTCACACATCCATCTTAACATCATCATCTCTGTTACATATATTGTGTGAATATGTTCCCTTCATATTATCTAACGCTCGGTACCATATAACAAAGTAGGTCTCACACCCGTTCTATAAAATCTCCCTTTGAATTTCACAGACATACGACGATCACAGAGGACTCCTGATGCGCTTCTCTATCTTAACCAGTCTGTCATAATCGTATGTGTAACGTCATTATAAATCTCCACATTCTCTTATATGATAAACTCTAAGTATCGAAAGTTACTACTCTTCGAAATATTATGTCCATCAATTAGAATCATATCTGCTTGCACTACTCTCTTATTATTGAAATTATAATACATAAATTATGACTTGCTCCTTCTAATTTTAAAATCTTTAGACTCTAAGATAAGTCTCCAATGCTCTAACTTAACATTTAAAGCATCAATAATCTTATCAATCAAGATAATATCATCTATAAATAACGTACACCAAAGGATATCCTCATGTAATTGTTTTGTTACTTCATCTCTAATTAAAGTAAATTATACGGACTTAGTACAAAACATTGATAAAAACTTATAGAAATTGAAAATTCACTAATCTCTATAGTAATAATTCAAACACTAATAATAATACCGTCGTACATATCCTTAATCAAATATACATATATATCACAATTATTAACCTGAAGCTGACCAATATATAACTTAATTTCCTTTGTTCTTTTTTCCCGTGCATGTACGTACCTACCTGCAGACATATTTGAGTGCTGCAGGTTTACTGATGGGCACGGGAGCTTCAAGCAATCACTATCCAAAGACATACCAGGACTGCTCGGCTTATATGAAGCTTCCCATCTTGGGGTGGGGGATGAGCATGTGCTTGATGAAGCACAGGCCTTCTCTCACAAGCACCTCAAGGCTTCCATAGGTTCGCTTGCACCAAATGTAGCTCAGCGAGTGAAGCATGCTTTAGAGCATCCCTATCACACAAGTCTACAGAGGTACAACTCCAGAAGATACCTGGAACATTTTGAGAGAAAGTCGGGTGGTGATGCTCTGTTGGGAGAATTGGCAAGGTTGAACTTCAACGTTGTTCAAGCACTTCACAGAAGTGAGCTTCACAATTTTTCCAGGTGAATATATATATATATTAAGGTATCTCTTTGATTACATATCTATATATATATATATGTAGCTTACAATAATTCTTATTTTCTCATGTGTTTTTTTCCTCATGTGATATATCAAGGTATTAATTAATTATTTTCTTCTCTCTATTTTTTATAGAAGTCTCCTAATTAATTATGTGATCATCGATCCTATTAATTACCAGGTGGTGGAAAGACTTGGGCCTGTCACAAGATTTGACGTTTGCTCGCAATCAACCATCGAAGTGGTACATGGGGTCTTTGGCCGTTCTCGCCGATCCCAAGTTCTCGGACTATAGAATTGAAATCACAAAATGCATTGCACTAATATACATAATAGATGACATTTTCGACGTGTATGCCTCATTTGATGAACTTGTGCTCTTTACGGAGGCAGTGAAGAAGTAAGTGCTCCATTTATGCACATTATTTAGGTAATTAGACTACATATATAGTCAAGCCTTGATATACATATATATATACATACATATATATGTGTATATTTATATATGGGGACATCTTGATACGGGGGTTTAATTATATATATTACAGGTGGGACCCCTTGGAAGTTGACACTCTTCCAAGTTATATGAAGATGTGCTACACAACTTTGTATAATGTGACTAATGAAATTGCTTGCAAAGTGTGCAAGGAACATGGATGGAACCCCATAAGCTCCCTAAAAAAATCGGTAAATACTTACATGGTTCCTTATTACCGGTCATTTTTACAAAGTTTTTTATAGACGGCTCTAGCTAGCATTTGAACTTAATCATTAAAGCTTTTATACAAAGTAATTATAATCCATATTTATTTATTTATTTATTTATTGCAGTGGGTAATGTTGTTTGATGCATTCTTAGTGGAAGCAAGATGGTTTGCCTCCGGACATATTCCAACGTCGGATGATTATTTAAGAAATGGAGTGATAAGCTCCGGTTTGCATGTTGTATTGATCCATACATTTTTTCTTTTGGGTCAAAACCTAACGATGGACAACGTCACTTATCTAGAGGAAATTCCACCTCTTATTTCCATTCCCGCGACAATGCTTAGACTTTGGGATGATCTGGGAAGTGCTAAGGTATGTCAAGGAGACACTTGCAATCTTCTCCCAGTATGCATTCCAAGTGATGATTGTATACCCATCTTGCTAATTAATTAATGATGTTGCTCCATTGTGGTTTATTTGATAATTATAGTAGCAATTTTTGTACTAAATAATTGTTTCTTATGGATTTAAATTTTATCCATGTGAATATGTAATTCTCACATGTGTTTCTCTCTTATATATATTTTTTGTGGTGTTTATTTAGTATGCTTATTATTATACTACACACACAGATAAAGAGAGAAAGAACTAGTGAGGAGCCCTAAAGTATGGTATATATAATAAGTTGATCTGTTTGAGACTTTTGAATTCTAACAGTCTGTTCTTTGCCTCTCTCTCTCTCTCTCTCTCTCTCTCTCTCTCTCTCTCTCTCTCTATATATATATATATATATATATATATATATATATATAAACAGGATGAAAATCAAAGTGGATTTGATGGGTCATACATACACAGCCTAGTAAGGGAACTCGACGATTGTTCTACTACAAGCGCCAGAAAACATGCCATGGACATGATCTCCACTTCATGGAAGAGACTTAACAAGGCAGTCGTATCATCAGGCTCATTCTCTTCGGCTTTCTTAGCGGCCTCTCTAAATAGTGCACGAATGGTCACGACAATATATAGTTATGAACACAATCAAACACTCCTTACGCTTGAAAATTTTGTTAATTTACTATTTTTCGAATGTGCCTAGCAAAGATTGGTTGTAAATTATTGATTTTCAAAATACAATATGATATGACTTAGATTTTCCTTATTTCTTTGGGTCTCTTTTTACATTGCAAGGAGAGCTCTACTTTTCATTTGGTCTATGCCCCCATGATAGCTTTTTATGACTCTTTGTCTTTGTTTAACCTATCTTAACAATATAATAAGGACTATGTGTGTTATTTACTAAAGAAAAAATAAAAAAAACATCATTGTCCTATGTTGATAACCCCTACACTCAAATAAATGCAATAATAAAAAATTACAATGATGCACCTTGTCAGCGAAATGAAAGCAGAATCAAAAACGTTGCGATGAACTCTCGCAGAGTCATAGATAAGTTATGAGAGTCTACCTTTCGAGTCTATCCTTCAAACTCACAAGATAGCGATGATGATCCTCTGTCGTTGTCGTCATTGAGCCCACTTGAATAGAGAGATGGAGAGAAGGTAATCCCATTGTTGACGTAGGCATTACACTTTGTGCTCTCTCTCTCTCTCTCTCTCTCTCTCTCTCTCTCTCTCTCTCTCTCTCTCTCTCTCTCTCTCCCATAATCTCTTTAAATTCTCCAACCCTCTCCCCCAAATCTCTCCTCATTAGTCTCTCTCCAATAATCTCTCCCCCTTTTTTTTCTTTTCTCTTCGGAAGCAAGGAACCACACACGCACACAACCTCCCTTTTATAGAGAATGAAGAGGGGGAGAGTGAGGAGGTGAGAGGTGATGTCAATCGAGCAGGAGGGAGAGAAGATCTTGTGGGTGATCTTGTGAAATCCAAGTCGATCTGTTGGATAAGCACAAGATAGGGAGAGAGGAATGGTTGAGAGGCGAGGATCAGGGTGATGTGGGTGAGCCGTCTGGCGTGCTCGTGGTGTCTCAATTGAGCTGCACAATATTTTTTTAAAAAAATTGTTCATTAAGATCACCCTTTTTAATGATTTTGTTAATACTTGTTTGACTCAAAATTTGACGCCCATAGATAAATAAGTTAGGGAAAAAATTAGCCAAAAGGAATTTGAATTTTTTTTCTCCTACGTACACGTTTAAGACAATGCAACCGACATTGTTTCTTCTCTTGTGACCATATGTGATCTTCCAAGGGTGGTCATCTTTGTCACGTCGTTGGAGGGCCTATCATCTTGAGCGGGTGCAACAATAAATAAAGGTCATCTAATATCGGGTATGGATCCTTTTACGTGGCGAAGTGGAAGAAATAGGAGTTTCGAATTCCCTGAGAAATTATAGAAGTTTAAGGAACTATGAGGAGCCCTTTTAACAAATAGTTAGGTTATGGAGGCTTATATCTAAATACGAAGGCTACAAGAGATGCTATTAGAACGTCACCCTTTTTAGTTGGAGGAAAGTGTTACATTAATTGTCACAATTAATTAGTAAATTGTAGCGCATTAACTAGTTAATGGTGCACGTTAACACGTTAACTATAACATGTTACTATATTATAATTAATCAATCAATATGGTAAAATATTAATGTAATAGAATGAGATTTAAAATTATAATCCAAATTCAACTCAAATTGTAAAACAAGCAACAAAGGTTTTAACACCAAATCCATTTAAGGTGGCATTTGAGAAGTAAAGTGGGCTTTTAACTTACCTAAAAATTTCTCTAGAAAAGAGAGAATAATTTTTTCTTAGATTTTTTTTAAACTTTTCAAAAAAATATTTTTATATTATTACATCTCTCTAAAATTTAATTATAAATTTTAAAAAATTATATAATTAAAAATTATTTATTTTAATTTTTATTGATAAAATTTTTGAACTCAAAAATCACCTCTCCCTGCCAACCCCGCAGGCCTCTCCTCGCCCTCTCCTACTATTTTCACCCCCCTCATTTCCCCTCGTCCTCTCCTACTATTTTCACCCCCCTTGCTCCCTCCGTCCCCCCCCCCTGCCCTCTTACCTCTCCATATTCAGGCCTCCCCCCCCCGTTCTCTGACCAGTCCCTCCTCCGTTCCTTCCCTTCCCAGTCACCCCGTCGGCCCCTTCCCCATCCCACTTCACCTATCCTCCCCATCCCCCTCCCTCTTTGTCTTTCACTTACCTCCCTTTTGAACCATACCGTCTCTCCCACTCTACCTTCCTCCGCTGATCGAGTCCTCCCCTCGACAATGGGAGTTCCTGCGAGCACCCGACGGAGTACGAGCCAGCTCCGCGATGAAGATTGTGGATTTCCACCCTCGATCCCAAAAGTGCTCGGAGATCCTGAGCTTCATCCCCACGCATCCCTCGCGATGCTGGTCACCCGAGCATCTTTCTATCACCGCCATCAGTCAGTGTGATTTGGCAGCCTTGTGCTCCTCGTGGACGGATCCCGAAGCCTTCAGCAGCGGCTGTCTCTTCCTCGATGCCTTCAGAAGCCCCCACCCCCGTTGGGCATCTATGATCTATGATCTCTACAGCTCCTACTTATCTTCATGTATTTTCTACGTGTCGTCAGACGGTACGTGTCAAGCATGACAATTTATGTTCAATTTTTGTGTCAATGTTGTCCATGTACTATGTTTATCCTATATCATGAATGAAGATCGGTTGTTTGTTCAAAAAAAAAACTTTCCAAACACACCCTCAAAAAAAATCATATGAATCCGGGCCATCAACTTTTTTGGATGTCTCATCGAGAGTTTATAGTCGTAGACAATGATGATTCTATTAAGGCCGCTTTGACAATAGAACAGTGTCATACGGGTTAAGAGTTAGGACAAGTACAAGTAAGGTATCAATTCGTATTGACGGTTAGATCTAACCAAGTTTGACAATCTTACCATATCTGACTTAGAATAAAATAAATAAAATAATTTTAAAATATCATAATTAAGAAACTCACAAAATCTTACCGAGTAACTTATTTAATTATTTTAACTACATAAATTATCCACCCTTTAACCTTTATCCTACCTAACTCTGAATAAGTTATTCTACCCGGCCCTTCCAACCAAAGGCGAATAAATCCGAGTAAGATTGATAAACTGCCCTATCCGAATCTTATTTCATTATCAAAGCATCCCCTAGGGAAAGTTAGAATGTATCGCTAATTTACCATTCTCCTCGGTCACCTCATGCCGTCATCTTAGTTGATTCATGAGGTGTGAGTATCATGTCCTATTATTTTTTTTTATTGAATTCTTTACCATCATATCATGGTGATTGGGTTAATGATATATGAGTCTCATATCTAATTAATTATTTTATATGTATTTTTAATTTTCAACTTAAAATTAAATGGAAAAATTATTAAGGTGTGAAATTCACAGTGTAGATGAATGAAGATGGTGTGTTCGAGACAGAGTTTTAAAACTCAGCCCGAGCCGTCTCAGGAATATCGAAGTATGTCGACTTCTGAACTTTTATTATCAATTCTCTGAAGTGTCGAGTCTCCTCTGAAGTGAGTCGAACTGCACAAACACAAAGGTGAGAATGACACGTGATGCGACGCGGTAGATTTGACCGGTCAACTCCTCATTCTGTCTCAAAATCATGTTAAAATAATGCTTAGTTCACACAAGACCTAAAACTCGTTCAAATCTAGTTAACCCGGCCCAACCTGGCTAACCCGACCCAACTCGATAAAATCAATGTGACCCAGACAGGTCAGAGACATATTTTCTATTTTTAATTTCTTATCATCAATTTAAGTTTTAATTTAATATTTTGACCTTATCATTTAACGGTATTAACGAAGGAATAACATAACTTTTAGAAGTGGAAAAGACTTGGACTCTAACCTTCGTTCTAGTCTTTTTAATTCTAGTTTGTTCCCTAACGTGAGTACGTGCGGTATGCAGAACAACAGAAGGAAGAATGTGAAGACCTGAGAATACTCAGAGCGAGATGAAAATAAGGAATAAGATGAAGACTCATTGACATATAAAAATTTAGATGAAGAAGAAATTTGACTTCACACGTCATGAAATTTTATTTTACGAGATACTAATTGTAGTTGATAAATTATCATATATATAGTATTTATTTAATATATTTTTACTCATTTTTTAGATTATCTTAGTGATTGTTTAATAAATTTATTTTTATTTTTATAATATATGTTAAAGTATATCTTTCATATTTCTAATTTAAGATATATTAAAATTTTATAATAATAAATAATGTTAATATTTAATATTTTAATATTACACGTCACGAGTTAATCTAAATGATTAAACTATTGATCCGTTATCTACTAATCTAATCGGATCCAGATTAGACTCAAATTTTAAAACATTAGTTAGAGGAGAACGGGGCAACCGAGGGAGCAGGGACGCACCCTCTCATTCGTCGTGCCGGTTGAAGTCACTATCGGATGCTCCGTCCATCCATATCGAATCCGACCCGTTTATATTTCCGCGCAGTGTGCCTATCACGTGACCTGTCCCGAACGGCGCGTGGCCGCTGCAAAATCCTTGCAGAAGCCGCCGCTTGAGGGAGGAGGAAGGAGGAGGGGCCAGCCGGAGGCATGGATGCTTCCTCCCACCACCAGCAGTGGGCGCAGGCCCACCACCACCAGCAGGCCTGGCCGACCGCCGCGCGGCCCCGCAGAGCTACCACCAGCCCACCTCCCTCGAGGAGGTCAGGACCCTCTGGATCGGCAACCTCCAGTACTGGGTCGACGAGAACTATCTCAGCAGCTGCTTCGCCCACACCGGAGAGGTACGTACCACCACCCTTCCCCTCTTGCTCCGCCCCCCCCCCCGCTCCTGCGTTCCTAGGGCTTCTGCCTTCATCTCTCCGCGACGCCAATTGTCGCCGATGTTGTTACGTTTTAATCTCGTGTTGATTGCAAAAACCCTAACAATGCAAAGTGATAGAACAAATAGGGATGAGGACCGAGGAGGTTGAGGAGAATTCGGGTGTATGCTGTCCTCTACTATTCTTGTGGGCTTCCGTGCCACGCCCCTTTCAATCTTCTTTCTATGTTGTACATTCTGAAACCCCCCACTTTCACAAGAGAGAGTGATTTGTCGCCAGTAGTTGCTTTTGAGAATGAAACGGGAAAAGGCATTATTTGGCTCCAACAAGCATATAGTTATTATTATCCTGAGTGAAGGGTGGGATTATGCAGAGTTTAGTGCAATCTGTTGCTTCGTGCATAGTGCGCGCAGGGAAAATTAACTTGAGGGCGGATTTTTCCCCCTTTTTTTCCGTCTCTGCATTGTATCGCCAATTTTACTTATTTTATAGAGCATATTCAGGGACCTGCATCATTATTGCTGATTTAGTTATCAATAAGATATCGGGAAAGTTTTTCGCTCATTGGAGAAAATTTGTTAAAAGTGAGTTTTGCATCCTACCTGAACAACAATAGCTTTTCTCGGCAATTTCTTCCACTCCCCCGCTCCTCCTCCTAAGCATGGTGTGTTAGTGGTGGGTCGTCTAATTCGGTCAGACACTGCATTGTGTGCCTAGGGCCGGGTTAGTAGTGATTTATCAATCCATCATTCCCTAAGAAATGGATTCGACTTTGAATAGTTTTGTCTTCTTTAATCTTTTAGGGCCTGTTTGTTTGCGGGTTTGTCGGGTGGATATTTCAACCGACGAGAGAGAAAATGCTGATGGGCCCCGCCTCCCTCTCACACTCATTCACGTTAACCGGGGTCGAGTAAGTTAACCCCAATCGGTTAGCAAACAGGGCCTTAGAAAATGAATCCTTGGTGGGTGACAGTGATTGTGTTGTGTTGTCGTTGGTCTTGGTGTTCAGAGGTTGGAGAGATTATCTTTTGGTGTGGTTGAAGTGGGTAGTGCACAGTATGTATTTGTATGCATGTATACACACACACAGATTATATGTATGCATTTTGAACATATGTTCCAGCCTTGACATCGTCCCAGTGTTCCTCACGGCCTTATTGCATTGGAGCATACACATCTGATGTTCATTGGTTCATGAATGCATGGTGCCAGTGAAGTTTGAGGTCTGGATACTTTTACCATCTTATGTACTTTGAACTCTGTTACTTTCCCTGATGGTTAATGTTTAGAACACGAGGAAATGCTAGGGCTCTTTATTGTAGCCATAGATCATGGGAATGCTTATTCATATATTTCCAGGAAACATATAGACTAGTGATTGTCCAAACTTCAAGGCTAGATGGGCTCTTGATTAGATCTTCCCCTTTGACATGCTATCTTGAGGTCTATGTCTCTATTCTTATCTGATATCACTTCAAATCACATCCTTTAGCGGCCGTTAGGGTACTTATTATGCTGTTTCAGTGGATAGCATATTCCATTTATTAGATTATCACTTGGTTGCTTATGCTGTTGTTACTTTGGTGTTACTTATTTTACTAATCTCTTTGTAAACCATTGAAGTAGGTAATTGTGCCTTTTTAATGAGAGAATATTATGATTATTAATGTGCATTCTTCTATTGATATTGAGTGGGTCATGTGTTGAAATATTTGAGATTATGCTATTCGCCTTTTTTTGGCTTTGATTATCTCATGCTGGATTTTCATTTTAGGTGGGACAGGTATACAATGGACAGATTAATCCACCACCATCCCTTTCTTTTTTGGAAGGTGACCACCATATGGCCATGATTCATTAAAGAGAAAAAAATGAGGAGCAATATGAGAAAATACATGTCGAAGACACATGGACGGAGATTTCTACCAAGATAGTAGGATCAATGTCCCCCACCCAGCATATGCCTATGTAAAATTAGGACCGCATGTAAACTTAGGACCCAATTACATAGCGAGTTTTTTTTTCTAGTCATGGACACCAATTCTTGACCCATGTACACCAAAATTTTAGTCATGTAGGCACTGGAAATAATTCTGGATAATGATAGAGGGTTAATTAAGCTCTTTTTTGGCACCCCAACCCCTTTCTTTATGGTGACTGGTGAGAAGTATGTATCTCATTGTTCGAGATGATCTATGTTATTTCTCATCCGTGGTCTAGAGTTTGCATAAAAGGCAGTGGTGCATGACTGCTCAAGCTTCTTATTTTCTTTTGTTGTGTATCAATCATGTCTTTATTATTTTGATTCGTTTTTATCTGTATGTAGGTTGTTTCAATAAAGATAATACGTAACAGGGTGACTGGGCAGCCCGAGGGATATGGATTTGTGGAGTTTGTGTCCCATGCAGCTGCTGAAAGAATCCTGCAGACGTACAACGGAACACAGATGCCTGGAACAGAGCAAACTTTTAGGTTGAATTGGGCCTCCTTTGGCATGGAAAAGCGTCCTGATGCTGGACCAGAGCACTCTATCTTTGTGGGTGACTTGGCACCTGACGTCACAGACTACTTGTTGCAAGAGACCTTCAGAGCTCAGTATCCTTCAGTCAGAGGTGCAAAGGTTGTGACTGATCCTAATACTGGGCGGTCAAAGGGTTATGGATTTGTTAAATTTTCTGATGAGATTGAAAGAAACCGTGCCATGACAGAAATGAATGGAGTTTATTGCTCCACGAGGCCTATGCGGATTAGTGCAGCCACGCCAAAAAAGACAACTGGGTTTCAGCAACAGTTCCATGCTGCCAAAGGTAATTATCTTTCTTTAATTCCATCGCCAGATGCACAAATGTCATAATTCTGTTATGACAGAGATAAGTGGCAACATCCCTTCTGGATTTAGAGGTTATGAGGAAGTTGATTGGCTGAAGGACATTATACCTTCTCTTCATCAGGAATTGAAAAGTAGATTTTGGAATAGGACATACCTGCTTTGGTTCCAACACTGGCTTTGGCCAAGAACCAGCCAGGTCTGGTCATTTATTGCCCATTGGAACTAGACTGGTTCCAGCTGATTTTAATCTAGTTCTGATCCAATTCACCTGGTTTTAGTACTATGCTCTTCAGTCCTGGTGAATGGCAGACTATGCGATGCTTTACTAGTTTTGGGAGGATAAGGCAACACATCCTTGTGTACCCTTTGTTGTTTCTTTAAATGGCTCAGGTGCTGGGTGTATTTGGAAAAGGTGACTGAAACATGGTAGCTTAGCTGATTTTAAGGGACTTGGTGAAGGTCTGACAATTTGAGTATCTGGTGACAGAGTTACAGTTGGTTGTGTTATTCTTTGTTCTTTTCTAAACTTTTTGCTGCCAAAATAAGAATGTCTGAATATTGCATAAGTATTCTTAAATTTCAAATTCAGACTTTTGTATGAGGCTTGTGAAAGACATAAGATGGAGTGTTCTCACTGTTGGGGATTTTTTAGAGTATGCAAACTATACTGCCTGTCTGTAAGTAGTTATGTTCTCAAAATGTGTTTGATTGGCTCCCCTCAGATTTGTCATCAATATTCCTAGATTTCGGAGCCATAAAGCCAAGGTCTGTGCTTCCTTTCTATTCTGTTTGGGCCTGTTTGATAGCGGGTTAGGGTGGGGGAGCGGATGAGAGAGAGTCGGTGGGCCCCACCGCTCTCCTCACACACAGGGAGTCGGTTAGCACAACCGACCCCCAGGGGTCGCTTGTGCTAACCCTGCCCGGTTAGCAAAGCGGCCCTTTATATATTCTGTTGCACCATCGTCAACCATGTTACTTATGGTTGTGGTCTTCTGCTGTTCATTTGTGAAAGTCCTCTAAAATGTTTTTATCTTGCAGCTGTATATCCAGCAACATATGTCACACCACAGGTGCAGCCAGTTCCACCAGATGGCGATATAACGAACACAACGGTGAGTTATTCCCTAACTTGATCATTTCTCTTGAGGATGTAACAGGTGTTATTATCATTATTATTACTAATGCAGCTGCTACTACTACTACTACTATTTTCAGATATTTGTTGGTGGCTTGGATCCCAATGTCACAGAGGAAGAACTGGGGCAGATTTTTGCACAATTTGGTGAGCTTATTTCTGTCAAAATACCACAAGGCAAAGGATGCGGTTTTGTCCAATTTTGCATAAGGTATGTTAACAATTAGATTAGCCCGTATTTTCCTCGTATGGGACTTGTCAAGATTATGCAGAGGTGACAAACATGTATTGCTATATGTTTATCATCTATTCTTTTTTTCCCCGAACGAATGATATATCATTTATTCCTTTGACCACAGAGCTTTATGTGACTTCCATTTCTTCCTGAAATGTGAGGACTTTTGCATATAAAACATCAAAGATATAACTAACCGAAGGTGAAAAAAGATGAAACCTTTCTGCTGTTGTAGTCAGCCTTGAGAATCCCTTTTGGGTCCAGTCCAAGTTGATTAATCACGGGGCTTGGATAGTAAGTTGTGGATTGCACGCAACCCTAAGCTTTAGGTGGATACCCCATCTTTTTCTTAGCCGCCAGCCACAAGCAAGGCCCTTTTAGCGTTTCCCGCCCGGTAGTCTTTATCCAATAGATGATATGACCTAATGACTAAATGTTCTAATTTCATTAGTAGTTTTGAAATATGTATATATTTTTAAACTTATATTTTCTTATCTTCTTCTTCTCCAACTTCCATATGGACTGAGTTAATGGTTTCAGTAAAAGTATTCTTGTCCACATTCAATCTCAAGACAGAGTGAGCATATATATGCTTGTGATATGGATAACAATTGGCATCCAATGGGTCAACTTCTTTGCATCTTCATTCCCTGTGGCACCCGCAGAAGACTTTGCAGCTTCTAAGACAGTGGTGGGACTGGAGCACTATGTGTAGCGTTCTTCACCTTTGGATGAATGCTGTGAACTACAAAAGATAGATGCCAGAGAAGAGAAGCACCTCTGCTTTCCTTTGTTTCTGGATTATACTTTGATGACATTTTGGGAAATTTGCAAAATTTTATTGAACGTCTCTTGTCACTGACAAGCATGATTTAATGGAACCTGTGAAGTATTTCTTGTGGGGGAGGTGGGCTTAGGTTAAAGCAAGCATGAGGATCATGGATGCAGGTCCTAGCCTGGCCAAAAACCTCAGGGCGTGTTTGTTAACCGGGCACGGTTAGCGCATCTGCGAGTGAGAGAGCGGTGGGGCTCACACCGCTCTCTCTCATCGGATGCGCTAAGCTGTTAACCTAATCGGTTAACAAACACGCCCTCAAAGAATGTTATACTATGTTGGCTCAAGCCTGCATGGTAACTCTGTCACTCCAGAATTAAGTATCTCACTTTATTTAGCGCCCCCCCCCCCCCCCCCCCCCAAAAAAAAAAAAAAAAGGAGGAGAAAAGGGGGGAAAAAGTGTCTTTCTGAACTATGACTGTTTAGAGTTAGTTACCATCTGAGTTATCTCTTATTTTTTCTATTTTCTTGGTGCCTGTCAGAACATTTTTTCTTTTAATTGGATGCCAGCTGTACTTTCTTTTATTGAATATAACTTTTGCTTGACCTTTAAGGGCATCTGCTGAAGAAGCCATTCAGAGGGTGCATGGGACAATGATTGGCCAACAAATGGTTCGTCTTTCATGGGGTAGAAGCCCAGAAAATAAGCAGGTATTGCATTTGAAGATAAAAATCCGGTTTGCTTTGTTACAGATAATGATGCTTCAATCTATTCCTTCGGTCATGATTTGCGGTTATCTTTGATTAGTCTGAGAATAATGACATTTTATAATGTCAAGAAAAAAGAAATTAACAGTGCTGAACTAACTACTTTGATTCTTCCTCTCAAACAGATAAACAAGCTGCTATAGTAAAGGGGGCATTGATAACTTCTAGCAATTCTTTTTTTCCCCTACTCTTCTGGAACAAATAAAGTTACTAGATAAAACAGTCATCAGATATTTTGAATGTTTAATGTGTGAACAGCATCTATCTGAGATCGGGTCATGCCACCCAATTACATCCTCTTCAACAACCACACAAACTCATTGAGGTGAGTTAGTTTGGTTGTATAAATGAGAGAACTATTAGTTTATGGTACCGGCATTGCGGCAGCAATTCCTTTATTCCAAGTGACAGTTTTAATGCTTCATGTACTACCATATAAAAAGGACTGAAAGAATATTCCTTCAATTCGATCTGCCAACAAGAATTCTCAACCATTAGATTTCAGGTTTTGACCACAGACATTGGTTTGTTTAAAGAAAGTATTTTTCCTTCACCTTCATCCATTTATGCTATCTCTGTCTCTCTTCTCTTTCCCATTGAAAAGAAATTAAAGAGGGCACCTCTCTCTCTCTCTCTCTCTCTCTATATATATATATATATATATCTGTGTGTGTGTGTGTGTGTGTGTGTGTGTACATATAGATATAGGTAGAGAGACATTGAAACAACATTAAACAGAAGAGTTCTCTCTTTACTCTCCCACTTTCCCTTCTGCCATATGAGAGGAACTTGCCCTTCCCTATTTACCTTGTCTAAAACTTTGACTAATCCATGACGTAAAGATGCATTTTTATAATTATATTAGAGAGATAGATGTTAGTACTTTTGTAATAATAAATAATAATAAGGATGCAAAACAAAAGATGGGACGAGAACTAATGATTAAGTAGAAACTAGAAACTGAATGCCTCACTACCCACAGGGCCAACCGGCCAGGTCTTGGACCACAGGCCTGGTGCACGTGTACGGGCTCTCTAGGCTGAGGGCAACCCCCCCATGTCGCAAGGCATCTGCTCAGTAGGTACCCTGTGCATGCATGTATTAAGAGAAAAAGGGGTCCCGTAACTGGCCCACCATTCTTTTCTTTCAATTAGAGCCACCTGGTCCATTTTAATGGGAACGACCCTCTTGATCAAAAGGGGCTCGCCTTCATGACAGGCTTCTTTTCCAGAGGGAACCCCCTTGGTTGGATGGCCCCAAAGAGTCAAAATTTTATAGTTGGTGTATCCAGATATATCTGGCAATAACCCGATTCCGGACGTTATCCAATATACAATATCCACCCTGTATCTGATTGATAAATGGAATGGGTACAGATTATCTGATTAACATAATTGGATGGTCATGAAGAATTAATGTCTGCTCTATTTTCAGTCCTATACTCCTATGCAGAAGTAATATTATGTCGCTGTGGTTTTTAATGAAATTACCCTTATTCCTTTTTTCTCTCTCTCTCTTTTGGGAGTGGGAGCTTCTTCCACTTCTTGTGTTTGCTTTTATCAGTTAATTTTATATTTTTATGCAGTGGTTCCACATAGATTGTCCATTTTTATTGAAGGAGAAGAGTAAAAAAAATGCTGTCTTCCATGAGTAATATCGATGCTTGCTGTCCTTATAATTAGAACGTATGTCCAATGCATTCTCTGGATGCAAGTTTTCTTACTGTTCTCCTATGGTCACAGGATCCATCTGCTATGTGGGGCCAGCAAGCAGACCCCAGTCAATGGGCCAGTGCTTATTATGGCTACGGACAAGGTTATGATGCCTATGCATATGGGGCTTCTCAAGATCCATCTTTCTATGCATATGGTGCCTATGCAGGATATGGTCAATACCCTCAACAGGCAAGCGTATCTTTTCTTTTCCAACTTGTCAAAGTTTGTCCTACTTCGGTTTTGCAATTCTTAAAGGTGTATGCATGCAGAACTCTACTGTTACCCTTTAGAACGAAAGATGGTGTGAAAAGATAATGTTCTCCTGCATAGTTCAGTATATGCTAGGGTTATGTGTTCGTTGTCTGTTAATAAGCATTGTATTTCTGAGAGAGCATTTTTATCCATGAAAAGTTTCCTTTGCTTCCTCCCCTCTTGGCTGATGTGACAGCAATTATGAAAATTGGAAGCCCATAGGCATGACAGTGTACAATGGAAGGTGGTTCTGTGGTAAATTTTCTGGAATTTCAGAGTCCAAATAAATGTTCTATTATTTGGCAGGATGCTAATTATTTCAGTAAGCACTCCTTTCCTATGATGAAACTTGACTGGACATACCTACCTATGTTCTGTAACATATAGGTCAGATTTTCCATCCATCTCTCTTGGGTAATGGGCTCAACGCCATGAGAAATTTCTAAAGGATGAGGGGATAGATGTCCAGCAAAGCTGATGCAATTATTGCAACTCCTGCTGGGTTGTAATCCAGTAGTTTCTCCATGCGCTTGCCAGAGGGAGGCAGCCATGTATACAAAATGTTATTCATATTCCTTTCCAACCACTGCCTACTAGAATGTTGTATTTCTTGGCTTGCTGTTCACCAAATAACCCAGATAATGATTTCAATAACATTAGGATCACTTGCTTGTGTTCTACAATTAGGAAGCTTGAGAACTTGGACATACATGCCACTCACCCCCCTCCAAAGCTTTTCATTCTGGTGGATAATGAATGAGGAGCTATTTTTGTTTAAAGTCTGATATATATTCATGACTTCTACATTGAAGAAATATTTGTGGATTAATTTTCCTTCATCTTTGTGGTTTAAACTAAAGGAAGGAGCAATGTGCCTGGATTTCAGCGTCACCTCACACGTGCATGAACCAAAGGTCTTTTTCAGATGCCCTTGTTGCAGCTAATGGTTCTTTGGGATAGGATGAGAGCTCATTGCCCAGGAAGGGTGCAGGGTTTTGCCCGCATATTTTCAGAAAAAAACAAAAACTTAGAGAAAAATGTTGGAACATTAGAATAGAATAGGAGACTTTGTACTTTTAATTTATGAAAATGAGTGTTGAGCTTCGCATGCTTTTTGTTAGGTAAGTCAATGTTAAGATTTACATATGGGATTTATTGATATGTTGTTATAACATGAATGATCAAACTTGGTACCCTGCTCTTGATGTGTGTTCATCAGGGTACTGACTTTGAGAAATAGACCTAGATTTTAGCTCCCTGATCAAGTCCATAAAAATGTCAAAAGTGCATATTCTTATGTGGAAATTAAATTTTAGGATAGATCATAGGATGTAAGTGCTTTTTCCTTTCTTGTTTTGGTGGCAGAGGAACTTCGCCTCTGCGCATCTCGCTGTACTTGCTCTCTTTAGTAATAAAAGTGATGGGACAACCACAATTTCTTCAGGGAAAAAAATGTAAATTCAGGTATCCTTGACAACACCTATATAGCAACTTAAAATCTTTATAATTTGAAGTACCGCAACATAATAGATCAGTAAGTTTTCCAACCTGCCTTGGTGTAGAACTTATATTCTTGAAAGCACCTTTGCGCACATCTCATGCCTTGATTGGCCATGATGCTCATCGTATGTTTTCCAACCTGCCCAGGGCAGAGATGTTGAGGGGTCGGTCAGAAGTCCTCCAGGTTTACCCCCAGTCGGAGTTTCTACATTCACGAAAAGATGTCCGTTCTTGCTTTGCCCAAATTAGCATTACCTTGGTTTCAGTCTTTCAGATCAGCATGAGAGTACTGAATATATCTGCTTAGCTACATACTTGAAGAGATGCCTGCTGAAGAACCAAAGCGAAAGTTTCTTTCTTTCTTTCTGATACTGCTTTCATCTTTTCTTTTTCCTCTCTCCAGGTTGATGGTGTGACAGACATGACAGCTATGGTGGCTGCAATGCCAGCTGCAGAACACAGAGAAGAAGCCGTTGATCCTTTGGCTATTCCAGATGTAGATAAGTTAGTTTTTCACCGTCCCTCTGGTAGGTTGTCTACCTGATTTACACTTTACGAGTATCTCACCCTGCATCTGTTATTTTCGATCTTTTCTGTTCAGGTTAAATGCAGCTTACATTGCTGTCCATGGAAACGCGATGGTTGGAAGGCCTCTGTGGTTAAGGAGTTTCACCTTATCTCAACAAACATAGCTGGCTTCATTCTCGTACTGTTAGTCATCTTTCAGTTGTGAATGTGATGGGTAACCTACCCACTGGAGAATAGGTTGGAAGCATGCTGCATCCTCAATGTAACTTAATGTCATGTCAGCTGATTGTGTCTTTTTATTTTTTTCCTTTTTAACTGGGGCAGTTTCCTTTTAATCATTCTCGCAGATTGGTGCATCTAAATCGGGTTCAACCTTCAAACTTCGTACAATCTTGTGAAAGGGAAGTGCGTACTAGCAATGCTCTGAAGTTTTCTGCTGAGCAGCTCCTCAAGGAAAGAAAGAATGGGGGTAATTAATCTAGATATTAATCATCTCCACGGTGTACCTTAGGATGTTGCACACCCTCGCTTCCTCAAGAAAACAAACGCTGCTTAATGTCTTCTATATTAATCATTCTTAAGTTCTATGTTAGCTAGGGTTGTGTTTGGAAACGCTTTTAGTAATCAGATTTTCCGGCAGTTAATCGAACAGAATGGATTAAGAATTATGCTAACACGTGCTTATAGTCTCATTTGTGTATTTTGTGCTACTATTAAGTTACTGTACTTTGAATTTACATTGACGCCCTGTACTTTTTAATCAAAAGTTTATAATCAAAATTGCCATCACTTATCCCTCTATCGAAACTTGGATTCTTGGATTCTTTTGAGATCACATGTCTAAAGGTTCCAGTAGGTTCAAGCAGACAATTATGTTTAACATTGCCTCCCTGAGCATTCCAGATGGATTTTTTTTTTGGAATATATATCGCTGTAAAGTTCTATGTTGTCAAATATATTTATTATTTAGATCTCTTGTCAAGAATATCCGTTAAATATCTAGAATGATTGTTATATCTTCGTCGTAACTGTGTGTTTACGAGTTAAATGTGAGTTAAAAAGTAGAATGATTAACTTCATCTTAGTTAACATTCTCTCTCTCTCTCTCTATCTGCGTGCCCAAATGTATCATGGTGGTGGCGACAATGATGGTGGCGGAGAAGGGGTCGATGGAGAGGGAGGATGGGAGGTAGGGGCATAGGGTGGAGGGGTATTCTTACGGGAGGGGGGGGGGGGGGGAGGGGGGCCGTAGAATTGGTGGGGGGGGGGGTATGTAACATTGGAAGGGGTGGGGTGTGGGGGGGGCCCACAGGGAGGGGGTGGGGTGTGGGGGGGGGGGCGCGGAGCAACATGGAGGGGGGGGGGGGGGTTCGTCGGAGGTGGGATGGGTGTCGGGAGCAGTTGGGTGTGGGGGGGGGGGCCGCAGAGAAACAGGGAATGTTCGTCGGAGGTGGGAGGGATGTCGGGAGTAGCAGGGGGGTGGACGTAGCGAAGGGAGGAGGGGGAGGGGGATTTGCCGGAGGTGGGGGGGGGGACCGGGAGTAGCTGGTTCGGGGATGGACCAGCAGGGGGTTGGGTTCGCTTGAGTTGGGAAGGAAGAGGGGGGGGGGGAGCAGCTGGGTGGGGGGTGGTTAACGATAAACCAAACAACCCTTAAGTGGGGCTGGTTTGTCTTGCGGCAGCTGATTAGCTCCATTGAACGTCTGGAAGTTGGAGATGCAGATGGTGTAGACGGCAGGTTCAAGGAAGATGATGTTGACAGAGATCATAATTAGGGTTTCATCAAACATCCGTCGCAGTGGCACCAAGAGTTGAGCTACATGTTCTTATCATATGGCTGTGACCTTTTTAAACTGCATGTCATATCGAAAAACAATCCAACAAAAAAAAACATAGCAAATAGTGGACAAATATCCTTAAGGAACGTCATGGTGTTTGTTCTGCCACATATAGATTGCTCACTTCTTTTCTTATTTATTGAATAAAAATGGGTATGCAAATCCACGATGAAAGATCTTAGGTGTTGGAACTGTTGATGTACACTTTAAGAAGGTTATTGAATGGAGAGTTAATAAGGCAGGTTCAGGAAGAATTGTATTTTGAATCACCATCCATTACCTGCTTAAAATGAATGAACCATGAATTACTTGGCTAAGTTCGCATTTGGGGGTATTGAACTATGGATTTTAGTAAATGATTAATAATAAAGAGTAATCAGAGTACATAACGTACGTGATCATTCAAGTGATCTCTGGTGGGGTTAAGGGGATAATCTTCACATGTGTAAGGGTTTTTAAGCGGGTGTTCGAAAGAAAGATAAGAGGGAAAATTGCTTATCTTATTTTTTGAAAGAAGATATAATTACTCATGTAATTACTTATCGATTCTTGAACCATCATCAGCTTAAACGTATACGTTTTATCCCAGGAAACTTTACGTGAGTGGCCTTAATAAAATCTTACGTACGTAAATCTCTCTTTAAATCATAATATCGTGAATCTCCTTCTTCGGTAGGAAAATATCAATTATATATTTTTTTAATATCATAAACATCCCTCTCATGATAACACAGTTTACGTATATACCCTTTCAAATAATATTGGAAAGTGAAATGGTGGCGGTTTTTTAATCTAAAAAACGATATTCACAATATTCTGTTCTCTAGGAGAATTTTTATACTGAAATAAATCCTCTTTATTTTACTCATGTAAAGCCCCTATCCTATAACAGACATATTTCAAAATTATGTTCCCTCGTCATAGTTAATATTCTTTTTTCCCTTTTATATAAAATTAAAACTTAATATGCATAAACTTTGATTATGAAGAGGAAATGGAATCATCTTCAAATTTGGATTGCATGCTGATCTTAATAGGAACTCAACTAGGGCCCCACATGCACAAGCCGGAAGATCAAACTGACAGCACCACACACATTGCCACCTGAATTCCCACATTGAGGACTAGTACTGTAGACAGAGAGGAGAGAGAGAGAGAGAGAGAGATACTGTAGACAGAGAGGAGAGAGGGAGAGAGAGAGAGAGAGAGAGAGGGGTAACATGAATCCTACCTACACCATGACGTACTTGGATGGGCATCCCCCACCACCAAATCCATGTGCTTGGATTCCCAGGCTGTCTCGTTGACATTGTGACTGCACTTCACTTCATTAAACACCCGATCAGTAAAGAATGTCAACTCGATGTCAATAATAATAATAATAATAATAATAATAATAATAATAATAATATCCACCTAAACTGAATAAAGAATGTCATGGCCCGCGCATCGCTGTGGAAAGTCAGTCGTCACCTACCGAACTAGAAGCTGAAGCAAGGGGGTTAAGCGTACACAACTTGCCTACCTCAACTCAAGCATGCTCACCTCGGATGTGACCCATCTGCAACTTCAAAAGTCAACCGTGCTGGAATTATATATATTTCATTGGATCTGTGCATAAGATTATGACATGGTGGACATGTTCCTCTGGGTGAATATTCGAAATTCCATTTTTAGCTAAGTTACTCGGCAAAGTTTAATGGACCGGACCCATGAAATATTCAGATCTTACCACCTACACAATCCGTTGCATCCAACTCAGTCTGTCGCATAATATTAAGTAAGAACTGTTATTATTCTCTCTGGGCCACTTTGATAAAGAGGTAAGATCATTTAGGGTGACTTAGTCGGGATGAAATGATTTTCTTTATGGTGGATTTCAAGGTTTAGAAAGAGATAGGGAGAAAGGGAAGAGAAGTGAAAAATCTCCAAAAGTTACTTAAAAGGTGCTTATTCTCTCTCTAAGGGATTTTGAAAAAATCCCTCCACTCTACATCCGTTCCAAACGCGTCAAAGAAGCACCTTTTAGGTAACTTTTGGAGATTTTTCACTTTTATTCCCTTTCTCCTTATCTCTCTCTAAACCTCGAAATCCACCGTAAAGAAAAGCTGATGGGACATTGGGATATTTGGAAAATTTTTTGAAAAAGTAGGGATTCTAACGATCGGAGAGTTCAAAATCCCTCCCCTACATCCTTTTCAAACGCGCCCTAAGACATTTGGAAAAGTTTCTGGAGGAGGAGGAATTCTAATGATTGGAGAGCTCAAAATCCCTCTCCTCGATCGTTTTCAAACGCACCCTAAGTAGAAGCTGCTATTATTCTCTCGGAGTCACTTTGATATAAATCCGTTTAAGGTGACTTACTCGGGACGAAATGACTTATTCTTATTTAAGTTTTTTTTCTTAATCAGAGTTAGTTAGAGATAAATTTAAAATTTTTAAATCCAACTAAAAAAATAAAATAAATCACTTACAGTGAGTTAGGGGGTGAACCACCCAGTGCTCGGAACTCACCACCTTTATCAAAGTGACCCTCCATGATATGATCATATTCAAGTTGGCCCACTTAATCTTGCAATTGTTGTATAGATATATACTTGTCGTAGCATGATGCTTGTACCCATCACGGTCTTGGTCAGCTTTTTAGTTATATCTTAAAATTCAGGTTCCTTAGAGGATGAAGGAACGCCAAATACTTCATTCATGTGATAAATATAAAGTTTTAAGAGAGATCTTGTAGTGCCACTTTCTTTGCTTCTTCTTATCTCTACTATTTGATTATGAGGTTTGACGGCTGAAATGAGTTTAGGAGTACTGAACTTAAAAGCTAATACTTCTCTATCATTTAGTTTAAAAATCAGATGTCTGGAAAGAATGCGACAGAGATAAATGATAAAACGATGTGACAACTCAAAATTTGAAAATTTGACACAAACGAGGAAAAAAACATTCTCACATAATCAGATGTGTATCTGCACAAATTCGTCTTTTGCAATGACATTTGTGAAATTTGAGTCTCAGACAAGTGTCCATCGACTAAAAGTCCACAACTTTAATGTCTTGTTGTGAAATGTGCCGGCAAATGTGTGTGGAATCGACATCTTCTCGGTAAAGAGAACAGGGGAAAAAGAGGCAGAAGAAGAAACGGGTGCTTTTTAAATTTTCCCCAAAAGAGGCGGTGGGGTGAGCTGACCCCCTGTCCGAGGAAGGTGTCCCCACCCGCTTTGGAGCCGCGAGCTTTCATTGATGGCGGAATTGTCCCGCCGTGAAGCTCTTCCTCGTTCAAAGAGTTCAAACGGCGAACCGTCGAGGTGGGCCAGAGCCCTTTGGCGGCTTCCTTCCCCGCACACACACCCCCCCCCCCCCCTCGCTTCACCCGGAGTCCTCCTTCATTCCCAGTTGAGCGTGTGTACATGATTTATTAAATTATTTGTGAAATTCTCACCAACCGGCCGCCGTCCATGATCCTCCAATCTCACCCTCTCCCATATTCCTATAATCAATCTTTGAATAGCCTCCTCTGGGTTGTTCTTCCTCCTCCTGCTTCTCTTCTCCCGGAACATGTGCCCATGTGATTGCCCGGTTCTGTGACGGAGGATGCTGTCTGGATCCACATGAGGTCATGTCCCTCTCTCTCCTTTCTTCTCATTTTTTTTTCTCTTTCTTGTGGGCTTCTCGTCAGAGCTCCGGGATGCTTGTCCAATTTGGTGAGTGCCCATGTCGAGATTCCGATGAATTCCGAGTCTCGTTCGGATTTTTTTTTTCATGGGGTGTCGTCCGTTACGGCGAAGGCCATAAAAGTGTGACTTTTTTGATGTGGGTATCTGTTACTTTCTGGAGTTCAGCATCCGGATTTGTCGATTCTTGAAGCCTTCGTGTGAAAGAAATCTTGCTTGTTCTTCTTTCTTATGGCAGGTCTTGCGTGTGATAGATGACCCTGGGCCATCAGAGATCACATTTTGATGGTGTTCTAAGGTCCCCATGACTACAATCATGGAGTCGATCATGTAGGAGCTGGTCGTATGCTGTTTAGAAGCTTCATGCGAGGATGTTTTCCTTCCAGACCTGGAAATGCTCATGGTCTCTGGTGGCCAGCGTTGCTTCTCTGTTGCTGCTAGTTTCAGTGGTTCATATATTCTTGTCCCCGTTCGGGCCACCTTCACTCGACTACCTCAGCACCCGACAAATACAAAATTCTTGTTCCCCTGTCAATGGATCAGTTGGAGGGAATGAGGTTGACCGTGGGCTTGGGAATTCTCAGCCGGATCTTGATCTCAATGCACGGTTTCCTGCCGACGGTCTTGGAGCTGTAGACCACCGAGGTGCACCTTGGAAGGCTGAGATTGGTAGATGGTTTGCAGGTTGTGGTGCTGTTTCTGTGCCTGTTGATATTGTCGAGGTAGGAGTTCTTCATTTATCTGGGAGTTGACTTGTTTCTGGTTCTTTTGGACTTTTGGTCTAAAGTCAATTATGTTCAAACTACTTGAGCACATGATTTTAGCGTTTGCCCGAAGCTTTTACCTCTTTGGTTCGATATAATGTTACAAAATGGAGTAGGGTGTGTTCTCTTTTGTGGCTGATTGTATGTCTCTGATTCATGCAATTGACTGAGTCCTTGTTTTTCGTGATTTTGATAGGGTATAGGCAGCACACGTTGTAGGTATGATTGCAATGGCCAGGGCATTTGTAACCAGGAACTAGGGCAATGCAGATGCTTTCATGGATATGCTGGTCAGTATAAGATCTGTGTTTGTTTATAACTTTATATCATAGATATAAATAAGTTCAGGGTCCTACAAAATTGGTGCAAGATTTTATCTTTGTTGCATAGACTTCCTGTTTTTGTGTTTATGCAAAGAAAGCTGTCATGTCCTTAGAAGCACGGAGTGGCCGAGTGGTTATGGGGGTGGTAATGAGAACAAGATGGCAGTGGGGTATATTCTGGTCTACCATTCAATTTTTCTATGGGAATAGAAGTGGGAAGAGGGGGTGGGAGTGCTTCCGGGAGCAGGAACAATGGCAAAATGAGTTAAATTTGCCCCCAAGATCATGTCTATGTGTTTGGAATCGCCTAGTGAGTGATTCCAATGATGAGAATCACATCACCAAATGAGTCTTAGGGCCCTCGGTTTTCCAATTGTCCTATTTTAGACTGGAAGGGAGGGAAAGACTCAGCAGCAGATTGCCATTTTTTTCCCTCTTATCCTGGTGTGAGCTTTGGGAGAAAAAAGTCGATTTCTACCTTTTGTTTCCCATAATAGCCAAACACAAGTTCAATCATACTAATGATAAATCTTATATGTCTGGCACTGTCCTGAAAGATCGGATTTCAGAAAATAATTACGAAATGAATGCTTTTCCAAACGTTGACTTAAAGCTTTTCCTTTTTGCTTTCCCTTTCCCTTTTGAAAGTGTAGTTCCAGATATTCACAAAGTAAAAAGTAAAATCTGTAGAGCTGTGAAAGGGAACAGAGCGCTTTCCGCAAAAAATCACCTGCTATACAAAAATCCCCATCCCAAAAGGAAAGTCTTCCCCTATACAAAACAGGGTCACACCAAGGTGGTAGGACACACAAACACTAGATACATAGATTCCCCAAAATGGAAGAATTGTGCCCCTCCTCCCTACACAAAAGCCTAGCAAATTCACCAACTTGATCACACACAAAGATGGCGACCTTCTTACGTAGTCTAATTTGCCTATCAAATATCCCACCATTCTTTTGCCTCCGACTAGCCTACAATGTCATATGGAGAATCAACCACCAGTTCTTTTCATCTTCCTTTAGATACATTAATTTCATACCACGAAATTCTAGCCACCTTGTCCGGGAAGTAATAGCCAATGCCAATCTTTTGTGGAGTCTGTATTCATATGTTTGCTGAGGAGCAACGAAGGAAATAAATGAACCAATGGTTCCTCTTCCTTCATTCATAATCAGTTTCTTCTCCTGATTTACTCCAAAAACAGCACAGGATGGTCACAGGCTGACAGACTACCATGCGAGATTTTCTGCACGAAGATCTTGACCTTCAACATTGCTTTAAGTGGCCAAAGTTGAGATGCTGCTGGATGGTTGTTTTATTGTTTAGTAATTTGGTCAGCTTCTCAGTGGTAGAGGCTCCACTCTCTTGTCAATGAATCTAAGATTAAGCTTGCAGGTTACTAGAGTATGAAGATAATAAGCAAGGTACTTGTCAGATATGAAGCTATTCCAAAGCTCATGCTAGCAGCACAAGAGGCGAAGCATGATCAGGAATACATTAACTTTGATGTTTAATGTAAATATTACTGAAATATCTCATAGGTTCATCTTCAATAAGAATACCATTTCCCCTTAACTGTAGATGTATGATAACCAAAGTGTGATGAAAGTTTTATTCTTACCCTTTGATGGCTGTTTTTTTTTTCTTTGTTGAAATTTCCTTTTAGTTGGGAAAGAACACAAAGATGGAATTTCCTCTTGGAAGGTAAACCAGGAAAGTTTATATTTTTCACTACCTGACCAAGTGATTCCCCAACCCAAATAGCATCTGGTCACCAAGCAATTTCTTTTCCAATGTATGAATATAGACCCAAGAGCCACCTTCCAAAAACAATATAGGCCCAAGAGCATCATGATATAGAGGCGCTGTGAGCTACCATTATTTTGCTCTAATTGGTGTTTTATCATCTTATTTTTTTTGTATAATAATGCTTTGTTGAGTCTGTCCTATATTTTGCAGGACTAATCAGTTTTTAGTGCTACATCATGCACTGAACTCACTAGAATATCAAATTACATGAAAAATATAATTTGCCAAATATGTGTGTCTTTTGCCCTAGTTAATTCTGCAGAATCGCACAAGTTATGAAGATGCTTTGTCAGGCTATAAGGGAACCTTGGAAAAGTTCGAAGGTTCATTATGTAGCTCAATATATAAAAAAAAGATATTCATATTTTGGATGTATGAAGGGCTGGCAAACAGTATACCAGATTCCTTTATTTTTCAGTCTCTTAGACACTTTTATCTACTGTGAAATGAGGCTTAGGATTTTATTTCTGAATGAAATAATGAAACATGAATATAGTTTATTATTTTTGTTAAAAAGGGGATGGATGCTCTGAGAAGCTGCAGCTGGAATGCAATCTCCCAGGGTCCCCTGATCAACCTTATGGGCCTTGGGTTGTTTCAATCTGTCCTGCTTACTGTGATAAAACTCGAGCTATGTGCTTTTGTGGACAAGGAACTGCATACCCAAATCGTCCTGTTGCTGAAGCATGTGGATTCAAAATAAAGTAAGATGGCCAGGCCCCCGCATCTCTTTTTATGTCATGTCGTGAGCTACAGGTCTATGACTTCCAATGCACATTTTAACTTGAATTTAATTTTGTATTGCACTGATGTCTTGGAACATGAATCTATTTCAGTTTGCCTTCTGAGCCCGATGGACCTAAGCTGTCAGATTGGACAAAAGATGATCTTGAGAATATATTTACAACCAACAGTAGCAAAAATGGATGGTGCAATGTGGACCCAAAGGAAGCATATGCCTCCAAGGTTAAGTTTAAGAAGGAATGCGACTGTAAATATGATTGCCTTTCAGGAGAGTTTTGCGAGATTCCTACAACATGTAGCTGTGTG
The DNA here is from genome assembly GCA_022559845.1 of Amorphophallus konjac. NCBI lineage: Eukaryota > Viridiplantae > Streptophyta > Magnoliopsida > Alismatales > Araceae > Amorphophallus > Amorphophallus konjac. The sequence goes on from CM040122.1 coordinate 467,780,023, forward strand.
AACCAGTGCTCCAGACATGGACATTGTCGTGGTGGTTTCTGTCAGGTATCTAGCTAAAAAATGCTATAATTCTTACTCTTCCCATGAAATATTTTGCCACGCAGGGAAGGTTCCAGGTGCTCGTTTGGACCACTTATGTAGGTCCCCCTCCTGATGATTTTTTTGGGGCTTCAACAGCCTTCCACTGGAAGTACTATCTTGTCTGCAGATCTACCTTTTATAGGTTATAGCACAAAAAAGAGTAGATTAGAAGTAGGTTGGCAGTACCAGAATGATAGGTTGTTTACTTCCGTATGCTATGCCTTTCCAAGTCGTAAGCCAGTACCAGAATGATGGAGACAAAGTTTCATGGTGATGATAGTCATTCTTGGCATTAATTCTGCCATGCTTTTGCAATTCTCATCAGGATCAAAAATAGATATCAATTGCTCAGATAGTGTTTGGTTTACAAGAGGAGAGGCTCCTCTGTTTTTTCTGCAGACCATTGTGCATAACTAGTTAATATATGCCTAGAGGATTTTAGCAACATCCTCTGGTTCAAATGATTAATGTGGGATATAGTTGTTTCCCAAAACAATCAAAATAACTGTGTTCCAGTAAAACAGTTGAACGATTCAACTCTATAACATTATGTTCAGTAGTGATCAAGAACATGTGAATTTCATATGATTGCTATCATGAGACATGTGTTTGAGCATCTAACTCTTTCCTTACAGCTAGACCACTATAAGATCATCTAGAATTGGTGGTCAAAGTATAATCAACTGAACTGTCATTCTATTTTCTTTTTCACAGTGTGAAAGTGGTTGGTATGGAATAGATTGCAGCATCCCATCAGTTTCGTCACCTATACAGGAATGGCCCAAGTGGCTTCGACCCTCTACAGTTGATGTGCCTGACAGTTCTGAATTAAGAAGGGGTCTTGTGAATATGAAAGCTCACGTCAGGAAGAAAAGGCCTCTTATCTATGTTTATGATCTACCACCAGAGTTTGACAGTCACCTTCTTGAGGTCAGCTTTGGAAACTCTAGAATCTAGTTCTAAGCACACTGGCAACATTTAACATTATTTAGATTACTACTAATTGCAGGGGCGGCATTTCAAATTTGAATGCGTAAACAGGATTTACACAGATCAGAACAAAACCTTGTGGACAGATCAACTTTATGGCTCACAGGTGCCACTTCTCCAATTACCAGGATGTGTTGCTGTCTCATATTACAAAAATACGGCTAAACATTTTTATATATCTCTATTTTGAAGATTGCCCTGTATGAAAGCATCTTAGCAAGTCCTCACAGAACGCTGAATGGTGAAGAAGCTGACTATTTCTATGTTCCTGTCCTTGATGCATGCTTGATCACACGTGCAGATGATGCACCCCATTTGAGCATGAGGGTATCATCATTAAACATCCACCATATGACCTGATATCATTTTCTTCTTCTGTTGGAGATTACCTCCTTACCAATTTTGAGTGCACGGTAAATGTAGCATGAAAGATGGAAACCTTTAACACCAAAAATCTGTCTCTAATTTCAGGAACACATGGGTTTGAGGAGCACCTTAACACTGGATTTTTACAAGAAGGCATATGAACATATTGTTGAGCATTATCCTTACTGGAACCTCACATCTGGGAGAGACCATATCTGGGTATATCTAGACCATCAAAACGGATATAATGAACCTTTTTAGACAAACTTTGTGTGTAAAGTGTAAACTGATTTGCTCATTCCCCTAATGTTGTGTTTGTTTCAATATGTAGTTTTTATCCTGGGATGAAGGTGCTTGCTATGCACCTAAAGAGATCTGGAATAGCATGATGTTAGTTCACTGGGGAAACACAAACTCAAAACACAATCATTCAACAACTGCTTATTGGGCAGATAACTGGGACCATATCCCTTCTAGTAAAAGGGGGGACCATCCATGCTTCGACCCAGAAAAGGATCTTGTCCTTCCAGCATGGAAACGGCCTAATCCAGGGGCTTTGTGGTTGAAGCTCTGGGCCAGGTCTGGTGAATTTTTATTTTCTTTTCATTTGTATCTTATCATGAGAAAATTGAAAAGAAGTTCCTAAGATAAGATCTTTGTGATTTGATCATCTACAATCTGTTTTCAGACCCCGAAAGGAACGCACAACACTTTTCTATTTCAATGGCAATTTAGGGCCTGCATATGCAAATGGCCGACCTGAAGCTACGTATGTAATAACCTAGAAAAGATGCAAACTCTGGGTTGAAGCATCACTTGCAATATTCCTTACCTTGTCCTTCAATTGTTCAGGTATAGTATGGGGATTAGGCAAAAGCTGGCAGACGAGTTTGGTTCAACTCCTAATAAGGAGGGCAAGCTAGGGAGACAGTACGCAAAAGATGTCATTGTAACACCAGAACGTTCCGTTAATTACTACGATGAGTTAGCTAGCTCAGTATTTTGTGGGGTTTTTCCTGGAGATGGTTGGAGTGGACGCATGGAAGATAGCATCCTTCAAGGATGCATACCAGTGGTGATTCAGGTGAACAGTTGCTTCATTTTTGTGTTCCTTCTCTCTCTCTCTCTCTCTCAAAGATATTCAGATTCTGGAAAGCCAAACTAGAAGTTCTTCAATAATTTCATGCTTCACCCAAAGTCAGCCACTATATTGACTTTCAAATATGATTCATGCACCATGTGGCTGAACAATGTGATGCACAATCAATCAGCCATAAGCCTACTTAACAGTGACACCAAACCTGTCAACAATATATCTTAAGACCATGTCTGTGTTGTTAATTATGAGAAGCCTGACATTTTCAGGAAGCCCACCTTGTGTTTCTCCATGGTTCCTAACTATTCCTATGCAGGACGGTATTTTTCTACCATATGAGAATGTACTTAACTACCAAAGTTTTGCTGTTCGAATTAGAGAAGATGAGATCACAAACCTGACACAGATTCTCCGGGTAATTTTATTATTCTTTTGTTGAAGTTTTGATACAGGTGAAAAAAAGGGGGGGCTAAGTCTTGTGGTTGCTCACTTGCTCTTCAGGGCATTAATGAGACTATGATAGAAATGATGCTGGGGAATGTAAGAATGATCTGGCAAAGGTTCTTGTATCGTGATTCTGTTTTACTAGAGGCTGAGCGACAAAAGAAAATTTTTGGTAAGATGGAAGATTGGGCAGTTGAGTACTCAAAACTTGGGGAAGAAGATGACGTTTTCTCCACATTTATACAGGTAGCTTTCCAGCCTAAAATTTCACCTTATCTAAACATCTCCCCTTCATTTCTGAACTTACTGCTGTCTTATACAGTAACATTTGGAAAGAGACCATCAACCTGGTATATTAAGCATAATGTCAAATGTCATTATTGTGAAACATGTGCACCTAGCAGTTTCTGTTGAACTGCAATTTTTTAAGACACCACAAGGATCTTGTGAACAAAGAAATGCATGTTCCTAAGAATCAACAGCTTACTGGTTATTATGCTTTTACACATCATGGTTCACACTTCACAAGAGACTTATAGGTCCTCATATCACAGATGCTTCTTAAATACTCTGCTTGCCTGGCACCATATTTATTTTAATTTGTCATTAGTTGCATTTTGTAGCAATAAACACAAATAAAAATGTTGGCTGTAAGTTCCCACAAAATAGGTATTTCCTAGTTGCATGTTGACGACCAAATAGTCTACAGTTGTTTTGTTATGAAAGTCTTCTTAATGATTCATTAGGCAGATGCTTGTAGATTAAGAACACACTAGTCCGTATCCAGTCCGTATATTTAACTTCATGGAAATATGCCCTTAAGATTTCGGGATTCTTACAAAACTTTCAGGCTCACAGGGCCATAATTTTAACTGGAATGGTCGAAATGGCTTCAGCATAACTGACTGATTTGCGTGTTATATCTAATGACATATCAAAATGTCAAGTGCTGGATGGCAGACAGTTGAAGCCATTCTCCACCTGTCTACAATCCCCTTAGTATGGGTATCATCTCCATTCCTTCTGTCATATGCCATTTGTGATCCCCCCTCCTGCACATATCTTTTGCCTACAAAGCATGGTAGTCAATACCCAAAGATCAAGCCCCGTTTGGTGGGGTGGGGTGGTAAGAGTAACCAGAGGTTGTAATTTTAGGTTCACACAAGAATCAGGATGGCCTCCTTTTATCAAATTTACTGTTGCATTTGATAGCACCCTTTCTAATTCCTAATTAAGTATCAGCCTCAAACACAGAAATTTTAGTTGCAATGGTACATTGAATATGCTTGCCGACTATAAGCTTGTATGCATCGTTCTTGTTGTGATAACATCTAGGCATGCTGCAGTATGATATTAAAGATAAGGTTGGCAAACAGCATTAACAATGCACCATCTTTTATTTACCAGCAAGGCATTGTTATGCATGTAGGCAGGAACATGTGGAAGTGTACTGCCAGCCAACCCTACTTGGTTCTCATTCTTTTCCCTTAGCCTTCTATCTTGTTATGGTGAGCATGAATTTAATCCAATATTTGGCTTCTCCAGGTACTCCACTACAAATTACATAATGATCCTTGGCGTCGGCAACTTGATTCTCGGAAGGAGTTTGGGCTGCCAAAAACATGTTTAGGAAGAAGCAGATAGATGTGATGCTTGTTAAGAGTGGGATGTAGTATGTATTATAGAGTAATCATAGCAGGAGAGCGATCGAGGGAAAAGTCTGCGGCCATTTCTCATTGTAACCACGTCATTTCGTTTGCATATTCTTAATTCTTTTTCCATTTCCCCGGTCCTTCCACCGAGGAAGAGGGGTGAAGCATAAGTGATGAAGAACAGTGTGATGATTGTCACATAGAAAGGTTGATACCCTGAAATGTACACATGACAAAGAACCTTTCCATATCCCCGTCAAACTCGCATGTGAAAAGCATTTAGAAGATCACTAGATTTGCCATCATCTGATCAGCAACAAAATGGCTCGGTACCTTAAATACGCCACAAGGTTATATTTGCACGAGATGAATCCTTCAGAGGGGTTGGCATGGAATAGTTCACGCATTATGTGAATCTTTTTGGAGAATGCATCTAAAACATGTCGAAGAACACTCTAGTTCCATATTTTACCACCCTATTAGCCACTTGATCATAATCTCAGATAGTTGAGATGAGTCCGCTCAAAGTTAGGACAAATTCTCCTTTTACGGGAAAAGAGGAAAAGAGCCAGTTAAATGGAGAGGTAAAAAATATACACCATGACATTTCTCAATTCTCATTAGCAGCATAACAATAAGCAAACTTCTAGCTTGAACTAGATTAAGCACCTAGCCGTACTTTGCAAAAAAAAATACTTATTTTAAAAAAAGAAGCACCTAGCCATACCTTCGCAAGTTTTAGAAATGTGTATGGTCTAGTGATTCAAGATGATCCAGTACCAATATTCATCATGTTACAGAGCTTAATTTATTAATAAAAATCTGACAAAAAAAACAATGAGCGTTTTAACAATTGACGGATAAATAAGGTCCAAATGTTGGAAGAAGTCCCAAGACTCGACTATTTTTTAAAGTGGAGAGAAAAGTTAAGATGAATGAATTCATCTCCTCAAATTCCGTAACCATACATAGCCAAGTTGAATTGAATTCCCCTGGAGTATTGGATCATAAGTACTTCGCTGACCAAGGGATATCTGGACAGCCTTTCAGCGCAAATGCCACATCATCGCTGTCAAAGATCAAAGAACGTAAACAGGTCAGTAAGGCTCATACTAAGGAAATGCATACCTACAGTCTACAGGAGAAATCAGCATTTTGAACAAAGGGAAAGGATGAATGGCTTGTCTTACCACCGCCCTAATCATATTTACTTCCCAACGGCTCCCAAGCCATCCTGTGGAGGCGCTGTTTGGAAACAGTCCTTGTAGACTACATACAAACCCACATGTGGGAGAGCACCTTTCAGATTGTTTTGTTTCTTTTTGTAAAACTGACCACATTTTAGATTCTCCTTCCCACCCAACCTTCAAGGGGTGGTTCAGGAATCTTTGCTTGGCTTTTCTTAAACCATGACATGATAGTTCTCTCCCAAGGTTGACCAGAAATCGGAAAAGTAGAAAGTACAAACAAAAATGATAGTAATCTCGCTTTTAAAAGGTCTAGAGTCCTTGGCAGCTTAAAAGAAAACTTCAAAGAGTACCGTCTTATCCCTCCCCCAAATTGGAAGTCTCCAGATTTCTGGGGAAAGTACAGTCCTCACAGAATGGTCCAACTCAATAAATCATTTTTCAATGACTAGACAAGTAAGCAAAGAACTTTCCATTTGGCATATTAAAGCAGGTTTCACAATTATTCTCTATTATGTTGGGGATTGTATTACAAACGGAGTTTAATATTGAGAAGTTATCACTGAAACATCTCAGCATGAGTGCATAATGCTTCGCCGTGAACATGGAAGGCCTTAAGAGTGTCTCTAAACTTGATCAACATAGCATCAACAGATCTCGCGTATTATGTCAGCATATGACTTGCCATCAGAGACAAGCATACGGTCAATATAAACTCACCAGGGGCCTCGAAAAGAATTGCATATATTGATAGTCAAATACCTGGGATAAGGCTTTGACCACGATCGTGATTCATGGTCAGATGGACGTAGCCCAGCTAAGCATAAATGATTCTCTTAAAAAGAATTGCCGAGGAGAACATTAGCCTATGCCCACGCCCACCCTCTCGATTTCGTAACCCACCACGTCTGCTTGAACCTGTAGCCCCCCTTCCTGAGGGCAGCATCATGTACAGCAGCGCAGAGGGCCATGGTGTAGGGATATAAATGAAGGGAGGATCAGGTCCAAAGGACCACAAAGTTCAATAAGCGTTCTACTTGGCACATAGATGTCACATTAGAAAATAATGTGGAAAATAGGTGAAAGGGAATATACATATAATATTATCTAGGAGTGAACCAATAGGTGAGAGTCAGGATCATCATGACAGGGAGGGAATAAAGCCACAGCTTGAGGGTGCACTCACATCTGAAAGTTAAGGTGCTTCGTGCCGCTACTCAAAAGAGAACGTAAGACTAAATTATAGTTTCACAATGTTGGGGCTTTCCAGGAGAGAAACTACCAAATGTTTTCAAGGAAGCTGAGAGAAGAAAACATCTTTCTGTCGTATGCTGGCCAAACATATAAGCACACTTGAAGGGTATCGTAGGAATTGGAGAAAATAGTCATCCAAGACCAAATTCCAGGTCAGCATTAGGAGATAGTAGAAGAATTGGGATAGTCGTCGCCGGGTACTTCAGTTAACTGGACATCCCGAGAGACAACAGCCTGAATTGAAGTCCAAAATGATAAAAAAAATGAGGCTAGTTTTGCGAAACCATGCAGAATATCATATTAGATTCAAGGTTGTTATAACGAAGAGAAAACTGGAAACTGGGCATCCACGGTGGACGTAACTTCAAAGAAACAAAATTACAATTTTCTTTCTGTATTTTTAATGAGTTACTGCAAAGAGGCATTCTCCAGAGCCACAGTTCACAGGTGTGCCTTCAGGACTAATTTTGGGCGTAGGGCCTTTTTTGCCCTTTTCCTTTTTCTACTTCCTCCGGGACTAATCTTTAGGAAGAATATGGTAATAAGATTAACCGTAAAATTCATAACAATTGGACTTTTATCTTTAAATAATGAGTAATCATTGTATTTTTGTCCTTTAACAGTGAGATTACAATACTAATTTTTCTTCAAAAGCAGGGGGGGAAAAGGTGAAACCAGAACTGTCCTTGGGAAGTTATGCTGCTGTCTTCAAAAGCAGGGCGGCAAAAAAGGTGAAAGCAGAACTGACCTTGGAAAGTTAAGCTGCATCTTCTGCAACCTATGCCTGACACCTTCTTCACAAAGAATGATCTTACTCTCACCTAGCTTGCAGCTGCAGCAGAGAAATCAAATTAAGTTTGCCTCTAGCAGAAAAATACATGGTCTACATTTAGGAAGCATAAAATGCAGGAAATATGATAAAATGGTCGATCATCATGATCATGATATTCCTAAATGTTTTCGGTTGTTTGTATTGCTAGCTCAGTTAATGATCACACTGATACTGCAGGTGGGCATTTTGGAATAGGCCTAGCAATTATCTGTTTAAAATTCGAACCGAATTCGAATTCGTATTTGTTTAATCGGCTAATTATCCGAATAAAATATGCGACGGATAATTTAATCGGATATCGGATATCCTATTATTAATCGGATACGAATTCGGATATTGGGATATCCGTGTTGGATATTATCCGACCGAATATGAACCCTTAGATAAATATCTAAGGATACACATATTCTATATATAAATAACTCAAATCTTAATATGTTGTTTGATTGCTCTTTTTTACCTTTTTTGTCTCAAAATATAATTTAAAAATAAGAACTCCACTGACACCCATTTGGTAAGTTATCTCCTATTTTTTAGGATGAAGTTTAATCTTTTGATAACATCTCCCAAAATAAAAATAACTTTCACTCTTTCTTTTTTTTGAGAAAACAACATACGACACTCCCACACGGCTCACTCACCTCTAAATAAACTTAGCAATTATCCGTTTAAAATTTGAACCGAATTCGAATTCGTATTAATCAGATAATTATCCGAATAAAATATCCAACAGATAATTCGATTATTAATTAGATAATTCAATTATTAATCGGATACGAATTCGGATATCACACTATCCGCTCCGTATCCAATCCGTTTATAGGTCTAATGGAAGCTACATGACCATTTCTATACATGTTGCAATGAAATAACAGTGACACTAAATTTTCAATTTTGTAGGCATCAGAAATCACCTAGACATAACACCGTATGCAATAATTAAATGTCTGCATAATGACAGCTAACACTTCTTTTTTACATGTTACACATGTCAATGGAAGGCAAACAGCTTGGACAGGAGCACTATATTTGGATTCATAATTCACCATTTCTCCTTTGTAATGGATGGTCCTAAAAACTGGTAAAGCGGTAAACAAAAAATTGGCATGTCAGGACAGAAGCGGAAATGCTTACCCAACTTTCAAGAGGGTATCCCATCCAGGGAACTCTTCTCCATTGCTTGCACACAAACGGGAAACTGTCATCGCCAACTACAACAATGAGATTAAATGAAAAATGACTAGCATCAATAGTGGGAACACAACATATCCATAGTCTAGCATACGAGACTAACATGATGGGAAAATGCTCTCGGTGGTTATCAAATTAAAGGATAACCACTCTAACACCCCAAACCCCCACCGGCGATAAAAATATTATGCATAAACCTCCACTTGAGCATCCATGGTTAAAACTTATACAACAAAGCAACAGCTTGCTTTATGCTTGGTAGAACAGATGTTGAATCATTTCTTAACCAAGAAATTGAGTACATCTTTTACACTGCATTGCTATGGACATCATGAAAGAACAGCAGTATTCATGATATTACAGAACAGACATACATCCAAACGTGTAAGGATGCCAGGTCTACATTCTTCAGCTGATTTTTCATTTTTTCTATAGGCCAATGTTAAAACAATACCTAGGAAATCAAGATTTAAATCTGCCCCATAAGCTCGTGCATTTCCATTTCTGCTTCCATATCCTGAAGAAAAATAATTTTAATACACCTTGGTTTGGTGACCATTTTGGACTCCATGCCTTTGTGAGATGAGTTGCACTCCATATGATATACATGGATCGCTATAATAAGCCTTCAAGGTGTTTTAGAAGGACCAAGCCATGTGCTTATGAAAAACGAGCTTGACGAAGACTGAAATAGGCTTAGACAATGCCAGAACCTAGCCAAAGGCTATCCAGAGACAATACTTCACTCAAGAGACAGACGAAGGTACAAATAATGATTTATACCAGATGTTGGGAAAATGTCTTTTTCCAACAACTGAATTACTTTAGATTTATGGAAAAATAAATATATTTTAAATATCTCAATTTTCATGACAAAATAAATACATTTAATATCCCAGATCGGCTAAGTTAAATCAAGGAAGGTAGAATCGGGGATCGGGATCGGATCGCCCGGTCCCAAACCGATCCGGGTCGGTGGGATCGGCCGAGTCAGACTAGCTGACTCGGCTAAAGATACAAATGTCTAAAAAATCTAAAAAAATATGAAAAAATATGAAAAAATAGAAAAAATATTCTAACATAGATCTATATCAAATTTAAGGTGAAATAGGTGCATGCATTGATTACGTGCATGTATCTATGTGCATCAGTCTTCTGTATTTTTTACAAGTATAGCATGGTTGTGTATACTTGTAAAAAATGTAAGGTTGTGATGCACATTGATTAAGTGCATGTATCTATTTCATTTCCTGTTTATAGGTTTTTGTTGCATATTAATACTGCAAGATGGATGGTCTTTCAGATTGATGCTTTTCCTGTTTGGAATGCTTGGGGTCATGCATTGATTCGGATGGAACACTATGCACAAGCTCATGTGAAATTCAAGTGAGTCACATAGGGTCTGTAAAACTTTATCTAAAGGAACATAAGTTAAAAAAATTAAAATGGTCATGTTACTCACAGTTGGATATGATGATACATTAACTAGCTTTATCTTTTTTGTTGATTTGTATAGTGATGGTTTATGAACAAGCTTGTGTGGATTTGAAAATTGTCTGAATGAGAATGGAGCATCTGAGCTTTACCAGGATCAGGTGACCCTGGTTAAGACCATGGACTTCAGACAACTTATATCCATTTCTTGCTAGTTTTCACAAATGAGCAAGAATGCAGAATCAGCCTAGGATCGCCTGGGATCGGCCGATCCGGCCGATCCTGGGCATGGATCGGTTCAGACCGGATCGGGATCGGGTCGTTTCGCCCGAAATACAATCGATTCGGGCGATCCTATCCGATCCCAACCGATTCAGCCTTCCATGAGTTAAATTACAGGTTTAACCCCAATCAAGTCTCCTAAATATTTAGCCTAAAATCATGCTTACTTTAGATCTGGAAACGAGGCGAAATTAGACGCTATTGCGTCCAAGTCTAGAACTTAGAAGAAAACAATGCCTATAAGACCTTCCACCTAAAAATGAAAGCTAGACGAAACATTAGCTACTTTGGAGAGTTAGACGATGTAGCGTCTATGTTTAGAGGTAAAAGGTTCCGTCTAAGTCATTCTACCCAAAAAGCAAAGTTGGGCAATACTTCGCCCACTATTTAAACTTAGACGATACACTGTCCTTCAGTCTAAAAGTTACAGTTGGATGATCCATCGTCCAAAATCCAAAAGTAGATGGAGGACCTTCTAAAATACAAAAGTAGACAAATGGGAAAACTTAGACGATACATCATCCAAGTTGAAAAGTTGGACGATGCACCGACCTAAAGAGTTTCTTTCGTCCAAATCTTAAAAATAGACGATACAGTCCAAATCAAAAATTGGACGATACAAAGGTAGATGGAAGCACTCGAGTAAAAAGTTGGACGATACATCGTCCAAAAATAGAAAGTAGAAGAAAGATCATCTAAAGCCAAAAGTTGAGACGATACATCGTCCAAATCTCAAAGTTAGACGATAGAGCGTCTAAAGCTAAAAATTGAACGATACAACGTTCAAAACGTAAAAGTAGGCGATACCACGAAAAAAGTAGATGATATAACATCCAAAGTAAAACTTGGACGATACATCTCCTCAAACACTAGCCTTCTGTCCAAAATGCAAAATTAGGCGATATAGTGCCCACGTCGAAAAAACATAGACGATAATGGCTACGTCCAAGTGGAAAATTGGACGATGCAACACCTTCATACAGACTTGGCAATAGAATAATTTTAAGGTCGTACTTCACCTAAAAACACTAAACGAAAAATCAAGTGTATGTGAAGCACCCTACCGCCTAACTCAGACGTGAATAGCACCATGCAAAATTGGACAAAACCCTTCGCCTAAGATACAAAGAACTAAAACGTATAAAATATGGGTGTTGCAGTGTCCCATACCAAATAGTAAGTGCTGACCTGTTGAACGTCTAAATACATCCCGCATTTACTGCAATATACCCATTGGGATACTTTATACTCCGGACATATAATATAAAAATGTTGGGTGCTTTTTAGTTAAAATGAAAATTTAAGGTGTTCATTTATTAAACAAGAATGTGCATTATTAATTTTGTGAATTTGGTTTATCAGACTATTTTTAGGTTCGTATACTAGACCAAGAAAGGCAAAATCGGGGATCGGGATCGGATCGTCCGGTCCCAAACCGATCCGGGTCGGTGGGATCGGCCGATCCCGGCCGATCTCGGCCGAGTTAGACCAGCTGACTCGGCTAGGGATACAAATGTCTAAAAAATCTAAAAAAATCTAAAAAAATCTGAAAAAATAGAAAAATTATTCTAACATAGATCTATATCAAATTTAATATGAAATAGGTGACATTTGCTCATCATTTTGTGAAATAGGTGCATGCATTGATTACGTGCATGTATCTATGTGCATCAGTCTTATGGACTAATTGGAAGTCTACAGATTGTCTGACCCATTTATTGGTTGGGATTCAATAATTTAGTAGTGGAAAGATATCTAATGCATGCTCTTTGCTTGAACATCAAAGTTAGAGGTGTTAGAGTGTGGAGCTCGAACTCGCCATCGTGCGTCCTCGCACTCGGATCGACCTGCGCGGTCAGGTCGCGGGGTTCGAAAATTTATGTTTATAACAGGGGCATTGTTATGAAGCCTAACTGAAAAATAGCTTGCTGTGAAATGACTGGAAGTTGTTATAGATTGCAGTGAAATGACCGAGAAGGCCTTGGAAGTTCCAAAGCCTAACTGAAAAATAGCAGAATGTAAAAAGAAACAAAAAGGGTTATGAGGAGACATGATTAAGAAAGCTAATTGAAAAAACAATATTAATGCATAACATAATTCATGGTTTAAACTTAGAAATAATGTGAATAAAAAAATCTTGCTTTTTACTTTAATCAAATTGTCCCTACGGCTCTCAAAACTGGACATTTGTCTCTTTTGATGTTGGTTTCCCATCTAATGTTGGCAGTATTAACATATAGCTGATAGTACAACCCCCCCAAAACTGTAGAATCGGCCTAGGATCGGCTGATCCGGGCCGATCTGGGCGATCCTAGGCCGATCCCAAGTTGGATCGATTCACATGGGATCGGGATCGGATCGTTTCCCCCAAAATCCGATCGGATCGGGCGATCCGATCCGATCCCGAGCGATTCTGCCTTCCATGTACTAGACCTTTCCCCACCAACCATAGTTGATGTTAATTTACATTGGCGTAAAATACGAACAACTTTAATTAACTGTCAAGAAAACCTTTTTAACCTCTACAATATCCATTGTGATATTGTGGATTTTGTCTAATCGATATGATCTTGATGATCATTCATTAGAGACACACTTGTAAGAAATTTGAAGATTTTATGAACACCTTTGATTAATTGTCAAGGAAACCTTTTTAACCTCTACAATATCCATTGTGCTATTGTGAGTTTTGTCTAATGGATACAATCTTGATGATCATTCATTAGAGACACTCTTGCAGGAAATTCGAAGATTTTCATTCTTCGAATACATGGAATTTGGATTACAATTGGTCCTTTAAGACCTTTACATTTGGCCCCGATTATATAATCAGGTCATCGGGTTTACATTCGATCACATTCCGACTGTTGGATGAAATTGTGCTTACACTTGGATCTCTATATTTGCTTTTGTCGACGATCAGACCATTGAATTGGATTCGATCTGCGATCGCACTATGGAATTTGCTTCTGGCTACTAGTACACCGTTAAATTTAATTTTGTCCTCAATCAGACGATTGGATTTACTTTCAGTTAGGAGCGGACCATTCAATTTGCTTCTTGTTAAGATTTGACCGTTGGATTTGAATTTCATCGAGATCGGACCCCTTTTGGGTATTACCGTAATTTCTGACCCATCCTGAGTATTTTTGTAGTTTTTGACCGTTCCTAAGTATTACCGTAATTTATGACCCATCCTAGGTATTTTTATAGTCTTTGACCCTTACCAGATATTTCTGTAATTTTTGACTCTCCCTGGGTATTTTTTGTAGTTTTGACCCTTCATAGGTATTTTTGTAATTTTTGACCCTTCCTGTGTATTTCTGCAATTTCTAATTCTCTTAGATGTGTCTGGCATTTCTTGACTTTTCAAGGTATATATATAATTTCTTGATTTCCTGAACATTACTGTCACTTTTTAACTACCATGGGTGTTTGTTTGACAACACACGAAATTGGGAGATGTTTTTTGTCTCTCGTGTTTGTTGTTTTGTTTTGCGAGCCTGCCAATTGAGCTTCGACGATTGCCACAAAATTGAATTTCAACTGAGATGTGCCTCCAGGACACGGCATGTGTGTGTAGACATACGGGTAACACATGGATATGAGTATGTGTGCGCGTTATAACTGTTCAAGTAGCTGGCGTAGGGTGTAATTCCCCAGGTGTAGGTGTACCATGCGATGTGGGGTTCGAGTGCAAGACATTTCCCCATCGACCGAGTCTACTGACCTCAGTTGATGTTAATTTGCATCAGACGTAATCTGAAAACCCTTGTTTAAGTGCCGAAGAGAAGAGTCAGTGACCTTGGGGGCCGTGACATCAGGAGGGCTTTACACGAGCTACAGTGACGAGACAACAACATTGTGTGGGTTGTGGTGTTGGAAGACGAGTCACAATTTGACATTGGAGGGGACACGGACTTCGGATGTGATGGTGTAGCATTGGCTCGGAAGTGGAGAAGACAGGTGCTGACTCTGGCCCGGAACGGTTGACATTGGCTCGACAGGGAGCAAGCAAATACTAGCTCAGGTATGGAGCGGCTGACGCTGGCTCGAGAGGAAACAGGCAACTGTTGGCTTAGATATGGAGCGCATGACGCTGGCTTGACGGGGAGCAGGCAGGTGCGACTCGTGTGGAGTAGTTAGGCACTGGCTCGGGAGGAGCATTCGGGCCCCACTCATGTGAAGCAATCGAGCGCAGCTCGAGCGGAGTAGTCAAGTGCAGCTCGAGCGGAGCAATCAGGCACCGACTCAAGGGGAGCAGTCGGGCGCTGCTCATGCGGAGTAGTTGGACGCTGCTCGGGCGGAGCAGTCGGGCACCATCTCGGGGGGAGCAATTGGGCATCGAAGCCGCGGCTCGAGCAGATCAATCAGGCGCAACTCATGAAGAGCAGTCGAGTTTAGCTCGGGCGAAGCAGTTGGGCGCGGCTCGGGCAGAGCAGTGGGCGTAGCTCGGGCAGAGCAGTCGGGCACTGTCTCATGTTGGAGTAGTCGGGCACGGCTCGTGAGTAGTCGGGCACCAACTCGAGAAAAGCAGTCGAATGCGGTTCAAGCGGAACAATCGAGCACCGGCTCGTGCGGAGTAGTCGGGCGTGGCTCGGGTTGAGCAGTCGAGCACGGCTCGGGCAGAGCAACCACGCACCAACTCGGGCGGAGTAGTCGGGCGCAACTAGTGCGGAGCTATCGAGCCCAGGGACATGTCGG
Source organism: Amorphophallus konjac (assembly GCA_022559845.1). Classification (NCBI taxonomy): domain Eukaryota; kingdom Viridiplantae; phylum Streptophyta; class Magnoliopsida; order Alismatales; family Araceae; genus Amorphophallus; species Amorphophallus konjac. The sequence continues at coordinate 467,795,536 of CM040122.1, forward strand.
TAGTTTGTCAACTCCCGAGTCTTTACATAACCACACGAGTTTCCGCCGTCTTCTTATGAGGTCTGTCGTTAAGACTCATGACTTGGCTAGACACCGTTAAAGGGGTGCCATTGTGACGTACCCTCGGCGTATGATTGTCAATCACAAAGCCATCAAAGACTCCTCCGCTGAAAAGCTTGAGTGCTCATATATCCGTTGAAGTGTGTCGCCCTTGAGCGTATGTTGCATGCTCGTGTAGGACTTGTAACTTGTCTAAGCGTCGTTTAAAGGGGTGCCATTGTGACGTACCCTTAGCGTGTCAAAGACTAAAGCCAAAGCAAGTCAGATCGCCTTCCTCATGGAGTGTTTGTTGAACCGCCTTGAGCCTGTTGTGGGTTGTCCATGCGTTGTGCGTGCTAAGTAGCCTCTTGTTCTCTCCTTGTGTTGGAGCCCTTGGGGGGGGATTTATAGGCCCAGAATAGGCTAGAGGGACACCTGGTCCAGTTGGAACATGAACGAAGGCACTTGGACTGGTTGAATCCATGAAGAGGGGTATTTGACGGGGACGAGCTCTGCCGGTGCAACAACCAACGGACAATTATAAAGGCATGAACGCGGTCCTCGACAGTGGCACGTTCTAAGATTAACACGATCGTCCATATGGCCACGAGCGCATTCTGGTCGCTGCTTCTATGTAAGATGCATTCTTCAAGGTAGAACATTGAGGCCTGTGCTCCATCCCACATCAGTGCTTGTGTAGCGTGCCCTTGGCGTACGATCACCTAGCACAAAGCCGATGTAAGTCGAGTCACCTTCCTCGCCGAGTGTTCGCCGAACCGCCTTTACATGATGCCCGTTGGGGATTTGTGACTTAGCGAGACACTGTCTGAGGGAAGTTTGTATAGCATACCCTTGGCGTGTGATCGCTAAGCACGAGCATGGCATCCTGGGGGGCTCGTGACTTGGCTAGATGTCGTCTGAGAGATGTTTGTGTAACATGCCCTCGGCGTGTGATTGCCAAGCACCAACATGACGTCCAATGGGGGCTCATGACTTGGCTAGACGCTATATGAGGAATGTTTGTGTAACATGCCCTCGACATATGATTGCCAAGCACAAAACCAACCGACGCAAATCAGACTGCCTTCCTCGTCGTGGGTTGTGTGTTATGCGCTCATTCCGCATTGAGCATGCATGTCCCTGACCTTTGGGCTCCCATGGGGGATTTATAGACCCAAAACCGGCCAAAAGGGGTACTTGGTCCGGTTGGGAACCTCAGGGGAGGCACCTCGACCGATTGGAGGATTGGGGAGGGTCACTTGGATGGGTTAGAACCCTCAAGAGGCGTACCCAATCCGGGTGCCTCCCCTGAGGTGGAACAGGCATCGCATTCTGAACGCGACCATATGACATGCCGCATCTTGACCTAGATCACGGCCAGTCTAACAATCGCAATCCAGTTGAACCATACTAGTGGCTTGATTGGGGCTTCCCAAGGGTACACCCAAACTGGGTGACACCTCCCAAAGAACCCACCTGGTCCAGTTGATGTGCCCAGGGGTGCACCCAGACTGGGTGGCACCTCCCAGGGAGGCCACTTGGCCGGTTGCAACCTAGCGGACCCGAACTGGGTGAGGGTGCGCCCAGAGGCACCTTGGTCCGACTGGGGATCTGGTTGGGCTCCCTGGGGAGGTCAGGTGGTCCGACTGGAAGCCTAGAGGACCCGGACTGGGTGGCACCTCCCAGGGAACCCACCTGGTCTAGTTGATGCTCCCAGGGGTGCACCCAGACTGGGTGGCACCTCCCAGGGAGGCCACTTGGCCGGTTGCAACCTAGCGAACCTGAACTGGGTGGGGTTGCGCCCAGGGGCACCTTGGTCTGACTGGGGATCTAAGGAGGGCAACCTGATCTGGTTGGGCTCCCTGGGGAGGTCAAGTGGTCCAACTGGAAGCCTAGAGGACCCGGACTGGGTGGCACCTCCCAGGGAACCCACCTGGTCCAGGTGGCTCCCTGAAGTTTACTGTCTGTCAGGGATTCAGCTTGAACGCGCCCCTAACAAGCACAACCTTCTGAACGCAGCTATATGATAGGCTACGTCTTAATCTAGATCGTAGCTAGCTTGGAGACCGCGATCTGACTGGACCATGCTAGTGGCTCAATTGGGGCTTCCAAGGGGCGCATCCAGACTGAGTGGCACCTCCCAAGGAACCCAACCGGTCCGATTGGTGTGCCCAGGGATGCACCCGGAATGGGTGGGGGTGTGCCCACTAGGTCTCTGGGGAGGGCAACCTAGTCCGATTGGGCTCCCTGGGGAGGCCAAGTGGTCCGACTGGAAGCCTGAAGGACTCGGACTGGGTGACACCTCCCAGGGAACCAACCTGGTCCGGGTGGACCCCTTAAGCTTGTTGTCTGTCGGGGCTTCAACTTGAATGCACCCCTAACATGCACTGCCTTCTATATGCAGACGATATGTCGTGTCTTGATCTAGATCACAGCCAGTCTAGAGACTGCGATCCGACTGAACCCTACCGATGGCTCTATAGCCCGAGTTTGACTCGACTGTTGGAGCTGACGGTGTTGGGCCACTTGTAGAAGGCATTTTGGGAGTCATTCCCTACTTTTTTCTCATGTTCCGTGGGACACGGCGAGTTATCCAGAGTCTCTGATTGGCCCGATTGTTAGGGGACAATCGACATGATGTCGCTCATTTGGGAGTGATTCCCGTTTGTTATGTTGTGTCATTTGATACGGCGAACTGATCCAATTTTCGAGCTCGACTAGGCCAACAGAGCGTCCTTAGCATTATGTCGTCTTGCAATGTCTAGGGAGTAATTCCCTTTGCTTAAATCTCGATTAGCTCGAGAAAATAAGCGGGTGCAACAGTGCTTATGTCATTTCTTGAATTTTCAGGACGTTTCCGTCATTTCTTGACTTTCTGAAACATTTCTATCATTTTTTTGACATTTCTAGGTGTTTATGTCATTTCTTATCATTTTTTTGTTGTTTCTACAATTTCTAGACTTTCCACAGTATTTTCGTCATTTCTTGACTTTCCGGGAGTGTATTTGGAATTCCTTGATTTCGTAGACATTTCAATCATTTCTTGACTTCCTAAAATATTTATGTAGTTTCTCGATTTTCTTGGGCTCCTCTCATCCTCTGTCATTTCTTGACTTCCCAGGATATTTCTACAATTTGTTGGGTGTCCCTGAACTTATCTATCATTTTTTTACTTTTCAATATTTATTTGCAATTTCACCCTCTTCCTGGGTATATTGGTAATTTCATCCCCCTTCTGGGTTTATTTGCAAGCTCATCCCCTTTCTGAGTATATTTGTAATTCCATCCATTTTCTAGGTTTACTTTCAATTTCATCTCCTTTCTGGGTATATCTACAATTCCATCCCCTTTTCAGTATATTTGTAATTTTTTGACATTTCTGAAGTTTTGGGTTGACATTTTCTGGCCATGAAAAGACATATAGAGTTGAATTGTTAGCTTTAAGTAGAGTTCAGAAGAACGCACACCGTTTCAGGAAAGTGACATGGTCCCGCTTCACTAAGTCGTACAGAAAGTGTAAACCTGAACAAGAGTATTTTGATAATTTTAAGACAAACCTTTGTGTAATTTCCCGATTGAGCAAGGGTTTTAGTGTAATTTTGGCCAGATTAGGGGCTTGTATGCAATTTTCGAGCTAAGTATAGACTTTTGGATAATTTTAAAATAATACAAGGGTATTTACATAATTTTTAGATAACATATGTGTTTTTCTATAATTTCTGGACAGACCAAGATATTTTTGTCATTTTTTAATTGAATATAAATTTTTCTATAATTTTGGACAGACCAAAGATATTTTTGGAATATCTAGATTGAACAAGAATATTTCTATAATTTTGGATAGGCCAGAGATATTTTTGTAATATCTAGACTAAATAAGGATTTTTATATAATTTCTGATTGTTTCAAAAATAACAATATTATCCCCCCAAGAAATTACACAAGACATAACCACAAGGGCATATATGCAAACACAAGGGGATATATGCAACATACCCTTGTTGGGCTCCAAAAAGAACATAAGACGCACCCTCCTTAGTGGAGGCACACAAGGGCACAAGACACCTCCGAAGATTACTTCTCCCTTGGCTACAATCTCCCTCGATCTGTGTGTCCTCCCCACCCCCATAGGAAAAAGAAACCTACCCGCAAGGATGGCAGTGTCGATTTCGAACTCGGTTTCGGCCGAGTCCGAAACCGATACGACTCGGTTTCGGTTTCGGCTGAAACCGGCCGAAACCCAATGAAAAGGTTCAAAAAAATGAAAATAAATCTAAAAAATCATAAACAAATAAAAAAAAAATAATCACATAAAAATCAGAAAAATCATTGGACATGTATTTGATTGTAAAGAAATTAGATTAAGTGCAATAAACATGAAGTAGCCATTGAAGTATATTCTTGAATACATACTAAACATGAATTAGATTCAAGCACAGGGGAATAAACCTAATTAGACACAGTAAATGTTACAGAAATTAAATGATCTTTACCTAAATGAAGAAGTACTAATATGGGCAATAACTAGAACATTCTCCCTCATCGTCTGGCTTTTGATGTTGATACACATAAGAAGGTTGCATGTATTGTGTATATTCACTATAACCAAACAATGAGGTAGCCAAATCTTGCATCCCTCTTTGGATCCCTCTTGGAGTGTAAGGTTGTCAGCTTGATTCGAATCCAGAATCAGCGTAAGAATCTTAAGGATGAGAAGAGGAACTGGATGGAACTTGATGGAACTGGAAATATGATTCATGACCCCACCCATAAATGGTTGCTTCCTATTGGCCACCTCCATAACCAGATGGATGCTCATATTGGCTCTGTGAATCATATCCTCGCTCACCCTGACTGTATCCTCTGCATGTGTCTACGTGGAAGGAGGAAGGACCACCAACAGTGTCACCCCTAGTAATAGCATCTGCAACACCTGTAGCACCTACAGCTGCACTGGGATCATCATCATCATCATCATCATCAACAGCATCATCACCATAAGAAACCAGTCGCCTTTTGGCCTTTGGGGATGTTTTTTTCTATTTTGGTGTGATTTCTTTAGCCACCCTTGACATGAATCCTCCTGCCCTTGGCGTATGCCTCACATAAATCTGCTTCAACTACTCAATTGCCGGGTCCTCTCGAGCAGCAGCACTTGTCCTCTCAGTTAACCCATGCACTGATGTACTTCTTCTTAAGGATGCAGGTGGCTTGCCCATTCTAAGAGTGACTAGCCTGCTATCTGAGTCTGAATGTCTAGCTGACTGAAAATCATGTTGTTGCTCAATGTCATCAACAAACAAAGTTGAGTCCCTTCTCTGGTGCGCTTGAGTCTCTCTGGCCCTGTTTGTTGCTCTTTTGAATTCTGGATCTCTTAGCTCATCTTCATCTAGTATGCCCTATGCCCATCTTCTATCATCATCATCAAAAACGGGCTCATCAATCTGCTCTCTTGTCTCCACCCAAGACTGCAAGGGATTCTCATCATCAAATAAAGTATCCACATCAATTTCTGACATTGCATCCTCTGCGACGCATTTGTCCCTCAGCTGTTGTCTTATCTTCATGTTCTTTATTCTCAGTCTCATATTGTAATGACAGTAAACCAATTTTTCTAACCGTTCAGCCTTTAGCCGATTGCGAACCTTTGAGTGTATGAGGCTGAACGTGCTCCAATTTCTTTCACATTGGCTTGCCGATGTTCTTTGACTGAGCACTGTAACGCCCCGAGTTTTTCGGATTATTGTTCGGATCAAGATCCGTGGGTTTCGGATCACTTTTGTGGGTCCCGAATTGAATTTTGCGGTTTACACGTATTTTTGCCTATCGAGCCTTCGGAACCCCGTGCAGGGTGAACCGGTGTGTTCTCCGACTCCGAGACGTTACCAGTACATTGTGCGTTTTTCGAGGATCGTGGGGAGTATTTTTCCCTATTTTTGTATTTTTTGGATTTTTAAAACCCGAATTAGTTTTCTACTTAAACCACCCTAACCCTCGTACAGGGGTTAGGGATCTCTCCCCATTCTCTCCCTCTCTCTTCTCTCTCTCCCCCTCTCCTTCGGGCGGCCGACGAAGGCGATGGCAGGCGAGGTGGAGACGACGTGGGGGCAAGAAGCACGAGGACGGGTCGAGAATCAAGGCGTGGTGGCGCGTTGAAGCTCTGGTGCGCGTTCGTGAACCAGTGAGGGTTTCGCAGACGGCTTCGCATAGAACGGCGATCTCGGCGCGCGGAATCTTCAGTGGAGGTAGGGGGATGGATCCTTAACCCCTGTACTTCATTTCCCGTGATTTTGGTAGCCCGTGATGAGCCGACGTGGGTTTATTGCCGTTGGGGGGGGGGGGGGGGGGAAAAATCATGTTTTTATGGCATATGACGATTTCGCCCGATCGAGCGAGATTTTTCCGCTTTCTTTCCTCCATTTTTGGGTTTGGGGACCCGGGGAATGATCCCCGTTGTTTTCCCCATCGACTGAGGTCGAGTGGGCGTGGAAATCGGAGCCCTAGGGTGGCTCTGGTTGGTTTTCTGCCGTAATCGATCGACCGACACGGGCAGTTTGGTCGACCGATCTGGCGTTCGCCGCTGAATTGGGCATTCTGCCCAGTTCGGTCGACCGAATTGGTTGGTTGACCAACCCCCTGTGGGTTGGTCGACCGAAATGCAGAGATTGGCCCGTTTTTGGCCCCGGTCGGTCTGGTTGAGACCCAATGACCGACCTTTGGCCCCGTGGATGTCCCGGACACCCCGTGGGTACCGTGACGGTGTTTTTAGGTGTCCGGAGGTACTGTTTAGCCTCGATTAGCGTGCCCGCAGGTTTGGTGGGTCCGCGTGACCCCATATGTTCCGGGCTTTCGTGTTCTCGTTAGAACGAGTCGCCGTGTATCGACATGTGTGCGGTGGGTTATTCACGCACGTCATTGGCTTCCTGATAAGTGTTTTCCGAGTGGGCCATGCGTTTGGCCCTTGAACTATGAGTCCAATCACCCAACTTGGGGTTGGAGGTTTCTCACTTTTCCCTTGGATAGGGGATCGACTCGACTACTTGTGAGCTGCCTTGGGAATCGTGCTACCGTGGTTTCTGACCTAGACATAGGCCAGATTGACGACATGGAGCCATCCCGGTACAACGGTCTTGACCCGAGTCGTGTGACTCAAGGACCGTTGGGTTATTAAGTTTAGAAGGCTATCCCGAGTCTGGTGGCCTGGACCACGTGTTACTTCGCGTTACTCGCAATGGGTGCGTGTGTGGCTTTCCGCGTTCACGTTAAGTGACCTCCCACTGGTAGCCTTCTTACAGCACACGTGTGCTGACCCACCCGGGAGTGGTGGAGCGGCTTACCCAAGAGAGACGGTTTTTAGGCTGGTTGTCGTAGGGCCCCTTCGCGTAGCCTGAATCCGAGCTTTGGGGAAAAACCAGCTAGAAGATCTGACCTAGGACACATGTGCACACTTGGTTAGGGGGGTCGGACCCCCGCTGACGAGCGCGACCCCAACTAGTCCTTGTTCGTGGTACTGGTTATGTGTCTCAGTCTTCGCCCGGGGCATCGTAGGGAGACACTGGGGTGCGGTGTAAGACGTCAGTGAATGCATCTGGCCTTGCTTCCAGTGAGTAGTGCTCCCGTCACGTGACGTGAGTTTCTAGTGATTGGAGTTTTCGTTTCCCGTCTGCGAGATGTGGTTTTGCGTGTAGTTTCCGGATGATTTCTCGAGGTAGAGGTCTAGGATTTCCGGTGAGCGTCACCGAGTGTTTTCCCTAGACAGTGTAAGGTTCACGACGGCGAGGTCGTGATCGTGTCTACCCAGACCGCGTGGTCTTGGGTTGGGCCTTTGTCTGTGAGATGGGCCTCCACGACAGGGTTGTCATGGTGTGTTTTCTGGCGGTGTAACTATAGGTTTCCTATTAGTCTGGTAGTCCCCGAACTGTGAGATCGGTGCGTGTTTTCCGATACAGTAGGAGTAGCTTTAGTGTCGAGTTTTTACTAGCCCCTGGGTTTGCTGTTCATGCTGCTGTTGCTACTTTCCGCTACCACCGTTGTTTGCGGTTGGGGTTCCGCGGGACCCCTACTGAGCCAGTGATAGGAGACTCACCCCTACTTTTCAAGTGTGGCGATGCTTCCTCGAGGTTCGAGGGTGCTGTGCGGAGGTTCTTAGTTGCCAGCTCGCCAGGCCGAGTGTTCACTCGGTGTTGGGTACGTTTCTCTACCTTAGACTGTACTTCTGTTATAGTTATTTGTTTATTTCTGCTAATTGTTGAATTGTCCTACTTTATTTCCTATTTCTTTGTACCTCTACACTCCTTTTAGCCCTTCCGAGCTCTCCGACTCGTGGGCGGTGGATCAGGATTCGAATGGTATCGGGTTCTTCCCGGTATCCGGATCTTGAGTCGTTACAGTTGGTATCAGAGCAGCGGTTGTGGACGTACATGGGAATTCGAGATATTGCAGTGATCATAGTCCGTAAGGTCCAGTACAGTCGACAGCTGGCACAGGGTTTTGCATTCGTTTTTCGCTTGGCTTCTCGCGTGAGAGCCCGAGTGCGCGGCGTTGGCGTTGTGAATGCGATTGTTGTTACGTTGGAGTGCCGATATGGGGCCCAAGGGATGTGATAGAGAGATTTATTCTCGATGGGTGGTGGCCCCAGTTGTGCTGCGTTGGGCAGAGGTTGACGACAGGTGCAGATCTGCGGTGCTGCGTTCAAGGGATCTACAGCGAGGTCAGGTGGCTGGCAGGGATTGTTCGTGATTAAGTGGCCGTGAGCGTGCTCTGAGGGAGTTGTTATTGGTTTTGGCCGCCCCAATCTGAGGTTTATCCAGCCCCTGAAGTTTGAGGTCGTGGTTTGAAGTGGCAGAGCGGGTGCTCTGGTCGAGAATTATGCTCGGGCGAGCACAGGATCTTCTGCTGAGCTGCTGATTGTTGAGCCCGATGTTCTTGTCATGCTCTATGGCGTCAGAAATGAATGTGTCGGTCCCGGTTATTTTGCAAATTTTGAGGCAGGATTGGGCAGAGATGTCCCAATAAGTTCTTGTTCTTGTGCTTCTGCGTGTGAATGGATTGTGTTCGCCCTGGATTTGGCGTGAGATGTGAAGGTTCCGCGGTGAGTTCGGGACTCGAGGATGAGCGTTGGTGGTTGCCGATTATGGCTCGTGTTGCGGCTCTTGTCATTGTGTGTTGCAATTCGAGGAATTGTAGTGGTGGTGCATCGGGAAATGCTGTGAAGGTAGTCCGAAAGGACACTTGGTGAGTGTTGTCGGAGGAGTTGACCTGACAGTGGCAATGGGTTTTTCCTGATGCTGGAAGGTGTTGTTCCCATCATGCACGAGATTCGAGGTCAGGTCAGGTGTGGAGACCTTCCGTTGGTCAGAGGTATATTGAGTTTCTCCCTCGGTTGGAGAGAATCGCGTTGGCTAAGGTTCGTCGTCTTGCATCGTGTATCTGGATTGGTTCGCCTTCGTGTGCCATGAAATACGTACGAGATGAGTCCTGTGTTTTGGCAAAGCGGTTGCCTGTGAAAAGTCGTGCCCATTTCCTTGGTGTGTAAGGGTGTTGGCACTATTCCAGAAGGACGAGTGCCGGCTGGGCGATGTTCGTGAGATTTATGGCTGGTGTTGTGATTCCCGATGAGTTGAGGATCGGACCCTGCGGAGTTGCAGAGGATTGACAGGATGGTGGATCCCGAGTCATTATGGTTGGCTGTGCGTGTGGATCAGAGTGCGCAGCGGAAGCCTGGTGGGCTTATGACCCATAGGTTCAAGATCGTAGCGTTGGTTGCTACGGGCAGATTCTTGAGGATGTGTAGAGCACCGGAGGATTGGTTCCTCGGTGTGAGACGTGTTGTTGTCGTGCCGTTGCTTGAGATATTGTGATTCATGGCACTGGCAGGATGAAGAGTTGGGGAAATATGTTGGCAAGTGTGCCGCATAAGTACCATGTTCGTGCGTTGGAAGTTGTGTTCTCGGATGAGATCGCGTTCTGGAGAAGTGATCTCTGAGAGATTATGAGTCCCAGTTGGTAGCTGCGAGCGGCTGGTAAGGTTGACCGAGTGGTCGACCATGGTAAGATGTGTATTGTCTGGGGACCCGTGTACATTGGTCGCGGAAGGTTGCTGTGATAGCAAGTGGCACTTGGTTGCCATGGAGTCGTGTGCCGTGACTTGCTTAGATTGTGTCCCGTGGCTCTGTGGTAAGAGCGGAATCAGGATTGGCAAACATCCATTTGAAGTAAATGAGATGAGATAGGATTTGATGAGACAGGACAATGGACGGTGCCTGCATGCGAGATCCCTTGATGGGACATTGGCGTTGGAATGGTGGTCCTTGGTCTGTGACCAACATGGGAGGATTTCCCCTGTAAGTCTGAGTCGAGTGAGGTGAGGACCGAAGATTCCGAGTTCTTGTTAATTGGTTCCTCCGTACACCCCTGGGAGGGTAGAGTTGGCGTGAGGATATGTCTGGATGCGGCGTCCGAGTGAGGATCAATTCGTGATGTAGTGTCGATCTTTGCGGAAGTCAACGGATGGCCTGTCGAGATCTAGAATGTGCCCTTCGGATCTGGTGGAGGACCAGGAAAGAAGGAAGAAGCTGAGCGAGTCAAGGGTTTCCCGTTGGCGAGTGTCTGGTGACCGATGGGTGGTCTTTCACGGACAGAAGATGCTAGTGGTTGTGGTTCGAGAATGGCGAGAGACGTATGCAAGCGAGACCTTTGGTGGCCGTTTCCGTGATATACTTTTTCCGGATGAGATCTGGGCTTTGTCAAAGTTTAAGTTCTGACAGAGTTGGTCCCGGGCTGTTGTTGGCGTTCGGCTTGCCAAGTGTGAGTTGGTCCTTGGCGTGGAGCCGACGGATTGTCGCAGTCAATTGAGATGACCGTGTGAGCTGGTAGGAGCTCTGCATGGCGGTCCCTTGCGAAGGGCGTGAGATCAGTCAGCAAGATCATGAAGCTGATGTTTGTTTGGTCCGCTGAGCATGGTTTGATCGGTGGCTGTCTCTCGTAACAAGGACTGTGTCTCCTCGGTGAGCGAGATTGTGGCAGCGGTGCCGTGAGTGGGTTCCGTTGTGATTGAGGTGATGCCAGACTGGTGCTTTTGTTGTATGCCTGCTCTGATGATCGATGTGTGTTGTGTGCGGAGCGTGATGTTGCTTGTGATCAAGGTCTGGCTGTATCCCTCAGGATCGGTGCTTTCGTGAGAATCGAGATTTTCTGTGCTGGGGCCCTGACAGCGTTGTCAGTTGGTTAAGGTGTTCTCCCCTGTGGCTTGGTGCTAGTCCTGAATTTCGAGGACGAAATTTGTTTAAGGGGGGGAGGGCTGTAACGCTCCGGGTTTTTCGGATTATTGTTCGGATCAGGATCCGTGAGTTTCGGATTGCTTTTGTGGGTCCCGGATTGAGTTTTGAGGTTTACGCGTGTTTTTGCCTGTCGAGCCTTCGGAACCCCGTGTAGGGTGAACCGTTGCGTTCTCTGACTCCAGGACATTACCAATACGTTGTGCGTTTTCCGAGGATCGTGGGGAGTATTTTTCCCTATTTTTGTATTTTTTGGATTTTTAAAACCCGAAATGGTTTTCTATTTAAGCCACCCTAACCCCCTCTCTCTCCCCATTCTCTCATTCTCTCCCTCTCTCTTCTCTTTCTCTCCCCCTCTCCTTCGGGCGGCCGACGGAGGCGATGGCGGGCGAGGTGGAGACAACGTGGGGGCGAGGAGCACGAGGACAAGTCGCGGATCGAGGCGTGGTGGCGCGTTGAAGCTCGGGTGCGCATTCGTGAACCGACGAGGGTTTCGCGGACGGTTTCGAGTAGAACGGTGATCTCGACGCGCGGAGTCTTCTGTGGAGGTATGGGGATGGATCCTTAACTAGGGGTGTGCATAAACCAGACCAACCCGTTGACCCGATCCAAACCGAACCGAAAAACTAGGTTTGGATCGGGTTATCCATGTTGATGTTCGGTGAACCGAACCGAACCGTTTTAAATTAAAACGGTTTGATTTGGTTTTCTTTTTGAAAAAACCGAATCAACCCGTTTAACCCGATTAGGTAGACTCGGCCACTCCCAGAGGACCCAGATGGCCAGACGTGAGACGGCCCAGACCCCACTCCCCAATCCGAGGCTCCCAGCCATCCCGTCCCATGCGGCGTGCGTGACTCCCGTGAGTCATGACCTATCCCCTCCCAGCGGCCAGCCCCAACCCGCAAGAGTCCAAGACTCACTCCAAGTAGGGGTGTGCAGAAGATCTCCTCACTCCTCAGTCCTCCCGTCCTCCATCCGCCTCCATCTAAAATCCCTAACCCCTAGCCCTCCCCCAGTCGGCAGTCGCCCCTCGCCCACATGGAAGGCATATACTCGGTGACACTTGAAAATTGTTGAAACTTTATCACAAGTAGTTAGTTTTCTAGTGATATGAATGTGAACTATCTACTGCCGCCTTCCAAGAAATGTCTTGCCAATATGTTTTTTTTGTGGTTGACATGAAATGCACCCTAGGGAGCCATTCTGTTGTATCATTCATACGCATGTTCCCACTATGGTACATGTGAGAGCATGCATGCCAAGAGTTATTCCTTTGTAGACTGGGGGAGCCCAAGAAAATTGGTTTCGACTTTCGACGGACAGTTGACACAGCATAATTAGAAGCCCTTTAGCTTTGGATACATTGTATGTTGAGAAAGTGCTAGGGATTCACATTCACTAAAATTAGGACTTTTGATAAATTTTAGCCCTTAAATTGCTAATTAAATGCACTTTTCAGACCTGGTTTTTTTTCCAACAGACCCTTCTGATATCAATAATTGAAAAGATGATAAGCTGCAGAGAATCAATAATGCTAAGCAAAGACAAGCTCATTTAGAAACATGTAATTTCTTAAGCCCAAACCGTTGAACCGAACCGGTTTGGGTCGGTTTGGTTTGGTTCGGTTCACCATGTAAAATGGTTTGGTTTGGGTCAGTTTAAGACTCAAACCGTTTTGGTTCGGTTTAAGAAAAAAAAGACGTAAACCGGACCAAACCGGACCGTGCACACCCCTATCCTTAACCCCCGTACTTCCTTTCCCGTGATTTTGGTAGCCCGTGGTGAGCCGAGCGTGGGTTTATTGCCGTTGGGGGGGGAAATCATATTTTTAGGGCGTGTGACGATTTCACTCGATCGAGCAAGGTTTTCCCGCTTTCTTTCCTCCATTTTTGGGTTTTGGGACCCGAGGAATGATCCCCGTTGTTTTCCCCCTTGACTAGGGTCGAGTGGGTGTGGAAATCGGAGCCCTAGGGTGGCTCCAGTCGCTTTTCCGCCGTAATCGATCGATCGACACGGGCAATTCGGTCGACCGATCAGACGTTCGCCGCTGAACTGGGCATTCTCCCCAGTTCGATTGATGAAACTACCCAGTTCGGTCGATCAGACGTTCGCCGCTGAACTGGGCATTCTCCCCAGTTCGATTGATGAAACTACCCAGTTCGGTCGACCGAACTGGTTTGGCGACCGGCCCACTGTGGGTTGGTCGACTGAAATGCAGAGATTGGACCGTTTTTGGTCTCGATCGATCTGGTTGAGACCCAATGATCGACCTTTGCCCCGTGGATGTCCCGAACACCCCGTGGGTACCATGACGGTGTTTTTGGGTGTCTGAAGGTACCGTTTAGCCTCGATTAGCGTGCCCATAGGTTTGGTGGATCCGCATGACCCAATGTGTTCCGGGCTTTCGTGTTCTCGTTAGAACGAGTCGCCGTGTATCGACATGTGTGCGGTGGGTTATTCACGCACGTCATTGACTTCCCGATAAGTGTTTTCCGAGTGGGCCGTGCGTTTGGCCCTTGAACTATGAGTCCAATCACCCAACCTGGGGTTGGAGGTTTCTCACTTTTCCCTTGGATAGGGGATTGACTCGGCTACTTGTGAGCTGCCTTGGGAATCATGCTACAGTGATTTCTGACCTAGACATAAGCCAGATTGACGACATGGAGCCATCCCGGTACAACGGTCTTGACCCGAGTCGTGTGACTCAAGGACCGTTGGGTTAGTAAGTTTAGAAGGCTATCCCGAGTCTGGTGGCCTGGACCACGTGTTACTTCGCGTTACTTGCAATGGGTGCGTGCGTGACTTTCAGTGTTCACGTTTAGTGACCTCCCACTGGTCGTAGCCTTCTTACAGCACGCGTGTGCTGACCCACCCGGGAGTGGTGGAGCGGCTTACCCGAGAGAGATGGTTTTTAGGCTGGTTGCCGTAGGGCCCCTTCGCACAACCTGAGTCCGGACTTTGGGGAAGAACCAACTAGAGAATCTGACCTAAAGCGCATGGTCTGTGTGTGCACACTTGGTTGGGGGCGTCGGACCCGCGCTGACGAGCGCGACCCCAACTAGTCCTTATTCGTGGTACTGGTTGTGTGTCTCAGTCTCCGCCTGTGGCGTCGTAGGGAGACACTAGGGTGCCGTGTAAGACGTCAGTGGACGCATCCGGCCTTCCTTCTTGTGGGCAGTGCTCCCGTCACGTGAGTTTCCGTTTCTCGTCTACGAGATGTGGTTTTACGTGTAGTTTTCGGGTGGTTTCCCGAGGTAGAGGTCTAGGGTTTCCGGTGAGCGTCACCGAGGGTTTTCCCTAGACAGTGTAGGGTTCACGACGGCGAGGTTGTGATCATGTCTACCCAGACCGCGTGGTCTTAGGTTGAGCCTTTGTCTGTGAGACGGGACACCACGACAGGGTTGTCGTGGTGTGTTTTCTGGCGGTGTAGCCAGAGGCTTCCTGTTAGTCTGGTAGTCCCCCGACTGTGAGATCGGGGCGTGTTTTTCGGTACAGTAGGAGTAACTTTAGTGCGAGTTTTTACCGGCCCCTGGGTTTGCTGTTCCTGCTGTTGTTGCTGCTTTCCGCTACCGCCGTTGTTTACGGTTGGGGTTCCGCGGGACCTCTACTGAGCCAGTAATAGGAGACTCACCCCTACTTTTCAGGTGTGGCTATTCTTCCTCGAGGTTCGAGGGTGCTGTGCGGAGGTTCTTAGTTGCCAGCTCGCCAGGTCGAGTGTTCACTCGGTGTTGGGTACGTTTCTCTGCCTTAAACTATACTTCTATTGGACTGGACTCTATTGTAGTTATTTGTTTATTTCTGTTAATTGTTGAATTGTACTGCTTTATTTCTTATTTCTTTGTACCTCCACACTCCTTTTAGCCCTTCCGAGCCCTCCGGCTCGTGGGCAGCAGGCCAGGATTCAAATGGTATCGGGTTCTTCCCAGTATCCGGATCTTGGGTCGTTACAAGCATCCTAATTGCAATGAACGCCAATGCATTACTGCCCACATCTCGATTGTTCACCATTATCCACCAACCAACTGTTTCACCAACCATAAACAAATAAATGTAAAGGGCAAGAAATACATATTGAGGTTAAGAAATCACAAAAATAAAATATGCATGGGCTCACTCTTCCCACAGCGTATTGTAATTGGGAGTCAGAATATGTCACAGTCCTCATTCTATAATTGTTCATCTACAAAGATAAAGTAATAGATTAACATAACTACTTAAGTAAATTCTATACCTCTTATTGATAAAATCAATAAAGGCCAACCTCTACTTCGGCCTGAAGTCTCTTTTCTGATGTCCTCGATAAACGACCAATGACTTTTAAAGTCCCTTGGAGCACCTCGCCATCAACATGTGCATCGGCATCGTACATAAATCGAGGGTTAAGGAAATAACATGTATTTGTGTATAATTAACTAAATGTTAGATATAAAATAACATATAGGCATTACCCCAATTTAAGTACAATTAATCACTCACCAGCTACATGCAAGTCGTGGTGTAATGTGTTATCCCATCTCTGGTCAATCATTTTCCACCATTTTGCATAATGTCTGGGAAGGGAATCCTGTAACTCTAATTTGGCACGATCCATGGCCTCGTACAGATATCCCATATCATTCTTCTCATCGCCATCCACCATTCTTAGGACCTTCATGAGGGGTGTGACTACTTTCAAGTACCGTGAGACCCTGCACCAGAATTTGTTGTGTTCCACGATTTGGCAGACATTCAAATATTCCATCTAAGCACCAACATTGCCCTTGTCGATGTATTCCCGCAGGGCATTGTGGTACATGAAAGCTTTCAGCTCATTCTTATACCTGTGCAAATAAATAAAATTTGAATCAAATACTGTTACATATCTATAAAGATCAAGTATTAAGAATTGAGATCAATCTTATACCTGTGCAAAGACTACAAAGAAATAAAATTCGAAGCAAATCTGGTTAGGCCTGCACGGATGATATCTCGCCCCCCACTCGCATGCGCCCTGAGCATATTCAATATCCTAGGATGGCCATAGATATACTGTGTGATTTTTTGTGCCTTGTCAATTATCTTCTTCACATGCTTTTCCTTCCCTATGTCTTCAAACATCAGATCCAGACAATGTGTTGCACATGGGAGCCAATATAAATGCCCGCGCTTCTACATCAATTTCTTCCATGCAACCTTGTAACTTGCTTCATTATCGGTCACTACTTGCACAACATTCTCCTCTCCAATTTGGTCTACCATCTTATCCATCAAACTAAACAAACAATTGACATTTTTTTCATAATTCGATGCATCTACAGATTTAACAAATACTGTACCTTCGATGCAATAGACCAAAAAATTAATCATGGACTTCTTCGTGGTACCAGTCTAGGCATCACACATGATGATGCATCCTCTCTCCATCCATATATGCTTGAAGCTTTCAACCCAATCATAGAGCTCCTCAACCACTCCCTCAAGGCCACGCCCGTATATGTCTCGACGTGATGGGGCCTTCAAGCCAGGGCCAACATCTGCTATGGCATCTAGCATAGGTTGAAAATATTCACTTTTAACTATATGTGCAGGGACACCTATATGAAAAAATCATTTGCATATACTTTTAAATGTATGCCCTACAACTTCTGCTGATTTTTTGACCTCTCTCAATGCTTGTTTGATTTTAGGTTATGTAGCATGGGGCCTTCTGTGTAGATAGCTGTCCATGGAGCCTGTTGTCTGCGGGACAGCTCTAGTGTCAGGACGTAGTGCAACTGTACTGGAGTAGGTCCCTAAACCCATGGGTGCCTTTCCTATCCTTCGAGCAACTTGTTCACGCTCCCTTGCTTCAGTCATCTCTAGATCTGAATCCTCAGTGCCTTCCTCATCATCATCCCTCCTAACCCTTCTGCCTGAAATCTCCTCAGCAATTTCAGCCTCATCTTCAGCCCTTTGTTGCACCCTCTCCTTTTTGCCCAGAAGGCACTGGCGCATTTCTTCTCGGACCTCTCAGAGACATCTGTCACATTATTTCACCTCTCATCTTACCCCTGCCAAATGTTACTTTCCTCTAGTAATTCCGCCATGTAACTCCTTACCACAATAATTGCATTTAACTTTTCTTCTCTTAGCATCAACTAAGGAGAGGTGGGCCCACCCCAGATCCTCCTGCCCTTGCTGCTCCTGACTTTGTTCACATCTAGGCATGATGTTACATGAAGACAGTCAAAGAGAAATAGTTGTAAGTACAATGGAAAAATTAGGGCTTAGTTAATAATTAACCCTTAATCACCCTTGAAAAAATTTAATTACCCACATGCTCCCACCCCAAAATCTTCAATGAAGCTTAATTGAGCTTCAATTGAGCCTCAGCAAACCGAATTAGACAAAAGCCCCAATTTTTATGAACTAATTAAGACTTAATTAGCAATTAACCCCTAATCACCATTCATAAAATTTAATTACTAACATGCTCCCACCCCAAATTCTTCAGTGAAACTTAATTGAACTTCAATTGAGCCTAAGCAAATCAAAATAGGAAAAAGTCCCAATTTTTATGAACTAATTAGAGCTTAATTAGCAATTAAGCCTCAATCACCCTTGGAAAATTTTAATTACCTGCATGCTCCCACCCCAAAATCTTCAATAAAGCTTAATTGAGCTTCAATTGAGCCTAAGCAAACTGAATTAGACAACAGCCCCAATTTTTATGAACTAATTAGTGCTTAATTAACAATTAACCTAATTTTAAGAAAGTAATTAGAGTTTAATTTGAAGTCATAACATAATTCAGAATTTAAAATCAACCCAACCAAAATAACACAACAAAACAAACAAGCCCTAAATGAACCCCAACAAAATAACCTCTTAGCTCTACACCTATTGCTCACCCACAGCAACAGCTCATTCTTCGCAGCACACAGCCGCATAGCAACAACCCAGCTGTGGCCACCACCACCACCACCAGCAACAGCAGCAGGGCACCAACAGCGGCAGGGTGGCAGTAGCAGGGCACCAGCAACATGCAGTAGGGGCCCTGGGCAACAGCACAGCAACACGCAGCAGCAAGCAGCAACAGGGCACCAGGAGCAACACACAGGAGGGCATCAACAGCAGCAGCAGCAGGTCGGAGCAACAGCAGCAGGTCGGAGTAGCAACAGCAGGCCAACAGCAGGTCAGAGCAACAGCAGCAGGCCAGCAACAAGCCAACAACAGGTTTTCTCCCTCAGATCTGAGGGAGAAATGAAGTTAAGGGGAGTTCACGTGGGTTTTGGACCGAAACCCTTTTTTTTTTAAGTTTCGGACCTGCTACAGTGAGCAGGTCCGGTTTCGGATCGGTTAAGGCCGAAACCTATACATTTCGGCCGAAATGTATCAGTTTCGGCCGATACTGCCAACCATGCCTACCCGGGCTGGATAGGTCCCTTGGGAGACCTATCTGGACCGGGTAGGTCCCTTGGGAGACCTATCACGTTCAAATAAGTCCGGAAGAGAACCTATCTGATCCGGATAGGCTCTTGGGGAATAGAGAGAGGGTGAGGAGAGAGGGGGGAGAGCCTACCCGATCTGGGTAGGTCTCCTTTGTTTTCTCTCTTTCCTTTTTCCCTTTTTTTGTTTATTTTTAGGGTACAACAAATGCCCCCATGGGACGTCTGTCGGAGTTAGAGGACGAAGGCAGGTGGCCCTTGTACTTCTATAAAATTTCTTTGCCCTGGAGTCTTGATGACATCACCCGTGCATTTTAGTAATGCGATATTTTTACCCACGGGTCTTTGATGACATGGTGGGGAGATTGGGCTCTTGCAACTTCATCATTTCTCTTCCTTATCTTGACACCGTCTTGTCATCACTTGTAGGCCTTTGTTGCCGGACTCGGAGACGCATGGGGGGAGGGCGAGGGGGGGTTGCCAAAATCAATGGTGGATAGCTTGTACCCTTTCCAACTTTCTTTGTTCCTTTGAGTCTTCCAGACATGGCAGGAAACATTGCCGAATTTGTTCTTTTCCCCCCGAGTCTTGATGACATGGCAGGAAGTTTAGCCTGGAATCTTTGGATGGGCATCTTCTGGCGATATCCTAGAAGTAAATATGGAAAACATTGTATATTGCTCCAGCACTTCAGTATCATGGAATGTCATCACCAATTTGTCATTGGAATGGGTCGATCTCTGGCGCTATCATCCCCCTTCGAGTTAGGATATCTAGTTTGGACTGCCATTTTGGCTGAACCAATCATTTCTGAATCTGACAATGAGTTTTTTTTAAAAAAATATCCCCAGGGAAGAACTCAGGAGAGCGCACACCACTTCAAGTGACACGGACTCGCTCTACCAAGCCGACCCGAAGATTGAAGTGCACCAGTGGTGATAAACACGAGGGCCATAGCGTGATCTTTTGGTTGGGAACCCTTTTTTTTTGGCTGTCCATCCCTTTTAGTGCATATATTGCATTTAAAGATTTGCCTAACGGGGTACACATGCCACTTGTGGTTTCTTTTTCACTGGTGACTTATGGACCAGCAAAGGTGATTAGTTCACCGCTACCACCAAAGAAGAAGGCCCTAGAGGGGCTGTAATTTGAACAAGGTGAGTCTTCAGCTGCCAACCAAGGCGTGAGAATTGGCATCCCAAGACATTTTTCAGGTCTACTTTGCCTGAAAATTTTGAGTTTTCTTATATGCTAAACGGATATTCTCTGCAGATTCAGTAGATGAGATTTCCCCCGAGTTGTCAGGTCAGGAGCATGCTTCGACAGAGTCTTAAACTTTCTAAGCCTCGGAGTTGACTGGCTCAGTGCTCCACAGATGAGGCCCTTTATGGGGGTCTGGGACAACTGTCACACTTATTATCGATTTGTAGACTCTGCTTCACCGAGAGCATCTTCCTTTCATTGAAGTCACGCAGGGTGACTTTGAAAGGCACTGCTCAAAAGGGGTAAACCCAAAAGGCGTTGAATTTTGCACTTGACGTAGCTTCTTTTATTAGCATGTAGCCACCCAGAAAGCTTGTCTCGGGCTCTTGACATGAGTTCATGAATGAGAGCAGAAGAGCCTGCTGTTACTCATCCTAAGACAACAACAGAAGAGGCTGCAACTGTTCTTCCTCCACAAACCACAGCAAAAGAACCAAACATGGAGAAGACAGTACTAGAGGCGATGGTGGCCAGAATTGATAGTATCAACGAAGACATGTCTGAGCCAATATCGTCCTCTGTTCAGAGAGAGGAAGGTGTACAGGTTGATGCATCAAAACCCTCTCCAACAGCAACTTGCAGGGCAACAGAAGCCTCAGTACAAATAGATGAACTGCCTAAGATAGAGTCACCTGCTACAAGAAGAGCTCCCTCTCCAATCCAAGAAGAAAGAATGATGAATTTTGAGCGGTTGGCTGTCAATGTGAACAGATCTCTTAGGACTACAAGAGCCTCAATGGATAGATGGCTCATGAAGTGGATAGAATGGACTCAAGATTAAGTGAAATCATGAGAGAAGGTTGTTATGTCCAGTGCTTCACTTCCCACCTCCGTAGAAACACAGATAACATGCTGAAAGTTTTGGGAAGCATTGTAGCAAATGTGACCCCTGTCAAACAAGGAATGGGGAACATTGAGGAAACAATGAAAGAGCTCCAACACATTATGATAGACAAATTGAATCTGTTCAGAGGATTGTTTCTGAGGTACAGCAGACTATCCTCAGCGGGCTGGGAGACCTATAAGGCACAGTAACAGAAATTCATCAAAGGCAACTTCCTAAAATTGATTATGAACGACTAGCCTCCCTAGTTGCTGATAAAATTAACACGAAGACTTCACCCCAGCCTGAGCCACAGGAAGCAAGAAGGGTAAAGATTATCTGTCGTAGACCCTCTAAAGGAAAGACCCCTGTGGCAGAACCTTCACCCGTCGTAGAAACTCCAACTCCCTCAGTCCATATCTCTCCTGTCGAGTAACAAATTGAGGAAAGAGCAGCAAAAGTTGAACGCCGAGGATGGCAATTTCGATTTCGGACCCAGTTTCAGCCGGGTCCGAAATCGAAACAAATAGGTTTCAATTTCACCCGAAACATAATAAAATAATATTTTTTTGTCAGGATAACAGGTCTAAAACTGAAACATATCGAGCCAAAACACCCGAAATCGGGTGAAACCAGAATCAGTTTCATAATATTTTTATAAGTTTTGGTTTCGATTCGTCCAGGTCCAAAACCGATACGTTTCAACCGAAACGTATCGGTTTCGGCCGAAACTGCCATCCATGATTGAAGCTACAGAGAAAGCAGAGGCAGAGAGACCTGCCAACATCGGGGGTAATAGAAATGCAACAGCTAAAACCCTTATTGGTCCACAAAGGATAAGAAGGAACCTACCGATGTTAAAGAACTCTTATCTAGTGAAGACGATAAGAAGACCTATGATATGTGAAACTGATTCAATGCTGGCCTAGAAGAGAAAGGACGGCCCAACATGCCTTTATGCAAGTTCTTGGATGAACTCATCAATGATGATTTTAGGGCTGTAGTCAAAGTTGCATTGGGGGAGCCCTCATCAAACTCCGAGGGTGCTCCACCTTCTCCATCTCCAACATATACTCAGGGGGAGGCAACCTCATCTGCACAACCTCCTACTACTGGTATGAATTTAATATATGCTTAAGTTCCCTTGATCTGTATGTTTCCAGATTTAGATTATCATTCACAACCTCCCGTGTAAAAATCCCCTGTAGATAATTTGTGTCACGCATGTCTGGAGAAGATCAAAATGATTATCAACAGATGCGATAAGACGCCTTTCCCTAGCAATTTTGAAGTTTTCATGCGAGATGAGCAAAGGAAAAAGATTTATTACAATTGGGGTCATCATTCTTTCCGTTCTGAGAAATTAAATAAAAAAGATATAGCTATGGCCAACTTTACAGTAGAGTTAATAAGTCAGGGCCGTGCTCCTAAAGGTCTAATTATGCACTATTGGAAGCAAGTTCATTTATTTACATAGGAGGAATATATCTGGGAGTTTATTATCGAGTACAGATGATTCCAAAAATATAATAATGTTATAGCCCAAGTGGAAAAGGATAAAGTAACTTATTAGAAGTATGTGGAGATTCTGATGAAACATGTTGACCTAGAAGTAAAGGAAGAAATTGAGAAGGGATATAGTAGATTTTTGGAATACAACCAAAAGCTCCTTCAGGCAAACCTTCCCTCTATCTCCTACAAGAAATTTGTTGATATAGAGGCTCAGCAAAAAAACCTAAGCAAAAGAAATAGAGATGGAAGACATTAAAGAACACGTAAAGAAAGACATTCCAGCTCAAACCGTTCCACTATCCACTGCCTCTGGGGTTTCCAGCTCAATAGGAGCCCCTGCCTCATACCATTCCCAATGCTATTCCATTGAGAATCTCCATCGTTTAACCTATCAGGAAGATTTTGTACAGACAGGCAAGCACGAGGTTTGTATTGCATGAGAAAAGTGAACGGTGCACTGAAACCCTAGAAGATCTAAGAGGGAACAAGCATGATTTCTCTAAATTTATAGACTCAGCGTCAAGAGGAAAAACTCAAGAAATCTCCAGAAGAAACTTATAAACGGCTGGTACACTACAACAATCACAACCATATACCTGGTGGTGTCCAACTTGTACTCTGTACAATCCCAACATGGCACCCATATACTACCACACTAGACCTGGTTATAATGGTAATAGATGGAGATGAATAAAGTGTAAATCCTCCTTGTATTTTTTCTTATTTTTTCATTAATTATAATTCTTTTTCAGTGAATTAATAAAATTTACTCTCCTCTCACAACCCATGTCTGTACTGTGTGATGTGATGTTTACCTGAGTATTCAGGTGAACAACACTATTTTAAGGGAGTTCATACCTGTCCCAATCTTTTTGGCTCTGACAAAAGGGAGAGAAATATATTTATAGTGGAGAAATGTATTTAAGGGAAAAATATATTAAAACAAGATGCGTGTACTAAAGGGGAGAAACTATTTAGTAAGGGAGAGAAATTAATATATTATTGAAACCCTGGTAGATTTGTAAATTCAAGAAGAGTTCAAAATTTCAAAGAAGACATCATATAAAAGAAAAATAAAAGAAAAATATATCAAGAATTTCAATTTATTTTGTCATAACCAAAAGGAGAGAGATTGTTGGGGAAAATGTCTTTTTCACAAATTCATTATTTTAAATTATAATAAAATAAATATTTATTTATTTCAATTATTAAAATATTACAAGTTTTACCAAAATTCAGGTCTCCATATATATCTAGGATAAAATAAAGAGAATATCATCTAAGTAAACAAAAGTAACTAGATTAGACGATACATCGTCTAATTGAATGTAACATGGACGATATATCATCTAACGAACAAAACGACGAAGATTTAAATTAGACGATCCTCCGTCTGAGACTTTAAGATAGAATACTTTAGACGATCCATCATCTAAGATCCAAGGATAGACAGAAGGATAAACAATCCAATCGTCTATCCATCATCTAAGTCTAGATAGACAAACAACTAGATGATTTAGCATATGATTCAGATTTGATAAATTATGTGAAAAGAGATAGACGATGCATCGTCCAACTGAAGATGAGTTAAATGACATATCATCTAATTGGAAAAAGACAAAAAGGTAAGGTTCGTCTAACTGGGAAAAGATAAAAACAGAATGATAGACGATACATCGTCTAAAGTCTGAGTGGATAGACGATGTTCCGTCTAATAAGAAAAGAACAAAAAGTTACACGATATACAATACATAGTCTAAATCAGAATAGATAGACGATGTTCCATCTAAATTAGAAACAGACAAAAGCTCAATGTTTATACGATACATCGCCTAAGCCAGAATGGATAGACGATGCTCCGCATAACAAGAAGACGACAAAACAAGAGATAGACGATACATCATCTACTTGAACGAGCTCTGTCTAACTCATGATAGACGATAAGTTAGACGATACTTCGTCTAAAGGGAGTAAGGCATAAGATCAGCATTAAATGATACATCGTCTAACAAAAATCATGATAGATGATACTTCATCTAACTCACGATAGACGATGCGTTACACGATATTCTGTCTATAGGGAAAGTGACAAAACTTTGGGATAGACGAAATTTCGTTTAAGATGTGTCCGAACAGACAAAGCTATAGATGAAACATCGACTATGTGCATAAGGACAAAAATAAGGATAGACGATGCTTCGTCTAATATAAAAATTGAAAGACGATTAGACGAATGGATAGGTGATGCATCGTCTACTTCCATTAAACAAAGATAATTTGTTTGTCTTACTTTTATTGCGCGGTCCACGTGGAACACTTTTAACTTGTTAGCCACACTAAACGACAAAATACACAATAGGGCGACTATACAATACTTAATCGCTACAGCGCCATGCACGTAAACGATCTATATTATTTAACGCCCTCTTCCTTCATCACGTGAGTGAAAGTATTCTAAGGAGTGGCGTTGAATTAGTCAAACCAAAAATTGTAGACACATTAAATGTACAATATATTTGAGATGTGTTCATTTTGAAGACAAAAAGAATACCTATTTAAAATCCTCTTGTACACTTTGCAATATCTTAAGATATATTCTTGCATGCTAAAATGGTAATGTTTATTACATGCTTTTCTCTCTGATGTTTGAAATTTGAATTTGTTTCCAATCTTATGTCCCTATACAAGAAAGAATATTTGTAGTATTGTTTCAGAGATACAGGCAGCAACAGCCAAGAAAGAAATTACACAAGAAGAGAAATTAATAGATTGACGACAACAACAGAACATTAATTCGCCTACTACCTTGGAAATAGAAGGTTAGCAACCAATCTGACCTACCGATCGTTAAGACTAGGATCCGACCATTGAAGGGCAATTGTATCTAACGGATACAATTGAGCCTGGAGCTTTAAATAGCCAAGACTTGAAGAAGAACCGAACTAAGTGAGCAACGAACGATCAAGTGATTAAAGCTCTCTCCTGCATTCAAGACGACCCCAGGGTTCTGCTTCCTACGCATTCACGTCAAGGAGGACTTCACCGTATTCAAAGCTTCATCCCTAAAGTCCTTCGCCTTATGAAACATTTAAGAGGAGGATATTGTTTTGTAACCATATTATGATATTTTCCACCTCTTCCTATTCTCTGTCTGTTTATTTATTTCCATTCCCTGTAGAACTGCCTGTTGACAGTTAGAAAAGTATTTGTTGCTCTGAGTTACCAGCACAAGGTGTAGCTTGTTGGTTCGCTGATACCTGAGAAATCAGTTAGGTGACTATCTCTTGAAAAGCTAGCAGGTGCGCAGTCACCTGAAAATCTAAGTCACTTGGAGTGACTGGTTAGTTTACTGAAACCTGATCAAAATCAACTGAGTTGTGATTCCTGGAATAACCACCGAAAATGATCCGTTGAGTCTTGTGAAGATCAACTGGGCAACTGACCCTAGAAAACAGTTAGTGTGAACTTTGACGAAAGGTTAATGAATACCCCGGACAAGTTGCAGGGGGACTGGACATAGGGAAGCCAAAGAGGCTGACCAAACCAATATAAAAATCTTTGTCCCCTATGGTTTGATTATGTTCTCACATTCTATTTTCCACTGTGTAATCTTAGTTAAATTTTTAATATGCTATTATTTTTAACAACACACTTATTCACCCCCCTCTAGAGTGTGCCCGGCTACTAACATAGAATATCAATATTAAGACCTTATGTTTTCTCTACAGTTGGAGCAGATACATTCTTAAGATTCCCAATTCCCACTTCCACTTGATGTTTTAGACCTTGGTCCTTGTGGAAGAGGAACCTGTTCTATGCCCACTCAATTGTATTACCTCTAACTATTTCGAACAAAATTGGTAGTGCAATCCACAGTTTTTCGAAAAGAAAGCATTTAGCATTAAAAGCCATGAAAAATCCTAACCATGAGGAGCCTAGTGCAATCCACAGTTTTTTGAAAAGAAAACATTTAGCATTAAAAGCCATGAAAAATCCTAACCATGAGGAGCCAGCCCAACAGGTTCTGCACCAACAGTGTGTACTGAAATAAAGCAGCATTCGGCGTAAAAAATGGATCTAATCAAAATTTAGAACCGACCTTCTCAAAAGTAACCTCACAGAGCCCAGTCCTGTAGAGTTCATGAACCATTGCAACCAAAAGAATTTTGCTCAATCTTGAACAGCTTTTCATTACCTGTAAAGGGAGGGTCTAGTGATATCACATTTATACCTTCAAAAAGGAATGAGATAGAGCACAAACAAAGATGCCTTCAACAAATTCAGCTTATTTAGCATTATTCAATTATTCAGGGACACTAACCAGATTAATCATGATTGCATATTTACAGTAATGTGTCATTTATTTATTTGTAGAAATACAGGTGTGCCAAAAGGAACCAAAAGAACTTTTTTTTAAGTAGGGACCAAAAGAACTTTGGATTGTGAATATGAAAGATTTATCTAAATAGTATGCACACGTTCTATTGATTCCCCCCTTACCTGTAACAACTTTATTCATTCAGCTTAAACAAATGGAAGTTTTATTGCTATAAGAAGGTGCTCAAGTCTCTAACCATTAAGGGATTAAGCTTCATGGTAATCCTGACTCATTAATATGTAGGGTAACAGCCCAAAGATGAGGCTCAGGATACAGATGTTCTGACTGAGACTGAATATTAGCCTTTACTCCAACCAGAAACTCTACTGACTTGACCATGCCATACAATTGGGATCGCATCAGTTTTGCCAACTATTTGTTGAAGATGGATAGTATTATTTAACTCATCCTTCACTAGGAGAATATTCAGGGTTTTCCAACCTACATCAAACACAACATAATTTTCTAGTTATTTCAAAGACATGCCAGTCCTTGCACCAATATGGGTGCAATCCCAAGAAGGCAAAGAATATTCAGTTAAGTGACTCATAGTAGTCCATAAACAATCGTGAGGACGTTTGTTGTAATAGTGAGAATGGTTGCTGATACACAGAAAGTTTATCTTCAAAAAAACTTCTTCGACATTTAAGAGAAAAGACACAGAGATGAGTACATTGACAAAAATGAACCTTACTATTTCCCTTTTTGCTGAGTGTTGGATAAAGCCATAAAAGTACAACATGTGACTTAATTCTTCAGCTAGAATTATATTTGTCCATGTGACTAAATTTCCCAGCATCATGTCAAAACCCCATTTCCTTTACCAGTTAAAGATAAACACACACACACATTAGAAAAATGTGTACTCACTTGAATATGAGAAGCCTGAAACATTTCCTGTATGGCAGCTTCTACATCAGTGATACCAATGAGAAAATTCCCTGGAAACATGAAGACTTACTCTTATAAGAGATATAGAGATCCGTATTACTAAAAATTGGAATTGAAAATGGTAGTGAGGGCCTACATGATGAGAGGTTTAAGAAAAGGCAAGAGGATTAAACTGCATGCCCCCGAATTAGTTATAGCTAACAATATAGAGTTAGCCTGAGATAGAAAACTTTAATGTCATGCATGAACTGCAATTGAAACATAATGCAGATAACCAACCTAAGCCTAAGCCTTTCTTTGAAACAACTTGAACCGACTTAATTTGAGTATTATTGAAATAATATAATCCACCTTTAGAGTAATTATTCTCGTTCGGGACTCATCTGTCCCCACTGTCTTTTAGGAAAGAGCATGAGAGTTTGCATAACTTTAACAATGTTCACAGTGCGTCCAAATAAGGCTCATCTTTTAAATACCTTTGCCAAAGCTGTTTTGGAAAATGAATCTTTCTGTAGATTGTGGAGATTGCTTTAGTCGATAATCTGCCAATTCTGCTGCACGCCTGCATATTTCCAGAGCTCGTCTAGCATCACCTGAAATAGCAGCAACCTGATCCCCAATGTACTTTAGTAAACAAAACATGAAGACAAATGGACAATTAAGTCACACATACATGGAGATTATATATCTGTAAAAAATTGGTATGTGCAAGTTAATACAAAAAACAGAAAATATTGATCCATTGAAAGATTTAAACCCATGCACAAATGCAGAGATAATATGATGGAATAATGCAATGTCTACCTTTCTTGAAGCAAATTCTATAGCTTGCTCCTCAAATACATCAAGGCCTTTGAGTCTACTTGATATAATTTCTTGCAGCTGCTGGTAATTGTATGGACCAAAACATAATCTCTGAATTCCCATTCTGCTTGATATACGTGGAAGCAACTTTTCAGGAAGATCCATTGTGTTTGCTATGCCTGGGTGCCAGTATACAGGAAAAAAACAATGAAATATTTACAGCATATTTTCTATACTCCCGTTGTTAGAATAATTAAACAATTAAGAACATTGTTATAAACTGATACCTATAACAATCAATCTGGCATGTGGTTTTGTGGGCCAGTCAAGGATATTGTACAGAACCTGACAAGTGGTTATGATTCAAGAGATAGCATTTGAGGTCACTTTGAAGATATGAGAGTAATCAAAGTCGAGATACAAAAATAAGTGCACTACTTCTCATATACTATAATGAATTCAATTACCGATTGGTTTCTTGTTACAAGAAGGTCAAGTTCATCAATGAGAAGAACACATGGCCTACTATCTTCCTTTCCCACTCTACTGCCTTCACAAAATCGCTCATTAAGTAGGTGCAGAGCTTTCTTCCATCCAACCCTGTGTCCAGCTAATGCTTCATAAATAGCCTGTAAAAGCCAATGTCAGTTATCTGTAGTCAGAGTGAAAATGAAATCAAACTTGTATTGATTACCCTGTATATAGCCTCTGGAGATGCCAACTTGAGACCGTTAATCTCAACAAGGCAATAAGGCCTTAAAAGTCTTGAATCAACTTCAGACATCAGGTTCCTAATAACTGCATGAACAGTCATGGTCTGCAGCCAAAGCACATGTTATTGTAACAACAAGAAACTTCAATGCATGGAGGAATGCAGCAATACATGATTATTTACCTTCAAAAACCAAAACCAAGAAGCAACAAATCGCTCAAAACATCATATAGAAGTAGCTTAAGTACATGCAAGGATGCAGCAGACATGGAGAAAAACTTTTATGCTCAAAAATGAAGAAGAAAATAGAAATATTGCTATCAAATGACAGAAGCAAATATAGTCTACCTTGCCGGTTCCAGGAACACCATGAATATAGAGGCAGCGCCCTAAACATTGATCTTCAGACATGGCATTTTTTATGAAGGTAGCAATCTCCTCCATTTCTCTGGAGAACAAGGTGAGACCTTGAAAGTGTAATATAACACACAAAGTTTATCACAATGTTAACATGTAGCACATACTTGTTTCGACAAGGTAATGATTTGGGTAAAGTGGCTAACAACAGCATAGCTTTTGCTCTCTCCAGTTCAGTCTGCTTGTGGCACCTTACATGCTCTGGGATTTTCTTTATTCCCACTCTTTGAAGACCAAAGATCCTCCCCTTGCATGAGTTCTGTAGGAAGAAAAAAAATATTCAACAGGAATGAAGAAGCACTTTGGAGAATAGGAGAGCTACCATAAAGTAAGAAATGAATCCCACAGCTGCCACTTCATGCACTTGATACTTGTAAGATGGAGCATCCAATTCATCCTCTTTTTCATAATCTGAGTCTTCATCTGTCTCATAGGCTTCATCCTTCGGTAAGTTCCAGTCTTCATCAATGGCAACTTCTTCATCATTCTTGCACGAGTAAAAATCACATTAAATTATGCAATGTAGCTAAGTGTCTTTTCCTATTCAATTTCAACTCAACCCTTATGGACTTGAAACCTACATCTTCATCTTCACCAATTTCTGCAAGACGCTTGAAACTATGCCAGCAAACATCGTATTCATATTCGCATAAGAAAACGTCATCACCCTCATTATTAGCTTTTGAAAATTCTTTTGGATTCATGACATAGCAGTGTCTAAGAACAGATTCCATCTGCAACATAGTTAAAGACAATAACATTACAAAACTACCAAAAACCTTGGATTGGTTTTTCGGAAAGTTTAAGACAAAAAATAATCATAATTTCTGCCACACAAGAAGCAGCAGCTAATGGTTGAAGTAAAAACAGTATGATGGCTAGCGAATTTGAATTTCAGACAAATGAATAAAAGATGCACAAATTTCACAATTTCGTAATAGAACATAGTATTTCAATGAACATAGACAAACTCTTGCTTTTTTAGACAGGAGTATCGTAAAACATATTGTTCCTTGACGACATGCAATAGTAGATGTTCACTAAGAAATACGAAAGAGGTTCAAGAAGCTTGGTCTGTTAAAAGATGGATACACCTGATGTATCCCTCAAAACTTCATTTGAAGAAGTAAACAGTCCCGGGCGCGGCCGGGCGGACCCGCCCTGGGTCGCCCGACCCCGGGGGGACCCGTCCGACAGGTCTTGCGCAGCCTGCCCAGGGTCGTTTGATCCAGGGTGGGGTCCCCGGGGTTGACCCCGCCACCCTCCTCTCTCTCTCGCGGAAGAAAGAAAAAGGGAAAAAGACCCTCCCGAGATCATTTCAAATCCTATCCACCCCGTACGGGGTCAATCAACCGTGGTGACTTTTCACCTTCTACAAATACACTACGGGGGTCCAAAGAGATACAGACGGACTTACGTGAAGACTCACGGAGACAGAAGAACACAGCTCGACAAGCATTGTTCATTGTCTGGCCTACTAAGGGTATGTTATATTGGGGGTCTTGTATTTATGCCCCTGGAGGGGTTTTGCATGTATACCCCTAGAGGCTATGTTCATAATTTTCTATACGCCCTGGACGGTCAAATTATGTAATTCCACCAGATCATACAGAAATGTCTCTCCCGAGATTGCGAGGAAATTCAAGTCATGTTATTTGCAATTTTACCCTGCAACTTTTTGTAATTGGGACTATGTCCCTACGTCCCGTGTCAGTGCGGAGACCTCCTTTCTTTTGTACAGTCGACAATTCGCCAACAACCTTGTACTCATATAAATTATGAATGCACTAAGTTGCTCCCTTTGGTGTACATCAAAAAATTCTTAAATGGACCCCAACTTTCAATAAATTGTGCATATACCCCTCTTTCCCGAAAATGAACGTTTATGTGTCTTCCATGAAGCCTAGTGTCGTTCCTCCACTCAAGGGATTTGTCAAACAACTCTTACACCCAATTGTCATCTCAAACCCTAACTATCCTAGGTCTGATAAAATTACCAAAATACCCTTGCAATCCAGAAATGGCTAAATAACCCCTAAACTCTCCAAAAATGACCTCAGCGCCCTTAGAAGTCAAAAAAAATTTACCATACTCTCCCTCCAACCCAAAAATTTCCAAAATACCCCTAGCCTGATAAAATTACCAAAATACCCCTACAAACTCAAAATTATCAAAATATCCCTAGAGTCCAAGAAACCTCCCGACACTTCAAAAGCGCCTACGGCTTCTGCAAAATTGTGATCATATCCTCAAACTACATGTTTCTTGCCTAACCTTGTGGCCTTTGATGAAACCCTAATTCCATTCATCTTTCGATGGTGAGTGAAAATTAGCTTTGAGCCATGCAAGCAAACCTGCCCTCGATATCAAGACCCTTATAGAAGACCTCAAGATTTCTTTGACAGTTAAACAAAGGTGCTAGGACGTTGTTGCACCCATAATTTTCTCGAAATATTTCAAAAAATTTATTCCAAAAGAATCGACAAAAAAATTACGACGTAGCGCCGATGTCGTCGGACCGCGGAGTACCTCCGTGATTTAAGGTCCATTGACCCGATCATATAATCACAAACAGCGTCGCAGCTAAAAAAATTAAGAGGAAGACATGCATGCACACCTGTCAAAATAGCCGAGCAAGTGTATCACACGGCGCAGACGGATGCAAAGATTCCTCTCCAAGCGAGCAGCGCACAACCAAACAACAAACAGGCAATCCTTCACTCCCCGCACGAGTCTTCACCGACGTATCGCTGCCACGCGGGGAAGAGTGGGGCCTCGGGGAGCAATAAATGTTGAACAACAGCTCCTCGCCTACCCAGGGTGTCAAAAAATTGCAGAAAAGGCGCGGAAAGGGGTCAAAAGGGCCGCCGCGGGGTCAATTGACCCCGCTGGGCTGCCCGCGGACGCGGCAAACCCCGAGCGGGGTCGGCCCACCCGCGGGGTCACTTGACCCCGTTGGGTCTCGCGGGCCAGGCGACCCCTCCCTCCGGGGTCCGTGTTCCCATAAAAAAAAGAAGAAAAAAGGAGAAAAGGGGAGAAAAAAGGTTTAAGCCACCCCACCTTGTCAGAATCGGGGCCAAAACTCATTTTTTTGTCAGAATTGAGGCTAAAACCCGTCTTTTTGTCAGAAATGAGGCAAATCATCATGATTTTGTCAAGGTGGGTTCCCTACCTTCTATAAATAGACCTCCAAGAGTCCAAACTCAGTATTCAGAGGCTACGATCTACGGACTACACACGGAAGACTTTGTTCGTTTGTCTTGACTTGTGAGGGGTAAGTCCCCCGGGTCTTGGGTTTATGCCCCTAAAAAGTATTTTTGTAATCATGCCCCTCGGTAGACTATATTTGTAAGTTTCTACGCCCCCGAGGTGACTAAATTATATAATTTCGCCCCTATAATGAGGGAACTACGGAAATGTCCTCGGGTTTGCGAGAAACAAAAAGTCCGGTTATTTGCAGTTCTAGCCTGCAATTTTTTTTTTAAATTGGGGCTACGCCCCTACTTCCCGCGTTAGTGCATATCTTTGTGATGTACAGTCGACAACTTGCCGACATCCCTTATTCTCACTTGGGTCATGATGTACTCCACAGATTTTCTTTGTACAACAGACCAGGGAGGAGTTATAAGAAAACCCCCGACTTGTGGGAATTGCTCATGTACCCCTCCTCTGACAAAATTGACGGATGTGCGTCTTCTATGAAGTCTTCGTCACTCCTTCGGTTCGAGGATGTTGTCAACCCAATCCGACACTCGAGTGCCGCCTTAAACCTAAGTCCGAGCAGGGTTTTGGTAAAATTACTAAAATATCCTTGTGACCTAGAAATAGCCCAGTCGCCCCTACAACCCTCCATAAATGGCCTCAACGCCTTGGAAAGTCAGTAATCACATCCTACTTTCGTTCCAACCCGAAAACTTCAAGAATACCCCTGACTTGGTAAAATTACCAAAATACCCCTAAAAAGGTAAATTTACCAAAATATCCCCGGGGCCCAGGGAACCTCCCATCACTTCAAAAATGCACATCGCTCCCGCAAAATTGCATTCATGCTCCTACATCCTAGGGTTTTGCTTGAACTTCAGAGGCTTTTGACGAAACCCTAGTTTAGTCAATGTGTTGGTGATAAGTGAGTGGTCGTGGTGAGTCACCCAAGTGAGCATGCCCTCAACATCCGAACCTCTAGAGGGGGTTTTGAGATTTCTTTGACAGTCAAACAAAAGTGTTCGGACATTAGGCCGATGTAAATCAACACTGACTGCAGTCAATGGGGAGAGATCCAGCACTCAAACTCAAATCGCCTGATACTATGCGCACCCACGGAATGAGCCTCCACCTATAGAGGGGAATGTTTCTTTTCAAAAAGAACATGTATTTTTGCTTTATATATATTCGTATATAAAATTCTGTGGCCGACAGACGTTAGGTCGATGTAAATCAACACTGACTGCGATCAATGAGAAAAGATCCAACACTCGAACACAAATAGTCAATGCGTACCCACAGAATAAGCCCTACACAACCCCTCTATGTGCTATCTTCATAATTATTTTAAAAGTATATTCCATAACCAACATCAGCAAATCGAAATAATTAAAGGATGAATAGAACTCTCTTAGAGAGTGTAATGTCCCGGGTTTTTCGGATCCTTCTTCTCGGGTCCCGAATCTGGTTTCTTGGAGTATTCGACTCCGTTGTGTCCGGAATTTCGTTTCGGACATCTTTCGTGTTCGGATCGGCGCGATCCGAAGTCGTTTCGGAGGCCCGGAAGAGCTCCGCGATTTTTCCGCGTGTGTTTTCCGATTCCCGGTGTGTGTTTCGGTAATTCCTTCGGAACCTCATTGCGGGTGAACCGGGCCGTTCACCTAGGCGAGTGTGGTACCGTTGCGATCGGTGCATTCCGAGGATCGCGAGGCTGTGATTTTCGATTTTTCGGGATTTTCCCGATTTTTCGGATTTTCCTATATAAACCCCCCACCCTCTCTCTTCCTCTCATTTCTCACTCTCACCCTCTCTCTCTTCTCCCACTCTCTCCTCTCACTCTCTCCTCTCCGGCGGCCGACGGACCGAGGCGGGGGCGAGGCGGGGCGGTGCGGGCGAGGAGGACGGCAAGGATGGGTCGAGGATCGAGGATCGAGGGTGCGGTGAAGCCGGTTCGCGGGCGTGTAGGCACCGGCGGGGTTTTGGAGGCGTTTCTTCGTGGATCGGCGTCCACGGTGCGCGAAATCTTCGGTGGAGGTAGGGAGATAGACCCCCAGCTCGTGCACTTCCCTTCCCGCGAGTTTCGTAGGCCGTGGTGAGCCGAGCGGGTGGAATCTGGGTTTTTTGGGCAAAACCCGTGTTTTAGGGCTTGTGGGCCGATCTCTCGTTTTACGGCGTTTTTGGCTGATCCAGGGGCTTAGATGCATGCCTAGGGGCTTGGGGATGGATTCCCCTTTGTTTCCCCATCACCCGGGGGTGATCGGGGCGTGGATCGGTGTTTTGGATGGTTTCCCGCCGTAACGTTCTCGGGAGGGTGTGACGGTCACTCCAGTGACCGTTACATGCGTGTAACGCGCCTGGGCAGGGGCGTTACATTCCCTTGGCTTTTGGCTTTGGCGTTCGTGGGTGTGACGGTCCCACGATAGACCGCCACAGCCGTGTGACGCGCCTGGGTGGGTGCGTCACATCCCCTGTTACCCAGCTGAGGGCTGGGGGTGTAACGGCCCACGACGGACCCTTACATGCGTGTAACGCGCCCGAGGTGGGCCGTCAAGGGCGTTTCAACCGTTGTCTTCCTGACCGTTGGGGGTCAGCGCGTGTAACGCGCCAGGGCGGGCGCGTTACATCCGTGTGACACGTTGGGGCGGGCGCGTTACATTTGTGTAACGCGCTAGGCCAGGCACGTTACATTCTGCGTTCCTTTGGGCCGTGTAACGGCCTGCGTTAGGCCGCCAGGTGGATGTGACGGTCCTGCCTAGACCGTTACAGCCCTGTGACGGTCTAGGGCTAGACTGTCAGGCGTTGTGTTGCACCGAGGCAAGTTTTTGTGTTCTCCGCCTTGTTCCGCGATGTGTGGGTCCCCGGTCGACCCGATTGGGACCCAGTGGTCGACTTGTAGTCTCGTGAGTGCCAGACACCCATGGGATTCTGTGTCCGTGTTTTGAGGGTGTCTGGAGGACCGTGTTACCTCGTTTAGCGTGCCCATGGGGTTGAGAGTCCGGGTGACTACTCGCGTGTTGGGCCTTCGTGTCACGCTCGATCGAGTCACCGTGCATCGATGTGTGTACGGTGGGGTCTCCCCCGCATGTCGTAGATTTCCTTGGAAGGCGATTCCCATGTGGGCCACGTGTTTGGCCTTGGACTGCGAGTCCAGTTATCCTGCCTGGGGCTGGAGGTTTGCCGCTTGCCCTAAGATGGGAAATCGGCGAGGTGGCTTGTGTGCTGCCCTGGGAATCGTGCTTCTGTGTTTTCCGTGTGGCCCGTGTGGGTGGCCTTGGTCCCTTGCATTCCCTTCCCGAGGGAGTGCTCTTGGCGGTTCGTGAGTTATCTAGGTACTCGTGCTACCGTGGTTTTAGACCTAGAGATTGGACTGGATTGACGGCCTTGTGCTGTTGCGTACAACGGTCTTGACCCCGAGTCTCGTGACTCAAGGACCGTTGGGTGTAGTGCGTCTAGAGGACTGTCCAGAGTCCAGTGGCTTAGCGCCACTTGAGTTTTCTCGACTTTCGCGCAGGGTGCGTACGTGGCCGTGGACTGCGAGTCCTGTCTCTTCTCCGACTGTGGTCACCGTGCGACGGGGCCGGTACGTGGGGTGGTCCCCGTACGTCGTCGGATGCGGACGTTGTTTTCCGTTGACTTGAGAGTCTACTCCTTCAGTGACCCTCCACTAGTCGTAGCCTACCAGTACGCGGTACCGGTCGCACCAGGGAGTGGTGTACGGGCTTACCCTTAGAGACGGTTTGTGGACCGGTTGCCGTCGGGCCCCACGTCTTGCAGCCAGAGTCCGGCTGAGGGGAAAACCGGTCAGAGGGCCAGACCAGGGACGCACGGTCTGTGTGTGCACACGTGGTTGGGGGCGGTTGGACCCACGTCGACGGGCGTGACCCCAGCTAGTCACTTGTTTGTGGTTGCTTGTACGGTGTTCGTGCCTTTGGTAGGAGCTACCACGCCAGGCGGTTCACCTGCAGCGTGGTGTAAGACGTCAGGGGACGCTATCGGCTGTGCTTCTAATGGGAGGTACTCCTGTCGAGTTGGGAGTGACAGACTGTCAATTTCCGTGACTTCGACCTTCGGGTTTTCGGTCGTGTTGACCGTTGAGTTCGGTTGTTTCGCCGTGGCGCGTGTGTTGGTTTTCGCGCCGTGGGACTAGTGCTAGTGGCTTTACCGAGGTTGCGTCTTGTTGTGTGGTACCCGCGATCGGATGGTCGGGGTTGCACCTTGGACAGCGTGTCCAGGTAGGCTGTGTCCGGGGGACAGGCCTCTACGGCGTAGTTGCCGTGTGTTTTTACTTCGATAAGCGGTACTAGTGTAGTTCGGCAGCCTCGACCGCGAGGTCAGGGTGTGTTTCTGGTACAATAGGAGTAGTTGTAGCGCCGGGCTTCGACCGGCCACCGGGTTTACTGTTCCTGCTGTTGCAGTTGCTCTTGTAGCCTTCCTTTCCGCTACCGCCGTTGTTTCCGGTTGGGGTTCCGCGGGATCCATGCTGAGTCTCTGTTTTGGAGACTCATTCCCTGCTTTTCAGGTGTGACGGTTCTTCCTCGAGGTTCGAGGGTGCGGAGTGGAGGTTCTCAGTTGCCAGCTTGCCGGGCCGAGTGTTCACTTGGCATGTGGTACGCTTTACTGCTTTAGACTGTACTTTCTGTTGGACTGGACTCTGTTGTAGCTGTAGTTGTTCTTTCTTTCAGCTTGTTGTTGTCGGTTGTCCTGCTTTATTTCCTATTTCTTTGTGCCTCCACACTCGTTTTAGCCCTTCCGAGCCCTCCCGGCTCGTGGGCGGCGGTGCGAGTCTCGGGTTATCGAGCCTTCCCGATAATCGGATTCTCGGGTCGTTACAGAGAGAGTTTGCTGCATGAGATTGTTTGCTAACCTACTTAAATAGTTCTGGCCAAGGCTATGAACATTGCGTGTTATCTGGTGAATAGGTCTCCTTTAACAACGTTGGAACCCAAGACACCACAGGAGATCTGGACTGGTAAGCCATTTGATTACTCTTACATTCATGTTTTTGGTTGTCATGTTTATGCCTTATTGCAAGATGATGAGAGGACTAAACTTAATACTAAATCCAAGAAGTGTATCTATCTGAGATACAAGGTTGGAATGAAGGGTTACAAGCTGTGGAACCCTATCACCCATAAGATAGAGCTCAACAAAGATATGGTATTTGATGAAGCATCCATGTTGAAGAAAGTTGAACAACATGTCCAAGATAAAGAGAGACCCAGTAGCTAATTCAAGTAGAGCCTATTGAGAAAGACAGTGGTGATGTTGACACTAATTGGGGGGAATCTTCGCAAGAGAATGAGTCAACTACACAACTAGAGTAGGAAGAGCCTTACTTCATTACAAAAGAAAGAGACAGAAGAGAGACTCAGTTGCTATTGAGATTCAAAGATACAGTGGCATATGCATACTGAAAGATAATACAATGAATTATAGTTAAATGTTATGCAATAAGAGATGGATTCTCTTCATAAGAATCAAACTTGAGAGTTGGCTACACTCCCCAAGGGCAAAAAAACAATTGGGTGCAAGTGGGTGTATAAAAAGAAGGAAGCTTCATCTAACAAGGAACCAGACAGATACAAGGAAAAGCTAGTTGTGAAAGACTACACAACAAAAGGGAGTAGATTTTGATGAGATATTTTCACCAGTGGTGAAACATTGCTCTATTCAGGTCCTACTTACTATGGTGGCTATACATGACATGAAATTGGAGTACCTTGATGTCAAGATTGCCTTTCTTCATGACAAGCTTAAGGAAGAGATCTATATGTTGTAACCAAATGGGTTCGTGAAACTAGGCAAAGAAAAGATGGTATATTGGCTGAAAAGATCTCTATATAGGTTGAAGCAGGCTCCAAGGCAATGGTACAAAAGATTTGATACCTTCATGACTAGTCAAGGCTACTCAAGGAGCAGGTGTAACAGTTGTGTCTCTTTCATATTTCTTAATGATGATTCCATTTTATTGTTGATGATATGTTAATACCTTGCAAACACGTGAATGAGATTCTAAGCTAAAACATGAGCTTAGCTCAAAATTCAAAATGAAAAACCTAGAAAGAACCAAGAAAATTCTAGGCATAGAGATCCATGATGATCATGAGAATGGCAAGCTATGGCTTTCCCAGAAGACAGACATTCAGAAGGTTTTGGCCAAGTTCAACATGGAAGAGGCCAAGTTTGTTAGTACTTCTTTAGCTCAACACTTCAAGTTATTATAATAGTAGTGTCCTCAATCAAAAGAAGAACATCAACAGATGCTCAAGGTGCCATATGCAAGTGCAGTTGGTTATCTGATGTATGCTATGGTGTGCACTTGGCCTGATCTGTCACATACTGTGAGTGTAGTCAACAAGTATATGGCAAATCCAAACAAGAAGTATTAGGATGCAATCAAGTGGATCTTGCGCTACCTGAAGGGCACATCAGATGTTGGTCTGTTATTTCATAAGAGCAGTGATAGTGATGTTCTTGTCAGGTTTGTTGACTCAGATTATGCCAGAGATCTTGACAGAAGAAGATCCACCTCTGGGTACATCTTTACTCTAGATGGAGGTCCAATCAGTTGGAAGGCAACACTTCAAGATATAGTGACATTACAGTGGAGGCTACCAAAAAGGCTATGTGACTGAAGGGTTTGATCAGAGAGCTTGACATCACTCAAGAGAGTGTTAGGCTACATTATGATAGTCAGAGTGTTATCTGTCTTACTAAAAATCCAATGTTTCACGCAAGAACCCAACATATTAATATTTGCCATCACAAGCTTAGGGAGTTCGTAACAAATGGCTTTATTCCACTTGTCAAAATACCAACTCAAGAAAATGTAACAGATATGCTGACCAAGCCATTGCCAGTTACTAAGTTGAAGCATTGTCTAGACTTAACAAATGTTTTCACCAAGTGATGATTGAAGGCCCCTGGGAAAGGGGGTACATTCCAGTCTGAGATGGAGCTATAAGTACATATGTCAACTTGATCGTGTCAAAGGTGGAGGATGTGATGATTGAGCCGATTAATCCAGATGGGACATACGAGGAGTCCCAGTAGTTATGAGAAATTGAGAACCACCTATGGCGCCCACTTCCCCGACTCTTCTGACCCGATCCAATGATAGCCACAATTCTCAAATCGGACGTGTGAGTTTGGACTGAGCCAAATATCCGCAAAGCAACATCACGGCCACACCATGTCCATAAGGCAACCCATGTACAATACATAATATGGATAGAACTTCCTTCTTGCAGTTCTCTAAATTATTTTCATTTATCCTCTGCCTAAATTCGCAATGGGCAGACGAGTTAACTTCAAGCTTTACACTGTTACTCTAGAGTTTCTCCCCAAGATCTTTTCTGATCAAACACTTGACAAAGTCAACTCATCCTTACTAGTTCCTGAAAAGTGGTTAGGTCGAAAGCATGAGTCCGAAGACCCAATAGACATCCAAACTTGTGGCAAGTTTACAGACATGACAAAGGCAACAAGATTCAAAATACATGGATGACTTCATACGCACATTCTGTATATCAGGTAAAGCCAGTCAATAGCAATGATTAAAATTTCAATAACATCAAGATGCAAAGTAAGATGGCAGAAGTTAGGGTACAATGTCTATCTTCATCACCCATTACCATGTACCATATATGCTATCAGACAACACGGTGACAAATAACAGTTCAATATCATACTTACTTGCAGGCATAATGCTTCACATTCCATCAATCCCATGGTTTATCACACATTCGAGTTTACTAGAGCCCTTTCATGACATAACACAACCTCTTTTGACCAAACGTAACATATCATATCGGAATGCAACTTTCACATAATATGCTCACTTCAAACATCATTCTGGTCGTATTATCTTATTCGACAAAGGTAGGGGAAATTCACTTTTAGATTTAAGTTCATATCATACCGAACATGCGTCTAAGCCATTCCATAGGGATCACAGATAGTCGTCGTAACACCCAGACGATAGGCAATGTCCGACTGATCGAATAGGTCTGTTATCTTTGGACAATGGGTCTAATTCCCGTAGCAGACGCTTGCTAATCGAGACACCTGAGCTCTAATTCTTGTGGCATGCATGTCAAGGCACCTGAGGTCTAATTCCCGTTGCATATCATCACCAATTGGGGCACCCTTTCATACATGGGTCTTGTTAGAGTATGTTAGTCATAAGTTAACCTTGTACTCTCTATATATAAGGAGCATTGCTCCCAGGAATAAAATAAGACATTATTTTAGGGTTCTCTTATTCCACATGGTATCAGAGCGGCGGCTTCGAAAAACCTCCGCGGCGGCTTGAGAAGGCCTCCGGCGGACGCGTGGGGCGTCCGCGGGCCTCAGACGTGGGCGTCCCCTCCGGCGGCGGCTTGAAGAGGCGCAGACGCGGGCGTCTCCTCTGGCGAACGCGCGGGGCGTCCGCGGGCCTCCGCCTGCGGCGGAAGCAGGGCACCCCACGCGCGGGCGTCCCCTCCGGCGGACGCGCGGGCCGCTGCCGAGCCGCGGACGCAGGCACCTCCACCCGCGAGCGTCCCCTCCGACGGACGCTCGGGCCACTGCCGAGCCGCGGACGCAGGCGCAGGCACCTCCACCCGCGAGCGTCCCCTCCAGCACCTCTCTGCCTGATCTTGCGGGGCCTCCAACTCCGCCCCACACAGAGGTCACCGGCCGGCTAGCTCCCTTGCGTGTGGGCTCGCGGGAACTACAGTCAGTATTTTTTTTCTCTGCCATGATCGTATATGAAGTGCTCTTTTATTCTCAGATGGCTGGTATAATCATCTCTATGTGTTGATCTTCCATCGGACACTCGTCCTTGTTCCTAGCCGCTGCGATGACTTCCTCATCCTTGTCTTCCGACATCCGCACGACCAATTCTGCTATTGGGACGACTGTCAAGTTGAACGGTTCCAATTACCTTCTTTGGTCGCGCGCCTTCCGTTTTTTGTGTGGATCACAACGGAAGATCTTTCACTTAGATTCTCCTCCTGTCGACAAGAAGGATGAAACGAAGTTCGCAGCATGGCAGTCAGATGATTATTTTGTC
The DNA here is from genome assembly GCA_022559845.1 of Amorphophallus konjac. NCBI lineage: Eukaryota > Viridiplantae > Streptophyta > Magnoliopsida > Alismatales > Araceae > Amorphophallus > Amorphophallus konjac. The sequence goes on from CM040122.1 coordinate 467,837,316, forward strand.
ATGACACTTCTCATCAATAGCATGGAGCCTCAAGTCAGTTCGAATGTGGTCTTTCTTGGTACGGCCAAAGAAATGTGGGATGCTCTGAAAGAGATGTATTCAGATGATAAGAATGTTTCGCGTATTTATTCTTTATATGAAGAAATCTTTTCTCTCAAACAAGATGGAAAATCTATTCATGAATATTTTGCGGCTCTAAAAGGCAGGTGGGATGAGTTGCAGGTGTACCATCCTCTGACAGCGGATATTACTGTCCTCAAGAAACAGCGGGAGGAGTTCTTGGTCGCTAAATTTCTATCTGGCCTAGATGATTCACTCAGCCATGTTCGTTCTCATCTGCTTTCGGACGACGTGGTTCCTTCTTTGGCAAATGCTATGTCGCGTGTCCTTCGGGTCAGCTCCTCCAACACTACTGCTGATGCTTCGTCTATTGTTGGTCCGATGGAACATTCAGTGCATGCAGCGGGACGGGGTCGTGGTCGTGGTCGTGGCCGTGGCCGCAACTCCTTCCCTCCGTGTCGTCACTGTGGTCGCCAGAATCATGCTCCTGAACGTTGTTGGCAGAAATTTGGCCGTCCAGACAATGCTAAAGCGGCTGCTATCACTTCCGCTTCAGACACTCCTGCTGATAACCCATCTGTGGTGCTACCAGAACTCTCATCAGAGGCGACCATCACTTTATCCAAGACTGACTACGAGCGCCTTCTTCAGCAGCAATCGCTTCACGCGGTTTCCTCCACTTCAGGTAGTGCGTCTGCTGTTTCTTATGGTTCATCATGGATCATTGACTCTGGAGCCTCTAGCCATATGTCAGGTAATAGATCACTTTTTTCCTCCTTACGTCTTTCGTCTTCCTTGTCGCCTGTTTCTGTTGCTGACGGCTCACCATCCCCTGTTCATGGGATCGGCACGGTTCGTATATCTCCATCTATCACCCTCTCAAATGTTCTATATGTTCCCCAGTTTCCAGTAAATCTTCTTTCTACAAGTTGTCTTGTTCGTGATTATAACTGTTCAATCACCTTCTTTCTCTCCTATTGTGTTTTTCAGGATCTCCGAACGAAGGCGACGATTGGTGGCGGGTGTGAGACTGGTGGCCTCTACTATCTGACAGATCAGCCGTCTGGCACTCCTTCGGCTCTTGGCGTAGCTTCTCTGTACCAATGGCATTGTCGTCTTGGGCATCCAGCGCCCTCAAAGCTCCGGTCTTTTGTTCATGTTCCTTCTAGTCTGTCTCAGTTTCAGTGTGATGCTTGTGAGCTTGGCAAGCACCATAGAGTGTCCTTCCCTTCTCGTGCAAATAAACGGAGCATCTCCCCATTTCATTTGGTCCACAGTGATATTTGGGGTCCTAGTCCAGTTGCTACGTCTCTAGGTTTTCAATATTTTGTTACTTTCATTGATGACCACTCTCGGATGACCTGGGTTTATCTTATGAAGAGTCGGTCACAGGTCTTGCATGTCTTTGAACAATTTTATCATGAAATAAAAACGCAATTTGTCATTTCCATCAAGGTTCTTCGCTCTGATAATGCCAAAGAATACATGTCTTCTTCATTTAATGAGTTTTGTGTTGCTCATGGTATTCTCCACCAAACTTCTTGTGCCTACACCTCTCAACAGAACGGCGTGGCTGAACGTAAAAATCGTCATCTCCTTGATGTTGCTCGGACACTCATGTTTCACATGAATGTTCCAAAACATTTTTGGGGCGACGCTGTTCTTACTGCATGCTATCTCATTAATCGGGTTCCCTCCTCTCTACTCTCTGGAGGCAGTCCGTTTTCGTGTTTGTATCCCTCCACTGAACCCTTTCCTCTACCTCCTCGGATTTTTGGGTGTCTCTGTTTTGTGCATGCGCTGGGACCCGGTCACGATAAGCTATCTCCTCGAGCCATTCGCTACGTCTTTCTCGGGTATTCGCGTACTCAAAAAGGCTATCGTTGTTTTGACCCAGTATCACGGCGCTGTTTTGTCACTACTGATGTCACCTTTTTTGAAACCACATCTTATTTTTCGTCGTCTCCCGCATCCTCAGCATCTCCTTTATTGCCACTTCCTCCTTTGCCTCCTCCACCGGATGACTCAAGACAGAGTGGCGAATTTATACCTGTTACGATGGACCCTACTCCAAAACCATTGCAAGTGTACCAACGGCGGAAAATCCAAGGGGCACCGACTTCCCTGCCACCACCGGCGTCCTCGGTCGAAGATTCGGCTACTTCTCCTCCTCCTCAGGATACGCCTTTGGATCTTCCCATTGCTCTCAGAAAAGGTAAACGTACTGCCTCGTCACCTTCTATGTTTGATCCTAATTTTCATTGGCCGTCCCTTTCTAAAGAGGCTCGTCGTCCCAGCTCTCATTCAATTGCTCAATTTGTATCTTATACGCATCTCAGCCCGTCTTTTCGGGATTTTGCATTCTCTATTTCCTCGAATGCCATTCCTTCCTCCTATCAGGACGCACTTGCACACCCCAAGTGGAAAGCTACTATGGATGAAGAGATGTCTGCCTTATTGTCTCGTGGCACTTGGGAACTTGTTGATCGTCCTCTTGGTGTGGTCCCTGTAGCATGCAAATGGGTTTTTACTCTGAAGTATCTTCCAGATGAACTGTTGATCGTACAAGGCTCGTCTTGTGGCAAAAGGTTTCACCCAGATATATGGCATTGATTACCTTGAGACTTTCTCTCCAGTGGCACGCATTAGTTCTGTGCGTGTTCTTTTCTCTCTGGTCGCCAATCTTGGTTGGCGAATGGTCCAGATGGATGTCAAAAATGCTTTCCTCTATGGTGACCTTCATGAGGAAGTTTATATGGAGCAACCTCCAGGGTATGTTGCTCAGGGGGAGATGAAAGTTTGCAAACTCCGAAAAGCACTTTACGGCCTAAAACAAAGTCCTCGAGCTTGGTTTGACAAATTTAGTCATATAGCATCAGAGATTGGTCTTGTACGCAGTCAGGCTGACCATTCTGTATTCATCAAGAAAAGCTCTGCAGGTATTGTGATCCTTGCTGTCTATGTTGATGATATGATTCTTACAGGTAGTGATGAAAAAAGCATTACCGCTGTCAAAGAGCACCTACAGAAACAAGTTGTCACAAAAGATTTGGGACGACCACAATACTTTCTTGGTATTGAAGTTGCATATAGCAAAGATGGAATCTCTCTTTCTCAAAGGAAATATGCACTAGATTTGCTCCAAGAAACAGGTCTGATTGATTGCAAGCCAGTTGACACACCTATGATCACTCGGCCTGATTTTTGGGATCCGACCGGAGAGGACTTTCCTGATGTTGGTCGCTATCGGCGACTAGTTGGCAAACTCATATATTTGACTAATACTAGACCAGACATCACTTTTGCAGTTAGTCTGGTGAGTCAATTCATGCAAAACCCAAAACAGTGCCACTGGGAGGCCATTTTGAGGATTCTGAAGTATGTAAAAGGGGCACCTGGAAAGGGTTTATTATACAGACGTCATGGTCATGTGCGTGTGGCGGCGTTTTCTGATGCAAACTATGCTAGATCCATTTCTGACAGGAGATCTACAACGGGATATTGCTCTTATGTTGGTGACAACCTTGTCTCGTGGCGAAGTAAAAAGCAAAGTGTGGTAGCCCGTTCAAGTGCTGAAGCTGAGTATCGAGCCATGGCACACACTGCCTGTGAAATGCTTTGGCTCCAATCTCTTCTTCGAGATCTTGGTTTCCCCTCAAATGAAACTATGATGATGCATTGCGACAATCAAGCTGCAATCTATATTGTTAGTAATCCTGTCTTCCATGAACGAACCAAACATATTGAGGTGGACTGTCATTTTGTTCGAGAAGCTGTGATGTCCAAGAAGATAGCCACACCTTTTACCTCATCAGCGGATCAACTGGCTGATTTGTTCACTAAGTCTATGGGTTCCCCAAGGTTTACTACTTTATGTAACAAGCTGGATCTCCTAGACATATATGCTCCAGCTTGAGGGGGAGTGTTAGAGTATGTTAGTCATAAGTTAACCTTGTACTCTCTATATATAAGGAGCATTGCTCCCAGGAATAAAATAAGACATTATTTTAGGGTTCTCTTATTCCACAGGTCTAATTCCCTCTACATATCATTGCCAATTGGGCCACCCTTCCACACATGGGTCAAACTCCCGTGGCATGCACATAGGGGCACCCTTCCTCTTCCTTTATGGCGGCATTGTCCTCATACAGTGGTAGCTTCACACCTTGGGCGACTGTACACTCTTCGCGGCTCCACTCCGAACTCTTGATTCGAGTAACCCTTTCGTCCGAATAGCCCTTTCGACCTGCATGATTTATGTCACTTTTCCTTTAATCATGACTTTTGATGGCTATATCTTGGTAATTAAGCGGATGGGTATGTTCCCTTTGTGTCATTATGGTTTGTTGCTGGTTAACATGCAGAATTTAAATATTTGACAATGCATGAATATTCCAAAGGACCATGCAACCAAATTAAATTCATGCTGCAACTTTCTGAATGCAAAGGTGTAAGAACGGACCAGAACAAGTAACAGTCCATATGATGTTTGCAAGGCCTCATTCAAAGATCTGATGTATCAGATGTCAAAACAGAGGAACAAAAAGATTAGTCAACAGCCCGCATTAGGTTTATCATCTACCTACTAGTGTGGTGGAGTCCTTAATCAGTGCAATTTCCCTTTAAGCCTTATGGCCTGCTTCAAAGCCCTCCTTAGTCGGTCACCCTCATGTCATGGGTGATTGTCGAACTCCCCGTTTGCCTTGTCCATCCTTTTCTTTGTCGCCCTTTCACTTCCCTCGCTAGGTGTTTATGATGATCCCCCCTAAAATAATGTAAGAGGTAATGGAAGGTTTAAATAAGCTATCCCCCGATTGCATTTAGTGTCGTAAATTATTAAAATGAGAAACCCTTCTACTCATACTATTTTCCATTGATTTTTCCCAAGACCCTCTCCATGTGTTAGTCAATACCTTCCACCTGTCTCAAACTACTCTTTGCATCATAAACGACCTTCCACCTGTCGTAACTACTCTCCACCTATCCTACACGCATGTCGCACATCACTAACCCTCGCCATTCATTTCTGATCCAGCCGCACATTTCTGATCCCTATCAGACCCCTTCTGATCTTTGGCAAATACTACTCAAGTGAAGTATCCGGATTTTAAGGTGCCTTATTTGACTTCCTATTACTTAAATTCATCGCCCAAACTCTAAGTCCATCGTCTATCTTCCATCGTCTACTTGCAGATCCTTGATAGCCACTTCATGTAGGCGAAACCTTGCCGGACCACATCGTCTAACTCTAATGCCCCTCTCACTCCTTTGGACTTTAGGCGATACTTTGCCTACCTCCTACTTAGACGATCCACCGCCTACCCACTCTCACCCTTCATCTAATTCTAATTAGACAATCTAACGTCCATCCCATCGTCAAGGGTTTTTCATCTACTTCCCCCTTCGTCTATCACCCGTCTTGGATGAACAATCACCTAATTTCCCCCACTCAACCATTTTACTTTTCCTATTTTAGACACACTATCGTCTACCTCCTCCCCTTAAGCTCACCATCTAGTTCTCCCTTCCGTCTATAATTCCTCATGACCTCATCCTTCTATCACGTAACTGCTCCATCTAATCTTCCCATCCTAGGTGGTGTCCTATCGTCTACCGCCTCTTCCCCTTAAACTCACCATCTAGTTCTCCCTTCCGTCTATAATTCCTCATGACCTCATCCTTCTATCACCTGACTACTCTATCTAATCTTCATGCATACGTATCACCTACATTTTCCATTATCTAACCTCCATCTCCTTCCCATCTAAACTTGCTATCGTCCAAGTCCCTCGCTTACATATGTAAGACCTAAGTCATTTCTAAGGTTCACTCTAAGTGAAATCGTGTTGTAATCAACGAGTTATTTACTTAAATAATTGCATACTTCCCTAAGGGCACCACTGTTGTATGCTAACCCCTTGGGCCCCTACCCGATTATCCTCTACACACACACACATATATATACATACAATAGTTATATGAGGGTGCCAGGTCTGGGGTGTTACACCGTCATTCCCTCCTTCCTTTATTTTCCCTCCCCTATCTAAGAATAGCTCTTTCCTAGTTTGAGAGAGAGAAGAGGCAGCTACAATAGAGATAGCCCTAGCAAGAGGATGCCGCTGCCATTCAATTTTGGTGGGTGCCTGTGCTTTGAGATAGGGAGAGGGTAATTCTGTGAAAGGAGAGTAGAGTGCTCGACCCACATCCTAAAGAAGAGGAAGACACACTGTCTTCTCTTTTTGTTTGATCCTTCTCACCCTAGATGCTCGTCAACTTCAGGAGCATCGTCCAAAGAAAATCTGGAGATTCGTGGGTGTGTCTACTTCCTCGGAGAAGTCAACCGGTGGTCGTGTAAGGTTGTTTCGCCATCCGTTGTTCTTCACATCATAGTGAGTTTCTCTCGACGCTCTCCCCGTGGACGTAGGTGACCTAGTGTCTCCGAACCATGTAAATCTGGTACCCATCATCTTTTGTGATACCTATATATTTGTGTTTTGAGTTTGGTACGAAACGGACATTGATTCAATTGCGTGGAGAACAAACTTGCAGAACGCCAAAAAGTCGACCGTTTCGACTTGACGGTCAACCGCTTTTCTACTCATAAGGTGTCTCTATCTATTCTGGGAAAAATGGTCGACCGAAATCCCGAAAACGGTCAACCGTTTGCCTGATCAGTTTCTTCTTAGAACTTACTAAAATTTTCGATCGACAACATCAACAGTTTTGGACGAGCATTTTTTTCTGTCCTTCAAATCTGCCATTGTTTCTAGTTTGGTCTGCCTATGTGAGGGCGGTCTGCCCATGGAGACTACTCCCCTCTTGTGTTGCACACCCCGTAACATAAACCACCATGCTAATCATCAAAAATATCTGAGTTCAGGTGTTACAGTACCCATGATCAAGCAACGAAATAGTAAAAAGAAGGTCAAGTTATCTTAGTACTTCTCTCAAGTGAGGACATGAACTAAAAACAAATTTAGCGTTTTACTTCAAGTGGTTAAAAGAGCTCTTCTACCCAGCTTCTAAGCAACATTGGCATTACTCGTTTATATCTTGCTCAAGAGATACTGCAACCAGTTGTACATAGAAGAAAATCAATTGAAATGGCAGAAAGGAAGAAAGTCCAGCAACCAAAAAGGCATTCAAGCCTAAGAAAATTCAATAGGAGATAACCAAATAACGAAAGGCAGAAATAAACAGCTGATTTCAGGAATCACCTCAATGTCATCAAAATCATTAGTGCGATAAAGCTCTCTTCGTAAATTATGTGGCTGCCTGCCTACTGAAGTCTCCTCAGGAATCATATACCAGCGAACCTTTGCCCCATAGGTCCCATCCGGTTCTTTCCACAAACTGCGCAACTTTTTGAAAGATTAGACATATACACAAAATAGATAAGGAAGTATATTCTGATATAGACCACCCTAACAAGGGCCTACATGACCAAGAGAATCATCTGTCTATTATCATCGCAGGCAATTTAACATAGCAAGTTATCTAGTGCCATTCCAGTAGGCAAGGTGCAGCATCACAAAATTAGATAGAACAGATGAGCAAGTTACTCTGCAAGCTAGCGGCAAAATTTGGTGACGGACCTTGATTAAATTTTCCCAAAAGCTATGCTACAATTCAAGCAAGAAAATATAATCATGGAGAGCACAAGAAGCGGGCGAGGATGGGTCCCCTCGAGCATCTGAGAACAAAATCCAAGCAGCCTTATGTGCAGTTGCCTCAACATGTTTCTAGTGAGTTTAAGGATCAAATTATATATCAATTTCTGAATCTCTAACAACGTGGCCATCGTAACTTCTCTAATAAAATGAAGATATGCTATTGCATCAGTTTAATAACCAGGAATGTTTGCAACTTTCCGCCAGAGCCCCGCCTCTTCCCTTACCATTCAATCCGAGCCGCCCACAGGTCACTCGAAAGGAGCTTCTCCTTCGCAGTCCTGCGGATCTTCTTGCCTTCCTGCGGCTTCGGGGGATCGGCCATTTTCCCCAGCTTCCGCGCCTCGCAGAAAGTACACATCCAATCCCCTTCGGGCACCTTCTTCAGCGGAGGTTTCAGGCACTTGAGATGGAAACCCCCCAGGCAATCATCACACTCGATCATCAGGGCCTTCCCACTCTTGAAGCACATCCGGCACTCCTCCACCTCGGGGTCCTCCGCATCCGACTCGGCGCCCTCCCTCCTCTTCACGTACACATCATCCCCTACCTTAAACTGGCCCCCGTCATACAACACCTTCTTGTAATAGATCCGTCTCTTCAGGGCGGCCGCCCTCGACACCTGCTGCTTCGCGGCGGTCCTCCTCCTCTTCTTAGGCTCCGGGAGATCAGGTGACGCCGGGCAGAAACCAGAAGACCCCGGCGGTGTATCAGAGGCTCCGGCTGCCGATCTTGTCGACTTCTTGGTGGATCGGGGGGTCCTGGATCGGCCCCCCGGCTCTCCGTCGGCATCGGGGAGGGGCTGCTTGGGAGGGTTTTGGCAAGCGGAGGCGGAGGAGAGCAGGCGGTGGGACCGGCGGGGGGAGAGGGGATCCGGGGTGGCGGGCGCGGGGGTGGCGGGGGAGGACTTGGCCCCCCGTGGCGGCGATCTGAGCTTGGGTTTGAGGGGGGTCTCCGCCATGGCGCTGGCCCGGGCGGGGGCCCACTAGGGTTTGAGGGGGGAGGGGAGCTGCGGGGCGTCGCCATGGTCTTTGTAAGGAGGCCCGGCTGAGTGGTTGGCGGGAAAAAAACGTTGCGCTGCTTGCCGTTTCTGCTCGCGAGGGCGGGAGCGGCAGGGACGCTGGGGGAGAGGTTTGGCGGGAAATGGCGGGATACCACTTGCCTCCAATTGTGTGGGTTAGGCGTGGGCCGTGGGGCATGTGGGATGTGGGCTTGTGGCCTGTATCAAATGTTAGTGGGCCTGGTCGGGCCAAGTTTTGCCCGAGACCCTCGCATTGCAAGGCAGAGAGCTTTTTTTATATAGAGGATTAATCGGGGTTTCTTGACAGCGGCTTGCTGGGTTGCTGCACAACAGGTGGGCCTTTAATATTTTTTATTTTTTTAATTTTTTGAAGTCAGTCTCAAGATATTTTAACTCCAAATATAAATCAAGTAATCATCTAATTATTTAAAAAATAAAAAAATAAAATAAGTTAACTTTTAAAAAATAAGCTAACATTATTTATTTGATTTGATTTATTTTTATATTTATTTTTAAATAATCTAATGGTGACGTGATTTATATCTCAAATTAGATTATTTTAGAGTTCACTTTAAAAAAATAAAAAATAAAAATCATGTACGTCCAATGTATGCAGCACACCCGTGTATACAGCGAACCATAATCTATTTTTTATTCTTTGTTAAAATTCATTTTACCTCCCACCCCTTACTGTTTATCGGCCTTGGCATCATCCCCTGTTATATTACCTAGTTCTATTTTTTACATAAACGGTAAGTATAAAAGTGTCGTAAGTACTTAATATTAAGCTGTTAATGTAATGATGATATAATTTTAAAACTTATGTCCACAGCATATAATATTCCACCGCCATTGGATGCTAACATTCGAGATTTATTCGACGTTCTTGCAAAAGTTAGAACCAAATGACGGCAGGGGGCGCGGGGCGCCAGGTAAAGATGAGCAAAAGTGGGCAAGACAAAAAGTGAAGTATGACTACGTAAGAAAATAAATCCTGGAGAACGTTAGTTGATTGTCCCCTTTTTTTAGTTACATTTTAGGGTCGTTTACATTTATACCTATTAAAAGTGAAGTTATGTGAAATTTTGTCTTATATTTACATTCATAAATATGACCCCTCTTATGTGAAATTAATGTCATGTATGCACTCTCGACGTACTTTTTGCAAGAATATCTGCATAATATTCCACCTCTTTCTTCGTCGGTCCCTAAGGGTATGTTTGATAATCAAATAGGCCGCAAACGGTTGGGGTCACTTTGACAATTGAATTAAGGTCGAATGGCCGATTCGTGGGGTGACGAATTTGACGCATGGGGGGTCGAATGAGAAAGCCGAGGTTTTCTTACATTTCGGGTCATTTGGATACGTGACTTATTCCAGATTTTATCAAAGTCGAGTAAAGGTGAAACTGACGGAATCGGTGCGAAACCGAATCAGAGCCCACGAATATGTCATCCCGTGCCACGTATTCGAAAATCAAAGCGGGTCTTGGTGTATTCGCCGGTTAGATGGTGTATTGGATGGTAGGAATTGTAATCGACTTTGATAAGACGATGTCTGATCGGGTGACGCTGGCCATTTTTTTTTTTTGAAGCAAGATAGATTCATTTATTTCAACTTAATCACATAATACAGGAGTACATGAAGATCAACCCACAAAAAAAGTACATGTAGATCAGATCACATAGAAACAGCCCTCTCAGACTCTTGGCGACAACAACCCATCGAGCAACATAAGGTGAATACAAGACGATAACAGCTGCTATCAGGGGGCTGGGAGCACCTGGAGCCGGCGATGAGGCAGCTGTCGATCCGAAGGCAACTGATATCATCCTCGAGGAGCACAAGGCTACCAAACCGCTTAGCCGAATAGCGGTGAGTAAGAGATGCTCGGGAGACAAGCATCCGAAGAGGTGCTTGGGGATAAGCGCAGAAACTCCGAGCTCTGGATGAACCGAGGGTAGAAAACCTGTCACCTGCAGATAAACCAGCTGAACTCTTCAACGTCCGGGGCGCACCGTGTCGAAGGGCCCGCGGGGAACAAAAGGTTTGTGGGCCGACGCGGAGAGGGAGGGGGGGTGAAAGACGGAGGAGGAAGGGGGCGAAGGAGGGGGCGCACCGGCGAAGGGGAAGGGGGGGGGGGGCGGGGGAAGGACGAAAGGGGGAGGGGGAGATTGGGCCCCGGGCTCAGAAGGGGGGGGGGGACTGGGAAGGAGCAGTGCAGGGGGGCAGGAAGAATCGGCGGGAGGGGGAGGGAGGGAGGACGTCGGAGGGGTATAGGAGGAGGGGGGGGAGGCAGTGAGTGACCGGAGGATAGCAGTGCTGGAGGGGGGGGCAGAGAGGAACGGCGGGGGGGGGTAGGACGCCGGAGGGCGTGGGAAAGGGGGACTGGGGCGGAGGACGATGGAAGCGATGCAGGAGGGGGGGGGTCTCGGGAGAAGGGGAAGGTGAGGATGGCGGATGGAGGAGGGGGAGACACCGAAGGGGAGGATGGGGTGAAGCTCGGCTAGGGTGGGAAGGGGGGGGAGACGGGGAAACTGAGAGGGCGGGGAAGACAGAGGGCGGTCGGGGGGAAAGGTCGGAGAGGAACGGTAGGGGGGGAGAGGACGCCGAAGGGGGGTGGCCCGGGGGTGAAGGGCGGGGGAATGGGGGGACGGAAGCGGATGGCGGGGGGAGAACGGAACGGGAGAGGGGGCGGTGAGGAGGGGAGGCGCCGGAGGAGGAGGGGTGGAGGACGGTTGAGGTAGGAGGGGACAAGCGGGGAAAACGGAAGGGGCGGGGTGGGGGGGGCGACTAAGAAACGGGGGGGACGAGTTCCAGAAGAGATCGGAGAAGACTCTGTTCTCTCTGATATTTCCAGGAAGGAGTGGGGACAAACCCTCCTGACAAAAGCCCAGGGAGCACTTCAGAGAGGCGAACCTGGCGAGGAACCTCCAAAGGGGAGAAGGAGAGGGAGAGGGGGGGAGTTCCCGGTGGGAGCTCCTCCCCCTCCTGACGTTCCGCAGGGGACCTGCGACCGGAGGGGGGAGACGGCTCGGCGCGCATGACGCTGGCCATTTTGCCTTGTTTTGATCAAACGACACATATGTAAAAAATTCAATATTTTACGATGGTATGCAATTTATGTTTAGTCATATTAAAAATTTCCGTGCAACTCGCGAGGAGGGCAATACTCGTTAGGCTCAGAAAGGCTCAATGTCGTTAGGCCCAGTATAACCCAACGTCATTGAGCCTAGTACCGACCCGATACAGCTCGATGCGGGCAAACTAAGGTGGGTTGAGCCTTGACCTGCGTGCCTTGGCCCACCTAGGGCTTAACAAGGCTCCGTCAGTCCATCAAAGAAATCATCGCGCGCAGTATGGGCATCGTGACGTTCGCCCAACGGGAAAGACGCCGTCACCCTTATCGGGCTCTCTCCTGAAAGGACTGGGTCACACCCATGACGTCAAGATTCCCACCACGAGACTCCTCTACCAGAATAGGTAGGTGCACAACGGATAACTCTCTCTACGATCAAGAAGGCATTACTTCACCACCCGTGCCCTTTCCCCTTTAAAAAATGGGCGGCCACCGCCAGGACAACCCATATAAATAAGTTTCTCATCGAACCTAAGGGGGGACACAGACTCACATACAGAGACACCTAGAGAGAGAGAGAGAAGAGGCCTTTGCTTACTATTCCGAGCATTCTTCATACTCTCTGAGCACTCCAGAAACTTTCATTCATACACATACTTGTCCACTCCACTCTTGAACTCTCCCACCTCTCTCTCTCTCATAGTTCTCTATGAAGTACATCTCTGACTTAAGCATCGGAATGTTATCCTCTGGGATCATGTGTAGGGCTCTTTCTGATATACTTTTTCTAATATTTGTAGACTTTCACAGGTGGCCGATTACTCTTCTCCAACAAATAATTTTTAAAAGTGTAGTACGAGAGTTATGAAACATTTTTTTGCCTCTATAACTGATAATGTATATGTGACGATGAGATTTGAGAAATAAAAAATTTTAAATAAACAGATCACATGTGGATCAATCACATTGAGATTTGCAAGATGATTTTAAATAAAATTCACCAACTTATTAATTATATTCGTAATTAGATAGTTGAGAGTTGAATAGTAAAAAAAATAGTAAATAGTGTGGTACCGATGCACCGTAACATTGCTCTAAAATATTTATGTAGTTAGATTTTCTTTGGAGGTCGTAAATAAATATGCCCATTTCAAGAGTACAATCTCAAATAGACAAAAATTTTAGGAGTTGTACAGACAAAAATGAAGAGAACGAGAATTGCAAAAAGAGGTTGAGAGGAGAGCCCGTTCTCCTCCCTACTTCTCAAGCAAACGTTGACCTTTCCGTGAAGTCAAATTTCAGAAGTTGACCTCTGCTCCGTCTAAAACTTTTCAATGAACCCTCCATTCTCCTCAACACCATAAACAAATAATTTAGAACAAAACTTAACTGACCCACATACAATGACCAAAACGAAGGAATTTTTATGCAGTGCAGCTCTTCTCATCGTCACCAGCACCACCACCCACCATCATCATCTCAGCAGCTGATCAGGTCCACAAGAGCAGCGCCGACGGCCACTGCCAGCAACACCACCGCCCACCCCGTAGCCCCAGGAGCAGCACTGTTCCCCCGCGGGGCCGGAGCCGTTCCCCCAACGCTGGTGTTGACAGACCGGCTGCCGGCGCGGGGAGAGGACTTGTGCGGGGCGGCCGACGAGGAGGAAGAGGACGGGGAGGGAGAAGGAGCGGGAAAGGCGGAGGCCGGCGCGGGCGCCCTCGCGGCCGCCGACGACCTGCGCGCCTTGGGGACTCGGACGTGAAGCTTCTGGCCGAGGGCGCAGTGGCCGGGGACGCCGCAGAAAAAGTAACGGTGGCCGGCCCGGTCGAGGACGACGGAGTCGTTGCCCGTGGCGTAGGTGGCGAGGGGCGACAGGGTGCTGCACCGCCGGTAGTCGGCCTTGCTCACCTCCACCACGCTGTGGAGCTTCTTGTTGTACTTGAACACTGCGGCAGGGGGGCAGAACAACTTAAACAAGGAGATGCAACGTCGTGATAATTAATAGAGTCCATTGGACGATCCATGCAGGGCCACACAAGACCTCTCTCTCTCTCTCTCTCTCTCCCCCCCCCCCCCTCTTCGTCTCTGTGGTTGGGTTGGGGGGTGCATGTGTTCAGGGTTGGTGGAGGAAGGCAAAGGAATAGGCATACCAATGGTGTCGCCCACGCGGAAGGCCTTGGAGGTGGCCCAGGCCGTGTAGCTGACGTTGCCACCCATGGTCCACCCTGCAGAGCCCCCGACCTTGTACACCGCCGCCGAGGACGGCGCTGCCAGCGCGGCCAGCGCCACCGCCAGGAAGAGGAAGCAGGGCGAGGATTGGTGGCGGCCCGCCGTGCCCTTCCTCTTCCCCGACGCCGCGGCGGCGATGCTGGTGGTGGCGCGGGCAGAAGCGGCCATGGCGGAGTAAGCAGACGAGAAGAGCTGTTTTGCCGCCACTACACACAGCACACAAAATGGTAGCAGAGGAACAGAGAAGTGAGTGGGAGGCGAGGGACGTTTTTTCTTCTGTTCTCTCCTACAAAGCAGCCATGGCTGGAGACCCGGATATATATATCTTCTTCTTCTTCTCTCTCTCTCTCGCTCTCTCTCTCTCTCATATGAAAAATCGTTCAAAGCAATCATCATGGAGTCATGGGCTATCAACACAGGAGAAGAACACCCCTTCAGAATTCATATACCTTAACCAAACTCCAAGTGCCATATATCACTCTCATCAGTAAGGAAAATTTGTACACGAAGTGCACATATACAGGGGACCCTCGTTCACAAGTATAAATTAACCCAGGTTCTTCACATATACTAACTCATAAAGCGGTATCTTGCAAATACCTAGATTTTCACGAGGTTCTAAGCGAATAGGCAATGCGGTACAATGGAATCGATATTGTGTGAGTCTGTGTGGAATGGCTTGCAAGTAAAGTTGCCCTGGTGTGGGTCAAGGTCTCAATCCAGGACACATCCCACTCCACCTTTATTTATCATTGTACGGTGCCAGTTACGTAATTTGTTCCCTTAGTTATGCGCATATTGTCAAATGTATATTTTGCTAGCAACGTTGTAGGTGAATATATATATATATATATATATATATATATATATATATATATATATATATATGAATGATCTATTCCCTCCAAGGTGATCACTATGGGGAAATTGCTCTCTCCAAGACCCTCTTTATTTTCGGGTTAAGATAGGAGGAATAATAAATTGATGTGAGAGAAAATTATGAGTCTCACAATTTTTTCTCACACACGTCTCCTTAATCGAGGTGGAGTGACTTATTCGAGCGATGAGAGTCAAATAAATCACCTCACTCCGAAAATAAAGTGGATCCCACTGAATTGCATACCCTTTTTTACGCTCTTTTCTTAAATTACAAAGGTCAAGAAATTCTAAAATTGAGGTTTTAACAAAAATGTAGTGTGACACATATCCGAAAAAAGAATGAAATCCGCGTACATTATATACAAAAAGCATACCACGGGTTTCTAGTCCCGAAAACTCTGCCAAAGAGAAAAACGTTGGGATAATGGGGTTCTAAAGTTTAGCTCTCCGTAGTTCAAGTTAGGGTTCGATGGATCGATCGTATCTAACATGTCAATTACATCGATCATCAATTAATACGATTCAATACATATGATAAAAAATGTATTTTATTGATATATCAAATTTTAACCAAAATTATTATATATATATATATATGTCCGTGGCCCTGTCAACCTAAGCATCAAATTAATCAAGGCTAGCTGTTGAGGGAAGAGTGAGACTGCGGGTGTAAGAGGATGCTTTTGTCCCGTGCATCTTTGCAGGGAAGCTACAAGGATTGCCTTCGCATTGTTCACAACCGTCGGTGGAAGGCCACAATGATGTGTCATACTTCTGTTTTCCACCGAGCATGTCTACCTGCTCACAGGTCGGTCTCATTATTACTATGCTCTACCGTAGGGCAAAACTTTTCGTGCCAGCTGACAACGCCAGGTGGAAAGGAGGGGACGCCATGATTCCATTGCATCATGTTTGATATTGCGATGATTTGCTTAATTTTGTCATTTGTTCGATGTATAATCTTCTTTTTAAATAAAATAAGGATTAATGGAGGTAAATTAATTAAGGGAGATAAGAGGGGACAAATATATGATCTCTTTTTAATTTCAATTTTGAGATTAAGGATAGAACTGTTGTTAATACAATTATTTTCTTGTAAAAGAGTCAATTAAGACAATTATTTTCCCTTTGATTAACTATTATATCTCTTAACATATATTTCGACCATCAAATTAATGTCGTTCATGCCTGATCTCGAATACCTTCTCATTCCTCTTTTTTTTTATATTCTGACCGCAATTCCCGATGCATGATGGACAAGACATAACATATGACGCCTTGCCGTGCATTACATGTTGTATTTTCGAGATATTTCATTCTCATAATAGTAATTTCACATAGGGATTTTTACATATATATATATCTCCACAAATTTTAATTTTATCAAATATATTTTTCATCTGAGCATATTTTTATGAATATCCTTCATTTAGATAAAATTGTTACGGTTATATCCTTTAGTTTATTGTTGCTGACGGGAGTAGAATATTCCGTCAAATATGTCATCTAATTACATTTAAGATATATTTGATAAAATTAAACTTTACAGGGATATATATACAAAAACTTTACTCTTTAACTCACACTTAACTCGGGCTAAACAGACAGGAGTTACGACGAGTGCAAATATAATCGTGACATTATTCATATTTCTAAGATATTCACGATAATATGCTTAAATGAAAGATATATTTGACAAAATCAAATTTTATAAGAATATATATGTAAAAATCCCTTTCCCAAAACTCTTGTTGAGATTAGTTGTGTGGGGTCTTCTTGGGGAGGGATGCCTCGGTTGATAGGGTTTGGCCCTAGAATATTAGGGCCTTTTTGATAATGAAATAAGGTAGATTATGACGAATTATCTGTAGGTGGGTGAGTTATTCAAATTTGAGAGTTGAAATACTCAGAGTTGGATAGAATTAAGATCTTTAATCCAAAGTTAACTCGTTTCAACTCTTTCATATGAATATCTTATATCTTACCTCGAGCACGATAGATGTCAAATTAAAAATATAAAAATCTATGAATAATTCACCCCAAACCGAATCAGGGCAACTTATGATAATCTATTATCAAAGTGGTACTTAATCAAGAGGCAGCTCTTCTTATTTGGGGGGAGTGACACGAGAGCATATATTAATTAGCTGTCCCCCTTGTATCGTGATACCATGCCTTCTTCAAGTTGGTGAACGGTATGATTATCAACTGTGAAGATGCAATATTCGATCTGTGAATTAACTCTATAATCTCATTTTTACTTTAATTAAGTGAAATGGTAATAAAATATTTATGTATTAACTCGCCTACGTACTGGCATATTAAATGGTACAACCCAGACATGAGTCTCAACCAGCATGTATAGACCCAAAATCACATGATCTGGGTGAAGGGGTTGCAACTTTCTATCCACTTAGATCTGCTAGTAAGTAGTTGCTCAGTAAAAAAAAAGGATGTTCATAAAAAAATAGTTTTATTTGATCAGATACGTCCTTACTCCTAGTTGGAGAGAATTAGGGGCATAATTAAAAAATTAATAATGATTATGAAAATAACTCTTGCATGTATATATAAAGGATTTTTACATGTATACCCCCATAAAGTTCGATTTTATCAAATATATCCTTCATATGAGTATATTATCATGAATATCCTTCATTTAGACATGAATGTTGCGGTTATACCCCTTTAGTTTATTGCCGTCGACGGAGACAAATATTCCGTAAAATATGTCATCTATGGTCGTTAGATCTAAGATATATTTGACAAAATCAAACTTTATAGGGATATATATATACAAATATTACTCTTTAACTCACACTTAACTCGAGTTAAACACACAGGAGTTACGGCGAGGGCATAATCGTGGCATTACCCATATTTCAAGGATATTCATGATAATATGCTCCGACGAAAAGTATATTTGACAAAACCGAACTTTACAAGGGTATATATGTAAAAATCCTTATATATAATTACATATGTATTATTCTTAAATACTTATTGATTAATATAACGTCGTCATGTAAACATATATGCAAAAATACCCAAATAATTAGTTAAATTCTGTAATTTGCGGTCAAAACAGAAATGACTAGCTTGAGTTCAAATCCAACTTGAGTAAAAAATTTGTTAATGTAGAAATATCCTTATTACGTACGTAAGTGAAAAAATAAGCCTACTATACGTACGTGCACATGAGTACAGAAGTATCCCTCCCTTGTGGTGCTATCATGTGTTTTAGATGGCAATGACCATGGAAGCATTAATTTCCATACTTATATCCATATAGGAATATTGGTTTAATTAATGTGTACTTACAAGTGATGTTTCTGGAATATGCATGTAACAGTATTATTCTTATATAGTTATCACATTATATTTGTGTAGCACATGCAATAAATTAAATAGAGCGAGGTAAACAAATTACAAAGGTTTATTTAGTCCGGGTACACATACACGCGTGCACACTTTGACCGGCATCCCCCCTCCCCTCTCTCTCTCCTCTCTAGGCCGGCATCCACGGCTCCCCTCATCGGCGTCTCCACTCCCCTCTCCATTAGAATATCCTCTCGATGTACAGACGGAGATGGTTGTTATTGTATGCATCTTACATAATTTTATTCGTAATCATAAAAGAGAAAAATATGAAATTTAGATACAAATTGAAAGAGAATATGGTGTAAATATTGATGGAGAAATAGAACGACGACGTCAAGAAAAAATCAGATTTGAAGAACAGTAACGTTTAACATTACCGCATTCACGATGTCATCTTGATAAATAATTTCAGAATAGAATTACATTAGAAACATGAGAAGATTATAAGAACAAGGGACACCGACCTGGATGATTGTAATTTTTTAAACATCATGTTTATGTTAATGAGTTTGATGACACTGTATTATAACTTATTTTAATAACTTTTATCCTCTTTTACGAGTGATATCGATCTCCTTTAAATTATTATTGACACTTTAATAATTAAAAAAAGTAATGAAAGATGTCTGTCAAAAAAATCTACATAAATTTTAAAAATTATGAAGTTTATGTCAAACATGTAACATCAATTTTTAAAATTTTAAATTTTAACTTAAAAATTGACGCAACATAATTTTTAAAGTAAACATAATTTAAAAAAATGTTTCCAACCACCCTATTAGGATCCTCAATTTCCTTCTTTTTGGGCCGCGAAGTGCATCAATGGGCTTCATCTTCATCAACATAAATATATTATTGATATTCTCACTTGGTTAGATTATACGCACACGTACGCTTGGATGAAAACCAGTGTCTTCTCTAGCTTCCACAAAGAAACTTAACAGCACGGGTGTTGCTGTTGTTGAGCCAAGCCTCTACTGTAGCTTTCTTGGAGCTCTCCAATATGCCTCTCTCATGTGACCAGACATCACCTTTACTGTTAATCAAGTGTGCCAGTTCATGAATTCTCCCATCGCTAGAGAACCATCTTCAAGCTGTCAAAAAGATTTGTGTGTTATCTCAAGGGCACTCTTTCCTATATATGGACTTGTTTGTAAGTCTAGACCTGTATGGCTGTATCATCTACGCCGATTGGGTTAATTGGTTGCCCCATTGATCAGCACTTGGCTAATGGCTACTACATATGTTTTTTCTTGGCCCCAATCCAGTTTCTTGGTGTGCCAAAATAACAATATCGATGTTTGGGACACGTAACAACGGAGGTACATTGGTTATCGTGGAGGTGGAAAAATATTTCTTAAATTTTGCATCACACTTTTAAGATTTATTTATTAAGAAAGATAGATCAGTCATCTATAAAAGACTGCAAATACTAGAAATATGACATCAGAATGAGCCCTCAATATTTCTCCAAGAGAGAATCCTCTGATACTTAAGTCAAAATTACACTTGGGAGAAGATTATCAGGAGGAGGGGAGAGAGAGAGCGTGAGAACAGAGTAGACAAGTCTTTGTGTGGTAATAGGAACTCTTGAAATACTCGCCGCATCTGACGAGTGCACGGAGAGTGCTCGCTGGGCCTGGAGAGTGCTCGGAGAACCTTGGGGGTGCTCGGAGCAGAGGGTGTAGGTCACATCTCTCTATATGTGTCTCTGTATGTGTGTGTGTATATATCCCTCTCTGTGTCTGATCGGAGACCTATTTATATAAGTCGTCCTAGCGGTGAAGACCCGTTCCTCAATGGGGAAATTAAAGGTGTAAGTTATAGAGTAACGTCCTATCAATCGCGAAGAGAGTTGCCCGTTGTGCATCTATCTATTCGGGAATAGAGGCCTCGTTGCGAGAACCTGGACGCTGTGAGCATGACCTCGTCCCTGTCGAGAAAGGGTCTATAATGACGGAGGTAACGTTTGGTTACTGGCGAGTTTCCCGACGCCCGAGATGTTCGCGTCGATCTTTTCCGTGGGCGGACGAATCCTTCATGGGCCCCAATCAGACCGCCTAACTTAGATCGTCGGGCGACCTACCTCGGGCTTGACTAGGCCGGGCCACCATGGACCCACCACTGGTGAGCCGCACTAAACTCGACAAATTTTACCCTCCTCGGTTATATATTCTCTCCTATATGGGAATTAGGTACATCTCTCTCCCACATCGAACATCTATTTGGTGTGACAATATCTCATTCGTCTTGGGGGGGTGGGGGATTGAGAGAAGCTCGAAAGCTGCTATAATTTAATTTGTATTCAAATTACTAGTATCTCTACGATAGTTGCGACTGTACATGGGGAGATCCCATCTTCTGCAACATATTTTGTGTACATAAGAATTATCATCCTTAACCTCTAATTTCTTAGGCTTTTTTATATTGTTGGTGGTTAGAAATAAATAGGAGAATGGGAATGCTCAATCGCTAATTATTGATGCTCTTAAGAATTTAATCCCTTATGTGGTCGATCGGCCTACTCTTTGCACTTTCCCCAGCATCATTGGAGACACGAGAAGGGCCAATCGCCATGGCAGCCCTCCTCGGATTGGGATCCCCTGCCTCCAACTGGTTACACAACAAAACACTTCGGTCTCTGTGATTGGACCAGCTGGCTTTTTAATCCACGTCAGGCACAAATAGAAATAGCAGAAGCTTCCAGCCGCCGACGGGGATGTTGTCGGTGTTCCTCCCGACGAGCCCACCAGGTTGTTTGTAACCGGTGGGGTATTTTTTTTTAGAGCAGTAATCTCCTATGTGTCAAGAGAGAGAGAGATGACTGAAAGGTCTTTTTCTTGAGAGAAGCTTCCAGCCCCTGCTCGTCCGCCTGCACCTCCACCGCGCCGGCTTCCCCTCCCTCACATCCAGCCCCACCGCAGCCGCCCCCTCCACCGGACACAACTGTAGCAGCCCACCTCTGTCACCCCAGCGCACTGCAACGCCTTCACCTGCCCTCTACCGCGCCTGCTCCATCCTCCCCACAACCACAGGCCGTTGCCCCTCTCCCTCCCTCTTCGTCCTGCTGCGAGCAGGCCAGGCCGCCCACATCTCCCTCCACTGGCAGCCCTGTACTCTCTCTCTCTCTCTCTCTCGTTCTTTTCCTCTCCCAGCCCTACCAGGTCGCAGCAACAGGGGCCCAAGCTCCCAAGGTACAACGTGGGCTCAGCAGCAGCAATTGATACCCAGTCTGACCCAATAGTACGCCCAGCAATTTGGTTCAGTGCAATCGGCCCATTTGGGAGTCTGTCCCGCATCTGCATTGACAGCATGACACAAATGATGAAGCAGTTTACCATTTATCATAGATCCTTGGTAGGATGGAACAGCCGAATGATTGTGTTTGGATTCTTTACCAGCCTCTCTTTGGTATTAGTTTATCCCGGGGTTAGCTCTAAGTTAACTCTGGGATAAATTTTTTTGTGTTTTGGTAAGGAGTTAGTGTTAGTCGGGTTAGGTTAAGGGCTAACCCATGGATATTCTTAGATTTTGAAACCCACACCCAAGGGTGGGTTAAGGTGGGTTAATATCCTACCTCAATAAATGCTCAATTAAATATGTCTCTCTCTCATAATAAATGTTATTTCTCTCTCTCATTATTACTAGGTTAACCTACTATTTACCAAATCATACTAGATTAAAATTAGGTTAGCCCACATCTTTACTCTCAGATTAACTATCCTCCTACCAAATCAAAAATAGGTTAATTTCGGACTACTTTAATCGAGTTGACTTAGTCCATCTTTAGCCTAACTCCATACCAAAGCCACCCCTAGGATGGAACAACCAATATATATTAGCGCCGCTCTGACAGGGGGTTATCCCTCACTTATCTCTGGTAACCCTTGTTTAATTTGGATAATCTGACCCACCTAAATAGGTGGAATAATTTAACCCACTCCTCTCTCTCTCTCTCTCTCTCTCTCTCACACACAATAGGTAATCTATGAAAAAAATTCTTTTAATTTTGAATTAGTAATATTAATAATCTTGATATAAAATATGTTATTATTTTGAGGTTTAATTTAATTTATATAATGTAATAAAAATAGTTTAAAAATAAAAATAAAATATTTGAAAATAAATAAATTACTACGTAAAGCAAAAAATATGTTTAATTAGTAGTATAAGTAAATATTAATATCAAATATTTTATTATTCTGACATTAAATTTGTTTATAGAATCTAATAAAATAGTTAAAAAATCAAAAATAAAAACATTGAAGGTGAACAGTAAGTTACGTAAACAACATTTTTACTTTTGATTTTTCATTAATAGTATTAAGAAATATTAATATCCAATATTTTATTATTTTGACTTTAAATTTATTTTATGAAATCTAATAAAAAAAATTAAAAAATATTGAAGGTGAACGGTCAATGACGGAAATAACGTTTTTTACTTTTATTTTTTAATTATTATTAATAACAAATATTAATATCAAATATTTTATTATTTTCTATGTTAAATTTATTTTATTGAATCTAATAAAAATAGTAAAAAATTAAAAACATTGAAGGTGAATAGTAAATTACGCGAACAATGTTTTTAGATTTTAGTTTTTAATTTGTATTAGTAATAAATATTTGTATAAAATATTTTATTATTCTGACATTAAATTTATTTTATAGAATCTAATAAAAATATTAAAAATATTAAATGTGAACAGTAAAATAGATAAATAATGTTTTAGTTTATAGTTTTAAATTAGTATTAGTAACAACTATTAATATCAAATATTTTATTATTTTAATGTTAAATTTATTTTATAAAATCTATTAACATATGTCAAAAATAGAAGGAGTAATATATAAATAAAATAATTTTAGAATCATTAGTTGTAAAGTTGGAAAGAGAGGGACATTTAAGTCAATTTATATAGTTAACCCACTTTTTATCTCCAGATACAATCAAATTAAGTGGAATAAGAGAGGAGATAACCTTTTTGTCCCAAAAGAATAACCCATTTCTTATCAAAGTAAATGTAAATGGGACTAAGTGGAGAGACGTACTAATGCAAGGAGGATATCTCTCCATTTATCTATCCCTCTATCAAAGAGGAGCTTAGAGAACCGATCAACTCTACGAAGTATGGGACAATTCCAACCCCCCCCCCCCCCCCCCCCCCCGAGTTCTCATAGTTTTCTCTGGGGTTTTGTGTGAGAGAGCAGCTAGGATTATGGACAAATGGCTGGGAACCTGAGAAGGAAACTGAAGCACTAAACCCATTTGAGTTTGTGTGGAATGAGGCTGGCAGGTATTTAGTGCTTCGTGCATGAACAGGAGAATTTGGTCTAGCTTTCAAATCTTGAGAAATGCACGAAGAATTAGGCGTTGGCTTTGCATCTTGAGAAGTATGGCCCAATGAAACACCTGGCACTGCTAGAGAGAGGTCCAGCTTTTCCAAATTAGGCATTGTCTCATTGTTTTTAGCTCTTCTAGCAATAACAACTCCACACCTCCCCTTCACCAACCTTGTCATGTTAGACAGGAATATCAACTCCGACCCTCTGATGCTGGGTTCTTCTATTATAGTTTCTTTATCCACAGGGTTTACTTCATTGGATGGTGCAAATGCCAGCCTTTTACCTTTGTCCCCATCATTCTGATCAGCCATAAACTTCACAGTCGCTTTTGTACCAGTGCTCCCTGCCATATCTTGCATGCTTGAATCAAATAAAGCCATCGGAGTGCCCACATTGATTTCAAGGTCAACACCCCTTCCCTTGTCTGTTTCCATGCCCAAGTCTATGCATCTCTCTTCCTTCTGTTCTACCTCCGACTTGGATTCAAGGTCCATCGGCCTTTCCTCTTTCTCAGTCTTCTCCAGTTGTTCTTCAGAAAGAGGAGCATCTTTCTGTTCCTCTTCATAAGAAAGAGGAATATCTTTCTGTTCTTCTTCCACAGACAGTAGTTTGCCTCTGGGAGACTTTAAACCTGGGTTCTTCAACTCAACAGCAGCTTGTTTCCCCATGTTTGCATGAGTTGAAGACGATGATTCCCCTTCACATTCATGCTCTTCTTGTTTATCCATCCCATCTGATGGATTGATAGGACAGTTCTTATGACTCGGCACCTCACCAGTTCCCTTGCATGAATCCGACATGACCTCCACCTCCTCCGCTCCTCCACTGGTGTCCTCTGCATTTGAAACTTGCTTCTCTTTGCTTGAGGGTTCCCTTCCAAATTCTGAACTCTCCTCTGCTCTGATGTTTCACTCAGTTTGTGCATACACTCCACCTTCCAGTGCTGATGTCAATTTGACTTCCTGGATGGGAATCAGTTTCCCCACCTCACCGTTGCGGCGGTCTTCCCTCCTCCTTTCCTGAAGCTTCTTCCTTGATTCAACAGGCCTTAATTGGCGTCCGCTGGATGCATACCTGGACCTTGTTTTCCATGGGTCCTCAAGCGGCAACCGACGCCCCTCACCTGCCTCTGGTTCAACAACAGCCACCGACCTCAAGTCCTCATCAGCAACATCCATCCCACCACTCGATCTCCGCCAAGGAGAACCACCGATCCCCTCCCGCCTACCCCTGTCCCTCTCTAGCCGGAAGCCCTTACTCCTCGAAGACACCGAGAAGCTGTCTCATGGACCCGGCCACTGCCGTAAGTGCGGGGCGAGGTGGATGCCCGCACCGATGGGTTCCCCCCGCCATTCCGGTCGGAACGCTTCCTCGACGACGACGGCGGCCGCTCGCGCGACGAGGAAGAGGACGAGGTCGTCCCCCCTGCGCCCGACGCCGCCGGACTCCTCCTTGGGACAGAAATGGCTATCCGTCCTCCTCTCCCACCCTCTCCCGAGCCGTCCCCGTAGGACCTGTGGCCGTGGCGCTTCATCACAGCCCGAAATGGAGGGAAGCGCCGGAGGAAGCAGCAAGAATGACCGCCACGGACATGAGCAGGCAGCACCAGAGGAAGATCAACAAGAAGGGGCAGAGGGTCCCGGCCTTCCCGGATAAACCCTAGCCGTCGCGTGGGGAGGGGTAGAGTTGGGAGGCAGAGAAGCGGGAGATCATGGGAGGGGTGTCCAAAGGGAAGAGGGGAAGGGGAGAAGGGGACGAACCAGGGGAGCCCCGGCGACGGGGTACCAGCCGGCAATAGGAGCGCGCAGTGGTGGTCGGGCCTTGCCGAAGAGACGGGTTCGGTCGAGAGCGCCGAGAACCTTCCCGGCTGACCAAGAAGACGACCGGCGGCGGCTGCACTGTTTTCCTGCTTTGCTTTTTGCGGCGGGAAACGGCGAGATAGTGGGGAGGAGTAACGTTCAAAGTTTGACAAATGTCAACGTTTTTTATATTAAATTTTAATGTGAGATGTTTAATTTCAAATTCAGCATTCGAATAAATTAATATTTCTTGTAAAATTATTTAAACTTAAATTAAAATGATTATAAATGATAGCTTTCGTGATAAAATATGACGACGTATGATAATAATGTAGAAATGCAGAATATAATTACATGGATTCTGGATATGGATGCCACGTCGACATTTGTCTATGTACGGACACCGGAGGTTGACATTGGAAGGTAGTAGCTGATCAAAGTGGAGCCTTGTGATGTAGATGGATCCGTGCCGATCCAATCGCCACCATGGAGGATCTATGTTCTTGCCGCGGAGAGACTTTTCTCCCCCATGTCACTATCAATTTCAGAGGGAGAAAAGTATTAATGATGCATTTATAATAAAAAAATTTGGAATATGCTGGTATCGTTTGAGTTAGTTGGAGTTTGAAATTATTGTCTATCTAGTTATTGAATTCAATGACTATGTTGTTGAAAATTGAAAAGCAAGTAAATAGTTCATAAATGAAAATATCTAGATTAAATATTAATCTTTCATAAAACAAAAGTTCCCTGACGTATGTATTCAAATTTTTTCGTCATCTAAATTTTCATATGTCAATGGGTCTTCATCTTATTCCTTATCTTCACCCCCTTCTATGAATATTCTCAAATCTTCATCTTCTTCCTTATGTTATTATGCAGACCGCACGTACTCATGTTGAGAATAAATTAAAATTAGAAAGATTAGAAATTAAAAGTTTAAAGTCCAAATATTTTCAACTTCTAAAAATTATGTTAATCCTTTGTTAATACCATTAAATGATAAAATTAAAAGATGAAATTAAAATTAAAACTTAAACTAATGATAAGAAATAAAAAATAAAAAATAAAAAATATGTCTCTAACTCATCTAAGTCACACCGATTTTATCAGGTTGAGTCAGATTAACCAAGTTAGACCGAGTTAACCAGATTTGAATAGATTTTAAATCTTGAATGATCTTAACATTACTTTAACTCAATTTTAAGAACAGACGACGGGTTGACCAGTCGGACCGACCAGGTTTTAAAACACCGGTTATTATCACTTTCCATTTGATGGTTTGGTTTGACTTTACGAAAACTATTATAAAATCAAATCAAACAGGCTTTTTGTCTAAAAATCAAACAAGTCAAACGGAGAATTTTCTAAATTAAATGAAGCGAACTACAGCACCTTGCGTTGTACAATCTTTTTTTCTCAAATGAATTAAATCGATTGACAAGCACAGTATCTAACTGAAATAAAATACAAATTACTGTTTATTTATTCTTCCTAAAACTAAAGGCATTTTAAATCCCAAAATGATTTATAAATAATTACATAACTTCTTTTGAAACATCATATGTGATTCGAGTTATCATATTTAAATATATGGTATGATTTGAGAACGAATCAGTTTTTCTTTTATTTCTAATCCGATCCAACCAAAGCAAAATGGGTCGATCTATACCAGTTTGGATATCCCCAGAAAGCCGGGATTCCAACGAAAACATGTCCATCCTTATTAAAGGGAAAGAAAGAACACAGCTCTTTACCACAGAGGAACAACATAAACCACTGAAATGTAAATTATATAGAACGGACTATAGGAAAAACTATCACAGACGCTCTAAACAGTGGGGTCACATGTCTGACAACGCAAACAAATCAAGTGTTCGACAAGGAACAACTATCACTCTGCAAAACTGACAGTACAAAGATTTTTCAGTACTTGATGGGGGCCAAAATAGCGAGCTGATCACCAAGCTGCTGTTCAGCAGCGGCCTCCGCCTTCACGCGCAGCCGGTTCAGCTGCTTCTTCCTTTCATATGCAACCTGTGCTCTCTGCTTTCTCTTCTCCTCCAGCTCCTAAATTGGCAAAGACAGGCAAAAACTGAGGAAAAGATGAAGGGGAAGAGGTGTGATCCACCTCTGCTTGAAGACAAACATCGTTCAGGGCAAGCAGTAATAAATGGTCAAAGATAGGGGGAAAAGAAAGCTTTGGGTGGACAGTGACCCAATACTACGGATTGGAGTAAGACAAAGAGGACATCCAAATCCAATTTCTTATGGAGCCATTTTGTGTTACTGGGTTCAACCGGAAGTTTATTGGCATTACCACCGCGCCTTAGATCAGATGTACGACAACTACAACTAAACGAGTCATGCACAAAGTTATGATAAGCAACTGACGGACAAACAAAGCCACATTCATTGGAAGGAAAAAAATAAAAAGAACTCCAATAAAAAAAACCCACCCCATGCCGTTGGCACATCCAAAGTACAGACGGACTTCGGTCGGCAAGAACAATTTTTGGCATTGAAAATAAGATCCAAATCAACGACTAAATGGAACACCAAGTATGCTGCAGATAATTCCTTTGGCACTACTCTCATTCTGTTTTGTCACTATACTTCTAGAGTAATACGATTACTATGGTGTCACATTTTTTACCCCCCTTTATTTTTTATTTGTTGAACATGGATGGTACCCATGGTTTGCCATCTCTTATGAGATGTCCGAGATCTATGTCTCCAAAGGTCATGCGAAACAAAGTCTCCGAGGCCGAGATCTTCTCTCCCCCCTCTTTTCCTCCTTCCTCTCTCCATGTCTCTCTCTACCTCAGTCCCCTTGAACTCTCTCTCTCCCCCTCTCTCTCTATTTGAGAGAGGAAGGGATAGAGAGAGAAGATAAAGATACACGTACCATTTTTGATGTATTCTTCAGTTCGTGATTCACGTACCATTTTATGTATCTTTTTTTGGTGTAATTTTTAATGTATATTGACATTGATGCATGTGAATGGATTTGTTATTGTTATCATTCCTCTTTATTTTGTAAAATTAAATTGTCAATTAGGAAAATGTTTGTGAAATTGAATGGTTAGTAGGAAAACTTTAACATTTTCTTAAAAAGAAGCTATATACATGAAAAAAATCCAAAATCACCGAACCCCAAGATTTTTTCAAGATCTTTCCGAGATCTCTTCTCTTTGGCCCTTCCGAGACGGAACCGATATTCGAGACGGAAACCTTGATGAAATCACGGTATATATTAATTGAAAATGAAAAAAAAACAGAATATGTATGCTCTCGAAACATCCCTATGACACCCTGTACAATAAAGAGTTGGTCACACCAAGCAGATGCATACAGCTTTTTTATCATATCCAAGGAAGGAAGAAGTTAAAGAGGGGATATCTTACTCTGAATTCTGAAAAGTTTTTCTACATCAATCATCAGATGAAACCAAAATCAAAGCTGAAGAAAATTAAATCTACATGAGCATGTACACTTCTAGAGCAAATCAATGAGGAGGATTAACAGACAGGAATAACGAGACCCTTTTCTTGCTGTCCCTATTGGAGAATGGGAGGAAGGGGCTGAAGAAAAGTATATCAGGGGGAAAAAGGCCAAGAAACTGTTTGGTAACTATAATGTAATAGTTTCTAAAGTTGTCAGAAATCAATCTTGCAAATCAGATTTGTATACTTGAAATTTAGCTTGTGGAATCAAAAACATATATTATTTAAAATGCTCTTGCATCTGGTTTCTTTCATAATCACAATCAGATGCACTAGTTGTGTATCAGAACCAAACGAATAAACAGTTGTATATTATCTGACTCTTTTTTTGAAAGTGGATGGTGCTTATTATCTGACTCTTACACGTTCGCAAACTAACGATCTTGAGATATCCTTAAAAGGGGGGAAAGATGGTAATTTTCATTTAGCATTCCCTTTGTTGAGATTCTTGAGAAAAGGTGGACCAGTGATTTCACCTTAAGGTCAAGACAAGAAGGATATACTCTCAAGTTGCACTTGCACATGCAGACATGCCTACGCATGAACGAATTGGCAACATATTCTATGTTTGGTTCACAATTACCCAAAATGTTTCTGACAAATATTTAACATTCCATTCAACATCCACCAAACCAGAAGAGAAAAGGAAAATCAATCAAAGGTTAAAAAAATCTATTTAAATCAATGTAAAATAATAAGATAACTTGATAAATAACCCCAAGGTTTGCAAACTAGTCATGTAAACTGTTGTGCAGGTATGTCAAGTGACACCTCCATAACAGGATGCATCATGGCCATATGCCAGCTAGCTTAATGTTAGCAATGCCATTGTTGAGATCCACAACAACACACACAAGACCAACTTTGTAAGAAAAAGCTAGTGTTAACTGTGTCATTGCCAAAATCAACAATGACATTGCCGAGATCCTCCTCCCATACACTTTTGCTCTGCGCATGCAAATCCCCATCCTTACAAATGGGGGATGCAGCTCTCTAGCATTTCCCCCTCTCTTGTAGAAAGGAACACACCGTGCCAAGCAGCCCCTCTCCCATCTCGCTCTCCCCACTTCCACACCTTTGCCTTCTTCTGTCTTTATTTTCCTCCCCACACTTCTCTCCTCCCAGATCTCTCTCACGTTGCACTCCCCTCACCTCTCCAATCCATCTCGTCTTCTTATCTCTCTTACCTAGATAGATGAGAGAGGGAGAGAAGTGTAACTTCAAGGAGGAGGCATGCAGAAGGAGACAGAAAAAGAATATAGATGGAGGTAGGAGGGAGAGAGAGGAATTGGGGTGGAGGGGAAAAGAGATGCAGGAATGGGCACATATAAAAGCCTGATTGAGATAGGACACTTGGCAACAGCATTGCCAGCACCTTTTCTTCTGTATTGGTAAAATCAGTCTTCACAATGTCATTGTTGATTTAGGCAATGCCATTGCCTGCATGAGGTCTCTTGAAAAGGGAATGCCTAGACACGTGGCCATCACATGCCTAGCCATTGAAGATACCACTTGACATGCCTACCCGTGTGTCAAGTGACTTAATTTGTAAATATTTTGGAAGACAATTACTTAAATAAAACGCTTCACTACTATGATTATCTAAATAAATTTTCCCAAATACCCTGCAAGGGTCAACCATCCTACTGACCTTTCCCCCGATGCCAAACATAGGCTTCAAGGAAGACCGCTTAAGAAAGTCACCAAATTATTCTGCATTTTCAGCAGATATCGTTAAGGTCCATATATCCTGTTGCCAAACAGTTCCTTTTTCAAATTTGGCCTCGTCTAACATTGTTACTAGCCGAATAACGGCTCAAGGATTTACTGAAAGGATAAAGAGAAATCCGTAACGGAGGATCCGTTCCTAAGTTTCTACACGAACATCCTCTCTTTGGTATTGGTTTATCCCAGAGTTAGCTCTAAGTTAACTCCGGGATAAGTTTTTTTGTGCTTTGGTAAGGAGTTAGTGTTAGTCGGGTTAGGTTAAGGGCTAACTCAGGGATATTCATGGATTTTGAAACCCACACCCAAGGGTGGGTTAAGGTGGGTTAACCTCCTACCTCAATAAATGCTCAATTAAATGTGTCTCTCTCTCTCATAATAAATGTTATTTCTCTCTCTCATTATTACTAGGTTAACCTACTATTTATCAAATCATATTAGATTAAAATTAGGTTAGCCCACATCCTTACTCCCAGATTAACTACCCTCCTATCAAATTAAAAATGGGTTAATTCCAAGCTACTTTAATCGGGTTGACTTAGCCCATCTTTAGCCTAACTCCATACCAAAGCCACCCAAAGCTGCAGATTTAATCTTTAGTAAACCAGTCAACATAGGAAATGCAGTCAACAAAGACGTCGGTGGATCAACTACTGTTATAGTCATGTATGCATGCGATAAATGTGAATGCAGGTGATAAGACCGCGTAGTATATGCAAGGTAGGCACATGAAAACAGGCTTGCTCAATTGTTTACCGGTTTGAACTTTAAAGCACAAGAAAGCCGTCGCAAACAATAAACAGAAAAAATATGGATGAACTCATAATCTCTTACCCTCACGACATCATAGTAGCTCCAGCCAACCTCCTTCGAGAGATGACCCAAGAGGCAGTACTTGTTCCCTTTCCGAAGCCTCAGCTCCCTGTTTAGTTCCAAAAGATAACGAAGTAAATTAGAAAACGAGGAGCACCCACCAGCCATAAGACAACATAAAAGAGGAAAACTTACTTGAGAGCATCAGGGATGACCATCTTCTTCATTTTGTCATAGGGCGGCGGAACTCCCTCGTAAGCCTTGAGCCTGGCCAGCGCAGCTGCTCCCCTCTTCGTCTTGTGCGGGATCATCCTATGTGTCATTTGCCGGATCAAGCATTTCTCAGACTAAGTATCCACTTGAATCAGAGAGGAAAGAAAAAACTTCGACACAGCAGAAGAACGAACGCAGCATCAACCGCAAAACAATCCCAGATCTCCTCAAACAACAAAAAAACCCCATTTCTAGCTCTAATCATTCCAACGAGCGTGAGGAGGCGGCCCTTACCCACGGATCGTGCGCCAGAGGATCTTGGCGGGGGCGCGGAAGTGGATGGGGCCGTGGGAGGGCTTGGTGTTCATGCGCTTCCTGCGGAAGCGGGCGTACTTCATCTTCTGGCGGACGAGGCCGCCGGAGATGGAGATCTCCTCGCAGCGCACCACCGCGACGCGCTGCCCGTTGAGGAGCTCCTTGGCGAGGATCGACGCGAGGCGCCCCAGCATGTGGTGGCGCGCGTCCACCACCACCTGCCGCGCGCAGAGGCCGGACCCGGAAACCATGGCGTCCTCCTCCTCCTCGGGCTTCGCCGCCGCGGCAAGGCTGGAATAAGCGGGGTTGTGGGGGCTAGGGTTGTGGGAGGCGGAAGCTAGCTCTTTTATATCGCAAGTGAGCTTCGTTCTCCGCTGATGTTGGGTCTTTTTGCAGGTAAAACCCCCAAATGGACCGGAATTGTGCGAATGCTTTTATGTACAATGTTCAATGCAGGGTTTGCCGTCCCGCCCCAACCCGCACCGACCCGCACGACCCGACCCGACCCAGGCGGGCGCCGGGTCGCACGGGCTGTGGGTCGTGGCCGAGACGCACTGGACCGCATGGTCTCGTGCATCCCGCAGCGTACCGGAGCGGGTCGAGACGGGGCCGGTGTGGTACGTGCGGGACGGCGCGTACGTGCCGGGTCGGTCATTTAGCGGGTCGGGGTGCGGGCGTGTCTGGCATCCGCAGCGGCTTGAAG
The DNA here is from genome assembly GCA_022559845.1 of Amorphophallus konjac. Classification (NCBI taxonomy): domain Eukaryota; kingdom Viridiplantae; phylum Streptophyta; class Magnoliopsida; order Alismatales; family Araceae; genus Amorphophallus; species Amorphophallus konjac. Next base: position 467,870,059 of record CM040122.1, read on the forward strand.
GCGGTGGCCGGCGGGTGTGGGCGGTGCAGAGCGGCGGCGGACGGCGGCGACGACCGGCGATCAGAGGTAGGTGCCCTAAATTTTTTTTTTTAGGGTGAGGAGGGGGGGCAGGGGAGGGTGAGGAGGGAGGGCGTCTGCCACCGCGGGGGTGGGGGAGGGTGAGGGGGGGGGCGTCTACACTGGCACCGCCGCCGGTGGGGGGGCGGGGAGGGAGGTGGGGGAGGGTGAGAGGAGGGGGGGCGTGGGCACCGTGAGAGGGGGAGGGGGGGCGTCAGCACCATCCGCCGCCGGGGGGGTGGGGGAGGGTGAGGAGGGGGGGCGTCTGCCACCGCGGGGGTGGGGGACGATGAGGGGGGGGGGGGGGGGCCTCTGCACTGGCACCGCCGCCGGATCTGGCCGCAGGGAGGGAGGTGGGGGAGGGTGAGAGGGGGAGGGGGGGAGGGGGGGCGTGGGCACCGTGAGAGGGGGAGGGGGGGTGTCTGCACTGGCACCGCCGTCGATGGGGGGGCGGGGAGGGTGAGGAGGGGGGGTCGACACTGTGAGAGGGGGAGGGGGGGCGTCTCCACCGTGAGAGGGGGAGGGTGAGAGGGGGAGGGGGGGCGTCTGCACTGGCACCGCCGCCGGTGGGGGGGCGGGGAGGGTGAGGAGGGGGGGTGGGCACTGTGAGAGGGGGAGGGGGGGCGTCTACACCGCTGCCGCCACCGCCGGTGGGGGGCGGAGAGGGTGAGGGGTGGAGGGGGGGTTGTTTAAATTTTTAGTTTATTTTTAATCTAAAAAATATAGGAAAATATTTTATTAGACTATTTAATATTATTGTTAATGTATTATTTAATTCATGTTATATAAATAATATAATTTTAGTTTAATTTATGTTGTAGAAATATCATTTTGATGATGTATTATTTAATTAATTTTGTAGAATTAATATAAATAATATTTAATTCATGTTGTAGAAATAAATTTATTTTTTGATGTGTTATTTAATTCATGTTTAAATATTAGATTTAATTTAAATGTAATATTAAATATTAAATTTAGTATTGCATGTTGTAGAAATACTGATATTAATATCATTATTAGTTGTAGATGTAAAATATTTTTAAATACATAATGTATATTAGTTAATTTAATTGTATAATGTAATTTAATTTAATGTAAATATAAATTTAGTGTTGAATATTTTATAAATAATTTTAAAGTTAATTTATATGTATAATGTAAATTATTTAGAGATGTTTATAATTTATATGTGTCATGTAATTTAATTAGAGATGTAATTTTAAATATCTAATTAGTGATAAATAATTTTAAAGTTAATGTATATGTATTACTTATAAATATTAACCTTATATGTATGTTATAGAAATAATGATATTATTTTGAACTAAATTATATTAATATGTATTAAATATTGAATTTAGTCTTGCATGGTACGCAAATAATGAAATTATGTTCATTGTTAGTTGTAGATGGGAAATAATATATTTTCATAATTTGAATTTCTTAATTTTAGGAGATAGCACTCTATGGCTCCTAAGGAACGAACAAATGATATTGGGTGATCACACGGAGTTTTGTTAGATGGCAACCGTAGGTGTTGGCGTTGTAACTATTGTAAAATAGAACACCGGGGAGGAGGGGTGTCTCGGTTGAAGAAGCATTTGGTAGGAGGAGCCGGGGCAGGATACTCTGAGGTTGCTGGGTGTACCCATGTGCCTAGAGATGTGAAACTTGCAATGGCTAGGCACCTGCGGGAGAAGAGAGCTGAGATGCAAGAAAAGGAAAAAAAGAAGAAAATGGGTCAAGCGGCAGTGAGCGGAATAGCAAGCGGCAGCAACGAGGAGGAATGTGCATGGACACCCAGTGACGAAGACGAACAAGCACGTACTGAGCAGGCTAATGTGTATGTCACTGTGAACGATCCATACGAAGCCGAGTTTCGTGAGGCAGTACGTCAGAGCAGGGAAGAGTCAAGACATCCCGAGGAGACGAGAGTCCGTAGTCGCGAGGCGGCGAGGACTGGAGCATCAGGGAGTGATGGTTCATCTACGACTCGACAACCACGAGGCATAAGGAGTTTATTGACTGGTGACTCGGGGACACAAAGAAAAAAGGACACAATCGATAAACATTGAAGATGTGGAGCCCGGTGCACTATCCCGAGAGCATGGCAAGCAAACGAGGATGGGCGATGCATATGGCCAGAAGGGACCTAAATGGAAACTTGGTCAGGCTGTTGCAAAATGGTGACACCACGCAGGTCTGCCTTTCAATGCAGCCAATAGCCCTTACTACAAGCCAGTGTTTCAGGAAGTACAGGTCCTTGGGCTACACGTGCAGCCACCTACAGCGAGAGAATTGGCTGGCGTATATCTTGATGAAGAAGTTGCTGAGATCAAGAGTTACATTGACTCATTCAAGCAGAAATGGACAAAGTACGGAGTCACACTGATGTGTGATGGATGGTCAGGTACCATAAAATCTAGCCTGATCAACTTCCTTGTTTATTGTGACAGACATGTTTTTTTTCACAAATCAGTGGATGCGTCTGGTCAAATTCATAGTCACCAATATATTTTGTCATTGATGACGCAAGTGGTAACTGAGATTGGAGAGGAGTACATTGTGTAAGTGGTGACTGACAATGGGTCGAACTATAAGAATGTTGGGGAGGAGCTAATGAAGAACAAACGTCACATTTTCTGGACCCCCTGTGTAGCACATTGTGTAGATCTGATGCTGAAGGAGATTAGGCAGCTTCGTATGGTCAAATCTGTGATCGAGGTGGCACAAAAAATCACGAAATATATCTACAATCACACACTTGTATTGGCATGGATGAGGGAGCATTGTGGCGGCGAACTGTTGAGGCCTGGCATTACACGATTTGCCACCAACTACATCGCATTACAGAGCCTACTGAAGCACAAGGATGGGTTGAAGCAAATGTTTAGAGGTGAGACCTGGCTGAGTTCCTCTTTTGCTGCTTCACGTGAAGGGCCAGAGGTCGAGGGGATTGTCAACACCTCGAATTTTTGGGATAGAGTGAATGTATTAGTGTTATTGATAGAGCCACTGTATGAGGTACTGCGATGCGTGGATGGGGATATAGTACCAACCATGGGGTTGGTGTACAGCAAAATAGAAGCTGCCAAGCGGAAGATCCTTACAACGTCCAAAAAATATGGACCCACCATTCTAGAGATTGTGGAGGACAAATGGGACAGACAAGTGAGCCGCGATCTTCACATGGCAGGTAAACACTTACATTCTCGTCCAATCAATGAGCTGTGATTTTCAGTTGATACTAATATGTAATTCAATGTCTTGCGATTGCAGCGTACTATCTACATCCGGCCTTCCAATATGCTCGGGCCCTTGCTTATGACGATACGTTGATAGAATCGGTCAACATTGTGGTAGACCGATTGTCTTTCACCCCAACAGATGCTGCTGATGCGTTGAATGAGGTATAATTGGATATTTTAACATTGACAATATTAAATGAAATATATACTTCATATTTTTTGATAATACAGATGAAAACATTTAGAGAGGGAATTGGTTCATTTGCGACACCTAATGCCATGGCCAGTCGTGATAGACTCGACCCAGGTAATGTGTCTTCACAATGTACCTTCTATATCTCGAGAAGTAATTTTTACATCTAATTATTATATTGTACGTGATCTGTCTTAAACAAAGCTGCGTGGTGGCTAAATTACGGCACAAGTGCACCCATATTAAGGAAGATCGCAATGAGAGTTCTATCGCAAACATCCTCGTCGAGTGGGTGTGAGCGGAATTGGTCGACGTTCTCCTTCTTGCATACTAAGTTGAGGAATAGGCTGACACACCGCAGGCTAGATAAAATTGTGTATGTTCATTACAACATGAGGCTAAAGGTCCGGCATGTGTAAATGGATACAAGGAGAGGAGAGGGAGATTACGACCCAACGGATGCTGTGTACTTGCGAGACGATGATGACCCTATGGTAGCATGGGTTGCAAGAGCCACAACCGAGCGTGGTGAGGCAGAATTGGACGAGGAGGCTGAAGAACCAGGCGAGACACCACGGCCTAATACTTTTCTAGCAACATCTGTACAAGAGGCGGTGGGGGAGGGAGATGACATCCATGTGCAGTTGGGTGGTGACGAATCAGCAACGGGGTGTGATGAAGTTAATTTGGATGAAGACCTCGTCATTGGGGGTAGAGACACATCGTATGCGTACGATGATACAGCATGGGAGCGATTGATGCAACCTCCAACAATTGAGCGTCAAGTGCCATCTCAGGTGAATTAATATATGAAAATAGAATCGCATATTTAATTAGATAGCGTAGTCATATATTGATGTAACTAGATGTAAGAAATATATTACAGGTCGGTCCGACAAATGATAACATTGCGGGAGAACAGTGGTCCCGGGTTGCTGCACCGCGGCATTCAATATCTGCGGAACCCAGAAGGTTATCCACTTCAAGAAAGGCTAGGGGGAGTTCCTCATTTAGAGTGGTAAAATTATATTATCATTTCTACATTTATATGTTGTATTTCATTGGTAATTGAATATATTATTCTTTCAATTGTGTAGTCTTTGGTAGCATCGAAACAACCATCTCAGTCTGCTGCGCCACGAGACTCAACGTCTAAGGCACCTAGTCAGTCATATCAGGTATACGTACATACTTACATAGTAGAAAGTAAATTCAAAAATTATATAACCAGGCTTCTGCTTCTCAGGCATCCAGAGGGACACAACATCCAGCAGGTAAGCTGCCCCATGCTCCACAGAAGAAAAAATCATCATGGACCACATTATTCAGCAATAAGAAGGACAAGGGACCACCATTAAATCTGATAGATATTGCAGACATGGAGACATTAGATCCCAATGCAGATGACGACACTCCCGAGCCCTCTGTTGAGCCCCGCATCAGTGGGAGTCATGACTCCAATGATGATAGTACACCGACAGGGTCTTCATCCCATGGAGGTGGCGGTTCTTAAGGTGGTCAACGGAGTCGTCGACAGGATACTAGTGATGGTGGCAGAGAGTACAGCAGTGGCCATAGTAGAGGTCGTGGGGGCCGTCAACATGCCGCATGGATAGAGGAGCAGCACTTCACACATGCCACGCAAGATGAGGACCACGGTGCTCCACCGGCAGGGACGAGGCAGGCAGTTGATCATTGGGATCCCTACTATGGAAGTTCGGTTGTAGATAGTACCAGCTATCAAGGTATGTTGTCTTATTTTGAGAGGATGAGCACACATGACTCCCAGGGATCTGGAAGCTCGTATGAACGGTCATGGCCGCAGCAGCCGATGTATCATGGCGACTCAGATAACAGTAGTTCAATTTTCCCATCGTATCCATATCCTTATGCCGCAGCTGCGCCAGTAGAGGTCGTGTACGCACAAGGTTCGCAGCAGTATGAATACTACGTACGCATGTACTGGGAGAACTATTCAGGTTCAATGCGCTATGAAGACTATCTGTCATATCTGCGGACCACATTTAATGTCAAATTGTTTGGAGATGGGCACTGGCCCAGTTTGGGTCCATACTCTTAATTAGTATGTATCATTTGGTTATATTTATAACTAACTAATAATTAATTATAAATTTCTTCATATCTTGAGTTCTGTACTTATCATTAATATCACTAATGTAAACTTTTACATCATTTGCAGGTCATCATGGACGGACGGCGTCACCCTGCGTGGGAGCATTGATACTCTGTTGAGGGTGATGGACATGTGCACTGTAGATACTGCGAACATCGCGTCACCGGCATACACAGGTTTGCGGAGCACCTTGCGGGAGTGGGACGCGATGTTCGGGCATGCGACCGAGTTCCGGGAGATGTCCGACATTCCTTTCGGACACAGTTACAGGATAGATACGGTTCTCGTAGCACACCTATGACATCTTCTTCTACGTCCCGGGTACCTCCACCATGAGCACAGGGCGGAGCAGGATCTTCCTCCACGTCCAGAGTTCGAGCAGCACCAGCACCGGTCGCACATGATAGAATTGAAGCTATAGATGTAGTGATGATTTTTTTTTATAGATTTTCATGTACCCTCCACCGCAGCACACGACCCATCATTTGTGCAGATGGTTACATATTTTCAGTCCGACCCACATGTACCTCCACCCACTAGGATAGAGTTAGATTATACGGGTGATCAGTCTCATGTATCTGATGATGAGTTTTGGGATTCAGGCTTCACTGATGACGAGGATTAGTGAGTTTTGGGATTCAGACTTCACTGATGATGAGGATTAGTGAGTTTTGGGATTCGGGCTTTACAGATGAGGAGGATGAGTGAGTTTTGGGATTCGGGCTTCACAGATGACAAGGATTAGTGAGTTTTTGTATTTTATACTTCATGAATGAATGTCATTATTATGTCACTATTTACTTTAACATATTAAGTAATTTAAATAAATTTTTATGTATTATATATAATAGGATGTTTAATTAAGCCGTGTAATATGTAATTTTTATATAATTAATTATGTGTAATTTAGTATGGATCTATTATCATAAAAAAACTATACATTCTAATATTTTTAAATATATATAACATTTAATCTTTCAAAAAAAATTTATTAAAAATTTTTTAAAAAATTTAAAAAATCACGCGCCGAGAACCCGAGAGGGCGGACCGGATCGCTGTGCGACCCGGCAGACCCGACTCGTCCCGCGCTGAGACCGGGTCAGCCGGGTCGACAAATCTTGGTTCAATGTAGAACTAGTGTGCTGGGATTTTAAAAAAATACGATTATATTAGATAATTATCAACATGTACTTATAAAATTTCAAAATATGAACTTCTTAACGAGCAAATGCGTATCATTATAAGTCAAAAGTGTGTATTATGTCGAACTATATGTTTTTAGTCTAATCACTGCATTTCAAATCATGAAGAGTGTACGAATGCTTTATATTAAAAAATATGTATTCTCCACTTCAGGTTGTACAATATATAGTTTGAATTAAAACTATTTAATTTGATAAGAAATTATATATTGAACTGAGAAAAGTTTAGTGTGACACCTCTGCTCTTTACATTAAGGTGTTGCACGTGTAACATTTGATTTAAAAAAATTAGTGGCCCTCACCCCAAGTTATCTGGGCGTGAATGGTACGTCATCAAATGACGTGGCTTGAGAGCCACTTAAAAATAAAAAACAAATCCGGTGAGATTTTTACTATTTATAGAGGAAAATTTTTTTAATGTGGCCCTAACGTCACGTCATCTGGTGACGTGACACTCACGCCTAGATAACTTGGGGTGAGAGTCACTCAAAAAAAATTTTTTTAAAAAAATAAGTGTTTCACGTGTAACACCTTGAGGTGCAATTACCCATAGTGTTGCACAAAGGTTTTCTCTATTGGATTATATGCTCTTGTGAACAAAAAATATTGAGGATGGTCGAATTCTCTAGGCCCACTACGACCCATTATCAACTGGCTTACAGTATAGGAACGTCATCAATCAAGACCCACTCAGGATTGGCTCAGCTCACATGAACGTGCTCTACGCACGATCGTGCACCACATTTCTAGTGAGAAGTCATTACCGCAATAATAGCGAACGTTACTCTAAGCAACGGCAAGGCAGAGGGTTATCACCCACATCCCCGTGCCATTTGCCATGTGCTCCGCCCCTTCAGCTCTCACGTAACGGGTAAATGTGTAATCGACAATTCCATGATCAGGTCATTTATTACCTCCACTCTATGCTAAGCCAGGAAGCAGGTGAAATGGACGGACTCCATCATGATACTATAATTAAGACCCTAGACATACCTCCAATGGACACAGTACCCTACTTGCAAATAGGGCCTGCTTACATCGATATCTCCAACATCTCATCTCTCTCCTAACTCTCCAATACTCTCGTCCGAGCACTCTCCTCTGTCACCGGACATTATGTCCTATACTCTCAGCTCTCTCTGTACTCCCTCTGAGCACCTGCTCCCTTCTTTCGAACACTTACTCCTCTTTATGAGCACTATGATGACTTAAGTATCAGAATATTATTTATTGAGATCTCACCTAAGACTCTTTATGATGTGTTCTTCTTTTATCGTAGGTTTTCTTGGGACGACTTATCTCTCTCACTAAAAGAAATCAAAAAATATAATACTAGATTTGAGATATCATATTTAAATCTCTATAATTATAAATTCAAATTATTTTTTCTCAAAATATATTTTACTGATTATTTAATGCATTAGTAATGGTTTTAAACCACCCCCCTACCATGTTGTGGTGGCATGCTTGACATAACATGTCACACCTAATTTTTCATTTAAATCAGACCCAGACGGTAGAGGTAGTTTAATGGGATTAAACGTCCCGTTGGAAAGTCACGGACGCACGATTATAGCAAACTTGATGGAAAAAAATGTAGCAGATCTTTGGTTGATGACATTACTTCTGCACGTGTCTCCGTGTTCGATCCTGACCGTCCCGGCATTACTCAGTGTTTAAAATCCTCAAATCCTATGCGAAGTGGCACCTTGTCATGGGCCCGGCAAACTGCATAAAATGCAGAATATCACATTTGTTTCTGGGGAAAGCTTCTTATGTACGATATTATAGACACCAAGATATATTAAATTATTGAATCACTTAACTCGGATATTAAAACAGTAACGCCCTCTTTATTTTTCAGGTGGGGATAAGATATTCGACACCTTACCTGAGATCGGGTAAAGGCCATGTGTGAGAGAGAGAGTGTGAGCCCGCCACATTTCTCTTTCATCAGATGTCATATTCCCTATCTTAACCGATTAACAAATTGGCCTTAAAGAACATACTATTATAAACTTTAGTACTTATAAAAAAATACTATTATATTAGATAATTATCAACATGTACTTATAAAAATTCAAAATATGAACTTCTTAACGAGCAAATGCGTATTATTATAAGTCAAAAGTGTGTATTATGTCGAACTATATGTTTTTAGTCTAATCACTGCATTGCAAATCATGAAGAGTGTACGAATGCTTTATATTAAAAAATATGTATTCTCCACTTCAGGTTGCACAATATATAGTTTGAATTAAAATTATTTAATTTGATAAGAGATTACATACTGGACTGAGAAAAGTTTAGTGTGGCACCTCTGGTCTTTACATTAAGGTGTTGCACGTGTAACATTTGATTTAAAAAAATTAGTGGCCCTCACCGGTACGTCATCAAATGACGTAACTTGAGAGCCACTTAAAAATAAAAAACAAATCCGGTGAGATTTTTACTATTTATAGAGGAAAATTTTTTTAATGTGGCCCTAACGTCACGTCATTTGGTGTGACACTCACGCCTAAATAACTTGAGGTGAGAGTCACTCAAAAAAAAAAATTAAAAAAAATAAGTGTTTCACGTGTAACACCTTGAGATGTAATTACCCATAATGTTGCACAAAGATTTTCTCTATTGGATTATATGCTCTTGTGATCAAAAAATATTGAGGATGGTCGAATTCTCTAGGTCCACTACGGCCCATTATCAACTGGCTTACAGTACAGGAACGTCAAGACCCACTCAGGATTAGCTCAGCTCACATGCACGTGCTCTACGCACGATCGTGCACCACATTTCTAGTGAGAAGTCATTACCGCAATAATAGCGAACGTTACTCTAAGCAACGGCAAGGCATAGGGTTATCACCCACATCCCCGTGCTATTCGCCATGTGCTCCGCCCCTTCAGCTCTCACGTAACGGGTAAATGTGTAATCGACAATTCCATGATCAGGTCATCTATTACCTCCACTCTATGCTAAGCTAGGAAGCAGGTGAAATGGACATACTCCATCATGATACTATAATTAAGACCCTAGACATACCTCCAATGGACACGGTATCCTACTTGCAAATAGGGCATGTTTACATCGATATCTCCAACATCTCATATCTCTCCTAACTCTCCAATACTCTCGTCCGAGCACTCTACTCTGTCACCGGACACTATGTCCCATAGTCAGCTCTCTCTGTACTCCCTCTGAACACCTGCTCCCTTCTTTCGAACACTCACTCCTCTTTATGAGCACTATGCTGACTTAAGTATCAGAATATTATTTATTGAGATCTCACCTAAGACTCTTTATGATGTGTTCTTCTTTTATTGTAAGTTTTCTTGGGACGACTGATCTCTCTCGTTAAAAGAAATCAAAAAATACAGTACTAGATTTGAGATATCATATTTAAATCTCTATAATTATAAATTCAAATTATTTTTTCTCAAAATATATTTTACTGATTATTTAATGCATTAGTAATGTTTTTAAACCACCCCCTACCATGTTGTAGTGGCATGCTTGACATAACATGTCACACCTAATTTTTCATTTAAATCAGACCCAGACGGTAGAGGTAGTTTAATGGGATTAAACGTCCCGTTGGAAAGTCACGGACGCACGATTATAGCAAACTTGATGGAAAAAAATGTAGCAGATCTTTGGTTGATGACATTACTTCTGCACGTGTCTCCGTGTTCGATCCTGACCGTCCCGGCATTACTCAGTGTTTAAAATCCTCAAATCCTGGCACCTTGTCATGGGCCCGGCAAACTGCATAAAATGCAGAATATCACATTTGTTTCTGGGGAAAGCTTCTTATGTACGATATTATAGACACCAAGATATATTAAATTATCGAATCACTTAACTAGGATATTAAGACAGTAACGCCCTCTTTATTTTTCAGGTGGGGATAAGATATTTGACACCTTACCTGGTAAGGGTCATGTGTGTGAGAGGGAGGGTGTGAGTCCGCCACATTTCTCTTTCATCGGATGCCATATTCCTTATCCCAACTGATTAACAAACTGACCTTAAAGAACGTACTATTATAAACTTTAGTACCTTGTTAAAGGTATCATTCTAAGAACGTAAAATCTGAATCTTAACTCGGGACGAGTTTGATAATGGAGTAGATTAAGAGCGGGTGAGTTACCCAAAGTGACCCACCTGACCCCTAACTTAATCAAGATCGATTAACTCATTCGACTTATTTTTTAAGAATAAGTTAATCCACTTTAACTCTATCTAACCGCAGTTAAGAAAATAAATATCAAACAAAAATAATCCACCCACCCGGTTGAGTTATCCTACCTGAGCTTAGGACAAAAAGGATTGTATGAAATAAACTTTATTTTCTAAACTTTGTTTTAGCTTTTAATCACTATGGACCAGTTTGATAGCGAGTTAGGGTGAGAGAACAGATGAGAGAGAATCGGTGGATCCCATCGCTCTCCTCACACACAGTGAGACTAATCGGGGTCGATTAGTGCAACCGACCCCCGAGGTCGCTTCCGCTAACTCTGCCCCAAAGCCGCCCTATGGAACTATCATAAAAGGTCAAGAGCAACCATGCACACCGCTAGTTGCATGCACCTTCTTTCACACCATATGCAGATATTCACATGATCACATCCAGTGGTAAATTAATAAAAATGGATGGATCTCATCGGAGATTTTTCAAGGCGCGTGACGTGTCAACAAATTTGGCTGACGTAGTACATGCCTCCATCTCCCTTGGAAGCTACACTGATCCAACTTGTCCCGGAAATGCCCATCCTTAATTTCATCATTGGACAAATGCTACATACAGTTTTATGATTAATGGCCGCATCAGGCTGTCAACAACAATTCCATGCCCTGATGATAAAGAAAGAGATATTTATTTTATTTCATCCTCGGTCTCTTGTAACATGCCACGGTAAGGGAAACTTGAAACGTTTGATTACCAGCACCTCCGTTATAAATTACCAGTATAATAAAATGGTTATACGCATTACACCCTAGGTGCTTTGCCACCCTTTGAGCCATCAACCAACCAACCAACAAACCAACGTGGACTTGTTTCTTCATTGCTACTCCAGATCTCTGAAGCAGGAAAAAAAGGCAATTGAAAGAATGAAGTTATAATAATAATACATGAAAATTGCAACCACCTCAACCATGAACACAACAGTCGAAGGGTGCAGGGAAGATCCAATTTTCCCCCGTGTGCAAGCACTGTCACAGCTCGGATCTTTGTCACATCTTATGATTCTGATCTAGCAACCCGCAGCCCGCAGAAAGTTGTCATACGGGCTGGATGCTGGAAGATTGAAGAAGTGTGGCTGGGCTTGGAATTCTGTAGCACACATCAAAGAACTGGCTTTGGATGGAAATTGCACATTTGCGATGTATTGCTGCTGCTCGAAGAAACCATCGCCCTGCGATTTTAGTCAATATTGTAGTTTAGCATTCAAGTATTATAAAAACAAAATAATCTTCAAGGCGCACAGTGAGGTCGGTGCCAATACGCAGGTTGGGTTAAGGTTGAATTCAGGCCTTTCAAATTGCTGCAAGAAGAGAGCCAGAATGGATGACAAACATGCAATAAACAGAGATCAAGCCGGTTAATGACAGAAGGTGAAGGATAATTTATCCTTGTTTCCCCCATCCAATTAAAAGAGCCAAGCTTTCAGTCAGAAAATTTTAGCATGGCAAGGACAGAATATATTGGATCCATCTGGAAGGTACATGGCAACTTGTAATATAACATGAAACAGAACATAGATCAATCGGCCCAAAGTTCGGGACCATAAGATATGGAACTGTATCGTCAGAGTATCGTACCATCTGAAATTTATTGGCTTGGAAGCAAGAAGATGATTTCACTATATCATGATCCTGTGCAATGCCACTCATAAAAATTTCCCGCCTTTGTTGGGTGCTCACGAAGAGAGACATTTTCTGTTGTTTCCCTAACGAAAGAGCCTCACAATGGCCAGCCATTTCCTTAAATGGTACATCAGGGGTGGTCGACACCGACATCCTTCCAACTTGCCTGGCTGTCTCCAAGACCTGCAAATACATTTATCTTCAGAACACAAATTGTGATGCAGTTGTGAGATCACCGTGCTAATGAATTCTACGCTATACTTCTATTAATTTTAATTATTAAAGTTGGGTCTATTCTTAGAGGACATAACTATAAGTAAAACAAAGTCAGTGAAAAATCAGAATAAAAGATGAGTGGCTTTGGAAACTTCTATATACCACATACCCTTAATTAAATGAAAAATGTGTACAGGAATAGTACTCTCTACAAGATCCCTAGAGGAAGGCCCTCAAAAAGCTATAAACTACAGCATCGCATACAAAGGATATGAGTGATGTCCACTTAAACACAAGGATTGAGAGGTGGTACCCGTCTGAATACAAAGTAATTAAAACCTCCCCCATGGAAGCGACACCCATTATGACACCATTGATCATCATTAAATGGCTTAGTATCTTTTTCTACACATATGTCCTCGTAAATATTCAAAAAGTCCACATCCACCAATAAGCCCATAGGCTTGCAATACCAACTACCAGGCCTTGTCATATCTACGAAGCCACTCCCTAGATGTTATTCACTGCTGGAGGTGTGGACTATGTCAACTTGAATCACTGCAGAAAATCTCTCCCATGTCTGGCAAGTGAAGCCTATCAAGGTGACATAAAATAAGATGCTTCAAGGTCTCCACTCCTCGACAAAAGATACAGGCTCTGCATGTCATGTTTGGAAGAAGCAAATCTCTCACAAGCTGTGCAAGCTAACACACATCTGCACCTTCCATGAATAATGCTTGGTGGTAAAGTTGGTATTCACCCCTCAGGATCAGTTCTACTGTTCCACATCATGTGCTGGAGTCCATCCTTCAACTTCCCCAAAAAAGCTTAATAAGCTGCTCACCTCCTTGAGCCTGAAGCCTCACCATAATATTAAGTGGCCATCAAACTTTATTGCACAAGGTATCGAGTATGCAACACTAACCTCCCTGTTTTCAGTCATTGCAAGCATGTTCTAGAAGCCTAGGACCGTGTTCTATGACTTCAACAATATTCAAAACCAGGGCCAATCCTTAGATGCTACTGTCTTTACAAAGCTCTCGTGTTTGCTTTTGGCAATGCTGTTAAATGAAAATAGCCAGTTTTTGGTTCCATGCATAATCAGTGCTGAATTCCACAGTCTAAACTAAGTATAATTGTCATGCATTTAGGAAATAGTTCAAAGAAAAATAAATTACATTATATATATATATATATATATATATATATATATTTTATGGAAGCACCATAAGAACATCTGTATCAATCTCTCATTGCTAAGGCCTCTGCATAAGAACATCTGTTTCTGGAATTCATATATTTACAGTGAAATATTTGACACCATAATATATATATAGCTGTATTCAAAATGCACCCAACAAAACATGTATAAATCCCCATATTAAGATTAATATTAGCCTTCTCCTTTCAACTATGTATGGCAAAATTCTGTAGTCAAATATCAGTCTGAGGCTGAGCCGAAACATGATTGCAGGTTTACCTTCTCCTATGCCAAGGCCAACAAGCTTTAAAGAGGGAGTAAGATGAGAGATATAGCTAGCTTACTGATTCCAGAAGTTGATTAACACTCAGAAGATTAGTGTCCGATTTGAACTGCAATTTTGCATCTGGTAGATTCTCAAAAGACTCAGCAATGTTGTCCACATCCACTGAGATAGAAATACGCAGGATCTGTAGACAAAGGGTCCTTTGTGAGTTATGACAAAAGAAACTTCTAAAACAAAGAATAGATGAGTGATTATGAATTACCTCTTCCTCTAATTTTCGGTCTTTCAAACCTTGTGAGGAGATCTGACCAGGTATGTCCACAAACTGAGCTCCCAAGGGGCAGATGTCATCGGGCAAGAAGTCATTTTGCAGGTGCTTTCTTATTTCTGGTATCTCCGACTGCATATAAAACAAATGATTTTTCTTCTGGTAACGCAACCAACTAATGCAGCTAAGACCTTGGAATTAAAAGGAACCTCGAAAGTAAAAATGGCACATTACATCTGATAAGTCTCCCAAGCTATTCATGATCAAAGAAACAAGAGATTCCTTGGATTGGTCCTCAGTTATCACTATTGCTGAAAGAGATTTCAAAGCAGCATTATCATCTTCTTTCGAACCATAAACCTTACACCGACTGTCTAACGCACTATTGACGGCTTGTAGTCTGCAGTCATCATCTATCAAACGAAGAAATGGATCAACCTGATACACAACCACCGAATTTGAAGTCTAATGTTAGCTTAAAATGTACAAAAACTTACATGAGAAATGGATGGTAGCATGCTCATCTATATGCAGTATGCAGTCAGTCCATGCAAGCAGTGGTATGAACCAGCTACTTGCCATCTAATTTTTCTACACTTCTTGCAACTTCAAAAGTACAAAAGACTTTCACAATTTCACCCCGCAGGAAAAAAAATAACTCAATTCTGTGAATCCTTTTTCAGTTTTATACAGGCTATTCTTCAGCATGCAATAACACATATTTGATACTCCCAGTAGTTATGAACATGCTTGCACATTAAAAACGTAGCTCGCAGAATGACAAGCATGTGTTTAGCAAAGGAGAGCTTTAATGAGCAAAAAGCACAAGCCTTGACAATATTAATGACCCCAGGCACCAACAATGACAAGCCTAATATCACCAAAGAAGTAAGAATACTCTTCATTTTTCTCAAAGGTGCATAAGACAAAATCTTGAACAAGCAAAATAACGGGCTGCGCAAGTATATTTTTCATTATGCTCTCAAAATCCCCTGCATAAAGTACACAAGAAGAATCCTGAATGCAAAAATAACCCCCTACGCATAGCAGCTCCATTGCCTTTACCCCCCAAACCTGGTTGCGAACACAGATGTATAAACGCTTCTGCCCACAAGAAGCTTTAAGCCATTCATCTACCTTTGCATCAAAGGAATACTCATGAATGTAAATATATTCATATTTAGCAAACGACTGACTACTTACTGTCTTGTCATTAAGTGAAGCCTTGACAGAAAAAATTAGAGCTGGGATGTTGTGGGCTCTTGAAGAGAATATAATCATGGATGTTGCTAATGTAAAGAGTGAGCGCCGTCGTGATGGTGGTAGCAAACCTGAAAAAGAGTCAAAAGATATGAAATGCAAAAGATTCAATTACTAAAAGAGAACAAACTTAAAGAAAACCAGATGTCACGTTTATAAAAAATATATAATTATATAATATCATGACATTTACTTAAAAAGGGGACTACTTCATAGTTCCAATTCTGCACAGTGAACTGACAGATATTCCATGTCAAATTGACTTAATAGCATTTCAGAGAAATTCTACAACTGCCTACGCAGGTAAGGTAGAAATCCACTCTCAAAGTGGTTCCTTTTTTAACATTTTAAACAAATTTCTGCATGCTTAATCTGACTAAATATGTATGATTTAAAATTTTCTCTTGGAAGGTGGGGAAGCAACAATAGTAAAAAGTAAGCAAAGATACATCCAAGCTATTATACATTTCCACCTCTTCTATCAAGATGCAAGTGACCTACAAATCTATGTAACTAAAAAAGTAAGACAAAAATAAAACTAAAGAAAAGATATTACAGTATAAACCAATTGCACTTATAGTGTAAGACACCTCGATTTTCTAATCTCCTCGTTACACTGTAGCTTTATGCTTCTCTTTAAGATATCATAAATGCTGGGCCAGTTATCTTTACATGTTTGACTGCTTCTTTTCACCCCACATAGCCCACAAAACTGCAACCAGCACCATATCCCAGAACTTCTCTCTCAAAGGGATGTTTTTTTAGTCCCTTATCAGCTCTTCTGTGTTCTTGGATTCCCAAACTGCCTTGGAGTCTTGGACTGTCTTCATAAGGTTCTTCTGAATAACCTCTACAATTCCAAATTTGATATACCGTTGGTCTATCGGGTGTTGTGATAGTATAGAATGAACTACAAGCGTTACTACCTTGACTAGGTTTCGGTCTATCCTTTCATGGTATTCTTTTGATAGTGACCTTCCAAGAGAGCTCTTTCACCTTATTTGGGACTACATTCTTCAAAGCTAAGCACCTATACCAAACTCCGCAAACCCTATTGCTACTGCTTCTTATAAAAGGTTTCACAGAGAACTTCTACAATTTCCACCCCACTTCCAAATTCTTCTGTCCCCAGACTCATCATCGAGGTTGATTTTATCAGGAACCATATAAAGTTGCATATCTAGATATGTGTTCAAATTCACCATACTTGCCAGACCCACACCACTTCCCCCTTGGAGTTGGAAACACTGTCGCAGTTGTCTAAATGCAATCCCCTCCTGTCATGATTGCTCCTCTAAAGAGGATTTTCTTATAGCTGCAATTCTGTTTTCAACCGATCTGGGAACCTGAAAGATTGACAAGTAATAAATGGTTATGCTAGAACCATCTTGGACAATATCCATCTTCAACCTGCGAAAAAAAGTTTTTCCTTCCATCCATAGCCTTATCTAACATGATTCCGTGTTTTCTTCTTGATCGGCCCATCCGACAGAAGCAGACCAGGATGCTTAATGGGAAACTCTGCTCTTACCGTTCCCAGAAAGTCAGCTTCTTCTCTGACTCTCACCCCAAAGATTTACTCCAACAACCTATGACTGAGCATGATTGATCTTTAACCCTGTCATTACCTCTAACAGTATAAGCACTAATTTGTGAATAGAAAATTATTGTCTGCATAGTGAAGATGTGCCACTTTCAGTTCATTCCTTCTTAAATATACTCCTTTGATAAGCCTCAGCTCATGTACCTGGCTCACAGGAATATATAAATATGGGTATAGGTCATGTTGACAAATTCCACGAGTTAAACAGTCCACAACACTTCCCATTCATCAAGGTTAAAAATCTGGCCATCATTATACAACCAAGTGACCAACTAATCTGCTTTGGAGCTGAATACCATGACATCAGAGTTCCACTTATACTCCTTTTTTCCAAGTCCAGTTTAAGAATCATATAGACATCCTGAATCTGGGTGTATGCATCATAAAGAAAGAAATAATTTAAGCACCTTTTTGGAAGGTGGAAGAACACCTTAGACCTTATTTCTGCTTTCCAAATAAAGTACATGAGAACACAAGAAATCAAAAAAGTATGTAAATAAAATAAAACTACAGTTGATGGGTTTACGATGTCATTGTTATGCATTGTTAATAAATAATACAAGCTTCTTCATCATCATCATCATCAGAGCCTTATCCCAATTAATTGGGGTCGGCTACATGAATCCTGTTCCGCCAAAGATTTCTATCAAGTGCAATATTCATATTTAAACTCAAGGAACTAATGTCATTCCTAATAACATCGCACCATCTCATTTTAGGTCTTCCTCGAGCTCTTTTACTAGCATCCACTAAGATTTGGTCACATCTTTTAACCGGCGCTGAGTTAGGGCGACGAAACACATGTCCAAACCACCTGAGTCTATTTTCTCTCATTTTGCTATCAATTGGAGCTATCCCTAAGTCCTTACGGATGCGCTCATTCCTAATCTTGTCTTTCTTAGTCTTGCCACACATCCATCTCAACATCCTCATCTCTGCTACACACATTTTGTGGATGTGTTCCTTTCGTACTGCCCAACACTCGGTACCATATAACAAAGCAGGTCTCACAGCCGTTCTATAAAACCTCCCTTTGAGTTTCACAGACATACGACGATCACAAAGGACACCTGATGCACTTCTCCATCTTAACCAGCCTGCCTTAATCCTATGCGTAACGTCATCATAAATCTCCTCATTCTCTTGTATGATAGACCCTAAATATCGAAAGCTACTACTCTTCGGAATGTTATGTCCATCAATTAGAACCATGTCTTCCTGAACCACTCTCCCATTACTAAAATTACAGTGCATAAACTCTGACTTACTCCTACTAATTTTAAAACATTTAGACTCCAAGACAAGTCTCCAACGCTCTAACTTAGCATTTAGAGTATCAATACTCTCATCAATTAAAACAATATCGTCTGCAAATAGCACACACCAAGGGATATCCTCATGCAATTATTTAGTTACTTCATCCATAACTAAGGTAAAGAGATACGGACTTAGTGCAGAACCTTGATGCAAACCTATAGAAACGGGAAATTCACTAGTCTCCCCAGCAATAGTTCGAACACTAGTAATAGCACCGCCGTACATATCTTTAATCAAATCAACATATCCTTGAGAGATTCCTTTCTTTCTTAATGTCCACCAAATCAATTCTCTCGGTACTCGATCGTACGCCTTCTCTAAATCAAGAAAAACTATATACAAATCTTTTCTCATCTCTCTATACTTCTCCATTAGCTGCCGTAGTAAGAAAATAGCTTCTGTAGTAGATCTATTTGGCATAAAACCAAACTGATTTTCCGATACAGTAGTCATACATCGGAGGCGTTTTTCAATTACTCTTTCCCAAAGTTTCATAGTATGACTCATAAGCTTAATTCCACGATAATTATTACAACTTTGAATATCTCCTTTATTTTTATAGAAAGGAACTACAACACTTTTTCTCCAAACTTCTGACATTCTCCGTTCCTTTAAAATTTTATTAAAAAATTTAGTTAGCCACTGAATACCAATATCTCCTAGGCCTTTCCATACTTCAATAGGTAAGCCATCTAATCCTAAGGCCTTGCCCACTTTCATTTTCCTTAAAGCATCCTCCACTTCTGACATCTTAATACGCCTGAAATATTGATATTCATCAAATGTTGTGGACTCTTGGGTACCTTCTAGAGATAAATCCTTGACGGAATCTCCATTAAGTAACTTCTGAAAATAGTTATGCCACCTCCCTTTAATCTCAAGATCCTTAGTTAAAACCCTTTGATCTTCACCTTTAATGCACCGAACATGATCTAAATCTCTAGTTTTCCTTTCTCTTAATTTAGCAAGTTTAAATATGTCCTTTTCACCCTCTCGGGTTCCTAATTTATTATATAAATCTTCAAATGCCTTTGATTTAGCTTCGCTAACTATTTTCTTAGCTCTCTTTTTAGCGATTTTATAGGCTTCTAGGGTTTGGTCATTTTTGTTAGTTTGCCAAACTTTAAAGCATTCCTTTTTTACTCTAATGGTATTTTGGATTTCCTCACTCCACCACCAAGTCTCTTTGTCTAAATTCTTTTTACCTTTAGATTCGCCTAAGAGTTGTTTTGCAACCCTCGTTATACAATTTGTAACATTATTCCACATTACATTAGTTTCTTGTTCTAAATTCTAAATATTTTCCTTTAATAGATGATTTTTAAATGTTTCTAAACTTTTACCTTTTAAATTCCACCATTTAATCTTGGAATAATTATTTATAATAATCTTTCTTTTGAATTTAGGGATAGTGACATCCATTACTAACAACCTATGTTGAGGGGCTAGACTCTTACCAGGAATATCTTTGCAATCTTTACATAAGACTCTATCGACCTTCCTAATGAGAAAATAGTCAATTTGACTTATATGTGTTCCACTCTTGTATGTTATTAAGTGTTCGTCCCTCTTCTTAAAGAAGGTATTAGTAATTGCTAGATCATAGGCCACAACAAAATCAAGAATAGTGTTATCCATATCATTTCTATTGTCAAAACCAAACCCTCCATGAATCCTCTCATAGCCTCTATTATCTATACCCACATGACCATTAAGATCCCCTCCAATAAAGATTCTCTCTTCACTAGGGATATTTTGGATCAAACTATCAATAGCCTCCCAAAATTACTTTTTAATGCTCTCTTCTAATCCTACTTGAGGTGCATATGTACTAATTATATTCAAAATATCCTCACCTAAGATAAATTTAATTAACATGAAATAATACAAGCTTATAACATGAAATAATGATGAGGACTACAGACACATGCATAACAATGCATCACCATTTTACTGCAGTACCTTTCCTTCCGTAGAATAATAGTGAAGTTAAAAGGCTGGTAGAAAAGCCTCACACCAGACTGATGATGGCAGTCTGAGAATAACTATTCTAGCTCCCCCACCCCCATCACCATTTTACTGCAGTACCTTTCCTTTCGTAGAATAATAGTGACGTTAAAAGGCTGCTAGAAAAGCCTCACACCAGACAGATGATGGCAGTCTGAGAATAAGTATTCTAGCTCCCCCACCCCCAACAAAAAAGGATAAGAACATGAAAAGAAGAATAAAGATTACAGAAAATATCCATGTTTAGAAGTCAAAAAAAGAAAAATAAAGATAGAAGCATGTTTAACTCATGGAAACAAATAAATAAATAAATAAATTGTTTCTTCTTTCAAGAAGAAAATGCACATTAGTGGTTATTCAAGTAGTGGGTGTATTATTATT
This sequence comes from Amorphophallus konjac, assembly GCA_022559845.1. Classification (NCBI taxonomy): domain Eukaryota; kingdom Viridiplantae; phylum Streptophyta; class Magnoliopsida; order Alismatales; family Araceae; genus Amorphophallus; species Amorphophallus konjac. The sequence goes on from CM040122.1 coordinate 467,891,303, forward strand.
TCCGTGAATTTAGGTTTATCAGACGATTTGGGTTCGGGTACAGGATATTTCCCCATCAACCAGAGTCGATGTTTATTTACATCGGCGTAAAGTCCAAATACCTTTGATTAACTGTCAAAGAAATATTTTTCGACCTCCACAATATTCGCTATAATATTGGGGGTTTTGTCTGACATTTTTGATCAAACATATCACCCATTAGAGATACACATTGGCAAGAGAAAACTAGACATTTCATTCTTTAGATTCATCTTTACAAAATACATGAAATCCCGATTACATAGTCGGGTCATTTGATTTACATTTGACCTTCATTCCACCACTAGAACAGACCATTGAATTTGAGTTTCATAAAGATCAAACCCTTTTTGGGGGGTATATTTGCAATTTCTGACCCATCCTGGGTATCTTTGTAATTTTGAACCCATTCTGTATATTTATGCAATTTCTGACCCTTCAGGGTTATTTTGAGAGTTTTCGTCCCTTCTGGGATATTTTTACATTTTCTGACCCTTCCAGGGTATTTTGGCAATTTTCGACCCTTCTGGGGTATTTTGGCAGTTTTGACCCTTCCGAAATTTTTTTTACAATTTTCAACCCTTCCAGAGTATTTTAGTTTTTGACCCTTCTGGGGTATTTTTGCAGTTTTGACCCTTTCAGGATATTTTTTACAGTTTTGGACCATTCTTGAGTTTATTTGAGGCTATGAACACTTTCTGGGTTTATTTGTGATTATCTCTTGAATAGGGTTCTAGAAATGCTCAGGGATATTTGTGTAGTTTGTCCAGACCAGATATACTTTTGTAACACCTGGACTAAATATGGATTTTCGCGTAATCTTGATATGAGGCGCAAGTCCCTCCTTAGTGGAGACGCATTGACCAAAAATTTCTTATAATCCCTCTCCAAGAAGTGACACAAGGGGACATCACCATAAGGGCATCTATGCAGACCCTTTTTGTAAACGTTGGAATGCTTATGGGATTCTTGATTATTTCATAGAATCACATTATTTTCCCCAAAATATTTACAATGAGATTACATTAACCACAACACATGAGCATGTGTGCAGACTCAAGGAGAGAGTTTTATAACATACTCTCATTGTGATAAGCCTTCAGAAGTACAAGCACAAGCACTCTCTTGCGGTCTTCCTCCGTTCTCTGTGTGTGTTCACCTGGGTCCCACTAGGGGGTATTTATAGAGCCCTCGGGCAATTGCAGATTGATCCGGTCCAAACCATCCACTAGGGGGTATTTATAGAGCCCTCGGGCAGTTGTAGATTGATCCGGTCCAAACCATCCACTTAGGGGGTTGGTTCGGGTCCAAAACATTCATTTGGGGGTTTGATCCAGTCCAAACCCCATATGGGGGTTGGATCCGGTCCAAAACCCCATGTGAGGTTGGATCCGGTCCAAACCCCCCATTTGGGGGTTGGATCCGCTCCAAACCCCCTTATGGAGAGAATGGGGGGCCGGCATCCATATATATATATATATATATATAATTAGTTTTTTTATCAATTTTTTGTCTTCAACAAAGCCTTACCTCCATAGCTCATAAATAGTATAAACCTTCTAGAAAGAAAGAAAGAAAGAAAAGAAATAGGAATGACGGAAGATAAGGAAATCAGAATGTGATCCTTGACCGAATAGCTCGCAGCTAGCAACTTTGTCTTCAAAATAGTAAAATAGAAGGAAAGAGGAAGAATGCCAAACATAAGAAAAGAGATACCATAACTAAGGAGAAATGTTTAAAGAGTTGCCATATAATTATAACCAGTTATGCTCAATAAATCCAAGTAGAGAAAAAAAACTATACCTTCCTGTAAGGAAATGCTTCTCAAAGAAAATGCAAGTTGGAAGCACCGAATTAGAGCATCATAAATTGATGTCTGCAAAGAATCAGAAGACAACATACTAAATCAAGGATGTCATGGCTAAGATCTGCAAAAAACTTCCAGATAGAGAAATGAAAGCCACAAAAACTGGTCAACATTATGTCATGTGCTGGAACTTGGGTTTGACGAACAAGGGAACCAGAAAGCAATGTGAAATTAATTTTCCAACTATTTGAATTGTCGAAGGGTTCACACCCTTGTATTTTTAGTAAGTAATATAATAGCTTAAATCAAGGAAGTTGCCATGACAAGATATCACCACGGTGAACTTGAATGGCCATATTCCAGTCTACCACAAACCTTAAAAGGCATGGAAAAAAAGAGTAAAAGTAAGGTAAATAATAGAAATACATAAACCTAATATGGATTGGCAGTTGTCAGATAATTCCAGTTGCATCATTTATAAAAGAAGAAATGGCAAACATCAAGATCAATGAGATAACGAAATACATTGAAAAATTGAAAAGCTCATCCATGATTAACACAAATAGAAAAATGATGTCAGACAAAAAACGACAGTAAATTATAGATGTGGAAGATAGAACAAAAACACAAGATACTCAAATGATCCAAGAAGAAGTTAACAAACTCAAAAAGTAATTATCAACATCATCTTCAAGTAATGCTGCCCCTTACCAATAATGTATTTGGCAAAGAGCTACTTCTTATAGTATCATATAAAGAAATTAACGTGAAACACGTGAAAGAAACATCTGGAGAGAAAATAACCAGATAAACTGCATTAGTTTATTGGTACAGGACTAGGATTTATGTATCACAATTTTGGCAGTTTCATTCAACGGCAACAGACTTGGACTTCTGCTAAATAAATTAAGAATATGAAGATTGTTAAAGTGCAATTTCATACACAGCAAGCTATATCGCAGCTACTCACTGCTCCCAGTAGAACTTATGGAATTCAGCAAGCTAATACATCATGGTCTTCCCCTAGTGGCACTGTATGAGGCAGTACATGAAATGTGATTTTCAGTTCAAACAAAAGAAAGTATTCCAAAATGTAGTCTATTTAGTGTTTACTAGGGTTAATACTATGCCATGTTATCTTCTGCCATTATCCAAAAAAAAAAGCTTCAAATAAAAAAAACAGTAGTTAATCTTGACTAGGCAACAATGCACTCACCTTTGTCCGAGAAAACAATAATACCAAGCTGTAAGTATGAGCAATAGCCTCATAATTTTCAGGAGAATTTTCAGCAGAGATGGATTGAGCATAAATTGATGAAAGCATAAGCGTGATCTGACGTGTGCTCAACCTAACAGAAATTGGCTCCTGAGGAATCATAAATGGGTAACAGTCATATGGTTTTAAGACATGAGAGGTGGCACAATACTGCAATTGGACTATGCAATGGCAAACAAAATAATAGCTAAAGTTCATTGGTCTATACCACTTCCTTGTACGAAATGCTCAAGGATCTTTCATCTGCCATTATAGCTAAAGAGGGACATTTTATACTTTGAAATCGACTTTGAGATTGCAGCTTACGGAATGTTCCCTCATTGCTACATAGCAGTTGCCCATCATCATTAAGAGTACCTCTCTCCATGCTTTCTTGAAGGGGACTCTTTTCCCTTCTTAACTTCTCAAAAAGTGCAGCTGAAGATGAAAAGACTGATACAGTTCTTGAGAGTGTCCTCCGAAAATCATATGTCCTTGGAGCCTCTTGACTTGCGATGCAAGGATGAGGACACACAGAAGAGGGAACAAGAACAACAGAAAAGATACGATGAGCCCCCACACGTGTTTCATGGTCTGGATGGACCATGGCCAACAGTAGTTGATGAAACAGTGCTTCAGGGAAAGCCTGAAATATAAAATAGATGATGATTTTAAAAGAATACTTTAAAATTAGAGTTTAGATGAAAGAAGTGCAACGACAAAGTCATCCAGTAAACTTACCTTGCTCTGGTATGACAAATTTGGAATTGATGCCACTATCTGTGCGGTACGATATACAGTTGAAACCGTTGTCCGAGCAATTGGTACTGTAGTCGAGAGGTTCTCCAACATCACTGCCATTATGTCGAGAACAGGCCCAGCATCACCAATCTGAACAGAAAGATACTGCATTTTATACTCCTATCTAGTAATATCAGCAACAAATCAATGAGTAGCAGAAATGATGCTGTGCATATCAACTAAGCAGCACTTAGTCATGAGTCATGACAGGTGGAGTACCAAGCAAACCCATGTTCATGATGACTGAGGATCACAAGCGTATCTCTGATGACAGAAAGATGAGTGCTATATAAAAGAGTCCTTCTCATATTGGCAGATACTAGGCATGCAGGATGTACGAGTAATGAACTGCATGCTTCCATGATGTTCATTATTTCATATGGTTGATTGGTTTAGTAACTTTCTTTTCTGGATAGAGAAGGCAATTCCAGCTGAACTGGTAAACACAAGGGAGGGCAGAGCACCAAAGAACCACCCCTCATGACTTCAGCCCTGGGATGGCTTCAAAAGAGAGCCTGAAGGCAGCATTGTGGCTAACCATGCATGAGACACTGGCTAAGTTTGACCATCTCATAAATAATCAAATATCTATAAAAAGTTCATGGGTAATATGGCAATAAAGAGACTAGGCAGAATTGGGGATGTTCATATTGCCAAACCACTACTCTTGACTAAAGGAGAATAAGTTATCTGCAAGAAGGTAGTTAAGAAATGTCTCTATGCATACAATATACATATAAACACAAGCTGGTACAATGAAGACTCATAACAGCCCTCACACAGTAAGACATAGAATTCATAACCATTTTGGTAAATAATGTTACATGGCACTAATAGAATAAAATATTTCTTCATACGGTTGCTGAAAAGGTTTTTAAATATCTTTTTTGAAAAAAGGACATTTGCATGGCTTCAAGGTGAAGCTCCGTAGATCTCTAATAGCCAAGAAGCATGATTCCTAAAACTGAATTAAGAAAAAATGAAATGCCTTCATCAAATTTAACTACATTAAAATATGCCATATGAGGAACTAAATGCATTTATGACCTATTTTCTCAATCATTTTCGCAATGGAAATGGACATCAAGAACAACCATGTCCAGACTCCAGAGAGCATTTTTCTCCTAAAAGTTGCATAAAAGAGCCATCACTGACAAGCTAGAGTTATTGGACATAAAATACTGAGAGGTGTCACATCTTTGACGACCATGTCGAAAATCCAAAGCTGCATCTCATTGTGCAAATGAGAAGCTAAGAAAAGGCATGCTTCTTCAAAGCCCAGGGCAGACAAGAAAATTGTAACCAAAATAATATCTTGTTCCCCATAAGTCAAAGAAACCCTAACATTTAAGAGAACTGGAAATTTCACATTTTTTACATCCCAAAAAGTGTTCAAAGGGACTGGAGATGAAACAGACTGGAAAAGATGTCACGAATGCCCTGCCCTCCCTCAGGTTTTACTCCACACCAGTTATCCTTGACATCTGGCCATGATCTAGCTGGTTTGGACAGGAATTTGTCAAGACCATCCCCCCTCCCCCTTCAGTCAGTTTGAGGTAGAGATGAACTGGCCACTTCCACAATTAAATAATGAAAAAACATCTGAACCACACCTGAACCAGTTTCGACCAAAACTGTCCTGAAACTGATTTTTTTAGGACTTTTCATCACTGTTTTCACTTTTTAAAATATGTCTTATTATTTTTATGAAATAATCTACCCAGACTTGAAATTGAACAGAACTGGCATAAATGGGCTTGAACCATCTGGTTCCTGTCCTGAATCGAAACTGGAATAGGCCTAAAATTGGAGGAAACTGGCCTACATGGGCCTGAACTGGGTGGTTGCTGCCATTGCTGATTCCGGTTCTAAAACAACTTTTTAAAACCCTGTGTCTGCAAAAAAATACATGGGAACATTCGACATCAAGAAAAATATTACAATCCACCTTTTTTTTCTTCACCCAGAATTTAAAATTGATGTCCTTTCTGGAAATATTCCAATAGAATTCTATAATGTCATATAATACCAGAAACTGAGAAAGAGAATAATGCACCTTATTACATAACTGTACAAGGCAGCCATCCACGGCTGCACAGAATTTTTTATTAAATTTGACCATCTCATCTGCCAATTCCATATCAACAAGTGAGCACTGCGTGCTTTTTCGCAAATGCCTCATGAGGTCACTTATTGCCCCCATTGTTGCTACAGATGACTCGCTATGCAATTGTTCAGCAAGCAAAGTGGCCACTTCAACAATGTTCAGCTGCATCTCAGGCTGTTTTAGGACAGTCTTGTGATCAAGATGCTTGATCAGGATGGATAATAGCAGATGTGCATTCTGTCCTGTAAGAGAAATGAAGGACCAACCACAGAAGTAAATATGAATATTTTAACATGTGGATAATGTTATAGATACAGGTGATATGACAGATGGATGTGTAGGAGAAAGATGTGGAATGGTGAATTAGCGAAAGATGTGGTATTAGTAATCCTAAACTGACTTCAATAAGGCCTCAAGTAAAAAAATAAAAAAGCCTTACCAGATTTCTCCATAAATGTTTGCATATCCATCATGACAAGCAGAGCGAGCCCTTGCTTGGGGGACCATTGATTGCCACAGCCAAGGTAACGAAATAAAGACTCTAGCACGCGCCGTAGAGTTGTAGCTTCTTTAGCTAGTTTGGCCATGTTATGCACACATATTCTAGACCAGAAGCTAGGGGTCTGGGCTTCTTCCCTGTTGAAATTGAAGGATTATACAGGTAAGGAAAAGCTAGTTGCTTACGCAAAGTAATTATCATAGAGGTACATAAAGTAAAATGCCTTGTCCTTTTTTCCAGTAAAAGCTCTTACAATGTTAAATTTAATTCTCCTTTTTCATTTACAATCTTTTTCCAGGAAGGAACCCTCCCAATGGCAGCTGGAGAAGGAGAGACGTGGCCTTCAATTTTACGCACTTCTTGTACCCACTTATTTTGGGTACCTTCATTGTCATGATCAAGACTCTCATCTTTCTTCTGAGGATTTCCATAGTTTTCCAGGACAACAGACACAACCTGCAGTAAGGAAGTAATTACAACAAATAAATGGCAACATGAATGAATTGTTAAAAGCCTATCGGCAACAATAAGATTTTTCATAAACGGAAAAGGTATAGTAAGGAATTCACATAGGATAGCAATAAGTCAAAACTCAAAAGAATGACAGGGAGATCCAATTTCGACCCCCCAAAATCCTATCCTGCCAGGCTATTGAGGGGAAAAAAAGAATAGACTGGAGTTGGCCATTAAATCAGCCAGTTTCCTGTGCATTGATGCATCCAGCCAAATTAAATAAGAATGGCTTCATTCAACCAAGTTCCTTACAAAGCCATTGCTGGATGTCATTCCCACCTGCCAATTTGAGGCTTTGAGCCCACTGAAGGAAAGAGGAGAAAAAGAAAGAAGGGAAAAGAAAAAGGGAAAAGGAGGAAATGAAACACAAAAGAAAGAGAAAAGTAGGGAGTGAGAAAGGATGATCTTTGTGACAACAACATACTCACAAAGAAGGTAATAATCTAATTCATTTTTTCCTTAATAATAATAATAATAATCTTAGATGGCTGACATAAAATGTCAAGGGTTCATGGTGTCATACAATATACGAGTAGCACAGAGCAGTACGTAAGATACCATTCATATGGTTTACTAACAAATCTCTTTGTAACACATGAATTAACATATTATTCAAATGCACCAAGATAGTTCATATTTGATAAAACTTCTTACGCTATCAAATTCTGCTGATATATGTGAGTATTCACCCATAAACCAAACCTGCAACATAGAAATGAAACAAATAACTGGATTAATAATTCAAAAAAGAATAATAAGTCAAGGACAAAGTAAACCAAAATCATCACAAGTGGATACATTAACCAGAGGTTTCCATGGGATGTATATAGATGAGGCAATGAAATCACATAAGTGGATCACTAAAATCCCAACAATATGCAACCACAAAGATTCAGCTTCTGTAGGTTTCTCTTATACATGGTGTAAGTAGTGGATAAATAAGGTGAAGCTCAAGAAATGCTGGGTATGTACAGCAACCACAAAAAGAATTAAGTTTTATACTGCACTTTCTTTGAGGGTTCGGGGGTTGGGGGACAGAGAGGACCTTGATACCAAGTGTCTCTGTAAGATTGCTAATAGAAGATGGAAGAACTAAGTAATGAATCTGTGAGCAGAGAGCCACTGGATCAAAGACAAAAACATTCCCCAGAGAAACTTGTTTTCTAGTTTCTGTTACTATAAATCTTTTTATGGATAAATCGTAAGCAAGCTACAGTTCTTGAAGCTAAACAACTCATCTCATGAAACGCTTTTGTTGGCAGAGGAAGTTGATAAGAAGAAGTGAAGAAACAAGTACTCAACTTGGGGCAGAAAAAGCTCAAGGCCAAGATGAGGTGTCCAATTCTTTCCCCAAGAAATTTTGTGATGTAATTAAACAAGGCATTTGTATGTTTTAACGGAATTTCTTAACACAGGTGCAGGAAATGAATGTATAGATCAAACCTTCTGAAACCTAGGAAAGAGGGTATGGAAATGTGAGTGAATACAAGTCTATAATATGGTTGAATGAAGTCCATAAAATAATAGCCAAGAGCATGATACTGACTTTCCTCTATTTGAACCCAAATATAGCGTGTCCAAGCATTAGCCTTTAGATTTAGTAACTTCACCAACCAGTTGGTCTTGTTGGCAACTTTCTTCCTTCCTCCATGCCTGCCTCTTGAGATAACAAATGTTCATAGACAGACCCTCCCACCACATGACTGTTAGTGGACTTGTTCATCTAAATTTCTCTCTGTCATCTTTGCAGGTTCAATTTTTTCCCCTTTCCTTTTGGAAGTTGGCAGTAACACAAATTCATTAAAGATGAAGAAAGGAGTATACACATATATTGTCGGTACGATCTCTAAACGTCTCCTATACAAAATCCCAGGAAACCCAAACTATATGAGTGCTGTCCCTCCTCTTCACACAAAGGCCTGGTACACTCCCTTCCTTTGTAACAAACAGAAGCATAGACCCCTCAGTAGATCTACTCTTATTTTGAAAAATCCTACCATTCTATCCTCTCATTGGCCCAAAAGGTTACATGTAAAATCCACCAGATCTTCCAATCGGCCTTGAGAGCCCGTTTCTGTGCCATCTTAAGACAGATTTGAGATGCCTCTTTTTAATCCTACATCAAATCGCATGACAATCATTGCAATGCTATCAGAATGTTCTTGTCAGTTAGAAAAGAAAGATCTTAGACTTCTTTCTGTTAATCTTAGATGTTGAAATGGCTTCCTTTGGTCCTTAAAATAAGACAAGAATGAAGCTGCTCAAATGGGATATAGCAATATCTCATGTCTGATCATATATCAACAAACATAAAGTCTAGAACATACATGCAGGGTAAAGATTACTGTCAAGGAGTCAACCAGTATGCAATTCAAAAAAGAAACAAATTTTGTGAACATATGGTGTACAAGGCATACACAAAATAAAATGCACACTAGATATAACAAATGATTACCATAGAAGAAAGTGCTTGTAATCCTGCTGAGCGTAACAATTGAACCCTCTTCTCTTCTCCCATTTCTAGAGCTAGTTGACAGAGTTTAGGAATCAAGCCTTCCAAGTTGAACATATAAATTCCATCCACCTACAATATAACGTCATACTAAGGATCTTGCAAATAAATTGCCGAGTTTAGTTGGATGTACCATAAACAAGCAACATGAACTGCTCCATGTTGCTTATGCTATAAAAAATAGCACATCCATTCATGAAAGAGTACACATACCTGACTGTTAATGAAATCAAAAAGAGCACAACACCCTACAATCCTCATTTCATCTTGCCGTGTTTGATCCAAAAAAATGGTAATTATGCTCAGTAAGCTACTTGCAAAAAGTGGCCTGTCAAATGCACCGTTGGCTGACTCAGTAAATATGACAAAACTTCAATGAGCAAACAACAACAGAACGGAAGCCTTGAATAATCCAAAGATTCGACAAGCCAAATATAAGGAAAGGAGTGCAGTTAGGAACGTAGTCCACAAATTGCATCCAAGGAGAGGAGAGGAAAGTTGGACAAAATATTAGCACATAAACTACCTACTAGAGTTCCAAGTTTAAATAGTTACGACTTACGAGTACTTTGCCATAATAACAAACTAACTTGGCTTTGCTGGATGTAGGACAAGCTAGGGGATTTTCCTACATTGCTTATGTTTTGCATTGATACCTATAATCATCTTTTGAGAGTCTGGCAATAGCTGATGCCAAGATTTGGTTTTTTGGTAAATCTAAGAGGGTGTCCTTATGACAGTATATTATATATAAGAATTTCCACAAGTACATAGATGTAATATGGAAATGCTCAAATGGTCAATGAATCATCATCATCATCATCATCAGAGCCTTATCCCAATTATTTGAGGTCAGCTACATGAATCTTGTTCCGCCAAAGATTTCTATCAAGTGCTATATTCATATTTAAACCCAAGAAACTAATGTTCTTCCTAATAACATCACACCATCTCATTTTAGACCTTCCCCGAACTCTTTTACTAGCATCCACTAAGATGCGGTCACATCTTTTAACCGGCGCTAAGTTAGGGCGACGAAGCACATGACCAAACCACCCGAGTCTATTTTCTCTCATTTTACTATCAATTGGGGCTATCCCAAAGTTCTTACGGATGCGCTCATTCCTAATTTTGTCTTTCTTAATCTTGCCACATCCATCTCAACATCCTCATCTCTGCTACACACATTTTGTGAATGTGTTCCTTTCGTACTACCCAACACTCGGTACCATATAACAAAGCAGGTCTCACAGCCGTTCTATAAAATCTCCCTTTGAGTTTCACAGGCATACGACGATCACAGAGGACTCCTGATGCGCTTCTCCATCTTAACCAGCCTGCCTTAATCCTATGTGTAACGTCGTCATAAATCTCCTCATTCTCTTGTATGATAGACGCTAAGTATCAAAAGCTACTACTCTTCGGAATGTTATGCCCATCAATTAGAACCTTGTCTTCCTATGCCACTCTCCCATTACTAAAATTACAATGCATAAACTCTGACTTACTCCTACTAATTTTAAAACCTTTAGACTCCAAGGCACGTCTCCAACGCTCTAACTTAGCATAAAGCATCAATACAATCATCAATTAAGACAATATCATCTGCAAATAACATACACCAAGGGATATCCTCGTGCAATTATTTTGTTACTTCATCCATAACTAAGGCAAAGAGATACGGACTTAGTGCAGAACCTTGATGCAAACCTATAGAAACTGAAAATTCACCAGTCTCTCCAGCAATAGTTCGAACACTAGTAATAGCACCGTCGTACATATCCTTAATCAAATCAACATATCCTTGAGAGATTCCTTTCTTTCTTAATGTCTACCAAATCAAATCTCTCGGTACTCGATCATACGCCTTCTCTAAATCAAGAAAAATCATATACAAATCTTTTCTCATCTCTCTATACTTCTCCATTAGCTACCGTAGTAAGAAAATAGCTTCTGTAGTAGATCTATTCGGCATAAAATCAAATTGATTTTTCGATACAGTAGTCATATATCGGAGGTATTTTTCGATTACTCTTCCCCAAAGTTTCATAGTATGTCTCATAAACTTAATTCCACGATAATTATTGCAGTTTTGAATATCTCCTTTGTTTTTATAGAAAGTAACTACAACACTTTTCCTCCAAACTTCTGGCATTCTCCGTTCCTTTAAAATTTTATTAAAAAGTTTAGTTAGCCACTGAATACCAATGTCTCCTAGACTTTTTCATACTTCAATAGGTATGCCATCTGGTCCTAAGGCCTTGCCCGCTTTCATTTGCCTTAAAACATCCTCCACTTCTGACATCTTAATACGCCTGAAATATTGATATTTATCAAATATTGTGGACTCTTGGGTACCTTCTAGAGAAAAATCATTGACGCAATCTCCATTAAGTAACTTCTGGTCAATGAATATATAACCAAAAGAGATACACAATAGAAGATCAGCTGTTAATGGACCTTCAGACTTTTCTAGAAAGTAGTTGGTACCACGTGACTTTAACAAGGCAAAAGGTGTGGATGCAAAATCATAGCTCACCTGTACGCTCAATAGGCCCACCTTAAAAAATTAGGGAGGTTCCTCATAAAAGTGAAGCTTTTTCTCCACTTTCAAAAAAAATCACTTAAAAAAAAGTGAAGATTTTTCTCCAGCCAATGGGATGCACAACGGGCGCGCACGTGCATGCACGCGAGAGAGAGGGATTGAAGTAAACAGTCACCTAACCCATTTATTGTGTGCTCAGTTAGCTGTAAAGCCTCTCGTTTTAGGCCCACATGAGACCGATTATTGAGATATGGAGCCAATTTAAAATGATAAAGGAGAGGACACCTTGACAACCCAGGTTTCTAGCCCAGATACCCTGGCTGGTTGTTCTGTTTTCTGATTTCTACACCAGGCAGACTTGGTCAAAACTGTTATAGTGCATAAACTTGAAAGCCCCACTCCTAGCTTCGAAAAATCTAGCACTAAGGGATTTAGTAGAATCTACACAGAAGCATGGTGAAGATAAAGAGAAGGATATACTCACTATAGCTGAAACAGAAGATGGAAATCCATGGTATTATGATAGGAAACTATTTGACAGATGTAACCTTCCCCAAAAATGCAAAACCCCTGACAACAATTGGGCTTACAGGATGGATATTGGAGTCACTTTGATAATTATAATAATATTTTGCATTTCATGCCCTGAGTTTTGGTGGCTTGTGGTGTCCATAGCTTCCAGAGGTCAACTCAGAGGCCTTAGACACTTGGTTTTCAAATCTCTGGAAACAGCATAAAGGTATCAACATGAGCTGATGTTTTTATGATGTAAGTGCCAACGTAAGATGAGCATCAATAGAGACTGATGTCATCATAAAGTGTCACCACAAGTAACACATCAAATCTCTGGAAACAGCATAAAGGTATCAACATGAGCTGATGTTTTTATGATGTAAGTGCCAACGTAAGATGAGCATCAATAGAGACTGATGTCATCATAAAGTGTCACCACAAGTAACACATCGATGACTCATTCTGAATGACTTTCTTCCCTCCACTCATGGTTGTCAAGGCATCCAAGGTGACGAAGGCAGTAGCCCACCACTTAACTGCTTAGGTGACAAGGCGAAGCGCCTAAGCAAAGCCTAGTTTATATAACTAAGTACATTTCAAGAGAACTTCTACCATATAGTTTCTACATATAAGTTCTATCTTTAAAAAACCACAAAAATGATACTAGCTTCCAAAACTGCACCATGCAACTAAGAATCAACAGGAGGGAAGAGGAACAGGCAGGGAGAAGAGTCTAAGAGAAAGAAGAAAGGGAAATGGAAGTCCTATCCTTCTCTTTCCAATATTGGCACATCATTTGTCAATTTTCTAAAATTTGCCCCTGAACTTTTGTCCAAACACTAAAACAGCCAAAACAAGGAGGGGGATGCCCTTGCCAAGGCACGCTAGGTGGGCCCAAGGTGGCCTATGCACTAAGGCAGCAAGACAAGTGCCTTAATGGGCTGCTCGCCTAGGCACCAGGTCGCCTTGGGCACCATCTAGTGACTTGCCACCAAGGCGTCACCTCGGCGACACCTTGAAAACAATCCCTCCAATGCATGTGTTTACATGTTGTCTTGTGCATGAATGCCATGCCTGACCCCAGTATGAATACCAAACTTGTTTATGGGCCATTTGGCATGATCCCAGGGTGTGTGACCAGATCCTGTCCACTGCATATAACCCCCATGGAGGAGAACCAGTAACAGAATGAGCTAGATCCACGTTGATCTAACCCATGAGAGATTGAGATCCTCCACCCCATAGACCTATTCCCCCCGATACATGAGACTTCTGAGATTAAGAGAGATCCCCACATCCCACCCTCTTTTCACCCTAGAGAGAGATTAGAGTGGGATCTCTAGAATCTCTTTGAAGCTCCACCTTGTGGGGCTTGCTTGGAGGAGTCACAAGGAGGTCCCTCACCACCATTCCTGGGGATTGACAAAGTCTTCCAGAAGTCTTTCATTTGAGAGGAAGAGGAGCTCAAGACCCCATGCGAGGAGATGAACCCAACTCGAGGAGCCTTCTTCCACAGTCATGCATTCCTTTTTTCTTTTACTATATTGTGGTGCCCTCAAGAATCTCTCATGGATCTTCAACAAGATAAATAGACTCTATACTGTTGTTTTTTTCCACACTTTAGCTAACGCACAACATGTATGGGCAGATATTTCTTCAAATTTGGTAAAGTAAGCCTGCGTGTGGTGCAGTGGACAAATGTGACCTGCAGCCTATTTCTAGATGGCATGCCATTGTACTGCCTATGCCATGTTCAAATCTTCATCAAATCCTTAAAGAAGTTTTATTCATCGTGTTTTTGAGTGTGGATCCTTTTTATGAAAGCTTTTCAGCCCTTAGGAAAGCAAACTTTCCATAGTCGGGTTGTTTGTGTGTGTGTGTGTGTGAGAGAGAGAGAGAGAAGGTTGGTCCCCTCATAAAAAAAAGAAAAAAAACATTCCTTGTGTCTCTAGAAATGGGAAATTTTCAGGAAATTTTGTGACCCAAGGAAGAAAAAGATTTCCGCCTGTTTACTTCACAAATCTGTAACTTTGGGAAAATATTTTTTTCTCAGAAATAGACCTTTTTGTCCTATTTTCCAGAAACATTAACCTACTCAAAATTGTATACCATTTTTCACTAAATTTATGGTGTTTGGTTGAGATTCCATAGATGAACATGTGACTGTTCAGCAGCTACGTATTCTAGATGCACATTCTAGAAAGCATGTTATCTATTCTTATTTCCTATTTGAATATAAATCAAATTGCAAGATATGCATCATGTTCGTTACTGTTTTCCCAGAGTCAGAGATGTATTTTTAATATGTATCAGCAAAAGGTTGATGCATTTTCTTATAAAAGTGTCAGCAAAGATTGATGCATTTTCAACAAAAAGGTCAGCAAAAAACTGATGTGTCTTTTAAGCTCAAATGGCTCACATGTTTTATTTACATACTTCTATCCGAAAGCTCTTGTTTCAGCATGCTTGTGGTAACCAATAAACTACATTTATCACGCCATAATCGACTTATAAATGACAAGTTGATTGTTTAAGATCTTGCTTATCGACTGGATTCATTTCCCCCATCGTGTTTTAAAGGATTTGGTATAAGGTGTCCCATATTGTGATGAATCTGACATTGATCAGTTAGTGATTCTGACGGTGATCAGTTTCTGCAACATGGATTTGGCTTGGCTAGTGGCACCTTGCTCTAGCCGATTGCAGTCAAATCTGGCCCATAGGGACAGGGTTTTAGGTGTCTAATATAATCAGTTTTGAGAGGCAGCCCCTCTGTTAATTTAAAATTTAACCAAAGCCTGGACTAGGGGCAAACTGGCAGATTTAAGGCAGCGACGGAAAAGTCTAGTTGTCAGAGCACATGGTTGCGACAAAGGACCACGATATGGAGGTCACAGATACCCAACTAGTCATGTAGCCTCCTCACGCTCAGAATGTCCAGAGGAACTGTAGAGCATACAAGTGGAGACTGAGGAGAAATGTCGGGGATCAAGATTAAAAAAACTGCTTTTAGGAACCAAACTGGGAGGAATTGTAGGGCCCAATACAACAGCTTCAAAACAAGTGCAAGAGTGGAAGCTCAAGAACAATATATATATATATATATATATATATATACATATATATATAATAGACCAGCAAATGAACTGAATATAAAAATCATAACAGACGCATCTGGGAAGCAACATAAAGATTCTGAAGAAAGAACTCACATTTGCTCCTTACAGGATATTAGTAATTTTCGATAGATGCACGTGACAACTTTTGCTGAACCAAAACGTTCATTTCTTAGTTCCTTGTAGCACCTCTGCTCCAAATAGTTTGTGATCTAGTAATGAAGACACAGACAGTTCAGCAGGAGTGCTTAATTTTAATTGAACAAAGTGAAATAAACTGTAGAATTGGTAACATAAAACATACTAGCTATGCGAAGCAATATAAATATTGTCATGAGGGCAACTGCATGATTCCAATAAAATTTCAGTGAATGTCTAGTAGGACAAACAACAGGATCACCTAAAGTCTTAAACACAGTCATCATCATCATTTAAAACAATATCATCTGCAAATAGCATACACAGTCTTAAACACAGTACAAAGGATTATTAGCTCTTATGCGAAACCAAGCTAATCATCTGTTGAAATTCCACTATAATTCCATCCCACCAAACTCTGAGAAAAAAGAAGCCTCACTAACATAAGCCGCTACATACATTAAGATTCTGACATCAGTAATCATATGATAATCATCCATACACACAAAGAGTCCAGGAAGGCAAGATAGGAGGAAGGCAAGCATTGTGCAGGAAAGCGTATATAAATGAAGCAAGAAAGTGTTAGATAACCAAACAGGCTGGAACATGATTGTATTTTCTGAGACATGAAACCATATACAAGTTTAGACAATTAAATTTTGTCTTAACAGAAGCACAGTCAAAGAAACAACTTGCAAGGAAGGAGATAGAAGTCTACATTCAGGCAGAAATCAGAAAACTGGTTTACTTGATTAATCTATTTTAGCAAAGCTATACAAACTGGCTGGATAAAGAAGCAGGCAATTGAACTCCTGATCTGTGATTTGGCTAACTGTGGTTTTCCATGTAGGATTACACTAATAAATCGTAAGTGATATTTTAAGCCTGATTGCTTGAATTTGGATATTGTATCCTGTCTGTGGGTAGAAACAGCAAAGATACCTTTGGGATGCGGAGAGGGTTTCTTGAAGCATATTCACATAGCTTGCCCATCTTCCGGTCATTTGGTTCTTCATCCTGCAAAAGGGGTGCACATGATTGGTCCATTCGAACTACAAGAGAACCATAAAAAGGGGCGGGGGTGGAGGGGGTTGGAAATTCCTTCAAGCACACAAACGAGATTTTAGGTAGAGCATAATAATGGGTTAGCTATGCATATCAGACGTCCAGAGTTGCAAAGCATTTACAGATAGAATGAAGTTCTAATTACTTCAGTGATCTTTTATTAAATTATGCTGGTTGCAAGGAAATTTTCTTGTGAAATGCCGATCCAGTAGCTGTTCCAAGAAATATGGCCTTAATTGTTGTGAAGGAAACATGGTGGCGAGTGACAAATGTAATGTCCCCCCAAGTTCACATGGTTTGGTAAATTATCAACTGGGGATGAAAGAAGAAGGCAGCAGTTACATGATAGAAACTTGAATTAAAGAAATGGTATTAATTCATAATGAAAATATTAGTTATAAATAGGAATGACGTGATCAGAAGGAATAAAACAAAACCTGTGCTCGAGGAAAGATGTCAGCTAGAAGTTTCTTGTAGCGCTTTACTGGCTGCCGGGACCTTGCCCGCAGCGCAGGGCAGAAGAAACACAAGCCACCGCACACCGGCAAGACCTTCCTTGACATCACCCCCATCTTTTACAATTTTCGCACTTTCTTCAGAAAGGTGATTCTCTAGCTTGGCTAATTCCTCCCTCCTTCCTCTCAATGAAGCGTAAATCTAAGTACAAAAATAGGACGAAAGAGGGAAGTAGCTCCACTCCTCTCAGCAGCTTCTGGATATCAGCCCAGCCTGCAGCAATGAACCAAAAGCTCAAACAAACACCTTTGAACGATAATCTAAATCTCACACGTGAATCTGACGAAAACAGAGCACATAGTTAAAATGCGACTTAATTAAAGTTCCCACATATCATCACCCGATGTTTGTTCAGATGTATGATCAGAAAACAAGAAATTAGATCACAATAAACATCTTAAAGCGCAAGCCAGCCATCAAATTCAGCCAAGACAAACGAACGGAACTGGTCGACGAAGCATAGTTCAGCCGATCATAGCCCATTCTCCTTCACAACCTCATCCACAAGAGGCGCCCATCTCGATCAGAAAACAAGCCAAAAAAAAGCGAAACGACCAGACGAGCTCGCATAAAAAACCAAAGCCATCAACCAAGCGAACAGGGAAAACACAAGAGAACTCCTCCTCCGCCTCGGGGGAATTCCAAGCGATCCCGCCAGCGAATTCCGTGGCAGGAAACACCGAGAAGAGGCAGCGAATGCAGATCCTCACCTCGGCGACGTGGATCCGCGGTGCCGCCGGGCGTTGGAGGAGGGAGATCGGGTGGGGAAGAGGCTGGGGATCTCCCTCCTCCCTACACCTAAGAGCGCTTCCGCGGGTAGAGACGACGACACCACCACCACCACCGCCTCCTCGATGCCCCCCCACCCTCTCCCAACCGACCTACCAAAAAGGAGCAAACGAGAGGACGCCGAGCCTGCGCAAAAAACGGCCAGATTATTTATTTTGCTCATTAAAAAAACCACCGAAAAATCACCAAAATTCTCACCTCTCTCTCTCTCTCTCTCTGCATGCATGGGTGGAATTGTGCCCGCGCGCGCTGCGGACGGAGCTTGCAAAGGTGGCGCGTGCAGGGCGTGGTCGCAACGAAATGACCAAAATGCCCTCCGTTAGGGGGCCGGCGCCTTTTGCCTCGTTCCGCGTCGTGGTCGAGAATGAATCCTGTGACCAACGGATAGAAGAGCTTCTGCATCTTCCGGTGGATCAGGACCTTCTCAGTCACCAATAGAAATCGGCCACGGTAGCAGAGAGCCTTCGCCGTGCCGCCGGGTGGCCTTCACCGTGCGCTGTAGAGGCGACCGTTGGATGCATTGTTCATTTGTTTGCGTGTCTCCTTCCGTGTTTTCTTATTTAAATGAAGAAATGTGAGAAAAGGTTAGATCCGGCGGGTCCGGTTCGCAGCGCTGATGACGTCGGAAGTGCCCAGGCTGGGACCGGGTCCATGGTACGGAAAACTAATAAAATTAAAATCCCCATGCCGGTTTTGGGTTGCATCCAACTCGATGGAAGGATATACTTTGATCTTTCGGTGCAATGGAAATATCTTTGGGGGCTTTCATATATTGGGGTTTCAGTTTTCAAAAAAAAAAGCTGGAGTCTAGTAATTTTAGAAAATTATATTATAATTTAGAAGCTATTTATATTTTTATTTTTTCACTCAAAATTTTAAGAGATTTTTACATTAAATTATTGTTAGAAGTAAATTTATAAAAAAATATTCTTAAAAATATATTAAAAGATGTATCACTATGCTAATTCAAATAGTATATATCTATAATTATAAATATATCTGTAATTTCCTTCGAGAAATATGATGCAACAATCTGGCTCCATGTCAAGGAGGTTTGAAGAGGAGTGTTCCCATCTTTCCACGAGGAAAGTTATAATCTTGAGAGTTCACTAAGGGCCTCTTTGATAACAGGTTAGGATAAGTTATATGAGATGGGTCAGAGTAAGTTATTCCTTGGGTTTATCTTTTTTGAGTTTGACAACTTATTCTTACCCTGAGAATAACTCATTTCATGTGAAATGGTAGAATGAATTACTCCTAGAATAAGGGTCTTATTTCTAATCGACTCCAAATTACTTAACATTGCTATCAAATTAGGCAAAGGGTGAGTAGGCGGAATAACTCATCATATTCTCCCTTATTCTGTTAGGATAACTTTGACAATCGAATTGTCGGGGAATACCGCATACGATGAGAGAGAAGTGGGAGTGGGGCCCACATTCTTTCCTCACACAAACGCGATATTCGACTCCGGATGACGCGTTCGACCCTCCGGGGTCGAATGCGCTGTTATTAATCGAAAAACAAAGAGGGCCTTATTAAAGTGGCCCTAAGATAGTAGGATTCACTTCATCATGATAAGCAGAGTGAGGAAAGTCTTGCAATTAGCTTAATATTCTATGGGTGTGAATGGTAGTAAGAAATCTGGTAGTCTTATGCACGTTTGGTTAGAAGTTTCATAGATATGGAATGCCAGTTTTGAGACCTTTTTAATTTCTGCGTGGCCATTATTTTTAAAATAATATTTAATGCACACCCGAGGATGTCCAACAAGGTACAAAAAAAACCCATTCATTTTTTGTCACCAACTTAATATCATCGGTGACTTAACAAAATAAATATTTATATATCAAGGGATGCAACAAGTATTACTATTATTTTTAACCCCTTCACTTAAATTAGATTCACTAAGGTCTCCTTTGTTTCCCGATTAAGATACCGTGTTTAACTCTTTGAGGTCGAACACGGTATCCGACCTCGGGTAACATACCTATGTGTGAGGGGGGCGGGTGGACCCCTTTGTTTTTCTCTCTTATCGATTACAAAATCCGTCCAACAATTCGAAAAAGAAACCGACCCTAATAAGCTTGTATATGAACCCCGTATCTTTAGCTTTTATAGAAGGGAAACACTTGTTGCACGACGAGTGTGCGCCAGCTAGCTCATGTCGACGGGCATGGACCAATCGGAGAAGGGACACGGCATGGTGAAGCAAGTGTCTCTTCAGAGAGAAAGTTATTGAATATTGAGAGGCCAAAGTGTTACCCAACGAAACTTTTGACTCGAAGATCAGAAGACATAAATCTGAGTCAGAAATATGCTCGAAACATTATCCGAATCAAGATTTGATAAATCGATACAATACATATTGTATCACTCGTATTGAATTATATTAATAAATGATCGATACGTGATACGTAATCGATATATTATTAATATTATTTTAAATATTAAATATGTTATTATATATCAATGTTAGTTAATAAGTATGTTAATTAAAGACGTTTCAATTGTCGGTGAAGACACGAGTTCAAAACATGCAACACAGAGCCTCACATTTAAGTTATCAAACTTCTGACCAGTCCAATCTCCATTGTCTAACATGGAGAAAATGTGACGCATAAATATGCTTCATCCTCGTCTATCTGCCAATGTTGCCACCCTTTAGTACTTCGCACTCTGAAACCTGGATCTCTCATTCTGCAAACATGCTATAAGATGTTATTTTTTAGGGGTTTTTTTACATAAAAAGCATTATTAAATAAAATTTATGAAAAAATAATTCTTAAAAATATATTAGCGAACATATCACCGTGTAAATTTAAATTATGTAAAAGTATTATATTTATTTATAAACATATCACTTATTTTTTATCAAAAAATATAAAAAATATATTTAAATGATATTTATGTACTGTTTGAATTAATGTAGTGATATATCTGCTAATATATTTTTTAGAATAATTTTTTTATAAATTCACTCGTAAGAATACTTTTCATGTAAAGATATCTATTTTTTATCATGACTTGACTAAAATAGCGGAGCAAACTTAAGATTAAAGAGCATCAAGCAGCCATTTGTCGCCATGCAACGGTGGGTGCACAGCTCTGGCCGGCAGTAGATCGCTTGCATGACAAATTTACTGATGAAAAGTAAACAAATATCCAGAAGCAATGATCACGTGCAATATTTATTATTTTTTTGAAGAAAAACGAAAATAACCTTAACTTGGTGGAGAAAGTCAATGTTATTAAAATTGCATCGGATCGGCCAATCTGACCGGTCCGATCATCAACCGGTCCAGATACCGATTCGATTAAGGTCGATTTAATTTAGTGTTGAAACAAAATCAAAAGGGCAGGATGAATCACAGTTCGACCGATAAATCGATCGACCCAGTTCGCCCTTTAAATAAAAAAAATCAAAAGAAAATGTAAAAACACAGCCCTCTCTCTTGTTGCCCTATTCGCAAACGAGAGCATCTCTCCTCTCTCCTGACTGTCGTCTGCACCGAAGTCGAAGCCGAACCCAACAACCCTGTCCACTGCCGGCTACATTCCCCTCTCTGTCTCCAATCGCCGACTTGACGACTTCCTCTCCTACCCCGTCATAAATTACGAACATAGTCAATTGACCATATCCCTCTCATAATTATTAAAATTCATGACATCATAATTATATTGTGACAATGTCACCGTTTAAATTAATTTGATCGAACGATCCAACCATTTTGAATCAAATTAATTCATTGATCTATTCAATTATCAATTCGGTTACTGTAACATTTTAAAAAAATTCTAATAAATGGAAAGAAAATCCCATCACTCGACGGCACAAGTGAAGCAAGAAAAACAACATAAAGCCATCTCATTAGATGGAATCTCACGTCTTGTCCAATCCATGGGATCTTTCGAGAAAAATCTTATCATTCGCTACTTAAGGATGATTGAGGTCCTCACTTGGTCGTGGCTCGGGAAGAACGGGTTGTCTCCCTGTAAGACACCCCGGAACCCACGGTGGCCTCTCCGAGCCCACCGGAACCCTACCCTCCGCCGGAACCCCACCCCTCCCATCCTCGTGACCTGGTCCTCCGTCTTCGGCGGGGCTCCTCGTCCGGAACCCTCGGTGCACCCGGACAGGCTACACCGGCCCCCTGCCCCCCTCCCCCCCCCCTTTTGCTGTCTCTGCTCCCCTCCCCCCCCCCCCCCCCCCCTCCATCTCCCATTATCCCCCCCCCTCCCCGGCGGTCCCCTCCCCCTCTCCCGTTTAGCCCGTGCACCTCCATCCCCCCCCTCTACCTGCCCTCTGCCCCCTCCATCTTCCCCGTGTCCCAGCCAACCCCCCACCCAAGTCCCCCCCCCCCTCCCGCCTCTCGACCGCCCTGCCAGCAAACCCTCAACCCCCTCCTACCCGGCCCTGCGATCGCCTCCCTCCCTCGTTCTGGGATCCCCCCCCCCCCCCCCGACCCCCTATCTGTACCCCCCCCCCTCCTTCCAAGCCCTTGAGCCAACCCAAACCTCGGCCTGCCCAATCCCCCCTTGCTGTCCCTCTCAGCCCCCCCGCCTCCTCCCTGCCACCCCCCCCTGTTCCTGCTATTTCTCCCCAGAAGTTTATCCATGGAAGATCCCGAAGGAGAGCCCATGATGGAAGACGATGAAGCTATCCGAACCAGATTCAGACAGATGATGGTCCGCGAGAAGCCCCGGGAGGTGATTGACGTATCAGACTCGGCAAATGCTGGCCAAGACCGGTGGAGACTATCCTTGGTGGTGAAGGTCTTATCAAGATCCAAGCTCAGAGTAGCGGGCCTCAAAGAGTGGATGGAGAACATCTGGAAGCCCAAAGGTGAATGGCAGTTAATAGATTACCCAAACGACTCATATCTGGTTAGATTCTCCGATCCCAAAGAGGTGGATCTCATTTGCCGAAGATCACCATGGTTCTTCAAAAAGGACCTCATCCTTCTTCAACGGGGAGAAGCTTTCTTGTCACCCACCCAGTACTCCCTCACTACAGCGGATCTATGGGCCCGAATATACGATCTACCAGAGGAACTCCTTGCTCCTCCCACCATCAAGAAGTTAGCAAGTCAGTTGGGGGAACCTCACGACCCAGTCCCCAGAGAAATCTCCTCCTGGGGATGGTTTGCCAGGATCAAAGTTTCTGTTATGATAAATAAACATCTTCAGTCATCAATCCAAGCTAGGCTTCCGGGGGGTGTCATCCGAACATTCCAAGTGGCATATGAGAGGCTCCCCTGGTTCTGCCATCATTGTGGTCGCCTTGACCATGATACTGAAAACTGCCAAGAATTGGAGGAGCTGAAGCAGCATATCAAACACTCCTATTCCCCACAGTTGAGACAGGAGCTCACCGACATGATTGAGTTTGAATTCGGGGACTGGCTGAGAGTGAATTCCACCCCCCTCACAAAAGATCCCGGCCAGATCAGCACTCCTACCCTTCAACAGCACAGAGGAGGAGACAATAGTTCTACAGACACACCGGAAGTGAGAGGGAAGCGCCCTCCACCAAGCTGCCAGAGGGCTCTGCACTTTGATGGGAACCCCTCCGAACAGAAGAATGCCACTCTACCAGTCCACCCGGGAAAGGAGGCATCAATCATAGCTTCTTTCAAGGACCTTCCCTCATCCTCTCACCCCTCCTCCCCCACCTCCCAACTACCTACCTCCTCCGCACCTTATAGCCACTCCCACCAACCAATATCCAACAACTTAGCCCCCGAACCTCCCACCTTGGCCAACCCACAGAGCATCCCCCCTCCCACCTCACCCCGTACCCCACCACACACTCCCCAACTCTCCCCAACCCCCGATACTGCTCCCTCTCCTTTCTCTCCTCCCCCACACCACCCAGAAATGAACATACCTCCAGCAAACATTAATCCTTCTAGTATCCCACCCATCACAACAGGAAAAAGAAAAGAATATCCTGAGACTGAAGCCCTGCAAGAAAATGCTCCAAAAAAAGCCAAATCCGAGCTTATCTCCCTACCACTGGTGCTATTCCACCCAGGGAAAACCTCAGCTGAACCAATCCAGAAAACCAGAACAAAAAACCCCAAACATGCTGCTAGGACAAAATCCAGGGCCCCTCAGAAGTTTCCTACCGATTATGCTGACTCTATGAAGGAAAAGGTCTCTGCGGCTGACCTAAACAAGCCGCAAGGGGAAAAATGAAAATCCTCTCCTGGAATTGTCGGGGTGTGGGTGGGCACTCCACAATTTCTTACCTCAGCCAAATAACTCATTCCTTAAAACCTGATATCCTGTTCCTGTCTGAAACCCAAGCTTCACCAATAACCAGTACCTCCTTTTTCGCAACCAGAAATATTGGAAACTTCCATGTCCAAGACCCGGATGGCAGATCCGGAGGTCTTTGGGTTTGGTGGGCTCCCCATGTCCAGGCCAAAGTTAGTCATGCAGCTGCTAACTGGATTGCTTTGCACATAGAAAATCCCCCCCAAACCCACTGGATGTTACTATGTGTCTACGCCCCTGCCAGAAGAATCACTCGGAAAGCTTTTTGGATTGATATTGCTGCTTTGATAAAGGCCCAAAACATACCCACACTGGTCACTGGAGACATGAATGCTATCTCGGGGCAAATAGACAAAATGGGGGGCTCCACTGTCAAACCACAACAGGTCAGAGATTACCAGAATTTCATCTCGGACACTGGCATGCTTGACCTGGGTTATGAAGGACCTGCCTACACCTGGACAAACCGCAGAATGGCAAAATGGCACATTAGAGAAAGATTGGACAGATCTCTGGCAAATGTCGAATGGAGGCTGCTATTTCCGGATGCCAATGTTCACCATCTCCCCCGTATTGGTAGTGATCACAATCCCATATACACAAACCTTCACAGAAACAGCGCTAGGAGAAGAAGCACCTTCAAGTTTGAATCTATGTGGACCCTGAGGGGGGATTTCGAGTCAATCATCCATAGCAGCTGGCAAACTTCCACCTCCCTCCCACACAACTATTATCGGAAGACTCTCCAACTTCAAGCTGACATCAGGAAGTGGAAGAAGACAGCTTTCAAATACCCCCCCCTACCAAGCTGAATTGCTTCAAAAGGAAATGGATCACATCCGGTCCCTCCCTCTCACTGAGGATAACATCATCAAAGAAGCCCAGCTTGAAAGCCAGCTTGAGGAACAGATACAGATGACAGAGGAATTTTGGAGACAAAGAGCTAAGGCCCATTGGTTCAAGGAGGGGGATCGTTGTACCAAATTCTTCCACACTAAGGTCCTGAACAGAAGGAAAACAAACAACCTCTCATGGATCAAGCTTCCGGATAATAGCTGGACAGGGGATATTAAGACTATTAAAGACACCTTCGTCAACCATTTTACCCAACAGTACACCTCTTCCACCCCCACCCCCAACCTGGCTCACCTTCCCCCTCCAAACTCGACCATCCCCCTCTCAGAAGACCGCCACTTCCACTCCCCCCCCTCCCCTACCGAAATCGAAGAGGCCCTCCTAACCATGAACCCCAGAAAATCCCCGGGCCCCGATGGCTTCCCTCCCCTCTTTTACCAAAAATACTGGCATATTCTCAAACACCAATGCACTGAACTCATCACCAAGTTCTTCCAAAACCACTCCCTCCCCCCCACCCTAAACCACACCCTCATTACCCTTATCCCCAAAAAACAACCCCCATCCACCCCCTCTGACTTCCGACCCATCAGTCTGTGTAATGTGCTCTATAAACTTATCACCAAAATCCTAGCCAACCGCATCAAGCCCATCCTCCACCGAATCATCTCTCATAACCAGAATGCTTTTGTTCCTAACAGATTTACCTCTGATTGTATTACAATTGTGCAGGAGATGATGCACTCCATCAGATCCAAGAAAGGGAAGACAGGTTTCTTTGGCCTCAAGATTGACATTAGCAAAGCCTATGACAGCCTGGAATGGCCTTTTATTGACGCTGCTATGGAAAAGTTGGGCTTCTCTACTCCATCCAGACACCTGGTCCTCCAATGCATCAGCACCACCACCTACTCTGTCAACATCAATGGCGAAGCCACAGGTCTGATTCACCCTACCAGAGGGATTCGGCAGGGCTGTCCTCTCTCCCCATACATATATATAATGTGTGCCGAAACTCTTACTAGCTTGATCAGAGAAAAAGTAGCTGAGGGGAAGATTCAGGGTTTCAAAGTGAATCACCGGGCTCCTGCTGTCACCCACGTGATGTACGCAGATGATATTTTCCTATTCGGCAAGGCAGTGGACTCAGAGGTCAAGGAATACATGGAAATCCTGCAGACATATTCCGCTTGGTCAGGTCAGTCCCCCAACAGAACAAAATCTGGTTTTATCTTTAGCCCAAACACCCCCCACACCCTTCTTAGCCAGCTCTGCAAACTTGCCAACATTAATTGTCTCCCCAAAAGTGAGCTATATCTAGGTGTTCCTCTCTGGCCAGAAAAACGAAGAATCCAACAGTATAGATTCCTAGAACATAAGATCAAGAACAAACTCAGTAGTTGGAAGTGCAAAACTCTGTCTCTTGCTGGGCGAGCCACCCTCATCAAATCCACCCTCTCTTCCATTCCCTCACACATTATGGCTACCACCCTCCTCCCTAAGGGAATCATCCACAAGCTCAACCAACTGGAATGTCAATTCTGGTGGGGGGATGACTCAACCAAACACAAAATTCACTTCTGCAAATGGGACAGACTCAAGCTTCACAAGATTGCAGGGGGTTTGGGCTTTAGAGATCCCTAGACTTACAACCGAGCTGCCATCATGAAATTGGCCTGGAGGTTCCTAACTGGTCCCCAATCTCTTTGGGCCACCATCCTAGGAGCAAAATACTTACAAGGAAAGGATTTTTGGACTGCTACAAAGCCGGCTAACTGTTCGCATATTTGGACAGCCATCCTCGCTGTCAGGAAAGATGTCAAATGTGGTTTATTCAAACAAATTCAAGATGGGAGAAACACTTACATTTGGGAGGATAACTGGTTACCAGACTGGCCTTGTCCTCCAACCCCCCTCAAAGATACAATCCCATCCACATTGAACCGGGTGTCACAGTTGATCCACCACAAGCAATGGAACAAGGACCTCCTACAAATATATTTTCAGCAAGAGACCATAGAGAACATTTTGAACATTCGCCTGCCACAACACCCCTGCCCCAAGGGCGACACCACCATCTGGAGCCTCACCAAAACTGGGAATTTCTCCATCAAATCTGCGTACAGGATGCTTGCTGAACAGTCTCTTCCTCCTTCGTCGTCAACAAGCCAAGGAGCCTGGAAGGTGATATGGAACCCCCTTATTTATAATAAGATTCCACCAAAAATCTCTATATTTGTATGGAAGTGCATTGCAGGAGTTACCCCTGTAAACTCCAATATAGCCAAGCGCACTAGAGCTGCTGCGCCCCATTGCCCTCTCTGCCAGGAACATGAAGAAACAATTGACCACATGCTCTTCTTTTGTAACTCCGCGAGAGTCATTTGGAAAATGTCTCACCTAAACTACCATTCAGCTGAAGACCCGCGGCCCTTGGAAGAAAGAATCCTAGATTGGACCAGCCCCCCTCTCTCCTCAGGTAAGCGGGAGATCCAGGTTATCTCGATGTGCTACGCCATCATGTGGTAAATCTGGGTGGCAAGATGCAAGAGGGTCTTTGAAGGAAAAGAGGAACATCCTACATCAACTCTAACCAAAGCGATATTTCATCACAAAAGCTGGAAAATCAACCCAACAGAGCACTGCAAGTCAAGCCCCAAACAGATGACCCCTTGGCACCCTCCGGACGGTCAATGTCTAAAAATCAATGTGGATGCGGCTTTTTCCAACGGACAAGGGGCGGCTGGGATCATCCTCACTGATCAAGCAACCACTCCCCTCCTATGCAAGCACTTCCCCACTAAAGTTTCTTCACCGGAAATGGCAGAAGCTGCTGCATTACTCCAAGCTATCATCCTCGGCGTATCGCAACATCAGCCAGTGATCATTGAAGGCGACGCCCTCAACGTCATCAGGTACATCAACGGGACCTCCCCCTCCCCATGGAGGATTTCATCCATCATCCAGGACTGCCAAAATCTTCTGTCATCTTCCCTCACCCAGGTTAGGTTCATTCCCCGGTCTGCAAATATGTTAGCCCATGCTCTTGCCAGATCGGCCCTCATCTCCAGTACTAGCAGCACCTGGTCTTTCCCTGATATCCCTTCCTGTATCAAGGATGTTTACAAACAGCTTATCTCGACTTAATATTACTATTACGTCTGCATTTCAAAAAAAATAGAACACTTTTATGTCTCCTTCGTCCATGGATAGATTATTATTTAATATTCTATCCATATTCCATGAAGTTTAAGAAAGTAATGGCAGCTGTCAATCTGGTCTGACTCCTCAGTGGTAGTATTCAAGAAAGAATCTTATTTGCATTCTAGCTCACGAGACATTCAACTCCCAGTGGATGAGAACAATTATTTTTATTTTTTGATAACGGAGAATCTAGTGAAATGGTACGAAGAATTATTTTTATTTTTTGATAACGGAGAATCTAGTGGAATGATACAGAGAGTTGAACGTTTATTAGGTCACCCGAGTTCGAGTCTTATCATAAGCATTTTGTCACCCTTTTTTTTGTACCGTCGCCATAAAATCCTAGACTCACATCCCTCTAAGATTAAATATGAGTCAAATAAATCCCCCCAGAAATAATATGAGAGCATCAACCAAGATGATACAAATCGGACAACTGGGTGCCAAAGTTGGGGGAAAATCAAATGAACATATAAAACACAGTTTAGCATGTACCCGTACTAACTAATTAATTGCTCCACTTTAGGTGAACATTTTTTTAGTAAGTAAAAGTGTCTAAATCTCTTAGGGCGCCTTTGAAAATCGGTTGGGGTGGCTTAATCGCGTCCCACCGTGCGAATAAGCCACCCCGCCCGGTTAGGGAGAGATGAGTGTGAGAGAAAACTGTGGGACCCACAGTTTTCTCTCACGTCAGCTTGTTATTCGGGCGGTGGTAACCCGTTTTCAAAGACGCCTTTATGGTTCCAACGAAAGGGTGTTGAGTATGAGCCAAAATTCCCGATGATTATTTCTCATTACCTACCATTTGTCCAAGAAAAAAAAAGTAAGGGTTACAAATGCTAAGTCCACAACTGCGAGTCCTGCACAGGTCTCACATACTCGCCAAGCAATTTTATGCATAATCATTCGGCGTCAGGTCATGATGAGATATTTTTATGTTACTCGAGATGACTTCGGGTGAATTATTTATTATATTTTTTATTTTTAAGTTTGATAACTTATCTTTACTTTGACGATTAACTCATTCAACGTGAGAAAGTCGAATGACTTAACTCCATAATAAGGACATTTAACCCCAAATAACTTAATTAACCATGCTATCAACCTCGGTTAAGAATAAATAGGTGAAATAACTCACTATATTCTAACCTTATTATGTTATCAAAGTCGTCCTAAGATAGGGGAAAAGAAGTTAGATCCATTTGGTGTACCAAAACTTTTCATTCATGGATAATTGGGCCCGCGTGAGTTATTCATTGTGTTTTTTTGTTTGGGGGGGGGTTGATAAGTTTTTTTTGCTTGATAACTTAACTTTACTCTGACAGTTAACTCATTCTATGTGGGAGGGTCGAATGAGCTAATCTCATAATAAGAGTCTTAATTTTAATCGATCTCAGGTAACTTAACTCTACTATCAAACTCGATTAAGGACAGATAGGTGAAATAACTTATCATATTCTACTCTTATTCCGTTATCAAAATCATCTATGACAAGAGAAAGAAAGTCAGATGCATTCGGTGTACCAAAATTTTCTTGATGGATAATTAAGCTCGCGTGAGTTATTCATTGTATTTTTTTGGGGGGGGAGGGGGGAGGGGTTTGATAACTTAACTTTACTCTGACGATTAACTTATTCCACGTAGGAAGGTCGAATGAGTTAACCTCATAATAAAGGTCTTAATCTTAACCAACCCTAAATAATTTAGCCTTGTTATCAGACTCTGATTAGGGACAAGTAGGTGAATTAATTTATCTTATTCTACCCTTATTTTGTTATCAAAGTCACCCTAAGACAGGAGAAAGGAAGTCAGATCTATTTGGTGTTCCAAAATTTTCTTGGCGGGTAATTGGGTCCTACAAGATCCAAAGTAACAAATTAACGAATTTTTAAGGCGTATTGACACTCATTGCATCACCACTCTCTGAGGGCCTTGGTTATTGACAAAATGATGATTTGTTTCACAGAATGAAATTCAATAATTTTATACGATGTAAGCAAGTCTCCCAGTAATTATGGTTTACCTTTGGTTTCTTTTTCCGAAGAAACAGTGGGATTATACCCTATTCTTGAAAACTTTTATAGGACCTCTTTGTTTACGAGATGGGGTGATTTATTCGCGTCTCACTGCACGAATAAGTCACCCGACGGGATGGATGTGAGGAAAAACTTAAAGACCCGTAATTTTCTCTCATATCGATTACTTATTCTACCTATCTTAACTCGAAATAAAGAAAAGGGATTTTTACGTGAGCAAAGGAAACAAACCCGTTTCCTCTCTCCCACCAGTGACTAACCGAGGACCATTTGGTCTTTTTCCGCTTCAGGTGAACTTAACAACACATAGGTTAATTACTTAATTTGTTTTGTCCTTTACTCACCGAGCAAGCGACACGTGCTCGACAATAAAGGGTTATAAGAATTGGTGGGCTTTTTGACAAATAGTTAGATTGCGGGGGTGCTACATTATTATTATGAAATATGAATTATTACAGGGGCTTAAAAGTAAAATTCTCAATTTTTTCATATGAGAGGATACAATACTCAACACTCGGGTAATGAAAATGAAATCCCCCGTATTCGCCGACAGGCCGCCACAGTATACCCAAAACAGACAGCTCAAAGGAAAAGTCTCGAGTCTCCCATAAGAATGAAGTTGTCGTTCTACTACTTCGCAAGCCAGTACATGGGGAGAGTAACAACAACTGCAAGGAGGGGGGTGGAAAAATAAGTCTTCTTATAAAGTGGAGAGGGGTTTGGTCATCGGAAAGCTAATAAAGTGGAAGAATATTACATGTGTAACATCTCAGGATGTAAGATGTTACACAAAATTTTACTAGTTTCAGAATAAGCAGTTACAGCAGTCTTGTAATTCTTCTAATTAAAATTTGACAAATCGATCTGGGATGGCTCGAACCATTCGTCTCGGATCATCTCAATCACAGATCGGGATGACCAGTCTGTGGGACACAATCGGGATGATATATATATTATATTATATTTTATAATAAAATCTAATTGTTAGGTCAGTTGGTTTAAACCGTTTCACTGTGAGTGTCCCGTGTTCGAATCTCAGAAGATGTATCAAAATTTTAAATTTTATTCACTATTCTTTAAACTATTGAATGAAAAAAATGTTAAAATCCTATTGGCCCTAACAAGAATCGAACCCTGGTCATCCATTTACGCATAACACCGTTTAACCAACCTAAAGAATAACTTGTTAAATTTTACTTATAATCTTTTATATTAAAGTCTTTATTTCGGATCGGTACGGAGCGGTATAGTACCGTCCCATCTCAGACCGTGACCGAGACGGCCGAGACGGCAAACTCTGCTTCTAACATATAAAAGATAATAAGCACAAACTGGCACACAGTATAGGAAGCAATTCCAAGAAGCCACCCAATAGTATCAGGTGGGGGGGGGGGAGCAGGTGTAAGCTATTTCCCCAGGAAGACCATCTGACCATAAACCATCATTTGAATTTGATACAAATTGCATTTTTGAGACAAAAAAGGTTGACAATGATAAAAATGTACACTGCTGTTAAACTACACGGGTGGTGGAGGTAAGTCCAGGAGAAGCCAAAACCCCACACAGTCATCTGAATCAAGATTTTCTTGCACGGCAAGGAAGTGCAGGCCACCACATGCCTTCTTTGCTGCCTCCCAAGCCTCGGCCTCCGTCGTTGTTGCTGCTGTTTTTTTGTATGTAGCATAGATATATCTGGTGGAGACTCCAACAGATAGAATCAAGCAGGCTCGGGCAATGTCAACTTCGACAGAGCAGACCTCCATCCCATTCATCCAAGCTGGCCATATTAAGCGCCAAATATATAGAAACAAATACATAATCACTAAAAGAGCTTGCTGATTTCATACTCGTGAGATGAAAATTTCAGCAACATACATAAGAGTCTCCACCATCTAGTATACAAAAATTTAGTACATACTAAGGAGCTTATAAATATTGCTAACCCTTTTTTTCTGACAAAATTGTTAGAGATCCGAACTCTAACCCAAAACCTAGGCATTGAATTGAGAGAATCTTTCACAAGTATAGAGTAAAGATGTCCATGGATTTCCGATATGGGATTAAATCATAACACCCCCCTCACATTGAACCAACCGGTTTGTGGAGGATCACGAATAAGGTCAAGTGTCCACATATGGATCCAATGGGTAAATCTGGCTCTGATACCATATTAGAGGCTTGAACTCTAACCCGTAACTTAGGCCTCAGAGTTAGAGAGAATCCCCCGTATGTATAGAGGAAAAACTCTCATGGATTTTAGATACGGGACTAGGCCACAACAAAAATAATAGAAAGTATGTGCATACAATCATGTACATGTCTGTACTTTTTCACTGGTTTCAAATGGCTAAACATGCAATAGTCTATGTATGCATGCAAACTGAGGCTACATTATACTTTCAGATCAAATATGTGATTGAAGAAATGTACCTGCCAAAGGTTTTGCACGTGAAGATGCCACAGCAAGTCCAGGAACTAGTGTTTTGTCTTCGACCTCAAGGCCCAAAAGTTCTAAATCAAGATTTGCACCAAAAGCATAGCTTCTTCCTAAAGATGATACCTCCTCCTGTAGAACTGAAATTGTGGATTATGTCACTCTTTCTTTTTCTGAATTCAATAGAAGTTTATGCTGAATTTATACTTTAGAGAGGGAGTTGATCATAATAAAATCAAGCATAAAGAGGATCAATTTAAGCCTTTACCAATTATTTCTTTTCTAAGGCATATAACAGCCTACCACATAATTTTCAAAAGTGCCATACCCATCTTATTGGCAGGTTGAGAAAGGATTTTTTTTTAACGCAGTTCTACAAAGATATTAGACATGGACACAATATAATGCAAGAATAAAAACTAATTTCCTCATAAAATGGAAGATCCAACTTACATAAGAAAATGAGCATCCATACTAAGGAAAAAGAAATTTAATAATTAAATCAGAGGAAAAGACAGAGGACAATCTCCCAATGTCAGGGACAATGGCATGATGAGGTGTATCTGATACTTAACACAAGACTCGATGAATTGCATGATACAAACAACCTTGTTCATCACAGCACGGGCATTCAAAATTTTAGTGTGTTACAGTTAAAGACTATTAGTTTTAGCTTATAGTGTTCCTAGGGCACAATGTATTGTGTGTGTCCATGTATATAACCTCTTTTTTTCTCATTAATCAGAGATTAGATCAACTAATTTCCCTCGTCAACATGGTATCAGAGCACTAGAGCTCTGGGCCACCGCCACGCCCCACCTCCGCCGTCACCCTCCATCCCGTGTCACCCCTCCTACCACCATCCCTGCCTTCCCCGAGCAGTCTGACGTCATTGGCACCTGCCCTTGTGCCCCCCTTCGCCCCTACGCCCCTGCATCCCTACGCGCAGACCAATGCAGGACCGGCGGATGGCAAGGATTCTTTTGCTGGCCACTCCACTCGGCTAGGCATTGCCATCTTGCATCCCTGGCCTCTCCATCTACCTTTTTCTTCCTTGAAGATGGCCAGCACATAGGGATACTCGTCTAGTTCTCTCTCCCCTTATGTGCTGACCTCTCTTACCCTAGAATACTTCTTCTATTATCCCGTTGTCCGAGATGGAGAATCCGTTGCCTCACGCTCCTTCTTCAGCATCGTTTCCTTCCGGTGAAGAGAAGACGCCTCACAAGATGGCTACCTCCGTAAAATTGAATGGAGTCAACAATAATCAATGGTCGAGGGCGTTTCGGTTCTTGGTGATGGCTATGCGAAAACTTCGTCACCTTGACGACAATCCTCCTGCTAAATCAGATCTTAAAGTCTACGAAGCCTGGCAAGCAGATGACGGGATCGTGATCTCTGTTCTCGGCAATAGTTATATTTTTCACAATGTTTTATTTCTGGACACTGCAAAGGAGATGTGGGACTCTCTGAAAAGCACCTACTCAGGTGACAAAAATATTTCCCACATCTACAATTTGTATTCCATATTATTTGCCATGAAGCAAGATGGGCGCCATGTGTCACAATATTTTGATGAGGTCCAAGACTTGTGGAATGAACTCCAACTATATCACCCTGCTGCTCCTGATACTGTGACTCTTCAAAAATAGCGGGAGGAGTTCATTGTTGCCAAGTTCATTTCTGGCCTTGATGACAACCTAAGACATGTCCGGGATAACATGTTAGCAGACACTGCCGTCCCACACTTGGCTTATACTTTTTCCCGTGTCCTATGCGCCAGTACAACACCTCACGCTGATGCTGGTCCCTCCGTTGCTAGTTCCCCGGTCGCCACGATTGATGCTGGAGGTGCTTCCGCCCTTGCTGCAAACGGGCGCGGACGTGGTCGTGGCCGGGGTAGGTTGTCGTGCTTACACTGCGGGAGGACAAATCATCAGTCATACTTTTGTTGGAAGAAATATGGCAAAGGAGGCAGCAAGTCCAACCCTACCGCCTACCTTGGAGTTAAATTTGATACCATTGCAGAGATTCCAACGTTGCAGTCGCAGCCAATTAATGCACCCTCTTCGTCTGTCCTGCAACAGGAGGGAGGAGTGGCTTTATCACGGGAGGAATACGAGGCATTCCAACAACTTCTCAAAGGTCCTGCATCATCATCCTCTTTCCATGCGGTTTCATCCTCAGGTAGTGCCATGGTTGTTCACCGTCCCTCCTGGATTCTGGATTCTAGAGCTTCCTATCACATGATTGGTGACCGTTCCCTTTTCTCTTCCCCTGACCTTTCTAGTTCTTATGCCCCTGTATCTATAGCCGACGGCTCACACTCATCTGTTGCAGGAAAAGACATCGTTTATTCTTCTACTCTTACCTTGGATGATGTGCTCTCTGTTCCTAAATTCCCAGTTCATCTCTTATCCATTAGCAAACTAACTCGATCTATGGGTTGTTCAGGAACCTTCTATCCGTCTTACTACACCTTTCAGGACCTCCGAATGAAGAAGAAGATTGGTGGCGGACATGAATCTGGTGGTCTCTATTATCTCAATGTTGATCAACCTCTTCCAACGTCTTAGGCATTGTCTGCATCGGAGACCTCTTATCAGTTGCATTATCGGCTGGGTCACCCTTCCATTCAAAAGCTTCGTGATGTCATTTCCATTCCGTCTACGGTCAATTCATTGTGATGCTTGTGAATTAGGGAAGCATCACATGGTCTCCTTTCCTTCTAGATAGAATAAAAGGAGCTCTGCTCCCTTTCATCTTGTTCACTCTGATGTCTGGGGATCCTTTCCTATTATCTCCAGACTTGGATTTTGTTATTTTATTACGTTCATAGATGATTTTTCTCGTATGACTTGGGTTTTTCTACTCAAGTCAAGGTCTGATGTACTTCCAATTTTTCAAAACTTCTGTGCTGAAATACAGACTCAATATTATGCATCTATTAAAGTTGTGCGTACAGATAATGCCTTGGAATACACTCAAACATCTTTTACATCCTTTTGTGCTTCTCATGGGATTGTCCATCAAACATCGTGCTCGTATACCTCCCAACAAAATGGGATCGCTGAAAGAAAGAACCGCCATCTTTTAGATGTTGCTCGGACATTGATGTTTCACATGAATGTTCCAAAACCATATTGGGGAGATGTTGTTCTCACGTCATGTTTCCTCATTAACCGTGTAGTAAGTTCTGTGTTGGCTGGAAAATTACCTTTCTTGTGTCTTCATCCTGATGTGACACATTTTCCCATGTTCCACAGGTGTTTGGCTGTAAATGTTTTGTTCACTTGCTTGACCCGGGTCATGATAAATTATCCCCACGGTCAGTTACATGTAGCTTTCTTGGATACTCCCGTACTCAAAAAGGATATCGTTGTTTTGAACCCCGAACTAGGAAGTCATTTGTTACAGCTGATGTCACTTTCTATGAGTCTGTACCTTTGTTTCCTCCATCCTCTCAAGCGCAGACTCCTTCCTTGACTCCTGCTATTCCAAT
Organism: Amorphophallus konjac; assembly: GCA_022559845.1. Lineage (NCBI taxonomy): Eukaryota > Viridiplantae > Streptophyta > Magnoliopsida > Alismatales > Araceae > Amorphophallus > Amorphophallus konjac. The sequence goes on from CM040122.1 coordinate 467,927,810, forward strand.
TCCTATTTTCCCTGATGTGCTTCCCTCTGACTCTGCTATAGTCAATGATAATGAGGTTGCTGCACCGTTGGAGAATGATCGACCGTACGAACAGGTTTATCAGCGGCGGGAGAAACGTCCACTAGAGAGTGCACCACTATCATCTTTTCTGTTGGGGGCTCCTTTGTCTAATGAGGCTTCTCCCTTTCCTGTGTCAAGTCTTCATTTTCCCATTGCCCTTCAGAAACGGGTGCAGTCAGTTAAGAGTATTTATCAATACCCCATTGGTAACTTTGTCTCTTATCACTCATTGCATCCTTCTTTCCATCAGTTTGCTTTGTCTATTTCTATTGTGCCCATTCCTAGGTCTATATCTGAGGCTATCTCTCAACCGGAATGGAAAGTTGCTATGGATGATGAAATGCAGGTCTTAATTTCACGAGGAACTTGGACCCTTGTACGCCGACCAGCTAATGTTACCCCTATTTCTTGCCGCTGGGTATTCACTGTCAAGTACTCTCCAGATGACACTATTGACAAGTACAAGGCAAGGCTTGTGGCGAAAGTCTTTACTCAAACATACGGAGTTGACTACTTTGAAACCTTTTCACCTGTAGCCCGGTTGAATTCTGTTCGGGTGATTTTCTCTCTTGCTGTGAATCAGGGATGGCGGATGATCCAAATGGATGTGAAAAATGTCTTCTTGTATGGTGATCTTCAGGAGGAGGTCTATATGGCGCAACCTCCAGGGTATGTTGCTCAGGGGGAGTTGGTGTGCAAGTTGAAGAAGGCCATCTACGGTCTTAAACAGAGTCCGCGTGCATGGTGTGATAAATTTAGTCACATTGCTTCTGGTGTTGGGTTAAAACGAAGTCAGACTGATCACTATGTCTTTATTCGGCATTCCTCTGCTGGTGCTGTCATTTTAGTTGTATATGTTGATGATATACTCCTCACGGGTAGTGATACACATGGGGTTGAAGAAGTTCAGAAGTATTTAGAGAAGCATTTTGTGACAAAGAATCTAGGAAGGCCTCATTATTTTTTAAGATAGCGTTTCGAAAAGATGGTGTGTCTCTTTCACATAGGAAGTATTCTCTTGGCCTTCTCGAAGAGATGGGGTTGCTTGGATGTAAGCCTGATGATATTCCCACAGTTACTCAGCAAGACTTGGATGTGGAAGATAGCCCAGATTTTGATGATGTTTCAAGGTATAGACGGCAGTTTACACGCGAAATTTTCGAACATCCATTTCGTCGGATGGATATGCGTATATTTAGGCATATTTGTTAATTCCGCGCTTTTTGAGTTTTATCAGACGATTTAGGATTCGTGTACGAGACTTTTCCTCACCGACCAGAGTCGGTGTTAATTTACATCGGACAAGTCCGAACACTTTTGATTAATTGTCGAAGAACGCCTTTTTGTCTCGATGCATTGTGACATTAATGACCTCGATGATCGTCCATGACGGGTACATACTCTTGCGAAGAAATTTGAAGACTTCATTTCTTGAACACATGTAATTTGAATTACAATCAGTCTTTCAAGACCTTTTCATATAGTCCCGATTGTATAATTGGGTCTTCAGGATAACATCCGGTTGCAACCAGAGCCTTTGGATTTGCTTTCATTTGCATTTGGATCTTTGAATTTACTTTCGTCCTGATCGGGCCATTGAATTTACTTTTGTCCCCTGATCGGATGATTGAACTTGAATTCCATCACGATCGAACCGTTGGATCGCCAAGATGATCACTGTCGGTTCGTCGGAATCGCTTCACGGTCATGATCACTCTTTTGATCGTGATCGGACCCTTAAATTGGCTTGGTGTCCATAAAGGATATTTCCGGCTAAGATGAGATATATTTGTAATTTTCCCTCCATCATGGTATTTTTGCAGCTTTTCCAGACATTGGGATGTCATTGGAATTTATGACTCTTTATGGGTGTTTACACCCTTTTTCGGAAATAGCCCTGTCACTTCCTGACTTCTTGGGCATTGCCATTACTTTTGACTTTTCGGAATATATTTGACATTTCTTGACTTCTTGGAGATCGCCCTGTCGTTTGACTTCCTGGGTGTTTTTGACTTCATTTTTTGACTTCTTGAGAATAACCCCGTCATTCGACTTCTTAGGTATTCATTGTCTTAGTTTATGGACTTCTCGGAAATAACCCCGTCATTCGACTTCTCGGAGATAACCCCGTCATTTGACTTCTCGGGTATTCCTTGCCTTAATTTCTGGACTTATCAGAGATAACCCCGTCATTTGACTTCTCGGGTATTCCTTGTCTTAATTTCTGAACTTCTCAGGGCATGAGAAGATATATGGATTTAGATGATTATCCATAAGCCGAACCCAGGAGAGCGCACACCGCTTCAGAGAAGGGGCGTGGCCCCGCTCCACCGAGTCGTGCAAATGGCGTGAACCAGAACGAGGGTATTTTGATAATTTCGAGACCCCACCAATGGGGGTATATCTGCAATTTCCCCACAATCAGGGGTGTTTCTACAATTTTCCCACAATCGGGGGTTTTTCCGTCATCGGGGACATTTCTGCAATTTTTCCGCTATCGAGGACATTTCTGTAACTTTTTCCCGTCATCGGGAGTATTTCTGTAATTTTCCCTCTATCGGGGGTATTTCTGTATTTTTTCCGCCATCGGGGACATTTCTACAATTTTTCCGCTATCAGGGGTATTTCTGCAATTTTCTGCCCTCCGGAGATATTTCTGTAATTTTCTACCCACCGGGGGTATTTCTGTAATTTTCTGCCCACCGAGAGTATTTCTGTAATTTTTCCGCCATCGGGGATATTTCTGTAATTTCCTGACCACGGCAGGTATTTCTGTAATTCTCTGCCCACATGAGGTATTTCTACAATTTTCTGTCCACCGGGGGTATTTCTGTAATTTTCAGCCCACCGGGGACATTTTTGTAATTTCCTGACCACCTGAGGTATTTCTGTAATTTTCTGCCCACCGGGGGTATTTCTGTAATTTCCTGACCACCGGAGGTATTTCTGTAATTTTCTGCCCACCGGGGGTATTTCTACAATTTTCTGCCCACCGGGAGTATTTCTGCAATTTTCTGCCCACCGGGGGTATTTCTGTAATTTCCTGACCACCGGAGGTATTTCTGTAATTTTCTGCCCACCGGGGGTATTTCTACAATTTTCTGCCCACCGGGAGTATTTCTGCAATTTTCTGCCCACCGGAGGTATTTCTGTAATTTCTTGACCACCGAAGGTATTTCTGTAATTTTTTACCCACCGGGGATATTTCTACAATTTTCTGTCCACCGTGGGTATTTCTGTGATTTCCTGACCACCGAAGGTATTTCTGTAATTTTCTGTCCTCCGGGGGTATTTCTACAATTTTCTGTCCACCGGGGGCTTTTATGTAATTTTTCTGCCCTTGGGGGCATTCATGCAATTTTTATGCCCTTAGGGACATTTCTGCAATTTTCTTGCCCTTAGGGACATTTCTGCAATTTTCCTGCCCTTGGGGACATTTCTATAATTTTTCAAGGTCCTATGAAATTTGTATGGATCTTCATTCCAGCAACTTTGATAATCAAAAGACATCTTGAAATCTTCAAGCCACCAAGAGTTTTAGGAAATAACAAAACTTAGTGGAGTTGAAAACCTCCATATGATCTTGCACCGTCTTCTCTTCTTTTTCATCCCGGAGTTCTTCTTGTCTTCTCTCCGGCCTCTTTTGAACAGAGTTTCAACCTTCCACGAGAGTCTCCCTCCTCTCCAGCCAAAAAGAATTCTCCTCTTGCTAGGAGAGGTCTTGGGATTTTTATAGGAGGTGGAGGAGGCCAAGGGAGAGCTCCCCCGGTGCTTTGAGGATCCTATGCCTTTTCCTCTTCCCCGACTTTTCATCTTTCTATTCTTCCTCCCCCGGAGGTGCAGCAGCAAGAAGGAAGTGCCGGGAGGACCGGGGGGAGCTCCCCCGGTTGCAGCAGGTTCGGGGGGAGTCCCCCCGGTGCAGCAGGGCGGGGGGGGGGGGTCCCCCCTCGGTTGGAGCAGACCCGGGGGGACCTCCCCCGGTGGCAGTAGGTCCGGGGGGGAGTCCCCCCGGTGCAGCAGGGAGGGGGGGAGTCCCCCCGGTTGGAGCAGACCGGGGGGAGCTCCCCCGGTGGCAGCAGGTCCCTCCGGGGGGAGTCCCCCCGGTGCAGCAGAGAGGGGGGGAGTCCCCCCGGTTGGAGCAGACCGGGGGGGAGCTCCCCCGGTGGCAGCAGGTCCGGGGGGGAGCCCCCCCGGTGCAGTAGAGAGGGGGGGGAGTCCCCCCGGTTGGAGCAGACCCGGGGGGGGGGGGGGGGGGGCTCCCCCGATGGCAGCAGGTCCGGGGGGGGGAGTCCCCCCGGTGCAGCAGGGAGGGGGGGAGTCCCCCCGGTTGGAGCAGACCCAGGGGGACCTCCCCCGGTGATGGTGTAACCAGGACCGGGGGGCCTCCCCCCCAGTGGGTGTAGGTGGCACTGGGGGGGCCTCCCCCCGGTGGGTACAGGTGGCAGCTTGGCGGGGGAGCTCCCCCGGTTGGTGTGGTCACCACCCTCTACTGCCCACAGGGAGTTCCGGTCACCTTCCAAACTAATGGTGAGCTTAAGCAAGTGCTCACCCTGACTAGTTTGATCCTTGATAGAAGAAGGGATGTGGTCACAACCTTCTAGTGCCCATAGGGTGTTCTGGTCACCTTCTAAGTCAATGGTGAGCCTAAGCAAGTGTTCACCCTCTAGTGCCCATGAGTTCATCGCTCAGAAGGTGTTTGATGAAATGTCGATGAACCGTATGACGGCGGCGACCGAGTTTATTCGTTTCTAATTTTTTTATGTAATTACCAGAAATTATGAACTTTTTTGGGGTTCAACAACGGCTTCGTGGAAAGTTCATTTATTTGACTGTCACAAGACCTGATATTGCTTTTGTTATTGGAGTAGTATTTATTTGACCGTCGACCTGATATTGCTTTTGTTGTTGGAGTAGTGAGTCAATTTATGCAGAAACCCAAGAAGTGTCACTGGGAAGCTGTTGTGATGATTTTGCATTATATAAAGCTGCCCCAAGAAAAGGATTATTATACAAAAAGAATGGACACTTAAGATTGAAGCTTTCTCAGATGCTGACTATGCAGGATCCAAGTTAGATAGGCGGTCTACTTCTGGATTCTATACATGTGTTGGTGGTAACTTGGTTACATGGAGGAGTAAAAAACAAAGTGTTGTGACTAGATCAAGTGCTAAAGCCGAGTATAGAGCAATGGCTCAGACTGCTTGTGAGATGATGTGACTTCAAAGTTTAATGTATGACTTTGGAGTCACGTCTATTGAACCAATGGAGATGCACTGCGACAATCAAGTTGTCATTCACATTGCTAAGAATCCTATGTTTCATGAACGGACAAAGCACATAGAGGTAGATTGCCATTTTGTTGAGAGATGCAGTTATGTCTCAGAAGATCAGTACCCCATATACCCCTACAGATGATCAGCTAGCTGATTTGTTTACTAAATCTCTTAGGGTGTCTCGATTCAATGCTCTTTGTAACAAGTTGGGCATGTTTGACATATATGCTCCAACTTGAGGGGGAGTGTTAGAGTTAAGAGTATTAGTTTTAGCTTATAGTGTTCCTAGGGCACAATGTATTGTATGTGTCCATGTATATAACCTCTTGTTTTCTCATTAATCAGAGATTAGATAGACTAATTTCTCTCATCAACATAGTGAAAGTTAAAAAAAAAAGAGGATAAATTCAACACAGAGTTTGTGGGAATGTATCAGAATCGGTCCACTGCCCCAACTTGGTTCACATCCAAGTGCAGTAATGTAAACCTTGAAGTGCTATATTTTGGCATCTCAAGCAAATAACCTGTTTTCCAAATAGAAAAACCTCCAAGCAAATCTCATACGCTTCTAGTTTCCTGGCGTAAAGAAAAATGAACAATTTAATATTCATAGTCAGATAGCAGTTGATGGTTTATTCTCGGATTTTAAAGCTATCTTTGGGATATTCCTTTTGGAAAGTCCAGGTGTAAGAATAGTCCCACATCGTGTGGTGACAAAAACAAAATGAACATATAATGTGGTGTCCCTCTCCACTCAACACCTTAAGGTTTTGAGTTGGATGGCCCAATAACTCTAATATGGTATCAGAGACAAGTTTTGATCTGGGCCATGCATCCCGTGTTTGTCATAATCCACATGACACAGCTTAAATCAGCTTGCACATGTGGGGGCGTGCAAATGTAATCCCACATCATATGGTGACAAAAAAATAAAATGAACATATAATGTGATGTCCCTCTCCACTCAACACCTTAAGGTTTTAGGATGACCCAATAAACTCTAATATCATGTGCAGTGTGAGCCCCACTGCCAGGAACGGTACCTACTCTAATACCATGTGTGTCACTCCCAAAATCGGGGCATTGAGACGATGGAGGCCCCATCATGTAAGGAATGGACCGCTACTTATTTTACTGGTATCGTATAATTATATTCTCCAACATCAGGTAAAGGTTTTTTACGCCACTTTAATAGCCTTCATCGTGCCTGCACTAGATGTTGTAGAACCCTAGATGGGAAGATACATTATTGTCAATGCACCACAAATCATTTCAATTTGATATTGTGGAACAGCTGGCCTTGCTCTTTGAGAAAAAAAAATAACCATCCACTATGTGAAAGGATATTGATTCCCAAGCATATCAATTTCTAGGGATGATTCTTCTATATGTCTGATGGACTATAATGACTAATTGGAGACAATCAAAGATCTGTTTGAACAGCCTTCATCATGCTACATGCTAACAGGATGTTCTGCAACTAGTTGACATGAGCATTTTTCCTGCAAGTCAAAATTCCTATGTTTCTCATCCTCGTAAAGTCTTTCAGACACTTTGATCCTCAAGATGGTAACTTTGAAACAACAACATGACACAACATTGCACATCCCTTTTGAGGTACTTCTGACATCATCAGTAAATCCAAAAAGGATAAGCCACAAACTCGAGTATCTCCTTTTTTCCTAGAATAATATGTGCTTATGAGACAATTATTCAAGTGGCCCATGTTTTCATAGATTCAGGAAACTTATGTATTTTGAGAATATATTCCAACAAAACTGCTTGTCACTTGGGAACCTTTCTAGAATGACCAAGAAGCCAAATTGTGGTTATCAAACCATTACCAATGTGCTGTAAAGATGCTTCAAAATCTCACTAAGCATCTAAACAAACAAGAGACTAACAAAGTAATATATGGACATAAACAAATCATCAAAGGCTTTAAATGCTCACTTATCTGAATTACATGATACACATAAGGTTGTTCCTTTCGTTATAATGACAAAATAATTGACATGCATATTTTTTATTTTTTATGAAAGCTGCAACCACCTCCAAATAAATGCATTCTAGCTAATATAGCACATTGTACAAAAGGAAGAGTTTTATGCATTTACCAGAGAAAGGTAACTGAACGAAAGCCCATTTCTCCCCAACGAGGTTTTCAGGTAGTTGCATTGGGAAAGGATTATCAAGTGCTAGCAGTGGCTTAGATCCTTTTTGGAAGCCAGGATGCCGCATGTATACATTCTCATATCGTTCTTCCAGCCATAAAAGCAGGGATACACACTGCTCCACACAACAATGATCAGAAAAATGATGCAATCACACAAACAACATTGGCATAATTGAATGGCCAGAAAATGCAAGTTTTCACCTTTACTGTGCTGTATCAAAAACATTAACAAGCAACTCTTCTATTAAAATAGATAAAAAACATGAAACATATAACTAACAGATGACCAGATGATTATTATTCTGGCATCTCACTATACCACTTTGGTCGTTTCAGTTTCTGGATACACATGAATAAAGAGGAAATTGTATGTATGCACAGAATATAAAAGGAAAGGGAAAAGGGCCATTTCACTGCACAAAATACCATGCAGATGTCCCCTAATTCCTTTTTCTAACAACCCTGCCAACCCCCCTCCCCCCACCTCATAATGATAGGAAAGATCAGGATACGCTTCTTCCCAAAAAATGTCCAACAATTGGATTGGGTGCTCCATAGCACTCTATTTGCTCCTAGATCTCTTGCTTTCCATGACTGTCTGCTTGCCCTTGACCTTTCATCAAACCTTTCTCTTTCCGCCAGCCTTAGCAATTCTTCCATCTCATCGTCTAGCTTGCAATGCACATTCCCATTTTAAAGTACGTTTTGCACTTGGGAGAGATTCACTCGTTTAGCCATTGTTACTTGCTATCAAAAGGATTTGCATTATCCAGTTCTACTCCTATTTCCAAAGAGAATTTGAATGGTAAACTAGAAGAAACATTGTTCTTATCTGGTTTATGTTACTGTTCCCATGCCCCTTCCTTGCTTCTAAGGTTTTGCATTCTCCAAGACAGACTTCCATTCTTTGATGCTTGATCCCAAATTCCAAATATTCCATGATCTTGGCATAAACCCATTCCCATCTATACAATTTCTGACTTAATCTTCTGCTCATGAGAGGCAGATTTTTGGAGTCTTCTCCTATCATGCCCTTCCAAGCCACCATGATGACACCATCACTCACCCTGCTATCTCTAAAGCAAACCCTCAATGTTCATCCTCAGCTGGAGCTATGACCTAAGAATTTGGCACCTTAGATGCTTCCTCCATTCCTTACTATCAGCATCTCCTATACCCTTCCAAGTCACCATGATGACACCCTCACTTGCCCTGCTATCTCTAAAGTGAGCTCACAATGTTCATCCTCAGCTTTTCTGCCCTGAAACTATGACCTGAGAGTTTGACACCTTAGATGCACCTGGAAATGAGCATTAGGCATCCATAGAGGATGTCCTAGCAAGGGGTGCTACTTTGACTCGGGTTAAGAAGCTAATCACTCTGAACACAGCCCTCATTATCTCCATGTCCCTTGCCCATCTTCTGCCACATCAACCCTTCCCACCATCACTATCACCTTCCACTGAGCGTGGCGTGCTAAGGAAATGAGCATTAGAAATCAGCAGAAAGAGAGAGCCATGGCATGGGATGCTATCTTGACTCAGGGGTTAAAGGGGTAATCATCCCCTGAATAGAGTCTAAGAATCTCCACCTTGGCACCTACTCTACCTCAGGGGTTATAATGACCCTGATATAGGCCTGGTCCCCATCTGACAGCAAGTGATTTGATGGTTGCCCTTTCTTTTTTTTTGGTCATGGAGGATAACAGGGGGGGGGGGGGGACGGGAGTACAAACTGGTGCTCCGGAAAGTGCCTGAGAATGCAGGGACCAGCACTCCCCAACCCTTGGGAAGTGCAGGCATAGAACCTACGACCTCTCACTTGCAAGGGAGAGTGATGACCAATACACGATAGGTGTATGGTCGATTTGACGATTGTCACCGCTATAGTTGTGTCACCAGGTGCAATTCCAGTCATTTACACCTCCCTCAGGACTCGTCCATCCATAAGATTCAAGCTTGAGAGTAGGTCTACTCCACCTTTTGGGGCTTGATACACTGGATTCCCACCTGCATGCAGGCCCCTCGGTCTATCCATTACAGTGTCTAAATTTCCCACCCTGTTAGTGTGCATCAAATTTGAAATTGAGGGCATTGACTGGTCAAGCATGATGTTGCACTCCACATGAACCTCATTTGCCAGGACAAACCCCTCTGATTTATGCTTCCACAGGTGTTCCGACAATTAGCAGCCTTTACCTAATAACAAGCTGCTCCAATTCACAAATGCCAAACCATAGGTTTGGTAACAGAATAAGGCTAAAATAAGGCATGGAAGAGAAATCAGATTCTATATTTTACTTTGATAATGTGGAATAAGATAAGATCCAGATTCTAGTTGAATGCGAATAAATGTTACAACCGATGACTTTTCTGAAAGAACAGATGGTGCGGCGACTTCACATTGGAGGCGTCTTTCCCCAGCCTCTTTGTTATCTTTGCTGACCTTTTGGAGTTGGTTGACCGGGCTTTTGACCCCCAGCTTTTAGGGGGCACTTGGGCGCCGACTTTCAGGAGGGACCTCAGGCTCGCTGAGATGGAGCAGCTCCAGAACCTCTTACTCCTCCTCAACTTTCCCCACACTCCCATAGAGAGGATGCGTGGACTTAGAGGTGGAGTAGGGAGGGGTCCTTTTCTATTAGATCTGCCTACACCATCATCTCAGACAGAGGGTTGCGCCACAGTCTCGCCCAGTAGGTTTGGAGGCCGAGTAGTCTACTGAAGGTGAAGCTCCTTACTTGGAGGATTTTTCACGGGAAGCTTCCCACTCGAGCCCGGCTGCTTCAGTTCGTCCCGAGCATACCGTCAACTTGCTGCTTGTGTGGTCAGGAGGATGAGACCTTAGACCACCTTATCGTAGGATGCTCCTATTCGCGAGAGGTGTGGGACAGGATGGCTTTGATTGTCCATCGTGCACCTGGCTGTCAGACAAAGGTGTAGCACTTCATTGGGTCTTGGGGCAAGACATGGCCTCCCAGAGGAGATAGTATAGTGTGGTGGCTGATCCTGCATGCCACTCTTCGGTCCTTGTGAGATGAACAGAATAATAGGATCTTTAGAAAGGAGGCTAGAGCTGAGGACTCTCTTATTTCTTTTATTTGTGACAGAGTGAGGGAATGGATGGAGTTGTTTTGTAATGTGAATTCCATCAACTCCCCTTTTTTGTTTTGCTAGGGGTTAGTGTGGTCCTCACCGTATTGGTGTGACATTTTTATATAGAGATTTTTGGGGAGCTTATTGACAATACTTGTACATCCCATTCTCTTTTTAATTTAATACAATTGTGGTACTACCCACTTTCAAAAGAAAAATCCATATACTAGCAAATTGCAAGAATATGGATTTGAGTTTTTATCCATGTTAGAACAAGAAAGATCTATAGTACTTCTCTTTCCTATTTTACTTTTTGTTCACTTCTCATCCAAAGTAAATATTATCTTTGAAGAATAACTACTCTTATTCAATGTAGAAGTAAATCCTTTTAACCAAATTAAATTTGAATACGAACTCTCATATGTCTTCTATGTAGAATATGGGCTCTTATTCTAGATTTTCTTATCCTGTATCCAAACCCTGGCTAAAAGAGTGGACATGGTCATTATAGTAAAAGTTGTTTCAGCTTGTTTCCTTAACATTCTTGGTCCATATTCTATCAAAAAATCACCTGTTTGTAGAAATTTTCCTAAGTTGATTCATACAAAAATGAAATAAGTTCTTTCAACTAAAATATATCTGATTACATTAATACGGCCGCATATACAGGTTCTGCTGATATGTTCAGTGGTCTTGTTATCAATCCCTTCCAAGGAAGAAGAAGATGCTTGTTGCTAGGTGACATAAGGATATATCAGTATATATGGATTAAAATCTAGTCTGACAGCATTCCAATTATTTTATGACAAAGCTGATACGATATCCAGTTAGTGAGATAAAATATAATCAGAATTTTGATTGAATCAGCATCTGTTGATTTTTTAATAAACTTTGCCAAAAAATCAGTACAACTTTTAAAACATTACTGAGTCTCAGAACAATTCAATTAAGCATTTGAAAACATAATTGCTGTTTAGGTGCCTGGTGTCTTGACTCTCGAGGTTATAAGTTAAGTTTGACTAAACTTTCGTTTGTATCTTAAAATACATGTTTGAACATTCCAAAACAAAACCTGTTAAACAAACAAAGAGCACGGAATTTTCGGATTGAGCATGCTAGACCATGTGACATGCCAGTAACCTAATCTCTTGGGATGGGCACAACATTCTTCATATATCATCAGGAAACCTGACAAGCTCCATGTGTAGGAATAAAGCATGCCAACCATCTCTACCCTAACCGTTGCGGTGCATGCATTGGGTGCTCTGTGTTTCTAAAGCACCAAACGACTCATAATATAACCTTAAGGTAAAGTTGTAGGGAATTATATTTTCAACCCATCCAATCAATCAGATTTAGGGATTAGTCTCTCCAATTATGATATTTATTTATAACACCCTACAATTATGTGTTTATTTGTACCCTTTTCAGGGCCTTTTTCCTAATCACTTGAAGGTTTTATTCATGATTTTCTGGCCATTTTGATAAATAACTTGAGATCATTAGCCATAAATAAATATCATGTTTGGAGTCGCTAATTCCTAAATATGACAGATTCTAGGGGTTGAAAACTGAAAAATCCAAAGTTTTGATACTCGTTTTTCTTTTATCCAACTCGACATGCAAGATTGCCAAATGATTCAACCTGTATGTAGCATACATAACTCCAACTCCACAAAATCCCCCTACTCCTTCCAATAAAAAGGATTAGACCTTTAATTAAGAGGCCTTCACCAAATCAAAATCCAACCAAGCTTGCTGACTCCAAGTTTCACGGTTATCAAACACGTTGGTGAGACATAACTAGGGGATCTTATTGACAGTCCTCCCTAAGCGTTCTAGCATATAGAACATAGTTCTGTGTTATCATTTATCAGTAATCCATTGAAACAAGAAACACGTACAATTTTTCTTTTGGAGGGGGGGCAGAAAATTTTTCAGAAACCCGCATACCCGTTTGCTCGGCACTGGCTTCACACCGAGCTCGTTGCATGCTCTCGTTATAATTGTTTGCATCTGTGACCTAAAGCCAATCGAAACTTCCCCGATTAGCATTCCCAGAACCGTCTTTTTAATGCATCGAAGGCAGCAAGCAAGCAATAAATCAGAGGTCACCTGAAGAACCTAATCTTCTCGGGCAAATTAATGTCCAGCGTCTCGGCAATCCCGACGATGGCGTCCTTCAGAGTGACGCTGTTGATCACGTTGTTGGGGAAGTACCTGGTGTACTGCAGGGACAGGGTGCTGTCGCAGACCACCAATTCCCACACTTTCTTCCCCCTACCATCCAGTATCGGCCTGGAGCAGAAGTCCACCTCCCACTCCGAGATGGCGGCCACGTCTGCATCCAAGTCCAGGTAGCACACCTCGGCCGTGGGGTCATCCTCCTCCTCCTCCTCCAACCCGTCATCCTCATCTCCGCCGGGAGCTTCCAGAAGGGAATCCTCCGTCGGGGATGAGACCGAGCTCTGCGAGATTGAGCTGGTACAGAGGACGGACTTGCGGATCCTGGTTCCGGAGAGGGTTACACGGCGGGGAATGGAGATGGGTCGCGATAAGGAGACGAGACGGGAGGTGGGTTTCTCGCGGAACGGCCCCGGGTTTCTGATCCTGGCGGGGTTCAAGTTCAGGGTCGCCATGGACTCTGCTCTTTCCCTCCCCTGCCCCCCCGGAAGAGAAAGAGGTAGAGAGGGGGGGGAGGTTGCGTTATCCACACGAGCAGCCGCAAGTGCTAACCGTTGAGCCTGCCGCGTAATTTAGCGCTTAGTCCACGTTTTATTTACGAGTTATTTTCGCATAAACTCACCTAACTAACTGTAACGTATCAAAATTCTATTATTAGTTATCAAATATTAAACACTCTCCCGTCAGTTTTCTGTTCTAATTCATTATGAGGTGGGTGAAAATTTATTTGATATAATTATAAAAAAAATAATATATTAATTAGTGACTCTTCTGAGTCTTAAACTCAAGATATCATACAAATTGAGTATTGGATCGATTGTCTCAGATTTTAAATTATTAAAAAATATCAAATATATTATTATTAATTAATTAAATTTTTAAATATATTAAATTGTAAAAATACTCTTAATATTCGTATCAACTCTAAATCTTTCCACACAAATTCTCATAGCACTTTTATGATTTAGTGGAATTTTTGAAATTTTTAGTCAATAATAATAGTACATGTGATATTTGACAGCTAAAACTAGTAACTTTAATATTTTGTATGCAAGTAAAGTATATATAAAATTAATCACTTTAATTATTTTATTTGTATATGTAAGTTAGAGTTGTTTTATAATTTCTTAGAAAAACTATTTATTTTAATTTGGTATGCATAAATTTTATAAAATATCACAAATATTATAAAATAAACTTTTTAAGTATATCTAAAGTGCTATTAATTAATTTTATATTTATACATGATAATCTCAAAAGTACTTTAGATAGACTTCGTAGTATCAAGATAAAAAATATCTGAGATTCATACATTTTGTCCCGTCGTTAAAATTGTGAAAATTATTTGTCAAGCTCTCAATTATTAAATATATACGAGTGGATATCACAGTAGAAATCATCCGAGACATTCAAACTTCTTACAAAGTATAGATCGAGGTCAAATTCTTAAAAAAAAAATAATAAAGTCCACATAAGTGTCTTACCAATGTTGAGTTTCATGCTAAACACGCATTGACACTAATTAGAGATATCACTAGAGAACTCAGTATAGTATCATGTGCGAAAGTAGTATATTCCTTTTCAAGGTGTCATAGAGTTCTGTCTTTTTTTAAATTTACTTTTGAGTCATTATAAGACTTTCGAATAAGATATTGACTGTTGAGTCTCGTGGAACCACACTTGTGAAATCTTACCGGTTAAAATATCACTAATACATATCACGTGTTATATCGTAGCAAGCTCAATAACTTTTTATTACTTCATATTAAGAAAGATTCAGTATTGATTAAAATAAGTAAGTCGAAATATCACCAAAAGTTCACCCCTACAAAGAAACGTACTTGTATATCCTCTGAGTCATCTAACATTCAGCTCAAGTTAGTAAATAAAATCTTTTTACATTTCAATCGGTACTATAATCTTTTCTTAGTTAGTCCCGTAAACTTGACTTAGCAAACTTTTATATTTACGTATGATATAATATAAATTATTAGATTCTAAAATTAATTGACTCATGTGACACTTTTTTGTTCTTTTTTAATTATCAAAAAAAAATCAAATAGTGGACTTTCAAAATTTTCGATTTTAAAATATAATATTTCATTAAATTTATAAATGACAAATTCAAAGTTGTTAGTTTACAAGTTTTTTACTAGATTATTTCTTTAAAATAGCATTATATTTTGGAAAATATTTTTTTATAGAAAGAGTTAATATGTGTTCACAAAATAATACATTTTTGACTTATAGTTGTTGTGAAATTACTATATTGTGTTTTTTATTTTTACATTATTTGGTTTATGAGTGTCTTGATAGTGATAATTTTATATTAATGATAAATTAAGAAAATAATTATATTTCCAATAATGAGATTATCTAGTGTATATTTTATGAATGTAAATAAATTATTATAACACTAGTATATATATTTATATCTTAACACTTAATTCTTACATATTAATATACGTGGACATCTATAACTATAATATTCAAGCTTGTATTTGTTTATGATCTACACATGGGCTCGTGATAGATTTATAAACTCTCTCTATTCACTATACACTCCAAAATAGAAAGAAGTAGTATATGGCATGGATTGTCATGGATATCATAACACATCTATTTAGTCTAAATCCCACATGCTTTGTGTTCTTCGTTAAAATCCATAGAAAACCAATTATCTGCTAAAAGGAAACATACTACAAAGCAAATGGGCTAAGTTAAACGCCGTACCTGGTGACAATCGGAGAATTAGAGGAGGAGGAAGAAATGGCCTCCATGTTTGCTGTTGTCGTCCGATAGTAAATTGATCCAGAGGAGAAAGTAGGGAGCTCAATTTATAGTTGCCCCGTCAAGCGCATTCAAAATTAGAGAGAAGAGGAGGAAGAAATGTCGTGCGTGTACTAAGACGTGCTGAAATCACATAAAAGTCAATGCAAAGCTACATGGAATAGTTTTTGCACAGGGAAGGGAACTGGCCCGTGACTCTCGGGAGGCGGGGAAAGGAGCTTTCTGAATATGAGACTGTGCTTGTGAGAAGACCCGACCGACTATTTTTCGGACAGTGAGAAGACGAGGCCAAATCGAAAGGAAAAACCCTAGAGCGCCGCAGCCTTGACCAAAGAAGAGAAGACGATGTCAAAGATATTCTTTCCCTAGGATCGGCCGCCTTGCGGCGAGCACAACCCTTTGTTGGATCTCCTCGTTGTAGATTCTAAGAAAATCAACTTAGAGAAAAATATAACATGAATGAAAATATGTATGGAAAACTAAATTAAGAATGGAGAAAAAGGAGAAGTGGGAGCATACGTAGGATGCTATGTGGAGGGTGATCGCCAGAGATGCGAGGGCCTCAAAGATAATATAACAATGAAAGTAAAGGAGGGATCGCGAATAATACCTTTAAAAAAAGGAGCGGAGAATTGTGAGTATTCACCTTCTCTTACAATCGGCCGGCCGATGAAGAGAGTTCTTCTTTATGATTACCCTTGAAAAATAAAGAAAAACACCAATAAAGATATGGATTAGAAGCAAGTGTGTAGTATCAAAATCCAAATATAAACATGAACATGGAAAGCATGGATATGAACACACCTTGTTGGTGTTTGGCCTTAAACTCCTATGCAAAGGGTGAGGAAAATATGATGATATGATAATAGGTGTGTGCAAGTGTTGCACTAAAGGAGGTGTGCTAGAATGCACAAGTGAGAGATCTCAATATTGAGATGATAAGATAAAAGAAAGAGATAGAAGCGTGATGCATAAGCTAAATGGAATGCGTGAAAGAAATAAAAGAAAGATGAAGGAGAGGGAAGGCTTATGGCTTTTCTCCAATTGACTTTAAGGATGAAGATCTTCAATGTGTTCCAAGGGAAGAAGTGGCTCCAAAGGATGTAGTTTTGAGTATAAGGGAGCCTCCTTCTCTCTCCTTGAGCCTTCAATCCAGCAACACCTCCCCTTAATTGATTATTGATGCCTTAAACACAAGGGAGAGATGGGTCCTCTTTATAGGGTCAAAATTTGGAGTTAAATCTAAGAGAAATTAAGAAATTAATTTTAAGTTAGATTTGGAAGGTGATAAACATTGGCCATGTGTCCCCTTAATCTTAGGAAGCCATTAGGAACCTTTCCCAAGTGAAAAGGGGGCTCAAAACGGAGAAACAAGAAGGTTCTGCCAGAGTTTGGAGTTCTGGAAGAATTAGCGACCACTCAGACGGTCGCTATTTAAAAAGGCGGCAGATAGAAGAGTCACTGATTCTGAGGCATTACGAAACGGATTAGAACCTTCCAAAATTTGAAAAGAATTTACGACCATGAGGTGCTCGCTAATTAGAAATTAATACAAGTTTCAGACGGAGTTAAAAGCTCAAAATATAGCAAGGAAATTGGTGACTTTTTACACGGGCGCCTATTTATCAAATAGCGATCTTCTAAGAAGTCATGGAATGAAGAATAATCCGAATTTGACTTAAAATGTGAAGAAAAGAATTGGCGACCTTCCGAACGGTCGCTATTTAAAGAAATAGCGAGTTTTCGGAGTGTCACTAATTCATAAGTTTTAAAAAAATCAACCAAAATGAAGATTCTGAAATGGGTGCCCATGTCCTGGGCGTCGATTGAAATGGGCTCCCAGGCCATGGGCGCCATTTACTGATATGGCGCCCAGAACATGGGCGCCAATTCATTAAGGGGCGCCCATGTCCTTGGCGCCATTTAAATGACAACAGGTTGACTGCTATCAATTAGAAAAAGGCTCGAAAAAATGGAGAAAAATCTCAAAAAATCTGGAAAAATAGGAAAACATGTGGGAAAGCTGGAGATTCAAGAAAAAAGAGGAAAACCACTCAAACAAGTCAATTTGAGGGTCAAATGGGGCATCACAATGCGATAGGAGATATGCTCAAAATGATGTTAATTTTAGCGTGTCTACACTCGTGGCCCCTCCGGACGAAGGCGACAGCCATCGGGAACCCTTTGTCGTGACCCCTCCGATGAAGGTGACAGCCACCGGGGAAGAAGACGTCTGATGTCGCGAGGGAGAACACCACCAGATCCCCCACCGCGTCGCCACCCAAAGGCCAAGTCTCCGGAGCCTTCATCGCCCACGACCGGTGGAGCCTTGCGCCGTTGGGAAGCAGAGAGATGGAGAAGAGGTGAAGGCAGGCGACTGTGAGGGGTATTGCGGGGAGAAAATGTATTAATCGGAGAGAAAGGAGGTGAAGGCAGGTGACTGTGAGGGGTATTCACAGGGTGGGTTTATTGATTCGAGGGAGTGCCCTTGAATCATTTGTTCGGCCGAATAGGGAGAAGATCGCACCCGAGGCTGACTCATTTATTCTCGGTATCAAAGTGGAACAATCCATTCGAGGATGAATAACTTGTCCTACTCGGCCTTGTTATGTTACCAAAGTGGGCCTATATGAATATCTTTAGAATCTTTCATATTCTATTTTATATCTCTATAATGTTCGTATATAATCACTATATTTCATTATACTTATGTTTACTATTGCTTATTATTGATAGGGACATCACCCGTACATCGCTTAGGTTGGATCCGACACGGCAATGAATTGCCATGGAGTTGGAGTATCATATTGTACAAAGTGATTTTTTAGTTGTATGAGTCCTTATCTATGTATTTTTTATTTTATTATAGTCATCTTTGTAAGTTTATAGTCATTATGCCCTTTAATTGCTCCATTGGACTATAAGCGACATTAAGTAGATTGTCAAGGATATTTTCGTCATATAAAATCTTGGCTCCTATAAATAGAGGTCTAAGGGTTCCATTTCCACTAATGAAAACTAATGAAATTCAGTTTAACCTCTAATCTTTAGTGTGATTTCAAGGTGAGGAACTTTGGGGTGAGAAACCCTATAACAAGAGTGAGAAACTCCCATCCCCTATCTCCTCTCTCTATTTTCTCTCTCCAACCTATACCCTCTCTCTCTAACTTACATTCTCCTCTCTCTCCCACTCAAATTCGCATATCTCTCTCCACAGCCATCAATTACTCTCATAACTCTCCCCACAACCTTCTTCCACCCCTCCAACCACTTCCACCCAAAGACCCTTCACCTCCCCTCTCTCTAGTCCCCAACCACCATTAAACCCCCTCCATCTGCCTCATAATCAACCCACCTTGTCCCAAGATCGACCCCAACTCCCCAAACACCCCTCTCCTCTATGGCAACTTCAATATTTTGTATGCAAGTAAAGAATATATAAAAACAATCAATTATTTAATTTGTATATGTAGGTTAGAGTTGTTTTATAATTTATTTAAAAATTTATTTATTTTAATTTGATATGCATAAATTTTATAAAATATCATAAAATATTATAAAATAATTTTTTTAGGTATGGCTAAAGTGATATTAATTATTTTTTTATTTATGTATGATAATCTCATTAGCACTTCGGATAGACTTCATAACACCAAGATAAAAAATATCTATAAAATTCATATATTTTGTCCCATCGTTGAAATGATGAAAATTATTAACCAAGCTATCAATTATGAAATATATACAAAATGATATCACAGTAGAAATCATCTGGGACATTCAAGCTTCTTATGAAGTCCAGATCGAGGTCAAATTCTTTGGGGAAAAAAATCAAAGTCCACATAGGTGTCTCACCAATGCTTTGTTTCACGCTAAACATGACATTGGCACTAATTAGAGATATCGTTAGAAGAGCTCAGTGTAATATCATGCACGAAAGTAGTATATTCATTTTCCTAGTGTCCAATAGTTATGTCATTTTTTAAATTTACTTTTGAGTCATTAGATGACTTTCGAATAAGATGCTGACTGTTGAGTCTCGTGGAACCACAGTTGTGAAATCTTACCAACTAAGATATCATCATTACATGTCACCTGTTACACCATAGTAAGCTCAATAACCTTCCGCCACTTCATATCAATAAGGACTCAGTATTGCTTAAAATAAGTAAGTCGAAGTATCACCAAAAGCTCAACCCTACAAAAAAATTCGTCTATTCTTTGAGTTCTCTAGCCTTCAACTCAAGTTAGTAAATAAAATATTTTTGCATTTCAATCAGTACTATAATCTTATCTTAGTCAGTCCCGTAAACTTGACTTAACAAACTTTTATATTTATATTTGATATAATATAAATTGTTAGGTTCTAAAATTAATTGACTCACATGACACTTTCTGTTCTTTTTCATTTTAAATATAAAATTACCCAAAAACAAAATAATGGCCTTTCCAAATTTTTAATTTTAGAATATAATATTTCATTAAATTTATAAATGACAAATTCAAAGTTGCTAGTTTACAAGTTTTTTACCATGTTATTTCTTTAAGGCCCAGTTTGTTATTAGAACTGTCGGTTGGGGTATCTATACGATGAGAGAGAATCGGTGTGGGACCCACACCCCTCCCTCACACCCAACGCCCTTTATTCCACCCGACAAGCTTTGTTCGACCCAAAAGGGTCGAACGTCTTATTCTAACCTAGAAACAAACAGGGCCTACAGGGTTTTTTGCATGGAAACCATTGTTAAAAGTGAATTTACAAAAAAACCATTCTTAAAAATGCATTAACATGTATATCACTGTATAATCTGAATTGTGCAAAAATGCCATATTTATGTGCATGCATATCACTTCTTTTTACCAACAACTTGCAAGAAAATCACGCTTAAATGACATTTATGCACTATTTGAATTAACTCAGTGATATACCTGCTAATGCATTTTTAGGAATGGTTTTTTTACAAATTCACTTTCAATCATGATTTTCATGCAAAAAACCCTTCTTTAAAATAGCATTACATTTTGATTTTTTTATAGAAAGAGCTAATATGTGTTCACAAAATAATACATTCTTTACTTATAGTTGTGAAATTATTATATTGTGTTTTTTATTTTATATTATTTGATTTATGAGCATCTTAACCGTGATAATTTTATAATAATGATAAATTAAGAAAAAATTATATTTTTCAAGAATGAGGTTATCTAATGTATATTTTATGAATGCAAACAACTTATTATAACACTAGTATATATATATAGATATCTTAACACTTAATTCTGATATATTAATGTACGTAGATATCTACGTCTATACATAGTAATAACTACATAGCAATAACTATATGAATATCTCTAGAATATTTTGTATTCCATTTTATATTCTTTATATACAATCACTGTATTTCATTATCCTTATGTTTGATATTGTTTATTATTGATAGGGACATCACCCGCACATCGCTTAGGTTGGATCTGATACGGCATCGAATTATTATGGAGTTGGAGTATCAGATTGTACAAAATTATTTTTCATTTTTATGAGTCCTTATATATGTAATTTTTCTTTTATTATAGTCATTTTCCTAAGTTTATAATCATTATGCCCTTTAATTGCTCATTTAGACTGTAAGATATATTAAGTGGGTTGTCCAGAGTATTTTCGTTCTGTAAAATCTTGACTCTTATAAATAGAGGTATAAAGGTTCCATTTCCACTGATGGAATCCAGTTTAAACTCTAATCTTTAGTGTAAGTTCAAGGTGATAAATCTTGGGGTGAGAAACCTTAGAGCAAGAGTGAGAAACTCCCCCTTCTCTATCTCCTCTCTCTACTTTCTCTCTATAACATGTACCCTTTCTCTCTAACTTGCATTCTCCTCTATCTCCCACTCAAATTTGTAGCTCCCTCTTCCCAGCTATCAACTACCCTTATAACTCTCCCCATAGTCTTCTTCCACCCCCCCAACCACCTCCACCCAAAGACCCTTCACCTCCCCTCTCTCTTTAGCTGTCAACCATCACCAACCCCCCCCCATTCTGCCCCATAATCAACCCACCTTGTCCCAAGGTCGACCCCAACTCCACAAGCACCCCTCTCCTCTACCCAAGGTGTCCCTCCCCCTACTTGAAATTCTAGGGAGATCGAATTCCCTCTTCTCTTCCTCTTATCACTCTCACTCCTGCCCCCCAAGTTACACTTCCCCCACCTCCACCTCCTTTGTGACGACCCGGATTCTGGATACCAGATATACTCAGTAAGACTACCGAATACACCTGATACCACATGGAATCCGCGAGGCCTCCCAAGAGCGATAAAGCTCCGAAGGGAAAAAGATTGTCGTGTAGTACATTGAACTGACAGATATAACAGCAAGTAATTAAATTTCATTAGACCGGGTTGCTAAAGTAGCAGAAATAAAATTACATTTTAATTAACAGATTTTAAACAATTATATACCAGAGTCAAGTCCAAAGCTAAAGACAGCAGTCTAGCAGTACAGTCGACAGAAATAAAAGACGTACCAAGAAGTCGGGGGAAGCCCGACGGAGGTACCAGCTGGCACTACGACTCGAACTCTAGGACCTGCGGAAGCAGAACGAACACATCACCCCACCTGAAAAGCAGGGGTGAGCCTCGTGTCACTGGCTCAGTAGGGGTCACGCATATCCCCACTGAAAAACACGCAGTAACACGGAACAATAGGGACAGCAGCAAGAAACAACACTAGAAAGCTGCAAAAGAAAGGGAAACAGGAGTAGGGAACAGGTAAGGACGAGGGGAATAACCCGAACAGGCAAGCAGGCCTAGAAAGGGAAAGAGGAGTAAGGAGCAGCAAGGAAAAGGGAAAAAGTCAAACAAAACACCCCAACCTACACCTACAACAGGCATGTAAAAAGAAGGCCTAGAAAAGACCTAGACAGGCACAGGCAACACGACCGGAGCGTCGTGTGTAGACATGGCATTTTAGCACTATGCTGAGCAGATCCCGTATTACACTAAGACGCCCAAAGTGGCTCGCACGATTAAGTTAGTCGAGTGACCTCCAATTTTTATCTGATAAACCTCAATTGTCGTTTCTTAATGAGACTCATGTTAATGGGTTTGTGGCTATCTCTTTCCTACACAAAATAAAAAAAATGTTAATGGGCTTGGCCCATTCTCCCCTATATATATAAATAACAAGAGAAAATAAATAAATATATATATATTAAATAGGTGTGGCCCATCATTTATTCATTATAAATAAATAAATAAATATATATATATTGATAAAAATAATAAATATTAATAGTTTGGGCCCAACATTTAATAAAAGAAAGAATAAAATATTTTTTTTTTAACTCTCCTATTAGCTACCCCCCTTTTCTTTGGATCTTGTCCCCCCATTTCATTTAGCACCCCTCCCCACTTACGTAACACACACCCCCTTTCATTAACACACTCATCATCACCCTCTCCCCCACCACAACAACCCCATTCACGTAAACACTTCTCACCCTCCCATTCTCCAGGGAGGACGGGAGAGAACCCATTTTTTTTTCACATCCCATCCCATTCTCTCCCGGCCACTTCAGACAACCCACTCTCCTCACCACGAAAGCAGAGACTTCCCAACACCAAGACTCTCCTCTCCTCATCCCTTCTTCTCATCCCACAGCCACAACCGGCCCACCTCCGACCACCGCAACCTCCACCTCCAACCACCGCGAGCACCGTCGCCCGCCGTCGTCCCGTCCACCTTGCCACAGCGCCCCCCCTCGCTCCCCACTTCTCACCCCATCGCAAGCCCCTCACCACTCACACATCTCCTCTCCACTGCAAACCCACGTCCGTAGCGTCTCCGCCCGGCCACCACATCCACCTCCCACAACAAACTTCCATCTCCATACCGCCGCTGCCGTCGTCCATTTTCGTCCACCAAACCTCCCTCTCACACACCCATATACTCTTCCCCTCACTGTACTTCACCTTCCCTGACTGCTAAGCTGTAATATCTCGGACCTTTCGGATCCTTATTCGTAGGTCCCGGATCTGGTTTTCGGAGCGTCTGGCTCTGTTGTGTCCGAAATTTCGTTTCGGACATCTTTTGTGTTCGGATCGGCGCGATGCGGAGTCGTTTCGGAGGCCCGGAGGCGTTCCGCGGCTTTTACGCGTGTGTTTTCCGATTTCCGATGTGTGTTTCGGCTTTTTCTTCGGAAGTTCGCTGCGGGCGAACCAGACGGTTCACCTGGGCACGAGTGGTACCGTTGCGATCGGTGCGTTCCGAGGATTCCGGAAATGTATTTTTTCTATTTTTTGGTATTTTTCCGAAAAATCAGATTTTCCTATATAACCCCTTTTCTTTTCTTTTTCTTTTCTCCTTTCTCTTTCTTCTTCTTCCTCCTTCCTTCCCCAACCGTGGCCATCCTCTCCTCTCTCCCTCTCTCCCATTCGAACGCGGCGAACCCCTCTCCGGCTACGGACGGCGGTGGGGCGACGGCGCGGACGTGTGGGCGGCGGCGAGGCGAGCTCGTGGGCGTGCGGCGAGCGTGGGAAGCGTGGGGAGCTCGTGAAGCTTAAAGCGTTCTTCGTGATTCGTGATTGATTCGGCGGAGCATTTGCTCCATTGAGGTAGGGTGACGTTCCTTAGCCTCTAGCCGATCTTTTCCGTGATTTATAGGCCGAGGGGAGGCCGAGAGGGGCTTATTTGAGCATGCTTGGGGTTTTTCTATGTTTTGGGGAGAGTCGCCCGATCTATGGATTTGATGCATGGATTCACGTTTTGATGGCTTAGATGCATGCTAGGGGTCCCCATGGGTCTTCCCCTTTGATTTCCCCCTCTCCGGTGGAGGTATGGGGGCGTGGAATGGTGTTTTTAGCCGTTCCCGGCCGTTCTCGATTTTCCGGGATGATAGCGGTCCACCAGTAACCGCCTTCATCAGGTAGCGGTTAGGTGGGGACCGCCTTCATCAAGGTTTCGAGTGTTGGGGCTTGTGCTGTCGGAAGGAGGTCGCGGTCTCGCGACTGACCGCGACTGTTGGTGGCGGTCAGGGGGCGACCGCTTTCAGCCTGGGGTCCGGCACAGTCTTCGAGGCGGGGTTTTGACCGTTGGAGTTTGGTCGCGGTCTCTAGGAGACTGCTACCAGGTGAAGGCGGTCTTCACGCGACCGCTTTCACGTTTTCGTGCACCAGGGTGGTCGCGGTTCCAGGCCGACCGCGACCAGGTGATAGCGGTCCTGGGTCGACCGCTACCACAGGAGGCGGTCCTCCGGTGACCGCGACTCCCCTTCTTCACCGATTTGAGTCCCGGACGAGCTAGTCTCGATCCCTGTGCTGACCCGTAGTCCGACGGATGTGGGGCATCATGTGGGGGCTACACGTGGGGTGCCGTGGGGTCCCTGGAGGTGGTGACTTCGGCTTGTGTCACCGTGCGTCGGTGTTGGTACAAGGAGCGTTCCTCGTACATGCGGTTGCGAAGTTATTTTCCGTTGACTTGAGAGTCTACTCCTTCAGTGACCCTCCACTAGTCGTAGCCTACTAGTACGCGTGTGCTAGTCGCACCAGGGAGTGGTGTACGGGCCGACCTTTAGAGACGGTTTGTGGACCGGTTACCGTTGGGCCCCACGTCTTGCAGCCAGAGTCCAGCTGAGGGGAAAACCAGTCAGAGGGCCAGACCAGGGACGCGCGGTCTGTGTGTGCACACGTGGTTGGGGGCGGTTGGACCCACGTCGACGGGCGTGACCCCAGCTAGTCACTTGTTTGTGTTTACTTGTACGGTGTTTGCGCCTCGGGTAGGACCTACCACGTCAGGCGGCTCACCTGCGGCGCGGTGTCAGACGTCAGGGGACGCTACTGGCTGTGCTTCTAGTGGGTGGTACTCCTGTCGAGTACGGAGTGACAGACTGTCAGTCGTGTGTTTCCGACCTTCAGATTTTGGCGGTTCGACCGTTGAGTTTCGGTCTTCTCGTACCGTGGCACGTGTGTCGGTTTGCGTACCGTAGGGTCTAGTTCTGTAGAGTACAGGGCTTTCCTTTCCGAGGTACTTTCCTACCGCTAGAGTAGTGGTTTCTCATTTTACGAGGTAGGGTTCGAGTGATCCCTACTGAGTCTTGTTCCGAGACTCATTCCCTGCGTGTTTTCACCGTGTTTCAGGTGAGGCGCCACCTTCGGGGAGCGCGTCAGGAGCGCAGCGTGGTGCGGGTGCCCAGAGGTAGTGCCAGAGGTCAGAGCCGGGGTATGCCCCGTGTAGCTGTACTTTTCTTTCTAGTCACTGTACTAGTCGTGGACTACTGTTGCCGCTGTTGTTATTTCTATTGTGGACCATGTAAAATGTTAATTTATTTCCTGTTTAATTCCTGCAATTATCTGTGATGCTTGTGTAGTTTCCACACCATCCTTTTAACCCTTCCGAGTCTTCGGGCTCGTGGGTGGTGGTACGAGTCTCGGGTTATCGGGCCTTCCCGGTAATCGGATTCTCGGGTCGTTACATAAGCCACCTTCTAGCAATCCCTTGCGCTCCACTTTCACTCCACCAGTTGCACCCACCGTCGCCACCAAACCTCCCATATCGTCTCTCTCTCTACCCTCCTACACTACCCGCCGCGGCCGACCCCCTCTCACGGGCGGTTTCCCTTTTCTGGCCCCTCCCTCTCTTCCTCTTCCTAACACCACTTTCATGCCTCCTCTTCCTTCTTCCTCACTCTCCTTCTCACCCTCATCCACCCATGAACCCGTAACCTCCCCTAGCCGACAGTCACCTCTCTCATCCCTCTCTCCCTAGCAGCCCACACCCGACGTCCCTCCTCCTCCTTCTCTGCTACCTCCGCCGGCACCGTCGCCCCCGTATCCTCCCGCCACTGTCTCTCCCTCTCTAACCTGCTAACAGCAGCCCTCCCCTTCACCGTCGAGAACCCACTGACACGAGCCTCTTCCTCGCCATCTCTCTCCCACGCCGACGAGCCCCCTTTGCATGCTCCCCCCCTTGCATGCACCCGCTGTTGGGACGGTGCGATCGATACAGAGGGGGGGTGAATGTATCCCCTTCAAGAATATTGCCCAAATTAAAAAACAATTCGCCTGCTACTAGATACAGTTACAGAGTAAAAGCAATAGAGTTCAAATAGGCATTTGATCGACTAGATGAGTTGCTGACTATACTAGTGGAACCAAATGAAGTCTAACGCCAAAGGACAGAACAATGAAAACTAAACTCACTTAGCAAGATGTAAAGCTCAAGGCCACTGCAGATCGAAACAAGACTATTCAAACAACCTGTGAAATAGATAGAAGATATGGAAGAACACACCACAGGCAAACCACAGAACAGCAGGTTTTAGGTGGTTCGGTCCACAGACCTACGTCCACCCCTCACTCCCAACCGGAGTGAGGCTTCACTAGCTAATGCTAGAACCAAGCAGACTAAGTCTGCGAACAGTTGCTGCCACACAGCTTGACCAGGGGAATATTCTCCCCTCTTCCTCCCAACCGGAGGGACACCCCAAGTGACTCCCAGCCACTTGGAAATCAGAGACCGAAGTCTCTCTTCCTCCAGACCGGAGGGACCCCTGGACTTGCCACCCACAAGCCCAGAACCGGAGACAAGTCTCCCTTCCTCCAAACCGGAGGGAACCCACAAGTAGCTCCCAGCTACTTGCAACCGGAGATCAGATCTCCCTTCTCCTGACCCACCAGGAGGAACCCGACCTCAGACCAGAGGATCGGAAGAACAAAGATAACCAGATGAAAAGGAAAAAATAAGAAACGGAAAATACACAGCGATCGGAAGGCTGTAAATGAAGAACAAGAATGTAGCTCTCAAAGGAGCAGATCTGACTTGTATTTAATCCAGACGCCAGAGGACAGATCTTCAATAGCTTCTTCCTTCTTCTCCACGAACTCTCTCTCTCTCTAACTCTCTTTCTTTCTCCTCTGCTCTCCTTTTCTCTCACGCTATTCTCTCCTTCTCTTCTCTGCTCTCTTTTTCTTCAGCCGGCTCACTACTCTTTTATTTCTTTTTCTTCCTCTTTCTGTGGATCGAAGACTCTCTGTTTTCTCAGCTTCGATCATCTTCTTCTGTGGAAGAAGTCTTGTATATATAGCAGCAGCAGCAGGCACACTGGGCGCGTGTGGCTTCCACATTTCCTGCCCTAGAAATTCAGACCACGTGGCAGCATCCTGGTATCTCGTCCATCCTTGGATCACGAGCCAGGCACCTCGGATCACGTGCCCTTCATCAGTACGCTCAGCAACTGGAGTTGAGGTGGCGTCAACACACTTGCTCCAAAGGGTTGACGCAGCCTTCAAAGACATTCGACCAGCAAACCTCAAGTCTGTTGCGTTGACTCCATCAGCCTGCTGCGTTGACGCATCGGTGATCCAGTGATCAAGTCTTCAGCAGATGGGCGTGCTGCGTCGACGCTCTCAATCAATGGCGTTAACGCAGTGAGGCATTCCAGTAAGCCTATTAGCTTCGTCTCTTTAGCTGCTGCGTCGACGCTGCTCAATTGTGGCGTTGACGCAGTGGAATAGCCTGTGAAAGTCTCTGCTTCTTTAACTGCTGCGTCGACGCTGCTTGCTTGTGGCGTTGACGCAGTGGAAGATATCGTGAAGGCTTCGTCAACTGATGCGTGGACGCTTTAAGCTCCCAGCGTCGACCCTGTTCCCTTCAGCAACAAGAATGAAGTCATAAGATTTAAGTATGTACATTGCAGTGTATATACTTCGTTGTATAGACTTGTGAAGGCGAATGCAACATACAGACTTGCCCAATGTGTTGACTTCAACAAAGAGACAACGGTTGTATAGACTTTAAATACTAAAGGCAGTGTATAGACATGATGCAGTTCTGCTGCCAATGTACATACTTTGATTCCCAAATGCGATGTAGAGACTTTGATACTCAGACAGTCAGTGTTCTGATGGGTCGACGCATCAATAGGGGTGGGTCGACCCACTACTGTCCATACTAACTAAACAGACTTGGCCAATGCATGAAGCACAGTCCAGTGTATAGACTCGATGCCTTGAAGATCAATGTACATACTTTGAAGACCGACCTAGCAGGATGTGAAGACTTAGAATGCAACCAGGATGTCTAGACTTGATGTGAGGCAATGCACAATGAACATGAACCAATGAATTGAATGCATATAGCAGACATGAACTGAATGTATGCAGGAGAACTAATTAAAGCATTACCTGATCTGAGCATTCACCTTACCTGTCATGATTTATCTTTGACTTGGGTTAACTTCATGACCTATGAGTCATCCTTAAACCTGTTCTGACAGTTTCTCATAATGCAATAGGATTATATCATCAAGGATGTAAACATAATGAGGCATAATATCTGTCATCATCAAAACTCCAGAACCACAGGGGACACATCAATCTCCCCCTTTTTGATGATGGCAATATTATGAGTCATTGCAATAGATTCATCATGATGATTATGAGATACCATATAACATGCACCACATAGTAGCTCAGTCAGAAATGAGTATGATGCAAATAATAAAAATGATGACTCACAAGAGTTCTCCCCCTTTGACAACATCAAAAAGGAGGGAATGTTCATTGACTGTTGAAGGAGCTATTATGCAATGCTGTGAGTTACAGTCATCAAAAGCAAACCACAGGGACATGCAAGAATTCTCCCCCTTAGATCAACAGTGATTTGAGTGAAGCTCAGGAAATATAGAAGTCAACAGTTAGATCTGACATAATGGGGTCCATTGTGAGAGAGAAGGCACACAGAATGAATGAGAAAGGTTTTTAATGTGATATCAATTTCATAAATATGATTAAATACGTATTTCCGACTCTTCTATTATAGAGATTTATGAATGATCTTCATTGACAAGTCAGATCAGAATATGATGTATGCAAGGCTTGTTCATAAGCTTTCTGTACTCATATCTGAAATCAGTTTTAATAAAAGTGAACATTGCTTTCATATTGACAGTCTTGTTTGATCTTCTTCTTTCTTACTCACTCAATTTCAAAGATTCCTTTAAGAGATGCAATCAATAGTAATAAAGTTAAACACATAAGAAAACATTTGTTTCTGTCAAGGGTTCCAATAGAATATTTCTTTTGCACACATTTTTTTAAATTGTATATTAGATTAGCAGCAATTTTCATAACAATCTTCATGAGCACTTGAGTTTAGTACACCCTTGTAACTAGAGGATACACGTTGTTTAGACGCCAGTATCCCTAAGCATTTGGACGGACTAACTGTCATGCTTCATAGGAACAGAGATTGCATTTACACTTCATGACACACTACAGATCATTTCTTTGATGAGTGAGATGTATTTCTCAGTGTGCATGCTATTGCTCTGCCAGATTATCAATAAATTTTTTTTTGAAGCAGAGTTAACAGTGGCACCTCATGACTCAGTCCTTTGGACATGGTTTCTCAGTGACCAAGGTCATTGCTCTGATAAGATTTACCCTTAGACATAATCCATATTCTCAGATGTTTAAAAATCAATACTAATTTCATACATATCAATCAAGGAATATCATGATTTCAGAATTTTCAGAATTCAGAAGAGTTTAAAAGACTCAACATGAAAATGTTGGTTAAAGTTTATTAAGACCAACTCAGATATTTTCAAGATATGTTCATAAGCAAACACAAGATATACATGAAACATCAACCGGCTGAAAGAATCAGACATTCATAATCCTATATAATAGAAGATTCCTGTTTAAGTTATTTTCAGATTTATGATCATGATATGTACAGAGAATTCTTTCTGAGTTTTCAGGAAAGACCGAAACATTTTTGGGAACAACCAATTCAACAGATAGTACCAATGAATAGGATGAGTGAAGATGGCTGATAACAGTTGAAGCAGGAAGCTGAAATATGTTGCATTACACATTCATCACAGGAATTTAGGCAAGATAGCAGTTCAATCTGAAGATGGGAAGTTCAGATGGTAGAATATGAATAATGCTCCCCCTAAATGTATACGGGATCTAACATTCCTAAATGTATGCAACTCTGACCTATGGTACCAGGCGGAGGACTTGATCTAAAGACTACCTAACACATAATAAGCACTTCCAGACAGAGTTCATCTGCCCTTTAGTATCTTACTATTTATATACCAAGAGTCATGCATGATAATCCAATGCATATGCAGTTCTACATGCATCTTTTAGCTAACACTATGCCACTTATATGCAATTGTGATGCATGTGCATGTCAAATGTGCAGATGAACATTTTTAAGCATGAGACATCATCCAAGCAACAGACTTACTCAACTCACCTTTTCAGATTTTTTAGAATGCAATTTGTTTTCAGAGATTATGCATTTTAACAAATATCAACTAACTGCAATTGACATATGTATGCATCAAATGCAGACATTCTTTAAACTCATGTATGCACCAGTGCATGATAAAAGAAAATTACAAAAGGCAGATGCAGTTCTGGACATGTATGCATTGACATATTAAGCATGATGTTCAATTAAAACAAAAAATTCAGGTGAACAAACATTTAATCAGCAGAGTTGGGGTTTACCATACTTTGGATGCCTTGGTTTATTTGACCCCCTTTTATTCCTCATCCCAAGGCATACCTGCAAAGCACAGATCTCATTTTGTGTTTCAAGGTACCCAAGACTTCTTGGGTCCTACTTTGTTAGTAACACCTCTGATAGGTGCTTTCCACATTCTTTGGGCATGTAAGTCATCAGACTTCATTAAATTATACTCACTCATGGAGTGCCCAACCTGCCCACAATAATGACAGGAAACAGCAGATCTTGAATTCTTTTTATGCACAACATTGTTAGCATGGAATCTGTGTGCATTATTCTGAACATAAATTTTATGTGCATTGGCATGAAGATTTCTGTTACTTGCATGAAATTTTGGTTTACCTTTACCTGCCCACCAGCATTCCGAAGCTCGGTGGCCAAATTTTCCACATTCAAAGCATGCCAGAATCTTTTCTTTAGAAACAGATTTTTTTCTTCCAAAAATATTTCTATTTTCAGGGAGTTTTATATTTTGAAAGAATGTTCTTCCCTGAGCATGCCAACAGTCCTTGACTGTATGGCCATGTTTTCCACAATGAGAACAATGAATTTTCTTTTCCCTAAGGACATGCTTTCTACCCTGATTGTTTTGAACAGCTGCTAGGTCATCCTTTTCCATCAAATTACACTCATGCATCAAATGTCCATATTTGTGACAGTAGTGACAGATCATTTTCTTTCTAGATGCATGCGAGTGTGTGGGTGAAACATGCAGAGTGGGAAGAGGAACTTGTTGATTCTTTTCTTTCTATTTTTCTGTTGTTTTCTTTTGAGCAGTTGACTGATAATCAGGAAGGTTCTGAGGACTTTGAGAAGTTGAACTGGACACAAAGGAAGTTTGAACTTTGTTTTGAAAACTCTTCTTATTTGAGGGATTATAGCCCAACCCTTCCTTCTGAAAATTTACCTTAGTTCCTAGAATTTTATCCAGATTATCTTTTCCGTCCACAAATTTTGACAAGGAATTATTCAAATCTTCAATTTCATTTTCCAAAGAAATGATGTGTATTTCATAACTGACAATCTCTTGTTCATTGCAATTTACACATTCGCTTAGCACCTTGTTTGCAATTTTACATTCCTTAATTTCTTGTTCCAGATTTCTCAATTTTTCAGACTCTTCAATGTAAACAGTTTTTCCTTTTTCTAAGAGAAGAAGTTTCTCTGACATAGCAGTGTTCAACTGCTTCAATCCTTCAACCTCTTGAATTAGTTTGTCATTTTTTGATTTCAGATTTTCAATTTCTTCAACAGAGTCTTTATCAATTTTTATTGAGCTCATTTTATCATTCAACTCTTCCTCTATCTGTTCAAGCTCCAGAATCTTGTTTAACAGATCTTTATTTTCTTCCTTTAGAGAAACAATAAACTCCTTATGCCATTCTAAATTTGAGTGAAGATTTTCATTTATTTCCTTAAGAAATGGACACTCATTGCATGCAGATTTAACCGAACATATTGTTTGAACCTGGAGTTTTTCACATTGTTTCTTAAGACATTCATTTTCAGATTTTAGAACATTCAATTTAGCCTTAACAGAATCAAATTCTTTCAACAGTTTTTCATTCTGAACTAAATCATTAACATGAACCTGATCATCCTCAACCGAGCCAAGTTTTTCTTTTAGTTCATAGATTTCACATACAAGTTTTTTATTTTCTTCTTTAAATAGGCCAATTTGTTTCCTTGAACTTTCCAACCCAGCTTCAAACTCTTTTAATTCTTTTTGCTATTTTTCAAGATCTTTCTGCAATTCCATGTTTACAGATTCTATGGCAATAGATTTTTCAGCAAACAAATTCTTCTCTTGCTCAAGTTTCTCAAATTTGTCTTCATTTTCTTTAACAGTTTTTCTAAGAAAGTCATTTTCAGATTTCAGTCTACTTAGTTCAGAGCAAACACATTTAAGTTCATTCATCAATTTTTCATTCTGATTTTTATGCATATGGATATCTGACAAATAGGCATCATGAGATTGCTTCATATTTGAACAATTTTCACATGGTGAACTTTAACTACCCTGATCACTTTTCTTTTTCAAGTTCTTGTATCGTTTTCTTAATTGTTCATGAGACTCAAACAGCTCAGCATATGCATTCTCCCAATCATCTAAAGAAAAATTCTCGAAGATGTTTACCTCCTCCTCATCATCTTCTTCTTCATTTTGGCTGCTGCTATGAATACTTCCTTTAGCCATCATGCAGTTGTCTTCATTTAACCTGTGAGCTAGCTTCAGCTTCTCCAGGATGTCCTTGGCAGACCTGCAATCATAAAAACAAGAGTGTAAGGCTCTGTCAGTGACTGCTTTCATCAGATTGAAGGCTTTCTGATTTTCTCCATCCTTTGATCTGTGGCTGTTGGTCCATTTGGACACTTTCTTTGGTAATGTGTGAGGACCTTGTGAAATTAATTTCCACAGATCAGGATTAACTGCATCAACATAATTTCGTAGACTGATAAACCACGCATTAAATTAGAACCATTGAAAACCGGTGGATCACCCATGAAAGCTGATCAGATAAATGCAACAGGAATAATGGAGCACCAAGACAGCATGATCGAATCTACAGATCGTTGGACCTTCTAAGCAGACAACCTGCTCTGATACCAATTGTTGGGATGGTGCGATCGATACAGAGGGGGGGTGAATGTATCCCCTTCAAGAATATTGCCCAAATTAAAAAACAATTCGCCTGCTTCTAGATACAGTTGCAGAGTAAAAGCAATAGAGTTCAAATAGGCATTTGATCGACCAGATGAGTTGCTGACTATACTAGTGGAACCAGATGAAGTCTAATGCCAAAGGACAGAACAATGAAAACTAAACTCACTTAGCAAGATGTAAAGCTCAAGGCCACTGCAGATCGAAACAAGACTATTCAAACAACCTGTGAAATAGATAGAAGATATGGAAGAACACACCACAGGCAAACCACAGAACATCAGGTTTTAGGTGGTTCGGTCCACAAACCTACGTCCACCCCTCACTCCCAACCGGAGTGAGGCTTCACTAGCCAATGCTAGAACCAAGCAGACTACGTCTGCGAACAGTTGCTGCCACACAGCTTGACCAGGGGAACAGTCTCCCCTCTTCCTCCCAACCGGAGGGACACCCCAAGTGACTCCCAGCCACTTGGAAACCAGAGACCGAAGTCTCTCTTCCTCCAGACCGGAGGGACCCCTGGACTTGCCACCCACAAGCCCAGAACCGGAGACAAGTCTCCCTTCCTCCAAACCGGAGGGAACCCACAAGTAGCTCCCAGCTACTTGCAACCGGAGATCAGATCTCCCTTCTCCTGACCCACCAGGAGGAACCCGACCTCAGACCAGAGGATCGGAAGAACAAAGATAACCAGATGAAAAGGAAAAAATAAGAAACGGAAAATACACAGCGATCGAAAGGCTGTAAATGAAGAACAAGAATGTAGCTCTCAAAGGAGCAGATCTGACTTGTATTTAATCCAGACGCCAGAGGACAGATCTTCAATAGCTTCTTCCTTCTTCTCCACGAACTCTCTCTCTCTCTCTCTATCTCTCTTTCTTTCTCCTCTGCTCTCCTTTTCTCTCACGCTATTCTCTCCTTCTCTTCTCTGCTCTCTTTTTCTTCTGCCGGCTCACTCCTCTTTTATTTCTTTTTCTTCCTCTTTCTGTGGATCGAAGACTCTCTATTTTCTCAGCTTCGATCATCTTCTTCTGTAAAAGAAGTCTTGTATATATAGCAACAGCAGCAGGCACACTGGGCGCGTGTGGCTTCCACATTTCCTGCCCTAGAAATTCGGACCACGTGGTAGCATCCTGGTATCTCGTCCATCCTTGGATCACGAGCCAGGCACCTCAGATCACGTGCCCTTCATCAGTACGCTCAGCAACTGGAGTTGAGGTGGCGTCAACACACACTTGCTCCAAAGGGTTGACGCAGCCTTCAAAGACATTCGACCAGCAAACCTCAAGTCTGCTGCGTTGACTCCATCAGCCTGCTGCGTTGACGCATCGGTGATCCAGTGATCAAGTCTTCAGCAGATGGGCGTGCTGCGTCGACGCTCTCAATCAATGGCGTTAACGCAGTGAGGCATTCCAGTAAGCCTATTAGCTTCGTCTCTTTAGCTGCTGCGTCGACGCTGCTCAATTGTGGCGTTAACGCAGTGGAATAGCCTGTGAAAGTCTTTGCTTCTTTAACTGCTGCGTCGACACTGCTTGCTTGTGGCGTTGACGCAGTGGAAGATATCGTGAAGGCTTCGTCAACTGATGCGTGGACGCTTTAAGCTCCCAGCGTCGACCCTATTCCCTTCAGCAACAAGAATGAAGTCATAAGATTTAAGTATGTACATTGCAGTGTATATACTTCGTTGTATAGACTTGTGAAGGCGAATGCAACGTACAGACTTGCGCAATGTGTTGACTTCAACAAAGAGACAACGGCTGTATAGACTTTAAATCCTAAAGGCAGTGTATAGACATGATGCAGTTCTGCTGCCAATGTACATACTTTGATTCCCAAATGCGATGTAGAGACTTTGATACCCAGACAGTCAGTGTTCTGATGGGTCGACGCATCAGTAGGGGTGGGTCGACCCACTACTGTCCATACTAACTAAACAGACTTGGCCAATGCATGAAGCACAGTCCAGTGTATAGACTCGATGCCTTGAAGATCAATGTACATACTTTGAAGATAGACCTAGCAGGATGTGAAGACTTAGAATGCAACCAGGATGTCTAGACTTGATGTGAGGCAATGCACAATGAACATGAACCAATGAATTGAATGCATATAGCAGACATGAACTGAATGTATGCAGGAGAACTAATTAAAGCATTACCTGATCTGAGCATTCACCTTACCTGTCATGATTTGTCTTTGACTTGGGTTAACTTCATGACCTATGAGTCATTCTTAAACCTGTTCTGACAGTTTCTCATAATGCAATAGGATTATATCATCAAGGATGTAAACATAATGAGGCATAATATTTGTCATCATCAAAACTCCAGAACCACAGGGGACACATCACCCGCGACACCGCCGACCTCCTCGGAGCCCTGTCGTTACCATCCCAACCGACGTCGTTGCCCCGCTTCTTACTGCCGGTGCACATCCCCCATCGTCTCCCTCGCCGCCAGTCACCTACGAGCCTCACGCCGACCACCACCGTTGCCGCGATCATCGTCCGCGCCTCCGTCGACCTCCCCTCGCCGCTGCTGCCGTCGCCCTCCTGGCCACCGCCTGCAGCTCGCCGCAGCCGCCCCCCCCGCAGCTCGCACCGTCGGTCGCCGCCGCCGCTGCCGTCGTCGTCTCCATACGACGCCCCCGCCACCGTCCTCTCCCCTCTCTCTGCCGCCCCTCTCTCTCGCGTCCACTCTCTCTCTCTCTCTTCTCTCTCCTTCTCTCTCTTTCTTTCTCTCTCTCTCTCTCTCTCTCTCTCTCTCTCTCCTCTCTCTCACTCTCTCTCGATCTCCCTCTCTCACTTCTTTTTTGTTCTCTTTCTTTTTTAATCCCCTCTCCCACCGCCTCTCTCTCTCTCCCTCTCTCTGCTTCTCACTCTCCCCCCCTCTCACCGTCTCTCTCCCTCTCGATCTCTCTCTCCCCCTCCCACTTCCTTTTTTTTATTTTTTTAATCCCCCACTCTCTCCCTCTTTCTCTCCCTTTATTCCCTCTCTCTTCTTCTCTCTCTCTTCTCCCCTCTCCCTCTTTCTCTCGATCTCTCTCCCCCTTTCATTTCATTTTTTTCGGTCTTCTTTCTCCCCCCCTCCGTCTCACTTTCTTCTCTCTCTCTTCCCCTCTCGATCTCTCTCTCTCACGTTTTCTTTTTTATTATTTTTCTTATCTCTCTCCATTTCTTTTCCTTTTTTTTCTTTTTTTTCCTCTCACCCTCTCATTTCGATCTCTCTCAACTTTTTCCCTCACTTTTTCTTATTTATTCATTTATCTTTTCTCTCAATTATCTTCCTCTCTCTCCATCATATATATATCTTTTATCCTATTATTCTTTTTTATTTCCTCATCCTTGCATTTTTTTTCCTTTAAAACCAAAGTATAAAAATCCTGAAAACAAAAAAAAAGAAAGAAAAAGCTCTCTCCCTTTCTCCTTTTCAGGGCGGTATCGATACCCGGAAGGTCCTGTCGAGTTTCCGGACGTCGGAGTATACGAGAACCTGTTACGTCTCGGCGTACGCTCGTGCCATCCTCACCTCGGAGAAGCTCGTCCAAAGCCCGTCATCGGCCTCCCCCAATAAGCTTTTCTCCCCTATTTTATTTTTAATCAGTCACTTAATTACGTTACATGCATCATTTAGCATCTATGCCACGCCTCTCTCTCCGAGAGGGCCTGGTTTGTGAGCGTCTTCACGTTTGTGCATTCCATCATATCATTTACCGTCCTCTAGTCCTAAAGGGGTTTTAAACACCACCAACCAGATCCGTATTTTCTTATGTTATTCTTAGTATCATTTTCTAAAGGATGGGTACTACATCACCGTCATTCTCATTTAGTTATTTTTCTCTGTTTGTTCTTTGTGTAGGGGTAACCAGTTAAAATAATAACAAAAGATAAAACAAAAAAAGGGAAAGAATAACAAAATCAGGGTAACCGAAGGAAGCCCTCTTCGTCGGCCGGCTGAAAGAAGAGGAAGAGAGGACCCGCACTGCTCTCGCTCTGGCGGCGAACGCGATCACAGCTTTCCCGTGGGGTTCTCAGCCCCTGGCGATCACACCCCCCCTCCCCCTTTCTTTTCTGTCACTTTTTCATTTTGTTTAAACCCCCGTGGACGGAAGTAATTCCTCGCGGAGGTCCCTGCGACGGAAGTAATTCCTCGCGAAGGTTTACGTGACGGAAGTAATTCCTGCGAACCCTTTTCATTCTGTCATTTTATTTCTTTAATTTCTGCCTAAACCCTGCGACGGAAGTAATTCCTCGCGAAGCCTTTTCATTCTGTCATTTTATTTCTTTAATTTCTGCCTAAACCCTGCGACGGAAGTAATTCATCGCGAAGGTGCACGTGACGGAAGTAATTCCTCGCGAAGCCTTTCCATTCTGTAATTTTAATTCCTTCAATTCTTGTCAAAACCCCGTGACGGAAGTAATTCCTCGCGGAGGTCCCGTGACGGAAGTAATTCCTCGCGGAGCCTTTTCATTCCGCAATTTTGTTCTTTTAATCTCTGCTTAAACCCCATGGACAGAAGTAATTCCTCGCGGTGGTTTCCATTCTGTAATTTCCTTATGTCAATTCATTTCGTTGTACATTTCCATTCCGTGGTTTTTCTCGTTCCGTATATTTCCGTCGTTCGAGCCCGGTAAAGACAACCCTCTCCGGGAGTCCCTTTCTCGCGTTTTCCCAGCGTAACGTGTTTCCCTCCCCTCTCCTTAACCTCGTGACGTCCGTCCACATCTCTTGGCGATCACGGTGGGACCTCTTTTGCTTTTCGTTCGGTTACCCGTGTGATTTGGCACCTGCGTGTGTCCTTCCCTATTGCGCCCACGTGCGCTACAGTTTTCCATTGGCACCCGCATGTGCCCCTCCCCCATTGGCACCCACGTGTGCCCCTCCCCATTGCGCCCGCGTGCGCTACAGTCGTGCTCAAAGCAGCACCTTGCTTTGCGTTTATCCCTCGTGCACCTCGTGCACTTCCCCGTGATTCCCTTGATTTCTCGAGAGATTCACGTTGTTCCCTTTCTTTCCGTTGTTTTCCGAAAAATGGGCTTCAGCTCGAGGGCGTGCCTGGAGCCCCAGGTGCGTACTCAACGTCATCGCCCTCAGCAACTGTCAGCCGTTGTGCGGACACGTCCTGACAAGTGGACGTGTTCTCCCAAAGGCACTTCCCATCTGGCATCCCCAAATTGAGAAAAGAAAAAAAAAGGGAGAAGATAGAAAAAAAAACTCAATGGTGCTCTATCAGGTACATTTCCTATTTTCCTTTACCTCGTGAAAATTCGTTTAGTTCTATTCCACCCTACTTAAATTCTATTCTTGTGAAATTTTGTTTGGTTCCATTTCCTACATAGGTTTCGATCTTGTGAAAATTGTTTAGTTATACTCTGTCCTGCATAAGTTCTATCTTGTGGAAATTATTTGTGTCTATTATGTTCTGCATATGTTCTATCTTGTGATAAATAGTTTAGTTCTATTCTATCCTGCATAAGTTCTATCATGTGATAAATTCTCTAGTTCTAATCTATCCCGCATAAACTCTGTTCTTGTAAAAATTGTTTAAGTTTTGTCCCATCCTGCATAAGTTCTGATCTTGTGAGATTGTTTAGTTCTGTCCTGTCCTGCAATAAGTTCTGATCCTGAATCTGTTTAGTTCTATCCTGTCCGAAGTTCTATTCTCGTTAAAGTTGTTTAGTTCTATTTTGTCATGCATAATCCCTGTTCTCTTTGCTTTGTTTGTGTTTCACATATCTACGTTATACTGCACTGCATTACATGCATTTTTCCCCTTTCTTTTTCCTTTTCTAAGGATCACCTTTTCTCGGTGAAAGAAGGACTCTCCGTTCAGGAATTCCTCTCGACGGACTAGGATCTCCTTCATCGGGACCTCCGTAAGTCCCCGACAGCGAAGGATTCCCTCTTCGTTCACTGGGCAGGTTGTACCACTAAAGTTCTCCGGAGTTTAGTTACCCATTCGTGGTGAGGCGAGCGACCTTAGCTGACATGGCGGTGGCCAAAATTCTAACTAGGGTCCTGTCTTTTGTGTGAACCCCTCGTTTGTGAAAAGAAAAAAGAAAAAAAAAGAGAAAACAAACCAAAACAAATGAAAACAAAAAAGAGACGTAAAGCATCCACTTGTGTGTTAATCTCTGCTACTTGTATGCTGGTGTATGTTATTACGTTCTGGAAAAGTGTTAAGGATGGCCGAGTATAATTACGATACTTTCGAGGCTGACGCCTTCGGCTATGAGCCCCAAGTGCATGGCCCAGGTCATGGCTCTTACATAGAATACAGCCCGGACTAGGGCTATCAAGGTGAGCCCCATGTCTACGCCATGGATGCCGGTCCATCCCACAAGCCCTCACATGAGGTGCCGAATGTTGCCGGAGATACATCTTCTCCTCAGGACATCTCCTCTCTGTTAGGTGTCCTTGCCAACACCCAGCTCAACCCTGAGCAACTCCAGGCCTTCCAGGCCATTTTGAAAGGGAAATCGGTTTCCCCCTCTCCCACGGAGCCGAATCCGGCTGCTACTCCTGTCCAAGAGTCTGTACAGGCCATTCCCTCCCCCTCACTCTTCAGGCAGGCAAATCAACAGCCCCCCTCCTTCCAATTCCCCTCCCAATCTCCGGCGCCAGCCGCCCTTCAAACACCAATCCAATCGGGC
The DNA here is from genome assembly GCA_022559845.1 of Amorphophallus konjac. Lineage (NCBI taxonomy): Eukaryota > Viridiplantae > Streptophyta > Magnoliopsida > Alismatales > Araceae > Amorphophallus > Amorphophallus konjac. The sequence continues at coordinate 467,968,242 of CM040122.1, forward strand.
CTATCCACTGGTAGACCCCAATACCCTTCCTGTCCTGGGTTTCCTTCTCAGTCCTCCGGGAGGCCTACCCCTTCTCTGTGGCAAGCGCCACCTTCACCAATTGACCCGTTCACCCAGTCCCTCTTGAACAAGCTGAACAAGATGGATGAGCAATTCCAAAACTTACAGAAAATGGTGGATGTAAAATCCACCCCTGAAGTTTCTCTGCCTGTCCTACCAATGTTTCGCCTTCCCCCTTCTGAGATGCCCACGTACCGTAGGTACAATGGCACTGGCAACCCCTTTACCCATTTGAAGGACTTCATGTATGAGTCCTCGTTCTGGCAGAATGATAAAAGATCCCTGGCATACCTCTTTAGGAGATCATTAGATGGCCCTGCGTTGGAATGGTTCTACGCCCTAGAGCCGAGTGAGGCTGAGGACTTCGACGTGGTTCAGAGGAAGTTCCTACAGAGGTACCGGGACCGGGTTGGCCCGTCTCTCTCTATCACCGACCTGGTGTGGGAACGCGGATTTTATCTTTATTTATAGATTTTATTTATTTATTGATTTATTGGCGTGCCAGTCACATGTGTGACGATTTTATTGTGCGCTGATCTGACATGGTCAGTCGATTGTGAGTGATCGCGTCTGGACTAGAAGTCCGTCATACCATAAAGGTTATGACGTTAATTACGCCCTTCCTAAGAAGGACAACCCTGGATTAAACGCCAAAAATAGGAGGCCTCGAGAGGCAAACATTTATTCATGTACGCAAATGGAACTTCATACCGGAGCCAGGAAGGCGGGCAAGATAATAACAGATGATATCGTTAAGTCAGCGGTTCGAAAACCGAGTGAAAGGGAAGAAGGAGGATTTCAGTCACAGGTAGACTGAGCCGTGGCCATGATGGGGGTTTAAAGCATCGATCGATAGTTCAGCAGCATTTCCCCTTTATCTGGATTGTGCCCAGGGGGAAATAGGCTATCACCCACGGAGTGCCAGGATGAAAGCCAAGAGAGAGAGAAGTGTTGAATTTCCCGAATCGCATATTTGCCATGGGGCAATGTTTGGTATTCCCAGTAGAAGCCGGTGGAACTCATGCAGTGGCAGAGCCCTCCCGAGCTAAAGGGGTTATTCATGAACCCGATGCGGGACGACGGAATGTAAGTGAACGCTCAATGTTGCGCCCTCGCACGCGGATCGACCTGCGTGGTAAGGTCGCCGGGGTCAAGGGGGCAGCGCCCCTTGCGGGGGTTTTCGGGGGCAGCGCCCCCGGAACAAAATTTGGATTGAAGACTCAGTAGTAAAATTTGGTTAGATTATCGGTGCAGTTCCGGCATGCATAGGTTCCCGGGGATAGCTTAATGTAGACTTTCATCATCCTGGGAGAATTTTGGCAGCACCTCCCCTAGACTGAGCATTTGCCAGGGGGAGATATAGGCTGACATCCACGGAATGCCGGGATGAAAACCAGAAAGTGAGAGAGCACTAAGGCTCAGGGAGACTGTGTATGTCTCTAGCATCGGTCGCTATTCCCCTTCTCGGAGACCGACGAAACCCTTGTAAAGACAAGGTCCGCCGGACCCGTGGGGTTGCATGTGAATCCGATTCGGGACATAGGAACGTAGGGGAGATCAATCCCCTAATTAATTTATCTCCTGGGGTGCACATGACGACTCAAGGATGTCTCAGGATAGGTGGAGGAAGCGGCCAAAAGGGTGGACAGAGGATTGGCATTGGGTTCTCGGCACAGTCGGGAGATCAAGGGGGTTCCCGACGCGGAACCCTCTCGGCGCGCTGGTTCCCGGCGTGGCTTTAGCGGGGCTCTCGGTGCGGATTTTAGTGGCAAAGGGGGGGGTCTCGGCCAAGGGTTTAGTCGGCCAAAAGGGGGTCTCGGCGGATGGGTTCTCGGCGCGGCTGGGAGGCAAAATGGGGGGCTCCCGGCCGTGGGGCTTTTGGCGGATGGGTTCTCGGCATGGGTGGAGTTGGCTTATAGGGGGGTCTCAGCGTGGCTCCAAAGGCAAAAGAAGGGAGGAGGGAGGCTCCCGGCGTGGAGCCTCTCGGCGCGCTCCTCACCGCGCCGGGAGGCTGGCGCCGAGAGGCCAAAGGCAAGGGGGGAGGTCTCGGCCAGGGGCTTCCCGGCGCGCCCATTACCGCGCCGGGAAGGTGGTGCCGGGAAGCTGAGAGCCGGGGTTCACGTGGAAGTGGCCTGAAGAGATTTTTGTCGGTTTGCTGAAGAGGGAGGCCTCTCGGCACCGTGGTTCTCGGCGGGGAAATTATCGCGCCGAGAAGGTAAAAAGGTTAAGGATTTCAGGGCTTTACGGAGCTCTGTTTTGGGCTTTCTTGGATTTTCAGTCAGATTGGAGGGATCTGGGAGATTGTGGGCTTACTGACTGCTGGGATTTGATTAGGCAGGGGTTTAATCTCATCAATGAGGGGTTGAATGGAAGAGGATCGGATAAAAGGGATCGCTGGAATGAGCTTTGAATCATCATATGTTGTTGACCCTCAGGGGATTGTTTACTGGCATCTGTGGTCGCCCTGGAGCCACGAGATGACTGTCTCTGGCCCCTGGGACGACCCTGATGGAGCTATTTGGATTGAAACCATATTAAACACCCTCGGTATAAATTTGTTGACATAACCTACCTACTTCTACGGAAAGAAGATTTCAAACAGGCCGTCGAAGCCATTACGGATATTGGTAGCAGACCGCCCCAGAAGCCAAGAGATGGTCTGTCTCTGGCCCTGGGGCAAGCCCAGAAAACCTTATGCAGACGATAGCGAATAGCGAGGGACATCGGAATGACCATAGCTAGGTCTATTTAGCTGAAGACAGCCGATTCCGAAAACCCATCAGAGAATCGGGCATGTCTTAGCTAAGTTAAAAATCATAACATCCGGAGGGAAAGGAAAACACAGCAACCATGGATGAAACAACCGTCGTTGCGAAAACGAGCGGGAGCATATTTTCATTCATTCTCAGATATATATCACACCTTCATCGCCTAACACACAAGAACAGAGGGGGCGACACAATTATCACCCGTACATGGTGGATGGTAAGGAGAATACATCAGGGGGAAAGAAAAGGGACTAAAACAACATCAAGAAAGCAAAGGAAACTCCGGGACCTAAAGGGGGAGGGGGAGAGCATTGACTCAAACCCCCCTCCCCTCAGCAGCCCACCTTCTTGAGCTTCAAGCCTTCCTCCTTCTGCAGATCTCTTCTCTCTTCTATTAGCTGGCTCTTCTTCTCTCTTTTTTTTTAGCGGAGGAGACTCTCTCTCTCTGTAGGTTTCTTCTCTTTTCTTTCTTTTCTTTTTTTTAATCGCCCGACCTCGATCCCCCTTTTTTCTCTTCTTCGAATGAGTGGGTTTTATAGGCCCCTTGACTGACTTCTCGGCCGACAGCAACCGGCGCGCCCTTGACGAGGCTCCTGGCGCGGCAGGTGGTGTCGATGGCAGCTCCCGGTGCGCCTTAGTCGGAAGCAGTAGGCTTCTCGGCGCCCCTTCCCCATATGGGCCTTGTTGGGCTTTCGGTGTGGCCACTATCGGTGCGCCTTTTGGTGGCCGTGGGCCTCTTCAGCAGCTTCTCGGTGCCACAGGTATTGGCCCATTTAGGGCTTTTGGGCTTCTGATGTTCATTTCTTCAGTTGTGAGGGCTGACTCATCGGCTGACATATCTTGTTGGCTGAGCCTCTTTCTTGCTCGTTCGGGGATGGTCCCGAGTATCTTCCGAGGTCTTGTGTCTCGTTTCAGTGGTTCTCTATTAGAGCCGGCTGTCTCTTCTTTTCTTCTTTTATTCCTGAAAACAAGATAACAGAAATAAGACATTTTATAAAGGTATTTTAGGGTTATTATTATTATTTCATTGATGCTATTATTATTATCTTTATTTTAGGTGTCAACACCTGGTCGCCGAAAAAATGAAGTCGGACGAAGATTTCGTCCAGTATGCCGATAGATGGAGGTCCCTGGCAGAGAGGATAAAGGATACCATCTCAGAGCCAGAGCAGGTGAAGATGATTATATCAAATGCTACCCCCCAGTTTAGGCATATCCTGGCAATGAACAAGCTCAACACCATGGAGGAACTGTACGAGAGGGCTCGGTATGTCCAGACACAACTGAAAGATTCCCCTCTCATGCATATGTTCAAGCCACCAAAGCCGAGGGTGTTTAGGAAGCCGGGCACTGGTGTCCAAGGTGGGGTGACAGAAGGGGTAGTGGCAAATGAGCAGGTGAGTGCGGTTGGCAATCCCAACCAGCAAGCCGACCCCAGGCCTCCACAAGCCCCACCACTCCCCTTCTATGAGAACCAACAGGGTCAGCAACCCTATCGTCCTCCCCTACAAAACAACTTCTATCAGAACAATGTGGCACGACCCTTCCATCCCCAACAACAACAACAGCCACCTGCTCAGTACCATCATGTTCCACCCCCGGGGAACTACGCCCCCCCACAATAACAGAGAAGGCCGATTGGCCTGAAGAGAGCTCACTACCCACCATTGCCGAAATCACTACCGGACATCTTTAATGCTCTCATGGCTGTTAATTCACTCGTCTTGCTTAAAGAAAGACCCATATGGCCACTAAATGTTGACACGTCCAGATATTGTGTTTACCATAGGCAGCCGGGCCATACAGTGGAGAACTGCTTTGATTTTAAGGACTACATTTATGATATGAATGATGGACGCTTAATTGATTGGGATGAAATGAGGATAGTTGTCACCACTTTGAAGGCAAGGAGACCTCCCCCTAGACCGCAATTACAGCAACAACAACAACAACAACAACAGCAAGCTCAGTAGGTCCTACAGCAACAACCGAACATGGGGATTGTTCAAAACCCACTTCCGGAGCACCAACGACCCAATCACCAAGTCAACCCCATCTCTTCCTTCCCAGAAATCGGAAGAGGGCAAGGTTGGCACGCGGAGGGCACCTCCGTTCTTGTTGCCCAGCACGCTCCTAGCCAACCCCCTCGCCTCATCCTGTCGGCACCTCTTTCTACTCGAACCACGTCACAACCCCCGAGTGGACCTCTTTTTGTCCCACAGTCATCACGCCCTCTTATCCGCTCCCCCGTCGCCAGTTCCCTCCCGGTCCAGCCTTCCACCACGCCTCTACCTACACCCTCAAAACCCCTAAATTTGCCTCGCCCATCCGAGGCCCCATCCACCTCCACCACTCCTCCACCCTTACCCTCGAAACCTCTCATCATCCACCATCCATCCCAGGTGCCGTCCACTACGCCTCCATCTCTCCCAAACAAACCCCTCATCAGGATCCCTACACCCGTCATCACCTCCGCTCCGCCAACCATCCCTCCCCCACTTAAACCTCTGATAAAACCCATACCTAACCCCGTCGAGGTGCAACCAAAGCAACAAGCCATGGTGCTCCGAAGTGGAAGGATCTTCCACCGAGTTTTTCCCCAGAGCGGTCAGAGTCCAGAACAGTCCCAACAAGAGAAAGGAACTGAAGAGCAGTTAGAGGAATCTATCCTCGGGACACAATATGATCTTCTAAAATATCTGGACAAGATGCCTGCCCGAATCTCCATCTTGGAGTTGATTAAGAGGTCCACGTCCCATCAAGAGGCACTAATGAAGTATCTCCAAATGGTCATGGTGAACGAGGATCTCCCGGTAGAGAAGATATCATCGGTGCTGACACCGACGAGCACGCAACCGGCCATCACATTCCATGACCACGAGCTTGCCCCCCAGGAAGCTCGGAAATATGCTTTGTGCATTGCAGTGAAGATCAACGGGGTGCCCATAAACCCGTGCCTAGTGGACACGGGTGCCTCAATCAATGTGATCTCCATGAACACTCTCTTGCTATGCGGGGTTGATTTAGAACAGATAAGGCCATCAGCTATCACAGTCACCGCATATGATAATAGCAAGAGGCCTCCACAGGGGAGGATTATCCTTAATGTAGAAGTGGGTCATGTTGCTGTTCTTACGGAGTTTCACATCCTCGACATGGACCCCACGTTCAAGGGCATATTGGGTCGTCCTTACATAGAGACGCTGAATGCCGTCCCTTCCACCAACCACCAATGCTTAAAATTCCCGTACAAGGGACGGATCATCAAGGTGTTTAGCATGCCCCTGCTCCCTACGGTGGATGCTATTAACACTTCATTGCTCTCTGTCTGGCCGACCCATAGGCCTATCCTTTCCCTGCTAGATGTGTGTGACCCTATCCGCCCTTCACCAACACAAAGAAAGCCACTTCCCGGGCCGACGCCACGTTCCCCTCCCCATTCCAAGGGATGGGAGATCATGAACAACTTAGGTTACCATCAAGGCAAAGGTCTAGGAGCACAATTACAAGGAAGACTGAGACCGGTAGGGAAGGCCAGGGTAATTCTCAGAGTTGGCTTAGGCTTTGAAGGCCCGATTGAGGAAGATGGAGAATCTATTACATGGACATTGTACTCTCATTTCATAAAAGGGCCAGTTATACAGTTGGGGGATCAGCCGCAAGAATCACATGGGGAAGTTCGGATTGCCTACTTAGCCGAAAGTTGCTCGAGGGCTACAAAGAAGGGGAAGCACGATGACCGGGACTGCGAGTGGAACAAGTGGTTTGATATACATGATATTTCCATTGCACTACAGCAGATGTTCTCACCTCCGGATTTGGAGGAGCCACTTTTGATCTTCGAGGTGCCAAAAGGGGTTGTTGACATTGCTGAAATTCCAAGTTTTCCTCGCCAAGAGGACGTTGCCACTGACGGATCGCTTTCCGTCATTCTATCTAATCATTCTCCTCAGCCGTTGCTGCTGACTCTTTCTTGGGCTAGACGTTTGTCTGATGATATTCCTAGGTCCCCTTCTCTACTCACATTCTTGCGCAGGTTTCTCAGCCCGCGCCAGATTTTCAACCATGATCTGCTCAACGAGCCTTACAACCCCTTAGCTATAGTCCCCTCCTCTTATTCCCCAAGTTCTTTCAATTGTCTTGTAATTGAAAATGAAAATGAAAAAAAACGTCAATTTTCGAACTCCTCAACAGTGCATTTCCTTTGAGGAGACCTCCTACATCTCCCACGAGTGCGCCCCGACCTACGGGCCATTCGTTCAAGGTCCCTTGAGCGACCTTCTTTACCCCTCCACTGAGGGGTCTTTTCCTGTACATTCTTCAGTTTCCCCTTCGTGTGTAGGACAAATAGGTCAATCTAGCAATGACGGGTCAAAGGTAGTACCTAGAAGAAAATCCAAGGGTAGGCAAATTCCTCGCCGATTTCTTCTAGATTTAGCCAAAAGGTGCCAGGCATGCCTAGCTATTCCTCAACTGCTAGAAAATCCCATCCATCTGCCGGAGTTAGAATGTGAGGAGGATTGCACAATTGATGAGGGATATGGAGTTTATGAGCTCATAGATGGAGAATACCCTATTGAAGAAGGGGACGAAGAATATGAGGATGCGGCTGACGCATATGCTAGCGGAATGAGGAGGTTTGACGAACCATCAGCCGCTATAGAAGAACCCACCAAAGAGATCAACCTGGGGACCGAGGAAGACCCTAGGATCGTCCTCATAAGTGATAATTTGCCATTGTCTGAAGAAGAGGCATTGATTGAGGTTCTCAAGGAGTATAGGGACATGTTCGCATGGAGCTACGAGGATATGCCGGGATTGGATTCCACCCTGGTCGAACACCGCCTAACGCTAAAACCAGGGTCTGTCTCGGTAAAGCAGAGGTTAAGACGTTTCCACCCCCAGATGGCTTTGAAGATGAAGGAGGAGGTCGATAAGCTCCTGTGGACGCGGATACTTTTCCGTCAGTATGTTTCATTGGTTAGATTTATTAGGCGTGCCAGTCACTAGAGTGACAATTTTTATTATGCGCTCGACTTGACTTGGTCAGTCGATTGTGAAGTCCGAGTCGGGACCGGAAGTCCGTCATACCATAAAGGCTATGACGTTAATTACGCCCTTCCTAAGAAGGACAACCCTTGATTAAACGCCAAAATAGGAGGCCACTTGGGGCGGTTGAAAATGATAGTGCATAACATTGAAGTTCTTGTTATTCTAAGAAGGTAATTGAATAAACGACAAATTATTAAATCAGCATGACCCCTTTGTGTGGGTCGTACCGGGCAGAGATAGGACACCATCCACGCAGTGGCGGGGCGGGGCCTGGACGATCATCGGAGACATGTCCCCTTTCATGTTTCTCATCCGGCCAAGGGCCTCAAAGTATTTGTATCCCCTGAAGAATTGAGCCAGACGGGAGGCGTATGATACACGTTTCCCGGGGCTTGTCGGGGTTAAAGCATCAATCGATATTTCGGCAGCATCTCCCATTTATCTGGATCATGCCCAGGAGGAAATAGGCTATCACCCACGGAGTGCCGGGATGAAAGCCGAGAGAAAGAGAGGCCGGACCTCCCGAACTGCATATGTCTGCCATGGGGGCAACGTTCGATCTTCCCTTAAGGAAGCCGGTGGAACTCATGCAGTGGCAGAGACCTCCCGAGCTAAAGGGGTTACTCGTAAATCCGACGCGGGACGGTGGAACATAAGGGAGTTTGTCTCCCTTTGGATTTATCCCCGGGGCAGGTCTGGTGACTCATGGGTATCCCTGGATGGATCTGATCAAACCATCGGAGGCTCAACTGGATGGCAGGGTAAGTTCTTGGCACAGCTCGAGTATATGTAGGTTCCCGGCGCGGGAATAAGGTGGCAAGGGGGGTTCCCGGCGCGAAGGCAAAGAGGCCATGGTTCCCGGCGCGTAGGCAAAATAGCTAGGGGATGGGGTTCTCGGCACGCAGGGAGACCAGGGGATGGGGTTCTCGGCGCCAGAAGGCTTGCGCCGAGAACTATTCATCCCTTTTACTGTGCATGGAGCCGAGATGGGTTCTGAGGTTTTTCGGCACCCTGTTTTTGGGTTTCTTGACGATTCAGGGGTTTCTTGACGATTCAGGCCAAGGTAAATAGGTCCTGTGAGGTCAAAGTGGATCAATTCATCGGGTTTCAACTGGATTTGGCTTAGGTTTCAAAGGAAGTCCAAGATCGGAGAGGAAATTGGGAGGGGAAAATCAGGGTACAGAGAACCCGTGTCACCATTGCTGTGCAGAGTCCGGGGACAGCTTGATGTCGTCTTTCATCATCCTGAGAGCCAAGAGATGGCTGTCTCTGGACCTAGGGATGATTTCGACAGTGCCAATAGGCAAAACCATAGCATCTAGAACTACAGAATCTCACGAGTAGCGGCCATTGAAGGTACTGCCAATATCGGTAGCAGACTGCCCCAGAAGCCAAGAGATGGTATGTCTCTGGTCCTGGGGCAAGCCTGGGAGACTCTATGCAAACGACGTCGAACGGCGAGGAACATCGGTATAACTAGAGCTACATTTATTCTGCTGAAGACAATTGAGCCCGAAGACCCATCAGAGAATCAGGTGCGCTTCAGTTGAGCTAAAAACGAAAACATATGAAGGAAAAACACAGCATCAGACGGAGAGAGAGATGGCAGATATTTCGATCACCCAGCGCCCAAACGGGCCATTGTAGCATTTCATTTCATTACATCATTCCAAGACTCACACCAATCACAAGGAGGAAGTGAGGGAAAGGGAGATGAACAGAGGCCGGGATATCCCGGTTACATCCGATGAATCGAGATAAAACTCGTACGATTACATGAAGAAGAAAAGAAAACATGGGGGAGGGCGGAGCATTGACTCCTCTCCCTCCCCAGCTGCCTGCCCACCTGGAGCTTCCTCTTCTTCTCTTTCTCTTCGGATTGATCTCTTCCCTCTTTTCTCAGCGGAGGAGGCACTCTCTCTCTGTTGGTCTCTTCTGGTCTGGTGGTCTCTTCTCTCTCTTTTTTTTTCTTTCTCTTCGAAGCCCCTCCTCTTCCTCTTGTTCTATTCTCCCCATGTTCTCGAGACCCTTTTTCTCGAGCGAAGAAATGGGTTTATTGCAAGGGATATTCGGCGCGACTGCAGCAATGGGGAGGTTCCCGGCGCGCCTACTTTGGTGGGGAGGTTCCCGGCGCGCTACTCTCTCCAAAGCTCTCGGCGCAAGGGGTCTCATTAAAGCCCATTCAATAAGCCCATTTAAGGCTTTTTTCCTTTTTAGAGCTCCTATTGTCCTTAACTTCGTTGAATTCCTTTGATCATATTGGAACTAACGAAGGTCCCTTGTATGCATCATCATCTGAATAATCCGGAGGTTTCTCATCAGTCAACAGACCGGAGTTTCATCAGTATTGCCATTTGGATGATGACAACACCGGACATCAGCCAGGCCTGAAAAGGTCCTGGCCGGGCAAGTAGTTGGTGGTGAGGGCTCTCCCTCAATCCTGACTTTGCAGAAATCTTCCAGTCTTTGTTGCTGGTCTGGTCTCATCTTTATATTTGTTCATATTTTATCTGTCAACAGCTCCACAAAACCAGGTTTATTAGAGTCGTCCTATATCCTCGATGGGTGGCAAACATTGTCCCGGTCATGAAAAAGGATGGAAAGGTGAGAATCTGTATCGATTTTAGGGACCTTAACCGCGCGTGTCCAAAAGATGATTTCCCCTTGCCTCACATCGATGTGCTGGTTGATAACACAGCATGCTATGAAACTCTCTCATTTATGGATGGATTTTCAGGGTATAATCAGATCCGTTTGGCGGAAGAGGATCAGGAGAAGACATCATTTACCACACCTTGGGGAACTTATTACTATTTGGTCATGCCATTTGGTTTGAAGAATGCTGGAGCTACTTATCAAAGGGCTATGATGGCAATATTTCATGACATGATGCATGTGTATTTAGAGGTGTATGTAGATGATTTACTGGTGAAATCCAGGACTAGGGCAGAACACTCGAGAGTTCTAGCTAAGGTGCTGCAAAGATCGAGGGAGTTCAATTTGAAAATGAATCCAAAAAAGTGCGTATTTGGTGTCTCGTCGGGCAAATTGCTTGGTTTCATTGTGAGTAAGAGGGGTATTGAAATAGATCCCAACAAAGCTAAAGTAATTAGGGATATACCACCTCCGAAAAACTTGAGAGAAGTTCGAGGGTTAATCGGAAGGTTACAATTCATTCGTCGATTTGTGTCCCAGCACTCGCAAAGGTGCAAACCTTTCTACGAGTTGACTAAGTTAGGAGTAGAATTCCTTTGGAATTCTAAATGCCAAAAAGCTTTTGAAGGATTGAAGGAATATCTGGCCAATCCACCCGTCCTAATTCCACCCACGCCTGGTAAATCTTTAATCCTTTACATCTCAGTCCTAGACGACTCCGTGGGAGTTGTCCTAGCACAAGCCGATGAAGCGGGCAAGGAAAGGGCGACCTATTACTTGTCCAAACTCCTCAACCCCTGTGAGCAGAAGTACACGGCTATGGAGAAAACTTGTGCCGCCCTTGTCTGGGTAGTGCAGAAGTTGAAACATTACTTTCTAGCTCATGAAGTCCATCTGATTGCCCGAATGAACCCTATCAAGTTCCTTCTGAAAAAATCTATCCTTACGGATAGATTATCACGATGACAAAGTTTTCTTTCTCAGTTTGACATCACCTACATTCAGCAAAAGGCGATCAAGGGGTATGCCATAGCTGAGCATCTCGCTCACCATCCTCTCCCCAAATTCGATCCTGTCCAATCAGAGTTTCCATATGAGGAACTAATGTCCATCAACCAATCAGATGATTACATGTGGACGTTACATTTTGATGGAGCTCTGAATTCCCAAGGGAAAGGAATCGGTGTTGCCCTCCTGTCGCCTGAAGGCCTTACATTCCCACTGGCATACCAGCTCAAATTCCCAGTTACCAACAATATAGCTGAATATGAAGCTCTTCTAGATGGCCTGGAACTCGCTCATTCTTTTCGTATCACCGAATTGCGAGTCGTAGCTGATAGTCAACTCATTCTTCGCCAGGTGCTCACCAAATATCGCACTCGCGATCCCAAACTCAAGCCATACCAAGAACTCACTGCTGCCTTTGCCAAACTGTTCACCAAATTGATCTTTGTCCATGTCCCTCATCATCAGAATATTCTGGCCGATGCCCTCGCCTCGTTGGCATCATCTTTAAGGTTCCCTCTAGGAAGATGGTTTGAGTCCATTTCCATCTACAAGCGTCACGCCCCTGCAGTTGATGACGCTTCCTACGTAGATATCAAGGACAGGATAGCAAGAAAGGCCCTACAGGGAGAAATCCTTGAGAAGAGGGAAATTATGTTGACAGAGTTAGAAGAAGAATTGGCTGATGAGGAGAAGCCATGGTTTTACGAAACTGCCAAGTATTGCAAAGATCAATCCTACCATGGAGAAGCCACATCGCAAGATAGAAAAGCCATAAGGAGAGTGGCACAAAGATACGTGCTGGTTGGAGGAGTGTTGTACAAGAGAAGTCTTACTGGTGTTCTTCTAAGATGTCTCGACGAAGAGGAGGTCTGGAAATGCGTCGAGGAAGCACACTCTGGTGTGTGCGGTGGCCATGTGAATAGCCAAATACTTGCCAAGAAAATCCTTCGGCAAGGCTTTTACTGGCCCACCATGGAAGAGGATTGTGCCGTCTATGTCCACAGGTGCGTCAAGTGTCAACTTCACGCCGATAAAATTCATTCCCCATCTTCTTCACTTCATCCAGTATCCTCCCCATGGCCTTTCTCCATGTGGGCTTTCGATGTCATTGGTCCTCTTGGTAATCCTAACTCCCTCACTAAGTAAAAATCATTCATCCTTACTGCAACGGAGTACTTCACCAAATGGGCCGAAGCCGAAGCTTACGTGGAGATTAAAGCATCAACAGTCTGCAAATTCATCATGAAGAACATCATCGCCAGGTTCGGCATTCCAAGCACAATCATCACCAACAATGGGCCGCAATTCATTTCTCAGGACCTCCAGGACCTCTGTAAAAAGGTATGAAATTGTATTGCATCATTCATCACCTTATTATCCACAAGGTAATGGCCAAGCAGAGGCCACTAATAAAATATTGATTAAAATCATAAAAAAGACCTGTGAGTCAAACAAGTTCTCGGATTGGCCAGAAAAGTTGATTGAGGCTTTATGGGCCTATCGCACTTCAATCCGTACTCCCACTGGGCAAACTCCGTTCGCCCTCACTTATGGGATGGAGGCGGTAGTTCCATATGAACTCTTGGTTCCTCCTCTCAGGGTACAGTTGGACAAGGAGCTTCCCCTCGACGAACGTCGTGATTCACTCCTTGCCCAATTGGAACTCTTAGATGAGAAACGGCTGGTCGCTGCCGAGCATGCACGTGTATATCAGAGTAGACTCACACATTTTTATCAAAAGAAGGTCATTGAAAGGAAATTTCAAGTCGGTGAAATGGTAGTGAAAAGAATGTTTGTAAAACCTGGTGGGCTGCGTTCTAAACTCCAACCCAATTGGGAAGGACCATACGTGGTTCAAGCTGTACATCCTGGGAACGCCTACATGCTAGTCAATGCTGAGAGGATCGAGTTATCCCACCCTTGGAATTGGCTTTATCTTAAGAAGTACTACCCTTAGATAGGTGTACGTAGTGTCAAAAAATGATGAAACAATAAAAAAAATAGAAAAATAATGAAAACAACAAAAATATGTATATATACAACAACAAAAGAAAAAAAAATAGAAAAAAATGAAAAGAAAAAAAATAGAAAATTCAAAATGCCAATGCCTGGAGACTACCATGTAGTTAAGTCATTGCATTCAACCTCCATATTAGGATAGTGCCTATTAAGACTTGGTAGGTTCCGAATCTTGGTTTGCCAGAACCGTGGAGATCCCTGCCCGGCTAGTTCGGCTTATGTCCCCCCTCAAAAGAAGGCAACATACATGTACACATGTGTTCTATAAAAGATCGGTAGCATCGCTTATGGTGAGGCCTCGCCCAGAAGGTCTCCAGAAGGCTTAAAACTTTATTCTTTCTCTTTTCGACCGAATGAGACAGCCGGCGCCCTTAAAACGCTAAGCACAGGAAACACGAACACAACCCCTAGGGTGAGAGTAGGGCCCAATTCCTCGAGCATAGGTCAGAGTACGAGAAGAGGGCAGTGTCCCCGCAGGCAACCAAGAGGGATTCCATAATGTCAAAATACTATGTCCCTCGCAAAAATTTGTCAAGAAAAAATCAGAAAAGAAGAACAAAATCAAAGTCAAGTGAGAAGCATGGTCGTAACCGTGCCTGATCCCACAAATGAAACCCCTTTGACTGAAAGTCAAATCCTATACAAAAGGGGTCATGAGATGCAAATGCTCGAGATTTGGTCTGAAGTTACCCGAAAGGGAAAGTTAAGTGCGCCCCTACTGGCTCGCCGGGTTAACAGTTTTGCCGGTCCTCTCAGGAGGTTTGCCCCAATATTCTTCCTTCTTCCCCTGAAGATGAATGCTCAATGGAGTTCCCGAAGGGTGAAGCTTGCCAAAGCTTGTAACCTCATTTCAATACAAACATATGGTTGTCCATTTTTTTGAAAAGTAAAAGCCGTTGTCGTGAAGGAGTCTCCGTGTTTCTGGCCGGTCAAGACCCTTGTCTACCACCTTAATGCTTTCTTATCTAACCTCGGGCTTAGACCAATGCAAGCGCGTCACCTATGGGTGCGACGGCGTCTGATTCCGGATCAGCGTCGCGCGGTTGGCCGTTTGGGTTCCACGGCGTTCCATTACATATCATCTAGAGTTTGTGAGGAAATAGACCCGGGTCGGGCAAATCATTTACCTTGAACACTTTTTGGGTGAATCCCGGTGGTCGGAAGCAACTGGGAGCCTAAGCATGGTATGACGGTACTGTCATCAGGATAAGTCTTAACCGGCGGGATTATCATTCGAGGAGTCTAGAGGCCCAAATCAACCTAGATGTGCACTTAGGATGCCTGGGAGGTTAGTAAGAAAACCCTATTCTCATGCAAGTCAGATGTTATATCGAGTGGTCGTCATGCATTAGCAAAAACAAAAAATATTAAACAAACCAAAAACAAACAAAAACAAACAACAAATCCAAAAACCCAAAAAAGATGAGAAAAATGTATATGCAAAAAAAATGGAAATGTAAAAGATCAAAAAAAAAATATAAACAAACAATAAAACAAAAAAATGAATAAAAATAAAAAAAATCACATTTCGCATGATTGCATTTGTATGCAACATCTCATTTTAAATTTTCACTTGCATCTGTGTGTTTGTGTGCCACATTCATCATTGTCTTTTATCATTGCCTTTGTTAATAAAGGCTTGCCCCTTGACTCGTTATCAAGGATAGCTCAAAATCACGTTTGTTTATTGAGCAAGGGGCAAGTCAGAACAGAAATACTAACTTGTTTGCTTAGATGTGTGCAGGGATTCGAGAGATCAGAAAGAAGCAGAGAACCAAGCACAAAACATTTTATTCCACTCTCAACCGAAAAAATGAACAACAAGAGAGAGCTTACATTAGCTCCCACCCTCCTTCTCTACATTACTCGTCTCGTCGCTTTCTGGATAAGAAACTCTAGAAGGTGCTATCCAACCATAAAAAGTGGTACTTCTACCGCTTTATGGTCCTCTTTCTATCTCCACTCCCCGACGTCAATCTGCGGGGGCAGCAAAGAAGCTACTAACACGAAAGTCACGCTCTCGTGCCCTTCGGTAGCGTTCCTCGGCATCCTTCAGCCACTGCTCGGCGAGATCGAGACTGGTCCTCAATTCAAATAGTTGGGCCTCCAGGGCCCTCCTCTCCTCTTTCTCGGCTGATCTTTTGGCCTTCTCTCTTTCCCTGTCCTTTTCCCTCTCAGCACGTTCCCTCTCTCGGTCATCCCTTTCCAGCTGAAGGGTGATCCTCAGCTCCATGGCATCCCGCGAGAAATTGTCATCTAAGCGACGCTGCGATTCCTCCTCCAGCTCCGCTATCCTGGCCTTCCCTTGTGATGCATGAGCAAACATCTCTTGCATCTCTTCGGCCTGCCATATCCATCATTTCAGGGGTGTGATGAGACATAAACAGAGAAGCTCGGATAAGAGGAACCTTCACCTGCGCGGAAAGCATTCCCTCTGCCTCCGCGGCGCGCTGTGTTACACGGGCAAGCTACTGGTGGAGCGAATCTAGTTCCGACGAAGGAATCCATAGATTGGAAGAAGCACCCTCTGCCCCTACTGCTGGTAGGGTTGCGTCAAGCCGAGCGCACTATGATAGCAAGAAGTGACAATGAGTGGCTTAACACCAGAAACCTAGGGGTATAATTAGGAATATGCATTTGCATACATACTCACCGAGACATGTAAAGTCTCACGGGTGTCACCCAACTCTTCCTCCGTGTCCGCCAAGCGAGCCCGCAAGTTCGCTATCATGGTATCACGGGCATCCTAAACCCATGTCATAGGAGTCAGCATTACATTTAAAAAAATGATAAAAAAATAGAAAAAAATGATCAAAAAGTGAGAAAGGAGATACACCTCCACAAGTCCCTCAGGATGAAGTCGCTCTGTGTACATCGCCCTATAGAGACGAAGATAATCTTCACTATCTCGGGCGTGCGACTCCACGAGCATTCCACCCCGCTGCCAATCTTCATATTATTCGGGGAAGCGCACCCGCCAGTCATCACAGGTTACCGGCCCACGTGTCTTCCTCCCGACACGGGGTGGTGCGGTCATATCTACCCATTCCTGGGCAAGCCCTAGAGTCCTCATGACCAATCGTAGTCGGAGTGGCTCGATTTCATTCAGGCAGTGGACCCAAAGGTCCCGACCAAATCGAGGGCGACCTGTGATGACCCATGGCTGGTCGACATCGACCAAGCCCGAGTAAGGCCTCCAGATCACCTACGTTGGCATGCGTATATCTCCTTAATCACTCAAAAAGACAAAAAAAGAGAGGCAAAAGAAAAGATAAAAAAAATGGAGTCCTACCATCTCTGCGGGGAACTCTTGCAGCTCACGCCTTAATACCATCAGCTGGTAAGATAGAGAGGCTGTGCTCATAATGGGTTGCCACCGCCGAGCTAGTGGTGCCACAGCCACACGCCACTATCGAGCTCGCCCCATTGGGATGTAGTAATAACTCCATACCTGTGTCGTCGCATGTCATCAGCATTTCATGAAATAGATTAGTTGCATTAACAAATAAATAAATAATTACATGGAGAAATGGTATGAAGCCACTCACAGTCACCTCTCGATCTGTCCCTTGGGACAGACTTGTGAACAGATGCGCCAGCACGGCGGCTCCCCAAGCATATTGCCCTACCCTCTCTAGGTCCACCAAAAATTCTAGGAAACGACAATGGATGTCGTCTCCTTTGGAACCCAGCAGTAACTTTCCCAGCAGGAAGAGGAGGAATATCCTCAAGTCCGTGTTTGACCTTTCCCAGCTACTGGCATCCACGCAATACACAGCGTGGGACCCTCTTTCCGCTCTCTCCATGAATTCTTCCAAGGACTCGTTATCACGGTGACGAGTGTCAGTCAGCCCCAATGCCTCCATGATAGACTCCTTGGCTACTGACCTGTTCTTTTGGTCCTTTAATTCCAGACCAAGAAGCTTCTGAGCCACTTCGCGATAATCGGGGTAGGTGACCCCGGTCACCGCCTCGCCATCCACTCTAAGGCCAGTAATTCGGGCCACATCTTCGAGACTGGGCACCATGTGCCCCCAGGGCATCAAGAAGGCACGACTCTCTGGGTCCCATCTGTCGCGCAATGCTTGGATGAGGGCGAGGTCGAGCTTAATGGGTTCGATCCGGAGGAATGCACCAAATCCCATCGCATCCAGTCGGGCTTTTTGGAAGTCAGGCAAGCCTCGATAGGCAGCCACCACTAATTCCCATGAGATGTGTGACCTCGTCATACTCTGTGGATTACACAGGAAGTGAGAAGCGGGTGCATCATTGAAATATAAAAAAAAATAGAAAAAGAATGAGAAAGGAAGAAAGGGATCATGAAGAATGAGAGGGAAGAGCTGGCTCGTTTACAAGCTCTGATTGGGTCCTCTCACTGAGCGGCCTTTCAACATCGGAGAGTCTCCTGGAACTACCACTGGATCTGCTCATCTTCGAGGAGCGGGAAGACTCGCCCTCCACCCTGAAACTGGACTCTCCCTCCATCTCAGAAAATGAGAAACTCTTACTCCCTTCTGTCAACTTTTCACTCTTCTGACCAGTCTCCACAACTTCGTGCTTTCAAGTGAAGCAGGCGGGGGGGGGGGGGGGGGGGGAATATTTATAGGATTGAAGGGATATGATCCAGATCTATCTCAGTTCCTCTTGCAATGGGCCTTGTAACAAAGCACCCATCTTTCACTCGAAGTGAACAAGGTCGAGGGCGTAGCTGGTTGATTCACACCCTACACATCTAGGTTCCCTGTGTTCATCGTGATTCAAATAAATTTGAGATGAGGACATCTACATGGAGAAAGGACAATGCAGGTCGACCTCTTCGAATTTTGGAGTGGACTCATCCACAGGAGAAAGGACAATGGAAGTCGATATCTTTGAATCTAGGAGTGGACTCGTCTACATGGAAAGAGGACAGAAGGGCGGTTGTCATCTTTGAATTCGGTGGTACATCATTAAAATTTGTGATGGATTCTCCCGAAAGAAATGCCCAATGAGTCTGAGACACGATCCGTTATCTCAGGGGAGTTCTATTAAACACGTCACATGGGGACGGCATGAAAAGAAGAGGCGTAGAAGAGAAGGAACGCATGGAGGGCAAACCCGTCACATGAGAGCATGTCGTTCCACTCATACGTCTATATAAACTGTCATGTTCACCGTGAGAAGAGAGCGGGTGTACGAGCAACTTGCTAAATCTCGCACCACCCTCTTGGTCGTCTCTCTCCTCTCCTAAGAGGGAGGTCCCTGGGAGGTCATCTAGAGTTCTGCGACGTTGCAATTGTCTCATTGTATCGCGCATTCTCACCCTCTCTGGTAGCGCTCCTCGCCCTCCTCTGGCCTCTCTCGCGACCCCGACGGCCGCGAAGCTCTTGAACCCGAGGCCGTTGGCTGAGCCGCCCCCCCGCTCTGCGATGGAGACTACACCAACCCCAGGAGCTCCTCCACCGTGAGCTCCAACTCTCCTCCAATCGGCAGTGACTCTGAAGGAGTGACGTGTCCGAGCGCTGTTTCTTCTGGAGCTTCATCACTTGGGCCTCACGTGCCCTCCTCTCGTCTCGATCCCGATATCGCTTTATCCACTCCTCTCTTTCCATCCTCTCCCAGTTTACTTCTCTCCTCGCCACCTGAAGAGAAATCCTCAGCTCCATGACATCTCAGGGCAACTCCGCATACTGTAGTTGCTTCAATCCCCTAGCTCCTATCCAGTGACGGCCGACCATCACCCGACGTCCGCCATTCTAGTCACAAAGAAAAGAGGAAGGGAGAGACTGAAAGAGAGTGCAATGGCATTAAGGCTTTGCATTTATTTCAAAACAAGATACATCAGGGTTTAGGCACCTCAGGCCTAAGTTTCCCAAGCTCCATTACATAAGCCTTCCATAGCTCTCGATCCTCACTCACAAACACCATCGCCTTCCGTGGAACGCTTGCCTTCCACGCTGCTTTGATCGCTTTCACGTCTGTCGCATCGCCCTTTGTGCCTAGCTCCCTTTCCTTGATCAAAGGAAGGTTTGATGGCGTAGGAAAAGAGTGTCGAGGAAGGCCGATTTGCAGGCAACACCGGTGCGAATTGTAAAGAACAAATTCGGTTGCATCGATAAGCTGGATTTCCGCAACGGGAGAAGACCTCGTGAGAAGACCACGTGAAAGTAAACATGTTGGCCCACAAGTGAACATATCCCGCGCCAAGGAGTTGAAGTGAGCACGCCAGTCGCCGCGTGTCTTCAGACGGGGCATGCGATTGGCCACCTTCCCACCGAAGCCCAACACATCGGCCATGTAATGGAGGGGGCTTTGTTCGAAAATCCTGGAGGCGGTCTGTACCCCTTCGTGGTGATGAAATTTGAAGTGAAGATCAATCCAGCAGTTGAGGAGAAGCATGCACCCGTGAGGAGGCCTACCCATGCTAGAAGCCGTGAGACCACTGTAAAAATGTGCGAGGACAACGGGCCCCACTCTCTTTCCCTCCCAAAGTCCACAAATCACTCCCAATTGGTCTTCCTCTACGATGTTGTCAGTACAAGGAAAGAGGAGAGCTCCGGCCAAACAAATTGTGAACCCTTTCATAAGCCCTTCTAAATGTTCATCATCTATCAAACCTTCTAAGGCAGTCACTGTCCAGTCTGCGAGCTTTTGCAAGTTGACTCCCTTTTGGGTCTGAACACTCTTTATGGTTCCAGATGGCATAAAGCTTCCAAGAACCTCCTCGGTAGATACCCTCTTCCGCATCCGCGAAACCTTTATCCTGTCATCCTTCATCGACCTTCTTAAGCCTAGCAGAAGTTCTGCCTCCTCGAGGAGGACCGTTGCCTCAAAAGTAGGAAAGATAAAAGTGTGGGTTTCCGGATGCCAAACCTCCGCCAATGCACCCAGGGCCGCCCAATCCATGTAGATCTTGTCATAATACTTGGCATGGACCACCAACCCTTGGAGGTGCCATTTTGAAATAACGGCCCTCATACCGATAGTGATGTTGGACGTAAGCTTCGATAGCCAGGGCAGCTTGGAGAATTTTCTCGGGCCCGGAAAAAGAGGATACGGCTGAAAGGAAGGAAAAGAAAAGAATGAAAAAGCGAGGGAGAACTTATGAAGGAAACTAGGAGAAAGAGCCAACTTACCGCCCGTGAGAGAATCATCTCGCTCAGATGGCCTTCAATGTCGGTCAACCTCCTGAATTTATGGCCGAACCTGCTCCTCTTGGCAGGACGGGAAGACCCGCCTTCCATCTCAAAAGGGCAGGATTTCTCTCCCCCCATCTCAAAAGAGCTTAACTCCCCGAACCACCAAGGGATGATCTTTTGCTAAGGATCAAAGGGGATACTTATAGTGAAAAGGGGGGGGGGGTAAAAAAGTAAATGTAAAGCATTTATGACAAGTTACTGTGGTGAATTTTAACCGGATGAATCTTGTCTGATTTGCGTCGTGCTTTCTCCTGCTCCTGTATTGGTGTGCGGACGTCCTGTACAGTCGAATGTAATTTTACTTCTTATGAAATAATCCTTATTCACTGCTTGCTGTTCGGTGCAGGTTCCAAGAATAAAATGAAAATAAGAGAGCAAGAGGGCGCCATTGCCCTACCATGTACCACCATCAGTCACCCTGGTGACTGACCCCACTGTGTCATGCATCCTACTATATGATATCTACTCTATTAGAGCACGTCAAGGACCTTATGCCTTGGATGAATCTGGAGTTTGAGTTCCCCTCCAACAAAAATAGTGATAACTTCAGAGGAGTTCAGGACGTACGGATAGGCCGTTAGGTTGTGGTAGCTCGGGAACGATGGTTCCATTCGGTGAGTCGGTGCGTGGATAAACGGGCCCCGGCTCAGTATCGGCTCATCGAATCGGTATCCTGACCCGTCCTTAGCAGCTTAACAATATTATCCCTGACTATTTTCTACTTTTACTTTGTTTTAATTTTTCTTTTTAACCCAGCATACATCCATGTAGGACTTTGATTCCACTGCGAAGGATCATTCATTTAACTCAATTGTGAGGGCCGTTGTGCTTAAATTCTTGACTAATACGGGATATTCCATTCTGAATCAAATACTGAGTTTCCACGAAACCATCTTGGGCTAGTCGGCCGAAAGAAACCTTTCTTTGGATTTTTCAGCTACTCTTTTCCCTTTTACTCCGTTGGACCCGCCTTGGTTGCAGCACTTTCACGTTGGCTAGTAACCGCTCCCCAAGGCGAAACCTGCGGGTCTACGACCCAGGTACTTCCACACCGAGAAGTTGGTCCTTCTTTCTGTTAGTCTTTTGTTATTTCCAGCCAAACAATCGTTGATTTCGGATGACCTTCTTCGAGGTTGTTTCGTCAAAACTTAGGAAAGATTTCAATCACGTAGTGTTAAAACGTGTCTCATCACGCCTTGGCATCCACTTTTCAGTCCATTCTCCACTCCACTTCATTACACTTCTATTTCATTCCACTCCGTGTCATTCCCCTGCAAAGCAGGCGCCAAGGCGGGACAGCTGTAGACACGGTATTTTAGCACTATGCTGAGCAGATCCCGTATTACACTAAGACGCCCAAAGTGGCTCGCACGGTTAAGTTAGTCGAGTGACCTCCAATTTTTATCTGATAAACCTCAATTGTCGTTTCTTAATGAGACTCCTGTTAATGGGCTTGTGGCTATCTCTTTCCTACACAAAATAAAAAAAAATGTTAATGGGCTTGGCCCATTCTCCCCTATATATATAAATAACAAGAGAATATATATATATATATATATTAAATAGGTGTGGCCCATCATTTATTCCTTATAAATAAATAAATAAATATATATATATATATATTGATAAAAATAATAAATATTAATAGTTTGGGCCCAACATTTAATAAAAGAAAGAATAAAATAAATTTTTTTTTAACTCTCCTATTAGCTACCCCCCTTTTCTTTGGATCTTGTCCCCCCATTTCATTTAGCACCCCTCCCCACTTACGTAACACACACCCCCTTTCATTAACACACTCATCATCACCCTCTCCCCCACCACAACAACCCCATTCACGTAAACACTTCTCACCCTCCCATTCTCCAGGGAGGACGGGAGAGAACCCATTTTTTTTTCACATCCCATCCCATTCTCTCCCGGCCACTTCGGACAACCCACTCTCCTCACCACGAAAGCAGAGACTTCCCAACACCAAGACTCTCCTCTCCTCATCCCTTCTTCTCGTCCCACAGCCACAACCGGCCCACCTCCGACCACCGCAACCTCCACCTCCGACCACCGCGAGCACCGTCGCCCGCCGTCGTCCTGTCCGCCTTGCCACAGCGCCCCCCCTCGCTCCCCACTTCTCACCCCATCGCAAGCCCCTCACCACTCACACATCTCCTCTCCACTGTAAACCCACGTCCGTAGCGTCTCCGCCCGGCCACCACATCCACCTCCCACAGCATACTTCCATCTCCATACCGCCATTGCCGTCGTCCATTTTCGTCCACCAAACCTCCCTCTCACACACCCATATACTCTCCCCCTCAATGTACTTCACCTTCCCTGACTGCTAAGCCACCTTCTAGCAATCCCTTGCGCTCCACTTTCACTCCACCAGTTGCACCCACCGTCGCCACCAAACCTCCCATACCGTCTCTCTCTCTAGCCTCCTACACTACCCGCCGCGGCCGACCCCCTCTCACGGGCGGTCTCCCTTTTTTGGCCCCTCCCTCTCTTCCTCTTCCTAACACCACTTTCATGCCTCCTCTTCCTTCTTCCTCACTCTCCTTCTCACCCTCATCCACCCATGAACCCGTAACCTCCCCTAGCCGACAGTCACCTCTCTCATCCCTCTCTCCCTAGCAGCCCACACCCGACCTCCCTCCTCCTCCTTCTCTGCTACCTCCGCCGGCACCGTCGCCCCCGTGTCCTCCCGCCACTGTCTCTCCCTCTCTAACCTGCTAACAGCAGCCCTCCCCTTCACCGCCGAGAACCCACTGACACGAGCCTCTTCCTCGCCATCTCTCTCCCACGCCGACGAGCCCCCTTTGCATGCTCCCCCCTTGCATGCACCCGCGACACCGTCGACCTCCTCGGAACCCCGCCGTTACCATCCCAACCGACGCCGTTGCCCCGCTTCTTACTACCGGTGCACATCCCCCATCGTCTCCCTCGCCGCCAGTCGCCTACGAGCCTCACGCCGACCGCCACCGTCGCCGCGATCGTCATCCACGCCTCCGTCGACCTCCCCTCGCCGCTGCTGCCGTCGCCCTCCCGACCACCGCCTGCAGCTCGCCGCAGCAGCCCCCCCGCAGCTCGCACCGCCGGTCGCCGCCGCCGCCGCTGCCGTCGTCGTCTCCCCACGACGCCCCCGCCACCGTCCTCTCCCCTCTCTCTGCCGCCCCTCTCTCTCGCGTCCACTCTCTCTCTCTTCTCTCTCTTTCTCTCTCGCCGCGCTGCGGCTTTCACCCTCTCTCTCTCTCTCCCTCCCTCCCTCCCTCTCTCTCTCTCTCCCTCTCTCCCCCCCTCTGCGTCTCTCTCCCTCTCTCCGTTTCATTTCTCTCTCTCCTCTCTCTCACTCTCTCTCGATCTCCCTCTCTCACTTCTTTTTTTTCTCTTTCTTTTTTAATCCCCTCTCCCACCGCCTCTCTCTCTCCCCCTCTCTCTGCTTCTCACTCCCCCCCTCTCACCGTCTCTCTCCCTCTCGATCTCTCTCTCCACCTCCCACTTCCTTTTTTTTTATTTTTTTAATCCCCCACTCTCTCCCTCTTTCTCTCCATTTATTCCCTCTCTCTTCTTCTCTCTCTCCTCTCCCCTCTCCCTCTTTCTCTCGATCTCTCTCCCCCTTTCTTTTCATTTTTTTTCGGTCTTCTTTCTCCCCCCCTCCATCTCACTTTCTTCTCTCTCTCTTCCCCTCTCGATCTCTCTATCTCTCACGTTTTATTATTTATTATTTTTCTTATCTCTCTCCATTTCTTTTTCTTTTTTTTTCTTTTTTTCCTCTCACCCTCTCATTTCGATCTCTCTCAACTTTTTCCCTCACTTTTTCTTATTTATTCATTTATCTTTTCTCTCAATTATCTTCCTCTCTCTCCATCATATATATATCTTTTATCCTATTATTCTTTTTTATTTCCTCATCCTTGCATTTTTTTCCCTTTAAAACCAAAGTATAAAAATCCTGAAAACAAAAAAAAAAGAAAGAAAAAGCTCTCTCCCTCTCTCTCTCCCTTTCTCCTTTTCAGGGCGGTATCGATACCCGGAAGGTCCTGCCGAGTTTCCGGACGTTGGAGTATACGAGAACCTGTTACCTCTCGGCGTACGCTCGTGCCATCCTCACCTCGGAGAAGCTCGTCCAAAGCCCGTCATCGGCCTCCCCCAATAAGCTTTTCTCCCTTTTTTCATTTTTAATCAGTCACTTAATTACGTTACATGCATCATTTAGCATCTATGTCACGCCTCTCTCTTCGAGAGGGCCTGGTTTGTGAGCGTCTTCACGTTTGTGCATTCCATCATATCATTTACCGTCCTCTAGTCCTAAAGGGGTTTTAAACACCACCAACCAGGTCCGTATTTCCTTATGTTATTCTCAGTATCATTTTCTAAAGGATGGGTACTACATCGCCGTCATTCTCATTTAGTTGTTTTTCTCTGTTTGTTTTTTGCGTGGGGGTAACCAGTTAAAATAATAACAAAAGCTTAAACAAAAAAAAGGGGAAAGAATAACAAAATCAGGGTAACCGAAGGAAGCCCTCTTCATCGGCCGGCCGAAAGAAGAGGAAGAGAGGACCCGCACTGCTCTCGCTCTGGCGGCGAACGCGATCACAGCTTTCCCGTGGGGTTCTCAGCCCCTGGCGATCACACCCCCCTCCCCCTTTCTTTTCTGTCACTTTTTCCTTTTGTTTAAACCCCCGTGGACGGAAGTAATTCCTCGCGGAGGTCCCTGCGACGGAAGTAATTCCTCGCGAAGCCTTTTCACTCTGTCATTTTATTTCTTTAATTTCTGTCTAAACCCTGCGACGGAAGTAATTCCTCGCGAAGGTGTACGTGACGGAAGTAATTCCTCGCGAAGCCTTTTCATTCTGCCATTTTATTTCTTTAATTTCTGCCTAAACCCTGCGACGGAAGTAATTCCTCGCGAAGGTGTAAGTAACGGAAGTAATTCCTCGCGAAGCCTTTTCATTATGTCATTTTATTTCTTTAATTTCTACCTAAACCCTACGACGGAAGTAATTCCTCGCGAAGGTGCACGTGACGGAAGTAATTCCTCGCGAAGCCTTTCCATTATGTAATTTTAATTCCTTCAATTATTGTCAAAACCCCGTGACGGAAGTAATTCCTCGCGGAGGTCCCGTGACGGAAGTAATTCCTCGCGGAGCCTTTTCATTCCGTAATTTTGTTCTTTTAATCTCTGCTTAAACCCCGTGGACGGAAGTAATTCCTCGCGGTGGTTTCCATTCTGCAATTTCCGTATGTCAATTCATTTCGTTGTACATTTCCATTCCGTGGGTTTTCTTGTTCCGTATATTTCCGCCGTTCGAGCCCGGTAGAGACAACCTGTAACGACCCGAGAATCCGATTACCAGGAAGGCCCGATAACCCGAGACTCGTACCGCCACCCACGAGTCCGAAGACTCGGAAGGGTTAAAAGGATGGTGTGGAAACTACATAAGCATCACAGATAATTGCAGAAATTAAATTAACAATTTACATGGTCCACAATAAAGAACGACATCAGCAACAGTAGTCCACGACTAGTACAGTGACAACAAAAGCTACACGGGGCATACCCCGGCTCTGACCTCTGGCACTACCTCTGGGCACCCGCACCACGTTGCGCTCCTGACGCGCTCCCCGAAGGTGGCGTCTCACCTGAAACACGGTGAAAACACGCAGGGAATGAGTCTCGGAACAAGACTCAGTAGGGATCACTCGAACCCTACCTCGTAAAACGAGAAACCACTACTCTAGCGGTAGGAAAGTACCTCGGAAAGGAAAGCTCTGCACTCTACAGAATTAGACCCTATGACACGTAAACCGACACACGTGCCACGGTACGAGAAGACCGAAACTCAACGGTCGAACCGCCAAAACCTGAAGGTCGGAAACACACGACTGACAGTCTGTCACTCCGTACTCGACAGGAGTGCCACCCACTAGAAGCACAGCCGGTAGCGTCCCCTGACGTCTTACACCGCGCCGCAGGTGAACCGCCTGACGTGGTAGGTTCTACCCGAGGCGCAGACACCGTACAAGTAACCACGAACAAGTGACTAGCTGGGGTCACGCCCGTCGACGTGGGTCCAACCGCCCCCAACCACGTGTGCACACACAGACCACGCGTCCCAGGTCTGGCCCTCTGACCGGTTTTCCCCTCAGTCGGACTCTGGCTGCAAGACGTGGGGCCCAACGGTAACCGGTCCACAAACCGTCTCGAAAGGTCGGCCCGTACACCACTCCTTGGTGCGACTAGCACCCGCGTACTAGTAGGCTACGACTAGTGGAGGGTCACTGAAGGAGTAGACTCTCAAGTCAACGGAAAACGACGTCCGAGTCCGACAACATGTGGGAATCACCCCACCCACTAGCTCCGTCGCACGGTGACCACGGTCGGAAAAGAAACAGACGCACTGCCCACGGTCAAACGCCTGACCGAGGCAAACGGGACTTCCGGACACCAAAGACACGGTCACGGAACTCCACGGGGTGCCCGGGACGCACACACGGCCCAAGGGGAACACCCAACAACGAATCAAATCGCGCTAGGGATACCTAGCGCGACAAGGAAGAACGCGCTAGGGAACCCTAGCGCAACAGAGAAGATCGTGCTAGGACTCCCTAGCGCGACAGGGACCATCGCGCTAGGGAACCCTAGCGCGACAAGGACCATCGAGCTAGGTCCTCCTAGCGTGACAAGGATGATCGCGCTAGGACCCCATAGCGCGACACGAACCGCCAAACTGTTCATCTTCTCCGATGAACGCGCTCGGTCGGGGCAGCGCGACACTCAAGAACGCGCTACTGGAGTATAGCGCGTTCTCAGTCCGTGGCCGAAAACGGTAAGAACGCCCAAAAATTCTAACCACGCCCCCATGCCTCCATAGGAGAGGGGGAAAATAAAGGGGAAGACCCCTGGGGACCCCTAGCATGATTCTAGGCCCTCAAAACACGAATCCATGCATTGAATCCATAGATCGGGCGAGCTCTCCCCAAATCATGGAAAAACCCAAAAACGTTCAAACGATCCCCTCTCGGCCTCCCCGCGGCCTATAAATCGCGGAAAAGATCGGCATGAGGCTAAGGAACGTCACCCTACCTCAATGGAGCGAATGCTCCGCCGAATCGAGCACGAATCGTGAAGAACGCTCGAAGCTTCACGAACTCCCCACGCTTCCCACGCTCGCCGCACGCCCACGAGATCGCCTCACCGATGCCCACGCGTCCGCGCCGTCGCCCCGCCGCTGTCCGTAGCCGGAGAGGGGTCCGCCGCGTCCGAATGGGAGAGAGGGAGAGAGAGGAGGGCTCACGGTCGCGAGAGAGAGAGGAAGAGGAAGAAGAAAGAGAAAAGGGAAAAAGAAAAGAAAAAGGATTAGGCTTTATAGAAAATCTGAATTTTCAGAAAAATATCGAAAAATAGAAAAATACGTTTCCGGAATCCTCGGAACGCACCGATCGCAACGGTACCACTCGTGCCCGGGTGAACCGCCCAGTTAACCCGCAGCGAGCGTCCGAAGGAAAAGTCGAAACACACACCGGAAATCGGAAAACACACGCGGAAAAGCCGCGGAACGCCTCCGGGCCTCCGAAACGACTCCGGATCGCGCCGATCCGAACACGAAAGATGTCCGAAACGAAATTTCGGACACAACGGAGCCGGACACTCCTGAAAACCAGATCCGGGACCCACGAAGAAGGATCCGAAAGGTCGGGATATTACAGCCCTCCCCCCTTAAGGAATTTCATCCTCGAAATTGAGAACAACCAAAGGGGAAAGAAGAGGAAGACTCACTCAAACAGATACGAAAACTGCTGACGCATCTCGTCCTCACGTTCTCACGAAGCCTCACCACCAGAGTGTCGTTGCCACACGACCTTTACCAAGGGAATGACCTTGTTCCGCAGGCGCTGCTCTCGCCTATCCTCCACGCGGATCGAAAACTCTGGGAGAGAAAGATCTGGAGTCACCTCAGGCCAAACAGAAAACTCGAGCACATGAGAGTCATCGGGCATATACTTCCGCAACATCGAGACGTGGAACACGTCATGCACCGACGCCAACTCAGGAGGCAACTGCAACCGGTAAGCAACCTCACCGATACGTTCCACAATCGCGAAAGGACCAATATAGCGGGGACTCAGCTTCCCACGCCGTCCAAAACGCATCACCCCCTTCATCGGAGAAACTCTCAAGAACACATGATCGCCCACAGCGAACTCAAGGGGCTGCCTCCGACGGTCAGCATAGCTCTTCTGCCGACTCTGGGCCGCCAACATGTTCTGACGAACCAGGTGCACAACATCCACACATTGCTGCACCAATTCTGGCCCCGTCAAAACACGCTCACCCACCTCAAACTAATCAAGCGGAGTCCGACAAGGACGCCCATACAGAGCCTCATAGGGAGCCATGCCGATGCTCGAATGATAGCTGTTGTTATAGGCAAACTCTACCAGCGGTAGGTGATGAATCCAACTCCCCTGCCACTCCAGGCAGCAGGATCTCAGCATGTCCTCCAAAGTCTGAATGGTCCTCTCAGACTGACCATCTGACTGAGGATGATACGCCGAGCTAAATGCCAACTCCGTGCCAAGAGCTCGCTGGAAACTCCTCCAAAACCCAGAAGTGAAGCGCGGATCCCGATCCGACACGATCGAAATGGGAACCCCATGCAACGGCACGATCCGCTCCACATAGAGATGAGCCAACCTGGACACGCTCCAGCTGACCTTGACCGGTAACAGCCGCGTCACCTTCGTCAGCCGATCTACCAGCAACCAAATACTGTATTACCCACTCGGGGTCCTCGGCAACCCCACCACAAAATCCGTGGTCACATGATCCCACTTCCAAGCAGGAACATCCAAGGGCTGGAGAGTACCGCCTGGTCGCTGATGCTCCGCCTTCACCTGCTGACAGATCAGGCACCTGGCCACAAATTCGGCGACATCTCTCTTCATGCCAGGTCACCAGAACTGCCTCCGCAAGTTCCGATACATCTTCGTCGCACCCGGGTGCACAGTGTGCCTGCTCCCATGAGCCTCACGCAGCACCGCACGACGAACCTGCTCCTCCGCTGGGACGTACAACCTGCCACGAAACCTCGCAGCACCGTCCTCGCCGAGCTCTACGTCAGCCATCGTAAGAATCCGGGGCAACTCAGGGTCCGCATGCTGAGCCTCTGTCACCTGACGACGGATAGCAGGAGTGACAGTCAGACTCGCAAGCACTGCCAACCCTGGCTCCTGGGGAATCTTGAGCCTGAAAGATACCTCGGGCACTTGCTCCCAGAGCCTCCACCTCCTCAACATCAAGGTACTGACCGCAACCTTCCGACTCAAGGCATCGGCGACGACATTCATCCTGCCCGGCTGATAAGACAGGGTGAAGTCATAGTCCTTCATGAACTCCATCCAACGCCTCTGTCTGAGGTTCAGATCTCTCTGCGAGAACACATACCTCAAACTCTGATGGTCAGTGAACACCTCGAACTTCTCGCCGTACAGATAATGCCTCCAGATCTTCAGCGCGAAGATCACCGCCGCCAATTCAAGGTCATGGGTAGGGTAGTTCTCCTCATGGGGCTTTAGCTGCCGAGATGCATAAGCCACCACTCTACCATGCTGCATCAGAACAGCACCCAATCCAACGCCGGAAGCATCTGTACACACCACGAAACCTCCCGATCCAGAAGATAAAACCAACACCGGAGCCGAGGTGAGCAATCTCTTCAGTTCCCTGAAGCTCTGCTCACACTCCTCGGACCAAACGAAAGGCACATCCTTCCGCGTGAGCCTAGTCATCGGGGTCGCAATGTGAGAAAAATCCTGGATAAACCGGCGATAATAACCCGCAAGCCCCAAGAAACTCCGGATCTCCGTCACCGACCTCGGCCTCGGCCATTGCATCACAGCCTCAACCTTGGCGGGGTCCACGAAAATGCCATCACCAGAAATCATATGCCCCAGAAAGTGCACCTCGCTGAGCCAAAACTCGCACTTGCTGAGCTTCGCATACAACTGGTGATCTCGTAACGTCTGCAGCACCACACCCAAATGGTACGCATGCTCCTCAGCAGACTGCGAATAAACAAGGATGTCATCCACGAAGATGACCACGAACTGGTCCAAATACGGATGAAACACCCTCTGCATCAAGTCCATGAAGGCAGCTGGGGCATTGGTGAGCCCGAACGGCATCACCAGAAACTCATAATGCCCGTACCTCGAACTGAATGCAGTCTTCTCCACATCGGACTCACGAATCCTCAGCTGATAGTAACCAGACCGCAAATCAATCCGCGAGAACACTCGTGCAGACTGAAGCTGGTCGAACAAATCATCAATCCGCGGCAACGGATATTTGTTCTTAATGGTTACGTCATTCAGCTGCCGATAGTCAATGCACAACCGCAGACTACCGTCCTTCTTCTTCACAAACAACACGGGCGCACCCCAAGGGGAAAAGCTAGGACGAATATACCCCTTGGCCAACAGCTCCTGCAACTGCGCCCGCAACTCCCTCAACTCAGCGGGGGCCATACGGTAGGGAGCCTTCGCTAACGGTCCCGTACCAGGCACAACCTCGATCACGAAATCGATCTCCCGCTGGGGAGGTAATCTAGGTAACTCCTCAGGAAAAACATCGAGAAACTCGCACACCACCGCAATGTCCTCGACATCCGGCTCCATCCGGTCAGACACAACCACAGACGCGAGAAAACCCTGACAACCAGAATCAAGCAATCGACGGGCTCGAATAGCAGAGATAAGGAATCGAGAAGAGGTGGAACGGATACATTGGAAATAGAAGGTCCTCTTGCTCGGATGCTGGAAGTAGACCCTCTTCATCCCACAATCCACCACCGCTCCATGAGTCTCGAGCCAATCCATGCCTAGAATCACATCATAATCCCGAAGATGTAACGCATACAACCTGCCTGGCATACTCCGCCCATCGATCCACACCGGAACCTGGTCGAAGCAATACGGAGTGACCATAAAGTCACCCGAAGGCAACTCCACTGCCAAATCACAGGACAACTGGGTCACCGGCTCCTCGACGCTCGACGCGAAATCCTCCGAAATAAACGAATGAGACGCGCCAGAATCAAATAAAACCCGAGCCGCACAACCCAAAATCTGAACGGTACCTTCCACGAGCTGCAACGCCACTGCCTCTGCCCTGGTCAAGTGCGTGATCTGGCCACGAGCCCTCTGCCTGCCTCCCACGCTAGCTGACCTGGGTAGCGGCGGATACTGTCCCTACTGCTGCTGCTGCTGCCTCTGCTGCTGGGGAACCTGCTGCTGCTGAGGAAACTGCTGCTGCGGCCTCTGAGGACAATCACGCGCCATATGCCCTGGCTGGTCACACCGAAAACAGATGATCGGCACCGTGCACTGCCTGCCTGGGTGGGTACCACCGCACCGTGGACAAGATCCTCGCGATCCACCCACTGATCCCTGACGCTGCAAAGGAATCGGCTGCTGTACACTGCCCGATGAAGCTTGCCCCTGATCCCTAGACTTCTTCTTGCCGAACCCTCTCTTGAAGAACTTCTTGACCTTCGAGCCGAAGGACGCAGATCCTGTCACCGAAGCTGCTTGTGCCGGCACTCCTGAACCACTCATCGCATGCTGGAAGGAACCCTGCTGCTGGGTAGCCGACTGCTGGCTGCGACCTGACAAGGACAGCCCCTGGCTGATCGGTCCTCAAGTCCTCTGCATATCCATCTCCAGGGAAATCGTAACACGAGACGCTGTCTCTAGATCAGTGGCCCCGTTCGCGATCAAATGGTGCCTCAGCTCCAGCCTCAAGCCCTGCACAAACTGCGTGGTCCTCACCCTCTCATGCTCCATGATGTGAGGTGCGTACCGACCCAGCTCGACAAATCGGGCCCTGCACTGCAACACGGACATGTCGCCCTGCACCAGCTCCAGAAACTCCCGCATCCGCTGCGTAGCAACAACATCTGGACAGTACGTACGCTCGAAAGCACCGACAAAGTCATCCCACTCGATCTGCTCAAGTGGACGAAGCTGAAAGGACGTCTTCCACTCGGAAGACCACCACCTCCGAGCCGTACCCTGCAACTGGTTGTAGGCCAACACCACTCTGTCCTCGGCAACACTCTTCGCAGAACTGAACACCCGCTCCATCTCATCGAGCCAATCATGAGCCGCATCAGGGTCTGCCTGGCCGCTGAAGTAAGGTGGATGGAACTGCATGAAGTCCCTCACCGCTCGGCCTGGCCCACCCCTAGCTGACGAGCCCTCACCAGCCTCTCCGCCGAACTGCTGAGACATGAGATGGTACATGCCACGGAAGAAATCCTCGGCCCCCGGAGCTCTCGCAGCATCCGCCGCCTCGGTAGCTCCCGGAACTCTGCTATGCTCCTCCTGGTCCCTCTGGACCCCCTGCTGAATCTCCTGACCTCCAGCCGATTGCCCCTGCTGAGAGCGAGAACTCCTCCTCGGCGCCATACTCGCTCCTGAAGCACAAGACAGAAAACACGGAAACGGCAATGTCAGAATAAAACACGCGGTGCCCAATGCCAGCGTCACATGTACATCATCATTGTGGACTAGTGGACCACTACAATTACCTATGATTCTCATGTAATTCCACAACCGCGCTCTGATACCAGCTGTAACGACCCGAGAATCCGATTACCGGGAAGGTCCGATAACCCGAGACTCGTACCGCCACCCACGAGTCCGAAGACTCGGAAGGGTTAAAAGGATGGTGTGGAAACTACATAAGCATCACAGATAATTGCAGAAATTAAATTAACAATTTACATGGTCCACAATAAAGAACGACATCAGCAACAGTAGTCCACGACTAGTACAGTGACAACAAAGAAAAGTACAGCTACACGGGGCATACCCCGGCTCTGACCTCTGGCACTACCTCTGGGCACCCGCACCACGCTGCGCTCCTGACGCGCTCCCCGAAGGTGGCGTCTCACCTGAAACACGGTGAAAACACGCAGGGAATGAATCTCGGAACAAGACTCAGTAGAGATCACTCGAACCCTACCTCGTAAAACGAGAAACCACTACTCTAGCGGTAGGAAAGTACCTCGGAAAGGAAAGCCCTGCAC
This sequence comes from Amorphophallus konjac, assembly GCA_022559845.1. Taxonomy (NCBI): domain Eukaryota; kingdom Viridiplantae; phylum Streptophyta; class Magnoliopsida; order Alismatales; family Araceae; genus Amorphophallus; species Amorphophallus konjac. Next base: position 468,002,073 of record CM040122.1, read on the forward strand.
TCTACAGAACTAGACCCTACGGCACGTAAACCGACACACGTGCCACGGTACGAGAAGACCGAAACTCAACGGTCGAACCGCCAAAACCTGAAGGTCGGAAACACACGACTGACAGTCTGTCACTCCGTACTCGACAGGAGTGTCACCCACTAGAAGCACAGCCGGTAGCGTCCCCTGACGTCTTACACCGCGCCGCAGGTGAACCGCCTGACGTGGTAGGTTCTACCCGAGGCGCAGACACCGTACAAGTAACCACGAACAACTGACTAGCTGGGGTCACGCCCGTCGACGTGGGTCCAACCGCCCCCAACCACGTGTGCACACACAGACCACGCGTCCCAGGTCTGGCCCTCTGACCGGTTTTCCCCTCAGCCGGACTCTGGCTGCAAGACGTGGGGCCCAACGGTAACCGGTCAACAAACCGTCTCGAAAGGTCGGCCCGTACACCACTCCCTGGTGCGACTAGCACCCGCGTACTAGTAGGCTACGACTAGTGGAGGGTCACTGAAGGAGTAGACTCTCAAGTCAACGGAAAACGACGTCCGAGTCCGACAACATGTTGGAATCACCCCACGCACTAGCTCCGTCGCACGGTGACCACGGTCGAAAAAGAAACAGACGCACTGCCCACGGTCAAACGCCTGACCGAGGCAAACGGGACTTCCGGACACCAAAGACACGGTCACGGAACTCCACGGGGTGCCCGGGACGCACACACGGCCCAAGGGGAACACCCAACAACGAATCAAATCGCGCTAGGGATACCTAGCGCGACAAGGAAGAACGCGCTAGGGAACCCTAGCGCAACAGAGAAGATCGCGCTAGGACTCCCTAGCGCGACAGGGACCATCGCGCTAGGGAACCCTAGCGCGACAAGGACCATCGCGCTAGGTCCTCCTAGCGCGACAAGGATGATCGCGGTAGGACCCCATAGCACGACACGAACCGCCAAACTGTTCATCTTCTCGGATGAACACGCTCGGTCGGGGCAGCGCGACACTCAAGAACGCGCTACTGGAGTATAGCGCGTTCTCAGTCCGCGGCCGAAAACGGTAAGAACGCCCAAAAATTCTAACCACGCCCCCATGCCTCCATAGGAGAGGGGGAAAACAAAGGGGAAGACCCCTGGGGACCCCTAGCATGATTCTAGGCCCTCAAAACACGAATCCATGCATTGAATCCATAGATCGGGCGAGCTCTCCCCAAATCATGGAAAAACCCAAAAACGCTCAAACGATCCCCTCTCGGCCTCCCCGCGGCCTATAAATCGCGGAAAAGATCGGCATGAGGCTAAGGAACGTCACCCTACCTCAATGGAGCGAATGCTCCGCCGAATCGAGCACGAATCGTGAAGAACGCTCGAAGCTTCACGAACTCCCCACGCTTCCCACGCTCGCCGCACGCCCACGAGATCGCCTCACCGATGCCCACGCGTCCGCGCCGTCGCCCCGCCGCCGTCCGTAGCCGGAGAGGGGTCCGCCGCGTCCGAATGGGAGAGAGGGAGAGAGAGGAGGGCTCACGGTCGCGAGAGAGAGAGGAAGAGGAAGAGGAAGAGGAAGAAGAAAGAGAAACGGGAAAAAGAAAAGAAAAAGGATTAAGCTTTATAGAAAATCTGAATTTTCAGAAAAATACCGAAAAATAGAAAAATACATTTCCGGAATCCTCGGAACGCACCGATCGCAACGGTACCACTCGTGCCCGGGTGAACCGCCCAGTTAACCCGCAGCGAGCGTCCGAAGGAAAAGCCGAAACACACACCGGGAATAGGAAAACACACGCGGAAAAGCCGCGGAACGCCTCCGGGCCTCCGAAACGACTCCGGATCGCGCCGATCCGAACACGAAAGATGTCCGAAACGAAATTTTGGACACAACGGAGCCGGACACTCCAAAAACCAGATCCGGGACCCACGAAGAAGGATCCGAAAAGTCCGGGATATTACACAACCCTCTCCGGGAGTCCCTTTCTCGCGTTTTCCCAGCGTAACGTGTTTCCCTCCCCTCTCCTTAACTTTGTGACGTCCGTCCACATCGTGCACCGGACAAGACACAGACCTCGAGTACAACCACGGAAAGGCCAACCCGGACAGGTCACGACAACCCCACAAGTGTCTCGACTACCCACCAATCGCGGCCTACGTGAGCCCGGTCGAGTCGCAGACACACGCGGAAACATAGGTACAAGTACTAGTCAGGGTCACGCCCGTCGGCGTCAGTCCTCTGCCCCTGACCACGTGTGCACACACTGGCTCCTACCTAGAGCCAGGCCTCTAGCTAGTTTTCTCCCCCCGTAGGACGCTACGGTAACCGCAGGAGCCGACGCAAACTAGCTTACAAAACCGTATATCGGGGTCACCCCTCGACTGCTAGACGTCTAGGGCGACGAGGAAGGGAAGCTCGAAACGCGGCGTTGAAGTACAGACAGTCGAACATGCACTGTCACCCGTACCTCACACACCGAAGGCAGTGCAAGAAACTACCGACAGACTTGGAAACGTAGTCTTAGCCTTCATAGGAACATCGATCGACGTCCACGGGGAAAGCGGCTAGACCACGGGAGCGACAGACAACACCACAAACCTACCCCTAAACAGCCCCTAACATCACCTAGAACGGACCCACAACACACGGTCGCACACCGAAAAGCCCAACGGCCATCACGGCCACAACAGGACTGTAACGGCCTAGCACATGCGCGTTACACGAGCCTGACGCACCAGGGCGGGCGCGTCAGAGCCAACACGCTCGAACCCAAAACACGAATAGCGTAACGCACGACGGCAGGAGCGTTACGCCAACCTAACGCACGAGGGCAGGCGCGTTACGCCAACCTAACGCGCAGGCACAGACACGTTACGCCAACAGACCCAACACAATCAAAACAGGGTGTAACGGCCTGGGGCAGGCGCGTTACACAGCCTGACGCACCAGGGCGGGCGCGTCAGGGGGACCGACTCAAATAGCCAAATGCGGTCAAATAGAGTGCAACGACCTGGGGCAGGCGCGTTACACCACTCTGACGCACTGGGGGAGTCCCGTCAGAGCAACCGCCTCAAACACAACACATAAGGCACAATGGCTGTGACGCACCAGCCGGGACGCGTCATGGGAGTGTAACGGTCAGGGGCATGACCGTTACGCTCACTCAGCCACTAAAAATTTAAAATGAACAGACTCTGTGACGGTCTGTCGTAGGGCCGTCAGGGACTGTGACGGTCCCTGGAACGACCGCTACACCAGTCACGGTGGGAAAACAGTGGAAACGTCAAATCGGCCCGTTCCACGCCCCATTCACGCCGAAGCGCAGGGGAAACAAAGTCAAACCATGGAAAATAACATCTGGAGGCTAAAAAGCCCACATGCACGCGCTAAAACGCAAGATCGAGGCGATTCTGACGAATCGACCCAAAACGGGTCACCGAGGTTCCCGGACTCCTACCGGCCTCGAATGACAACCGATCGACACGAAACTAACATGAATGGGATCCGGACATCCCAACGGTCATTTTGACACTAACTACGACGAAAATGGTTGCCGTTTTTCGGCGAACCCTGAAAACTCCAAAAATGACGATTTTCACTAAACCGGCCCGATCTCCCCCAATCGAGCACCAAACTACGCACAGAAGCAGGGAAAACGTGCAGAACGAAGTGGCGGTCCATCTCCCTACCTCCACTGAAGAAACCGTGCCCCGAAGGGACTAAACCATGCCGAAAACCACTGAATCACGAACGACGCCCTCTCGGAATCCACCGAGGGATCGCGCCTGCCACGCTCCATCCGCTGCTCCTTCTCGCGAACCGATCACTCGAGCATGCCCACACCTCAGCCAGCTTCCCAACGGTGCGCGCCCCGCGCCGAACGGACCAGAGACGGGAGAGAACGGAGTGAGATAGCGTGAAGTTGAAAATGAGCAGGAGAGATAGTGGAATTGAATTTATAGAAAGAAATTAGGAAATTTTCCTAATTTCTGAAAAATCCGATTTTTGGCCCGGTCTTAGAAAAATACGCAAAAATAGTCAAAACGATCGGCTCGAAGAGTACATCGCCACCGTATCATCCACGAGTCGATGAATTGAGAAATAAACTCACCGCAGGGTTCCGTAACTAGTACGAGAGAAAAACCCACACGGATCGTAAAACTCAACTAGGGAGCTACAAAAGCGATCCAAAACTCTCCGAAAAGGATCCGAAAGACCCAATAAAGATCCAACAAAGATCCGAGACATTACATCCTCCCCTCCTTTAAGAAATTTTATCCTTGAAATTTAAGGACTAGCAAGGATAAGCAGGGAAGAACTACCCGACAACACAACCACAAAACGACATGAACCACGAGAAACAATAGCAAGACGGCAGCACTCGCAGGATTCCAGCTCCGTATAGGACACAGAACCACGGAATACCACTGCAAGCAGGGTCACATCAAGGCATAACAGCAGCTGATCACACGACTTCCAGGGAACGAGTCATGCATTGGGCAGCTCACCGAGAAAAGACCCACGACAGCAATAAACGAGAATCACGAAACCTAACGCCAGCTGAAGACTGCACTGGACTTAAGGACTCTGAAAACTGTATATCTGAGATTCCCATGTACTTTACACAACAACGCTCTGATACCAACTGTGACGACCCGGATTCTGGATACCAGATATACCCGGTAAGACTACCGAATACACCTGATACCACATGGAACCCGCGAGGCCTCCCAAGAGCGGTAAAGCTCCGAAGGGAAAAAGGATTGTCGTGTAGTACATTGAACTGACAGATATAACAACAAGCAATTAAATTTCATTAGATCGGGTTGCTAAAGTAGCAGAAATAAAATTACATTTTAATTAACAGATTTTAAACAATTATATACCAGAGTCAAGTCCAAAGCTAAAGACAGCATTCTAGCAGTACAGTCGACAGAAAGAAAAGACGTACCAAGAAGTCGGGGGAAGCTCGACGAAGGTACCGGCTGGCAGCTACGACTCGAACTTCAGGACCCGCGGAAGCAGAACGAACACATCACCCCACCTGAAAAGTAGGGGTGAGCCTCGTGTCACTGGCTCAGTAGGGGTCACGCGGATCTCCACTGAAAAACACGCAGTAACACGGAACAACAGGGACAGCAGCAAGAAACAACACTAGAAAGCTGCAAAAGAAAGGGAAACAGGAGTAGGGAACAGGTAAGGACGAGGGGAATAACCTGAACAGGCAAGCAGGCCTAGAAAGGGAAAGAGAAGTAGGGAGCAGCAAGGAAAAGAGAAAAAGCCAAACAAAACACCCCAACCTACACCTACAACAGGCATGCAAAAAGAAGGCCTAGAAAAGACCTAGACAGGCACAAGCAACACGACCGGAGCGTCGTGCACCGGACAAGACACAGACCTTGAGTACAGCCACAGAAAGGCCAACCCGGACAGGTCACGACAACCCCACAAGTGTCTCGACTACCCACCGATCGCGGCCTACGCGAGCCCGTCCGAGTCGCAGACCCACGCTGAAACATAGGTACAAGTACTAGTCAGGGTCACGCCCGCCGGCGTCAGTCCTCTGCCCCTGACCACGTGTGCACACACTGGCTCCTGCCTAGAGCCAGGCCTCTAGCTAGTTTTCTCCCCCCGTAGGACGCTACGGTCACCGCAGGAGCCGACGGAAACTAGCTTACAAAACCGTATATCGGGGTCACCCCTCGACTGCTGGACATCTAGGGCGACGAGGAAGGGAAGCTCGAAACGCGGCGCTGAAGTACACACAGTCAAACATGCACTGTCACCCGTACCTCACACACCGAAGGCAGCACAAGAAACTACCGACAGACTCGGAAACGTAGTCTTAGTCTTCATAGGAACATCGACCGACGTCCACGGGGAAAGTGGCTAGACCACAGGAGCGACAGACAACACCACAAACCTACCCCCAAATAACCCCTAACATCACCTAGAACGGACCCACAACACACGGCCACACACCGAAAAGCCCAACGGCCATCACGGCCACAACAGGACTGTAACGGCCTAGCACAGGCGCGTTACACGAGCCTGACGCACCAGGGCGGGCGCGTCAGAGCCAACACGCTCGAACCCAAAACGCGAATAGCGTAACGCACGACGGCAGGAGCATTACGTCAACCTAACGCACGAGGGCAAGCGCGTTACGCCAACCTAACACGCAGGCACAGACGCGTTACGCCAACAAACCCAACACAGTCAAAACAAGGTGTAACGGCCTGGGGCAGGCGCGTAACACAGCCTGACGCACCTGGGCGGGCGCTTCAGGGGGACCGACTCAAATAGCCAAACGCGGTCAAACAGAGTGCAACGGCCTGGGGCAGGCGCGTTACACCACTCTGACGCACTGGGGGAGTGCCGTCAGAGCAACCGCCTCAAACACAACACATAAGGCACAATGGCTGTGACGTACCAGTCGGGTGTTGTGTCCCTGAAGTCATTTGAGTCATTCTATGGTCACTTGGGTCATTCGACATCATTCTATGGTCATATGCATTCTGTGGTATTCTTGGTTTTGATAATGGCTAAACACTATTAGTCATTGTTGTTTCTCACTCTTATATGACTGACATATGTGCTGTTGTGTTCATGATAGATATGCAAATGAATGGACAAGTGAAAGCTCAATGTTGCGCCCTCGCACGCGGATCGACCTGCGCGGTCAGGTCGCGGGGATCGACCTGCCCGGTCAGGTCGCGGGGGTCAAGGGGGCAGCGCCCCTTGCGGGGGTTTCCGGGGGCGGAGCCCCCGCAACAAAAATTTGATTGAAGACTCAATAATAAAATCTTCAAGACTGTCAAGGGCGATGCCACAGACATGAGCGGACTACTAAAGGAGTTAAGCGGCGGAGCTAAGATAGTTAACGGACCAACCCGGGAAAATCCAGGTTCTGCCTGTAGATCCTAATTAGAAATCCACTTAAGGAAAATTAATTAATAAGCAACGCAATAATAGGAGAAAAATATGCACGAGGTGCACAAGGGGAGTTTGTGTGATCGCCAGAGACGCGAGGCCTCAAAAGATAATCAATAAAACATAGGGAGGGTGATCGCGAAAAATACCTCAAAAGTGCGGGGATTGTGAGTGCTTTCTTTCTCTTCCAATCGGCCGGCCGATGAAGAGAGTTCTTCAATTGATTACCCTTGCAAAACAAACAAACACCACCAAAATAATTGAATTAGAAATAAGGTGGGTATAGCATCAAATTCTTAGAGAGAAATATGAGCATGAAAATTGTGCAAGACACACCTTGTGGGTGTTGGCCCTTAAACCCCTATGCAAAGGGTGGGAGATGTATGAATGATAAATGATATGAAAATAAAAGGAGATTGTGCAAGAGTTGCACTATGGAGAAAGTCTCAACGTGTTGAGAAAAGAGAGTTAAATAATGATGAATGCATGCATATGATGAAAATAAAATAAAGGGAATAGAGGGGAGATAAGAAAAATCTGTGCGTTGCTTGGCTTTGATGATCGTTGGGGAGAAGACTTCAATAGAATGATGAACAGGACGTGAGAAGCCCCTCCTAGCCACAGCAGCAGCACCTGCAAGAAGAGAAGAGAAAACAAAAGAAAAAGAAAAACAGAAGAAGGAGAAGACAAAACAAAAGAAAAACAAAGGGGCAGAAGCCTTCGGAATCCAAAAAATTAACAGAGCTCGGAAGCTCTATTAATAAGATAGAAAAGAGATAAGAAGGAAAGAGTCCAAAGGAGGAAGAGATAAGAACGGGTAATGAGGCATCCTGGGAAGGATTAAGATCGAGCAAGAGTCCAAAGATGGTAGGGAACTGTGAGGGGAAGTTTAAAAAAGGAAGGACTCTGGATAAAACACGCCTTAAGCCAGGGCGTATCATTATAAATTGACGACCTGCCACAGGGCATTTATTAAAACACGACCTAGGAAAGGTTGTTTCTTCCTGGATTTAATTTTGGAAATAAAAACTTTCTTTATTTGAAACACGCCTGAGATAACGGCGTTTAGTGAAAACACGCCCTGAGGAAGGACGTTACTTAGAAAATGCTTTTATTTTAAAAATAGATAATTCCAGAAATTAACGGATAATACCAGGAATTGACGCCCTCAAGTATGGTCGTCCTTTCTTTTGAAACGCCCTATGACAGGTCGTTACTTTCGGAAGTAACGCCCTTCGTCAAGTCGTGAATCAAAAAAAATGCATAAAATTCACAGAAAAATAGAAAAACTTCATGTTATAGGAATATTGAAGTCCACTTGGGGCGTTTACATAATGACATGAGATTTGATCAACATAACGTCAATTTTGGCGTGTCTACAGCTGCCCTGCCTTGGCGTCTGCTTTGCAAGGGAGTGAGACGGAAATGGAATGAATTGTAATAAAAAGAATGAAGTGGAATGAGCTGATAAGGAGACGCCAAGGTGTGATGTGACACGTCTCAGAACATTAAGCATTTGAAATCTTTCCAAGATTCTGAGTGAAACAACTCTGAGTGGTTCTAAGGAAACATCGATTTGTTGGATAAAAGGAGATTTAACTAAGTAAATAAAGGGGATGTGCGTGTGGGCACGACAGGGAAAGATCATTGGAGAGCGATTACCAGCCAACGTGGACGTGCTACAACTAAGGTAAATTTTGCAGAAAAGTAAAGAGAATTGGGATAGAGATCCAACAAAAGGGACACTTTCAAGGAATCAGCCTGAACGGCTTCAAACAGAACGAAGTACTTGATTTGAAGTGGAATATCTCATGTCAACTCAATCGAGAGCGAGTGAACTTCATTATTGCCATAATATGAAGATTTTCAGCATGAATCTCAAAGTCCTACATGATGCATGCTGGGCTAAAAGAAAAGATTAAAACAAACTAAAAATAGAATATAATCAAGGATAATATTGCTAAGCTATTTAGATCTGGTCAAGAATCCATATTTCTGAGCTAACACTAAGCCGAAGCCTGTTTGTCCGCGCATCAACTCAGAAAGTGGAACCATCGTCTCAAACCTTTAACAACTCAACGGCCTATCCGTGCGATCAAGATTCTCCTGAAATCATCATTGTTTTTGATGAAGGGGAACTCAAATCCCAGATTTACCAAAGCCACAAGGTCCTTGATATAATCTAGTAGCGTATGTAACATATAGTAAAAATGCATACAGGGAGATGGTGATATCAATAAGCATGGGAACTGAGAAATGAGCTGCAAGCACCGTGAGACTTTGAGTGATGATGCCCTGCCGGCGGGACCAAGAGCTTCTTATCCTGCGCTCAAAATTTCATTAGCCAAGATATAACAAGCAATGAATAAGGCATTTAATCATAGCAATCATCAAAGCATCAATTATAGCATGTATATGGCATGAATAGCATAAGTCAAATCATAGCATTGTTTGTTGTTTTATCATGAGGAGACAATCTGACTAATCAAGATTTGGAGATGAATGATCAAGATCTGGAAATGCCCAACGGCAGAATTAATCAAGAGAAATCAGCAGGAGTTGATTGAAAGATCTGGAGATGAATAATTAGAATGATAATCAGGAGATATAACCAAAATGATATAAGGAGGTGATAACCAAAAATGCCCAGGGTGGCATGTCATGAGAATATCGGGAGAATCAATAGATTGATAGCAATGAGTGGAGATAGAACTCATCCCGTGCTTTTGGTCTCTGCAAAGTTGTTCTTGCAAAACACCATCAGAAAATACAATGCAAATTTTTGGATTTTGGAAATATGTAAATTTTTATGAGTTTTGGAATATGCAAATTTTTATGAGTTTTGAAAATATTTGAATTTTTATGGAGATTTTTAGAAAATATTTGAATTTTTATTGGGATTTTGATCGGGAAATATTCAATTTTTTTTTTGCATTTTGGTTTAGACATTGTTAATGCAGCATCAAAGGGTTGTTTTGAACCACTGGCTAGGGGTCCTTGTTCCTTCCCTTTTCGCTAAAACTGCCCAAAGCTGGACGTGCATTGAAGGGTGGCGCCCTATAACCGACCGCCCTTGATCAACGGTGTCCCTACCAAGGCCATACCCGAGAAACATTCGGTCTTAGCGGGAGAAGAGAAGAATAATTGTGACAAGCTTTGTGCAGGATGGGAGATATCGGGACTTGAATTCTTTCCAAGGTGTTCCCTTCAAAGAGGTAGTCTGCTGTGCCGGGGCTTTGTGCCTTTGATTTTTAGACCATTGACATGCATACGACCAGGGTTTTCCCTGCGGGGACTTTGCCACTCTTGTCATGCCATAATTCATACTTTTACTTTTATCGAAATTCTGACTTGATTTTCATAATAGCCCTTTTGGCTAGATGTATATCATGAAAACTCATATGAAAACTCATATTGATGTTGATTTTGGGTCAAGACTGCCCCTATTTGAGACTCCTCTCGTATTGGGGATTACCTAGGTTGGTCATCTCATCCGTCAACCTCTTGCCCCTGCATGTGGCCGAATAAAGAAGAGAAAAGACTTTCAGATATTCTCATGGCATGGCCAAGATAGCAACGGTGTTTTTATCAAAGGAGCCAGCTAAGGACGCCGTGAAGTGTGTGCGGTGCCCAGCTAAGGGTTGCTCTTAACAAGCGGGGAGAGAATATTGAATTCCCAGCGCGGGTTCTTATTAACCAGAGGTGCTGCAAAAAAAATAAGCCTAAAGGACTCTTTTGAGAATGATTTCAATTAAACAAAAGGCTTAAGATAAAGGTTTAAAACACCACTCTTAATCTCGTTAAGAAGCACTTGATTTTGAAAATCATGCGTGAAGTAATGAGAAAATGATATCATTAAAATGCATACTTACGCCAATATGTTACCTTGCAACCTTTGTAGAAGCAGCTGTCAGAGGCGAGGTTGATCATCGTGGGATAGTCCTCTTTGGCAGTCAAAAGGATTGGAAGCAAAGGATTTTAGGAGTGGCTTAACAAGAATGAATGGTGCTCAAACCAGACTCAGACGAATAAGGAGAAAAGGAAAAGAGAGGCGAGGGCTAGAACTCCCTCACTAAGGCGCGGAGACCCTGATCACATGGAACAGTCTACAGAAGAAGCGGAGAATTAGAAGGAGGAGTGAGGACTAAAGCCTCGAAAGCAATGGGAGAAAGGGTAAATGCCCAAGGCAGTGGATGTGGAAGAAGTTGGGTCGGACCCATGATTAGGAGGAATCAGAAGAAGAAATTGATAGATAGAAAGAGGCGGATCCGGAGGTTCCGGAGGTGGTGGAGAATTATGAGAGGAAAAATCCGAAGGCTCCGGAGGGATAACGAAAGAAGGGACGCGATGCCCTGGGAAGAAATAGAGAAAAAGATGATGAAAAAGGAGGAAGAAAATGAAGGATGTGATATCCCGGAGGAGCAGAAAGATGAATCGGAAGAAAGATGGATGATCCGGAGGTTCCGGAGGAATGAGATGGAAAGGGGCGTGATGCCCTGTTAAATGATAGAGAGAATAAGACGGAGAATCCGGAGGTTCCGGAGGAATGATGGAAGGAGGAACGCGATGCCCAAGAAGGTCCGGAGGTTCCGGAGAAATGAGGTGGAAAGGGGCGCGATGCCCGAGGAAAAGATGGAGAGAATCCGGAGGTTCCGGAGGAAGCAAATAAAAAAGGTGGAGAGGGGCGTCGTGCCCAAAGGGAAAGTCCGGCGGTTCCGGAGGAATAGAATCAGAAAGGGCGAGATGCCCGAGGGGAAAGTCCGGAGGTTCCGGAGGAAGAAGATGAAAAGGGGCGCGATGCCCGAGGGGAAAGTCCGGAGGTTCCGGAGGAAGAAAGTGGAAAGGGGCGCGATGCCCGAGGGGAAAGTCCGGAGGTTCTGGAGGAATAGAATCAGAAAGGGCGAGATGCCCAAAGAGGAGGGATAAAATTCCTGGAGGTTCCAGGGAGATAGCAGGAAAAGGGACGCGATGCCCCAGGGATAGTGGATAAAAAGATGAAGATGAATAAGATGGGAAGTGCGGAATATCCGGAGGTGCCGGAAGGCGGGGAAGATACGGGTTTGGAAACCCGGGAAGCAGGAGGTGCAAATGTGTGCAAATATAATGCAATGGATGCAATGAATGCATGAATGCAACAGAATGCATAAAATGCAAAGAATATGAAGAATATGAAGGACGAGAGGACGAGATCCTCCTCCTAACCCTGGGAATGGTCCATGGAAAAGATGTGATAGACAAGAAGGTGGATGAAATAGCGGAAGGCCTTTCGGCACCAAGATAACTGTCCCTCCACGGCAGTGAAAGAATACAGCCAATTGGCCCAATAAAAGGAGCTTCAATAAGTGGCAACCCCCTTTGAAGGCAAAGATCAACAATGTGAGGGAGTTGGAGAGTTGGAACGGGAAGCATTGTGTTGCCCATTGAATGTGGCATATATGGAAAGTTGAGCAAAATGGGCATTCGCCCCTTGTAAGGAATAATGAATTCGAAATTTAGAAATTGGAATAAGGGGTGCCCTGCCCGGCCCTTAGACGGCATCAACGCCCGGCATGGCGGCGACTTGGCTTCTTCGACCGTGCTTGGCACAATAACCCGGATTGGCATCTGGCAAATGAATTCTTGAATCTTGAATGGCGCGGCCAAATCCTTGCTGCCCGGCTCTTGATCGTCCTCGGCACCTGTGCTTGTAGAAGGCCCCCCATTCCGAGTAGTAAGGGGAGGTGAAGTGGAGGCGGAAAGCTCCATGAATGGTGGAGGCATGATGGAAAGCGTAGGCAAATGGGTGAGCGTAAGCGGAGGTTCAAACACGTCGAGTTTCTCCCTTTGCTCGGAAGCAGTTGGGATTGGCTCGGGTGCAAAAAGGGGTGGATCTTGCTCAGGATTAGCCATGGGTAAGGGTAAAGGGTTAAATGGTGGAATAGGCAAAGTGGGTTTTAAAGGGATAATGGAAGGCCGAGGTGGCGGTAATGGGAGGCTAATTGGGGAAGGTTTAATGGTGGACTTAATGGAGGCCGATGGTGTGGAGGTAGATGGCTTAACGGGTGGAGGTTTAATAGTGGAAGGCTTGGGGAAGGCCAGTGTTGTGGAGGTTAATGGTGTAACTGGCGGAGGTGTAATTGATGGAGGTTTAATGGAAGGTTCAGGGATAGGAGGAGACTCAAGAGGTGCCGGCGTGGGCGATTGAAGTATCGACCCATCGTCGTAACACCAACTGGTCTCATAAACAGGGGTTGAATTAGGAGTGGTTTCCTCCTGAGCAGGGGGTTCATCGAATGAAAATGGGGAAAGCGGAAAGTTAAGGAAACTCGGAAGGGGTGCCTGCGGAGCTTCATCATCATCGTATACTGCCTCGGATTCTTCGAATGTCGGCTCTTGCTCGCTTGAACCGCCGACGCCGTAATCATCCCTCCTATCTTTCCATTCTCTCTCCATCTTTGTAATCTCGTCCAAAGCGGCATGGAGAGGATTGACTGGAGTAGGAGGAGCCGTGACCCTTTTTATTTGTTCCTCCATCAAAGTAATCTTATCAAGCAGAGATTGTTGGAGGGGTGTGACTGGAGCAACCGAGGGTCGGTAGGGCCTTGAAGGAGGAGGAGTGGCATAAAAATGTTGTGGAGGGGAATTAACAGGACGACCCATGCAAGAACCCGGATGGACCGGATTGCAAGGAATAAAAGGGCCTCGGGGACGTGTTGGAGGAGGAATAGAAGGAGGCGGGTGTCGGACCACCCGAGGAGGAGTGTGAATAGGAGGAGATGGGTAATGGGCTACCCGATTAGAGGAAGGAGGTGGTAGGTGATGGGCCACCCGTATAGGAATAGAAGGAGGAGGAGATGAAGGAGATGCACCCTCAACGGCAGCCTTAAGGGCTTGGATCTGTTGAGGGGTGAGATGATCTAATGCATGCAAGATTTGAGAGACCCTCTCATCATTGGGAGGAGACGGTCCTGGAGGAATAGTGGTTCGCAATTGAGGAGGGGGACCATAAGAATGGACCCTGCCCATGGGTCGGGCATGACCATGAGAATAAGGACGTGGTCCCTTGAAGGAATGGTGAGAATGCTGATTAACATGTTGAAATTGAGGATATGAAGTGCTAGGTTGTGCATCCTCATGAATTGAATTGAACATGTTTCTATCATGGTAAGCCATTATATAATCAAAATTCTCAATAATTATGCAAATAAGCACACAAGTTGGAATGATTACCGTGATTTTGATTTGTTTAATCCTTGGCGAATTAATGAATTTTAATAAAGTTTGGAAAGATTCACACAAGGAGAGTCCTAGTTTCAATATGATTCACTTCAATGCCAACTAGGAACTCTCACTCACCACATATTAGGCCAACTATATCGGGACTCCAAAAGGGTACAACCTGCCCGGCGTCCGTGAGGGAATCCACGGGTGCGGGGACTTACGGAGGCTTGGAAAAGGGATTTCCAGTCCAAAGAGACGGAATGCTCAATGGAGGGTCGTCCCGATTCCAAGAGGGTGTGTGGATCCTAATGAAGAGGAGGGGGCTCCCAAACCAATGCAAAGAATGAATGCAGCAAGGTAAACAGACCAACCACAATAATATGATCAATCAACAAAGATAAGCATGAAATATCATGAAAACTCACCCACGGGAAGGGTTGTGGAAACCCACAGTAAAAACACGCCCTGGCAGGGGGCGCTACTAACAAGAGACACGACAGTGTGACTGTCGTGAATCACGTGAGGGGCCCAGGGGCAGAGTAAAACGCGCCTTAGGCTGAGGCGCTATCAATAAAAGGACGCCCTATCCAGCGGGCGTCAAATCAAAAAGACACGCCCTGATGTGGGGCGCTAATCAAGTAAAAGACGCCCTGGAGCAGGGCGTGAATTCACAGGCAGCAATATAAAGCAGGAAAACCCTCAAATATGCTGGAAACGCCCTGTCAGAGGGCGTGAAATATGAATAAGATGCCCTTGGTTAGGGCGTTAAATCAAAAAAACGCCTCTGCCAGAGGCGTGACTTCACTTTCTCCAGAAAAACTTCACGGCCAGCAGTAATAACACTCAATTACAACATCATGGCAATCACTAGAATAAGCATGCTCATCAAGAATTTTAAATAGGTGGAGATTCTAAGGAAGAGACAACAAAATGGCAAATCACTTAGGGAAGGGTAAAAAAAATAATGGAGGGTGCCCGAGGGGCACAAAAGGGAGACGCACCGAGGGTGCAATAAGGGAGACGACACACGCGGGTGCCTAAGGGGAAAGGGGTAATAAAGGAAGAACACAAAGTGTCCCACCGTGATCGCCAATTTGTAGATCCTAATTAGAAATTCACTTAAGGAAAATTAATTAATAAGCAACGCAATAATAGGAGAAAAACATGCACGAGGTGCACAAGGGGAGTTTGTGTGATCGCCAGAGACGCGATGCCTCAAAAGATAATCAATAAAACATAGGGAGGGTGATCGCGAAAAATACCTCAAAAGTGCGGGGATTGTGAGTGCTTTCTTTCTCTTCCAATCGGCCGGCCGATGAAGAGAGTTCTTCAATTGATTACCCTTGCAAAACAAACAAACACCACCAAAATAATTGAATTAGAAATAAGGTGGGTATAGCATCAAATTCTTAGAGAGAAATATGAGCATGAAAATTGTGCAAGACACACCTTGTGGGTGTTGGCCCTTAAACCCCTATGCAAAGGGTGGGAGATGTATGAATGATAAATGATATGAAAATAAAAGGAGATTGTGCAAGAGTTGCACTATGGGGAAAGTCTCAACGTGTTGAGAAAAGAGAGTTAAATAATGATGAATGCATGCATATGATGAAAATAAAATAAAGGGAATAGAGGGGAGATAAGAAAAATCTGTGCGTTGCTTGGCTTTGATGATCGTTGGGGAGAAGACTTCAATAGAATGATGAACAGGACGTGAGAAGCCCCTCCTAGCCACAGCAGCAGCACCTGCAAGAAGAGAAGAGAAAACAAAAGAAAAAGAAAAACAGAAGAAGGAGAAGACAAAACAAAAGAAAAACAAAGGGGCAGAAGCCTTCGGAATCCAAAAAATTAACAGAGCTCGGAAGCTCTATTAATAAGATAGAAAAGAGATAAGAAGGAAAGAGTCCAAAGGAGGAAGAGATAAGAACGGGTAATGAGGCATCCTGGGAAGGATTAAGATCGAGCAAGAGTCTAAGGATGGTAGGGAACTGTGAGGGGAAGTTTAAAAAAGGAAGGACTCTGGATAAAACACGCCTTAAGCCAGGGCGTATCATTATAAATTGACGACCTGCCACAGGGCGTTTATTAAAACACGACCTAGGAAAGGTTGTTTCTTCCTGGATTTAATTTTGGAAATAAAAATTTTCTTTATTTGAAACACGCCTGAGATAACGGCGTTTAGTGAAAACACGCCCTGAGGAAGGACGTTACTTAGAAAATGCTTTTATTTTAAAAATAGATAATTCCAGAAATTAACGGATAATACCAAGAATTGACGCCCTCAAGTATGGTCGTCCTTTCTTTTGAAACGCCCTATGACAGGTCGTTACTTTCGGAAGTAACGCCCTTCGTCAAGTCGTGAATCAAAAAAAATGCATAAAATTCACAGAAAAATAGAAAAACTTCATGTTATAGGAATATTGAAGTCAACTTGGGGCGTTTACATAATGACATGAGATTTGATCAACATAACGTCAATTTTGGCGTGTCTACACTGCCCAGCTGGCGGTCGACCGCCAGCACAGGGGCGGTCGACCGCCCCAGCCAGCAACTGCCAGCCTGCACGAGTTTCAGTAGCGGTCGACCGCCAGCCAGTAGCGGTCGACCGGAAATCCCAGGGGCCATTCGTCTACAGCATTTCACAGTAGCGGTCGACCGCCAGGAGCTGCAGGTCGACCGCCAGCCCCGAGCCTTCAATGTTGACTTTGTTTCCAACTTCGAAAAGGGCCATTCAACATGGATTTCTTTAATCCAAAAGTCACCTAATCACCCACAAATTGTGGATCTGGTCTGAGGCTTGTCTATAGACCATTCAAGGTCTATAAAACCAACACTTGAGGGGTTAGAAACCCTAATGCTTCAAAACTTCAAGAGAGATCAAGGGAGGCCATTTTCGAGGTACTGTAGCACCTCCATGAATAGTACTTCGGGCTGGATTTCTTCATCCATCCAAGGTGTTTCAAGGTGAGATTTGAAGCAAGCAACCTCCACCAAAGCTAGAAGCACTCAAGGATAAGAAGGGTGATCAAAGGAAGCCACAAGGAGGGTGTTTCAAGAAGGAAATCAAGCTACTCCGAGAAGAAGTTCTTCATCAAATCTTCAAGTGATTGAAGCTACTTCAAGAGGAAATCAACTTCAAGCCAAGTGAAGAAAAAGCTGTAATCATCTTCCTCTTCCTCATCTCAAGGTGATCCATAGAAGCTGCAAGGGTGTGTTCAAGGGAAAGGAGTTCGAAGTACTGTAGCTGTGAACAGTACTCCGGGAAGAAGTTCTTCATCATATCTCCAAGTGATTCAAGCTACTTCAAGAGGAGATCAACTCCAAGCCAAGTGAATCATCAGATTCAAGCTCCAGCAAACTCAGACAAGATCTTTTCTCTCTGAACATATTTCATATCTTGTTTGAGTATTTTCATATCTTGTTCTTTTCCATTTCATTCAAACATTTGAAACTGAAGATCGTCCCTACCTGTGGTTAGTAGGAAGGCAATCGGAAGCTGTCCGATCTGCGGTGTTGACGTCCCTACCGGCGGTTAGTAGGAAGGCAATCGGTGGTCTTTCCAATTTGCGGTTCAGTGCGTGGTACTAGTGAAACCTCACCGGATTTGGTGAGGGGTGGATGTAGGACTGGGGATTCAGTCCGAACCCATTAAAATCTCGTGTGTTGTGATTTGTTTGTGTGTTTGTTTCGTTATAGATGCATGCTTAGGTTTGAATCGATATATTAGTAATCATCTTGCTAAGCAAATCGTCGTGTCTTTCGTTTAGCTAGTTATATTCCGCTGCAATTTGTTCCATCTAGCTCTATAGAGGGCTGCATTGCGAAAAGAGGGGCAGATCTATTCACCCCTCCCCTCTAGATCCGCTATCCACTACACAACACCGGGACGCGTTAGGGGAGTGTAACGGTCAGGGGCATGACCGTTACGCTCACTCAGCCACGAAAAATTTAAAATGAACAGACTCTGTGACGATCTGTCGTAGGGCCGTCAGGGGCTGTGACGGTCCCTGGAACGACCGCTACACCAGTCACAGCGGGAAAACAGTGGAAACGCCAAATCGGCCCGTTCACGCCGAAGCGCAGGGGAAACAAAGCCAAACCATGGAAAATAACATCTGGAGGCTAAAAAGCCCACATGCACGCGCTAAAACGCAAGATCGAGGCGATTCTGACGAATCGACCCAAAACGGGTCACCGAGGTTCCCGGACTCCTACCGGCCTCGAATGACAACCGATCGACACGAAACTAACATGAATGGGATCCGGACATCCCAGCGGTCATTTTGACACTAACTACGACGAGAATGGTTTCCGTTTTCCGGCGAACCCTGAAAACCCCAAAAATGACGGTTTTCACTAAACCGGCCCAATCTCCCCCGATCGAGCACCAAACTACGCACAGAAGCAGGGAAAACGTGCAGAACGAAGTGGCGGTCCATCTCCCTACCTCCACCGAAGAAATCGTGCCCCGAAGGGAATAAACCATTGCCGAAAACCACTGAATCACGAACGACGCCCTCTCGGAATCCACCGAGGGATCGCGCCCGCCACGCTCCATCCGCTGCTCCTTCCCGCGAACCGATCACTCGAGCACGTCCACACCTCAGCCAGCTCTGCAACGGTGCGTGCCCCGCGCTGAACGGACTAGAGACGGGAGAGAACGGAGTGAGATAGCGCGAAGTTGAAAATGAGCAGGAGAGATAGTGGAATTGAATTTATAGAAAGAAATTAGGAAATTTTCCTAATTTTTGAAAAATCTGATTTTTGACCCGGTCTCAGAAAAATACGCAAAAATAGTCAAAACGATCGGCTCGAAGAGTACATCGTCACCGTATCATCCACGAGTCGATGAATTGAGAAATAAACTCACCGCAGGGTTCCGTAACTAGTACGAGAGAAAAACCCACACGGATCGTAAAACTCAACTTGGGAGCTACAAAAGCGATCTGAAACTCTCCGAAAAGGATCCGAAAGACCCAATAAAGATCCAACAAATATCCGGGACATTACATCCTCTCCCTCTCCTCCACACTTAGACCACCTTACCTCTCACCCCTCAACCCAGGTCGCCCTCCTCTTCCCTTCCCACTATCTGATTGTCAAGGCATGTCACACTTGGCTGACTTCCCCACCATCCTCTTGCTGAGCACATCCGTGGAGAGTCGAGGTTGTAGGAGGACAAGCCATTGCCACGGCTCCACGATGCCCTGTTACACAGCAACCACAACATGTTATCCTAAGCAACGGGCCACCTATATCAACTTTTGCATCACAGACTGTACCGGTGACGTCGTAGCTCACTAATTGACCTCCATCGGCATCCCTGTGGCTTCTCTACAACCAGTCGAGACCGACAACGCTCCAACTCGCTCACCCACACCTCCGGCGTTCTGTGATCTTTATCAGCCTCGAGAGGACAGTGGTTGAGCAACCAACTAACCCACCTGGACCACACGAAGGAGCTCCTCTTGCTGCCCACTCCACGCTACATCATCTAAGGTGTGACAATCTGCTCGCATCTCGAGTCGTCCAGCTGATAGTAGGAGTAGAACATATAATGCTGCCATCGAGACTGCACCACACCCAACTACAACATCTCCAGACAGGAGCCTTGAAGCCCCACTCGTGGTGCCCTCCATCCCTGCCCTGTTTGCTAGAGCATCCTACCCTGACTACTGGGCAATCCACCTTCACCCTCGAGACAGATGCAGGCCTACAATTACCCGTCAATTTCGTCACTCCCATCCCCATGCCTCGCCGTCTTACCGCCCCTCTTGCATGAAGGTAAAGTTGGTTATAATCAGACCCATCCCCACCCCGAGACCAACCCTCCTGCATGAGGAGTTTTTTTATTGTAATCAGGTAACGACACAAGCGCATCGACGCAGTGTCTAGGACGTGCTAGCACGCTTCCCCGCTTGCCCTCATCTCCGATCGAGTCGACTTCTTCAAACTAGCATGGTAAGCGGTTGGCTCATTCCCTCCTAATTGATTTATGTTCACTTAGTATTTTCTATAACTTACGCCGACAGAGAGTGGGCCCCTGACCTTTTGATTCGAGTCTTGATAAGTGCGTCACCACTGCGAGAGAGAGCTGAGTGTCCCTCGTGTCCAGAGGCAGGTGCTCTGCCCAATCTAATCGCAGGCTTCCTAGACCAAGGGTTGGGCTACCTAAGTCCCGCTAACCTACATTAACGAGGATCAACCATGGGACCATCTCCGTACTACCATCACTGAGTCACCTCGGGAAAGGGAAACGCTGCGAGTGACTGCCCCTTCGTTGAAACGGAGTCATGCGTTCCACTTGAGTGCTTGCTGCATAAGTCCGAGACATACCTCGGCCTCCCCTCCCATCCCGAGTTATTTTACATCAATTATTAATTAAATTAAGTTTTAAATAGATTAAGATCAGAATATTAATGTACTCTTATTTAATCTTCTCATATACTTAAAATAATAACCTACATATTTCTACAATATTTCATATTATGTTATATATCCTTTTAAAATTTTATATTTTACATGTTGAACCGAATATTCTTTTAAGGACATGACTAAATAATATTCATTAATATAAGAGTATGCATGATAATATAAATAATATGAAAATATATAATGGACTAGTTAGGAACTTAGAATTCTAAAAGTATTAAGTGTAATTATCCGATATAACCATTTGACCTCAAGTGTCCGGAGTTCGGATGGCTAATGAATTCGACGGTAACGACACCGGCAGCCTGAGGCGGTGAGAGGATCGCGAACACCAGGAGGAACCCTAGAGCTACCACTTCTCCCACGCGCCCGCCCCTATAAACTCCCAGACCACTCCCGCCGCCTCGTGTCTCTTGTCTCTCGCCGTCTCCCTCTCTTCCCTGGACCCCGACGAACCCTAGACCTTTCCATATCAGCCATGGCGGAGCGCGGAGGAGACCGCGGGGGCTTCGGCCGCGGAGGAGACCGCGGGGGCTTCGGCCGCGGATTTGGCCGAGGGCGCGGCGATCGCGGCCGTGGCGACCGCCGCGGGGGACGGCGCGGCGGCCGGAACCGCGACGAGGAGGAGAAGTGGGTGCCCGTCACCAAGCTCGGCCGCCTCGTGAAGGAGGGCAAGATCCGCAGCTTGGAGCAGATCTACCTCCATTCCCTCCCCGTGAAGGAGCACCAGATCGTGGACACCCTGCTGGGGCCACAGCTCAAGGACGAGGTGATGAAGATCATGCCCGTTCAGAAGCAGACCCGCGCCGGGCAGCGGACCAGGTTCAAGGCCTTCGTCGTCGTCGGCGACGGCAGTGGCCACGTCGGACTCGGGGTAAAGTGCTCTAAGGAGGTGGCCACGGCTATCCGGGGCGCCATCATCCTGGCGAAGCTGTCTGTGATTCCGGTGAGGAGGGGTTACTGGGGTAACAAGATCGGGAAGCCGCACACCGTGCCCTGCAAGGTCACCGGGAAGTGTGGTTCCGTCACGGTCAGAATGGTCCCTGCGCCCCGCGGCGCTGGGATCGTCGCGGCTCGCGTGCCCAAGAAGGTGCTTCAGTTCGCCGGGATCGATGACGTCTTCACGTCGTCGCGAGGGTCTACCAAGACCCTTGGTAACTTCGTTAAGGTTTGTTCGACGTGGCCGTTATCCCTTTTCACCTGGTTGGTTTGGTCGACGAATTGGTTTTCATTTTTTTTGCCTTGTTTCGAGCTAATTTTCGATTTAATTAGGTTAATGGAAAGTGCCTGGATTGTTACACAACAATGCCTAGTGGCCGCAATTTTTTAAAACTTGAGATCGAAACCATTGTTTTTGCCATTATCTTTTTAACGCAACACCAAAGATGATGCCATTAGGTTGTCGTTTCTCATCAAGGTGAGAACAAGGTATGATGCCATTTTCACCTTATGAAAATGTCAAACTTGCACGATTTTCTTCAAGGTTGAAGCTCCATCAATCAAGGCTAATGATTGAAACATCGATTTCAATTCAAGAAATCAAAACAAAAACATCCAATTTATGAGGCATTTGCACATTAAGTGTGAAAGGCCTTGTTCGTTGAAATGGTGAATTGCCTTGCCGTCCGTTCTGCTACATCACCACTCATATTCTGAGTTCAAGTCCTGCACATCCCCAAACATCATTTTCCGAGGTTCTAGTGCATTTTATAGCTAGGTTCTACCTGTGGTTGCTTGATTTTCATTCACCGAGGCTTGAGGCCAATGATTTGATTTATTCTGTGACAGGCATATGTCCGTATCTGTGCGGATGGATCATGGATCTAATATTCTCCATGAGGCCTCTGCATCTAGTGGATTTTCATTTTCATTTAATTCGAAGAAAACGTATCCACAGTTTTAAAATTTTTTAATCAAGTTTTGGATTGTATTTTTTCTCTGGGGGGAGCTATGATGAAGAAAGTGGTATTTTTCCAAAGATCTGATGCATGTGTGATTACTACATACTACTACTGCCTTCCTTCTGATGCTCCAATCATTTTTCTTTACCCCCCCAAAAATCTGTTTTGGTAGTTAAGCTGTTCCCTCATTGCTTTATTTATATTTACGAAGGACTTGTGTTTCTTTTGGTTGCTTTGGATGGATTTTGGGTCGCATGATGACTTGTGCGTAGTTTCACATGGATAACTTTCATGTGATTTTGTGTTACTTTTCCATGTCTTGCTCCTATCCGATGACAATAGATTCTTCATTTATTTTCTGCCGGATTTTTCTGCATTCTACTTGATTTCTCGCTTTTGCAATTTATGTCTCGACTCTATTTTAGGACCAAGCTTCCGTTGAATATTTCGATTTTGTAGTTTGTTTGGAAATTGGGTCCTCCAATGAAATCTAGATTGCCAGGACAACCTTTTTTTTGTTAACAAATACTGGAGAGCTACTGTGGTGGGATAGCATTATATAAAAGCACTCAACCAGCTTGCCATCTGGTTTTCGTTCCACGTGAAGTAGATACTATCGTCAATGGGTGCAACCATTCTAATTTTGTCCTAAAGATGTTTAGCTTATGGGATATATGGTGTAACGTGCCTGCTTTATGTAAAAAATCATGGACTTCTCGACGAGTTAGGATTCATTTATGTTTATGAAGTATGAAAGTTGTAGATCGTTCACTGGTTTTTGCAGAGAAATAGAGCACGTGTTACCCACCTATATATGTATATATATGTATGTATGTATTCATGACTAGTTTATCTTTTCGTCATGGACCATCACATAGTTCAGTCAAACTGTACGAATCAATTCTCAATTTTACCGCTTGCCAGATTTTGGGGTTTGTTTCTGCTTGACGTCATATTCCTTGGAGGATATGTATACATGTTTTCCGTGTTCTTGATACTGCACGGTGTTCTTTTTGCATGTCTTTACTGGAAGCATTCACTAAATAGTTGTGTTGATTCATTGTTTGTCCCGGTACATTTGGTCTCGCGACTGCTGTCTGTAACTTCCTCAGTCGTGAGCCTTTTTTGGGCCGTAGCAATTTGATTTAAAAAGTGCCATTTGGACACTGCAGGCTACTTTTGATTGTCTCATGAAGACCTATGGGTTCCTCACTCCGGACTTCTGGAGGGAGACTCGCTTCTCAAAGTCACCGTTCCAGGAGTTCACCGATCTCCTCGCCAAGCCCATCAGCAAGACAATTATTACCGAGGATGCCGAGAGGACCGATATTTAAGATGAAGACCACAGGCTTGGGACCCAGTTTGCGGCCAACATATTTGGAGTATGTTTGTAGTCTTAGCGGCTGTCTAGGCTGTTTCAGATGCTTTTCACTTTGGAGTTAAAACACCATAATGGAAGACGGCTCCAGTTTGGTGCTTTCTCAGTTCAGTTTGCGGCCCCAATATGCTTCGTAGTTACTGCTGTCTAGACTGTTTCAGATGTTTTCACTTTTGAGTTATTTTGGCTCCTCATAATAGATGAAGACAATCTTCTGCGTTGCGAACTTCACGTTAGCCTTTGATCTTGGTATTTCATAGTCATTCGTGTTGTTTGCAACAGCGGATGCCGACATGCTGAGATTCTTTGTTCGATAGACGAGCTACGTACAGCCAGATTTCTGCCTTTGATCTTGTGTCCCCTAAAGTAGCCCTGCTGGGGTTACAATCCTTTTCATTAGACATCTCATCATCAGCCTCTGGATCATGGTTTGCGGACACGGTGTGGCTCGTAAAAATATTGAACCGTATTTGGGACAAATTGAGAGTACTATCCCGTTAGGGAGATTTTGATAGAATATGAGTTAAAGTGAGTAATTTTTTGAGTTCGACAATTTATCTTTATTTTGAGATTAATTCATTTCACGTGAAAAGATGGAACGAGTGACCTCGAAATAAGGATCTTAATTTTAATCGATTTTAAGTAATTTAAATTTATTGTCAAACTCGATTAAAGACGAGTAGGCAAAATAATTCACGTCATTTTCCCCTTATTTCTAGAGTTAATTCATTTCTGTAGAACTTTCTTACCACCTGAAACCCGATGGGATCACAGCCAAAAATCCGGGTACGTATGAAATGATCGCGGAAACTTCGCCGCCGCCAGCAAGCCTGAAATCGAGAGCAATAGGGATGGATGCACAGGAACGGTGATGGAGTTTATTCGTTTTCCGGTTCAAGCAAGACGACGGAGGGGGTTCGGTTCGGCAACCTTTCATATGTTTTCCTTCCCTGCTGCTGCTATTGGACTCCTCACACGATGTTGTTACCGTTCCTTACTAATTTGTTCCCCACGCCAGGAAGAACGCTGCATGCATGTTGGTGCTTTTGGATGCTCCGACAAAAGAAATTGCTTGTTGGAAGCCGCTTTGCACCAACCATCCCTCGGCATTTTATTTTAACATATCTGATATGACAAATTGTCAGTGCCTATAACTAATGACAACACCACTCTGAACGTCTATAGCCCTATTCATAAGATGGCCAAAATGCTACATAGTATGCTAAGGTGGCGTTTAACGACGCAACAGCTCTCGAAGAGAACTGGTTATTTGAAATTTGCCGGTTGCATAATTGGTTTGTTTCAAACGGCCCTTCGTATGAACTCGTGCTTATGATCTGCTGCTGACTTGGACCGACTCCAGCCTTTCTCACTAACCAAAGATGGCTGGGGGAGATGGGGTTCCCTTCTCTTGAACTGCCGGAGTTCTCGGGAGAGGCGAGAAGCAGCATGTTGTTGTGAACGACGGACAACAGTGGGGTTGATCTCGTCCCGTTTTGCTCCTTCTTGGGGACCCCAAAACAGGTTCTTTCTGGCAAATCTAGGATGCCCGGACCGCATGGGCAGGGGCTAGGAATTTTTAGATAAGTGCTCTTTTCATATTATCCGTTCTTTTTAACAATTTCTTCACACGAACACGACTTTAAATGCTGAAACGATGCTGCAACTTGCCTGTACTCTCTCTCTCTCTGTGTGTGTCTCAAAATGCTGCAATTTACTAGTATCACGTGCATAAACAAAATCAGATTTAAGTGTTCGCATAGAATATTTTAGTGAATGGAAACTGCAGTTTGCCACTATTACGTGCCACAAACAAAATGAGATAAAATGCACGCATTGGATATGCTCGTTGAATGGATTAGTTTACCCAGTCTGGTTAAGATCTCCTATTAACTGTGTCGATCAGAGCTATCAAACCAAACATTCCGATGAAACCTCGTTAAAAAAAAATGGAAGGATAACGAAGAAAGGCGGATAAAATCGCGACCCCTTTCCTAAATAAAGTATACAACTCAGTAAAGAAAGCACAACGTAAGCAGCGGAAAGATGAAAGCATTAAGGTAAACCATCTCCAGGGGCCAGGGGATAGAACGATATTTAGTAATAAGAGACTAGGAGTTTGAATTAAGAATGATAACCGTGTGTGACGACGTAATGATATTGAAAGATAAAAAAATAGAAAAACCAATGACTAAGCCAACATCCAATACAGAATAAACACATTAACATTGAAAGGATTCAACGAGATGGATAAGGAAAGCGAGAAAGCTAGTATCAATAGAAAAGGACACATCGAGATTGAAGGAGTGTAAAGGTGACGGAGAGCCAACAGATTGTTCTATTACTTTTCTTTTACCTTTAGTTGTGCATAAATATCATACATTCTTGTTTTGTCCCGCAGTCGGCACTTCACAATATATGTTTTTTGGGGAAGCATGCTGACTGGCAAAAGCAAGGAGTATGGCCATGATAATAATACGGGGATATTTGGTTGATGGCACCAACAAGAAACATGACTACACTTCAATCTCAGGTCAAAATCATTTCCAAATCCGAATTGTTCTACAGAAAATGTTACAAGCTTAAACCAACAAAGAGTATCTAAGTGCTATGTACAAACATTTCAACATGCATCCATACATGCGCACAACGTACATAAACAGATGGGTATGTGTGAATGACTTGGGGGCATCAGATGTTATAATAGATTTGGAAGGCCCCCTTCTTCCAGTGTTGGCAGGCAATGATCTTGATTTTTAACTACATCTCTTTCTGGTACAGTGGTTTTCATTAGCAGTTGATACCGCATTGTTGAATATCTGGGCCAGTCACCCGTGTTGTGAAGGGGTCAATGCGAACCCACAACAAAGAGAAGATGGATGCGAGGAGAATGGACCAGACGACCACAATGGTGGGTGTACGGTTCTGCCGCCCCATGAGACCCTTGAGGAATGGGTAAAGGTGAATGATCACCCAAAAGGCGAAGAATAGCTTACCAAAGAGTGGACCCCAAGATTGGTATCCACTGTTGATGGCATAAGAAATCCCAGCAACCACACCAACTAGGTTTATTATGAGGAGAGTGGTTGGTGGTATCAGAAGCGTTGTCCACTTGAACATGTAGAGTTCAGCAAAGTCTCCATCTTCGTCGGATGCCTTTGAAGTGACAGTGAAGTTTGTGTCAATACCAGCGAGCACCTTGAGAAGGCCTTGGAAGACAGCAAATAGATGAGCAGAGACACCTCCGATAACCCAAAACTGCTCATTCCTCCACCACTCATCAATCCCAACCCCACTCCACCTCATTTCCAGTATACCAGTTGCAAAGATTGAAAGGAAGAGAGATATGAACCATATACTTGCAAAGTTGCTGATCTGTGAACATTTATAGCCAGATGTAAATGT
Organism: Amorphophallus konjac; assembly: GCA_022559845.1. Taxonomy (NCBI): domain Eukaryota; kingdom Viridiplantae; phylum Streptophyta; class Magnoliopsida; order Alismatales; family Araceae; genus Amorphophallus; species Amorphophallus konjac. The sequence goes on from CM040122.1 coordinate 468,029,303, forward strand.
TCAGCTGTTTAAAAAGTATATTTTGCTTGGCTTGCATGTTAACAGACATTAGAGTATCTGATATAAACATCCTTGGGAAGAGTCTTTTGGCATGGAAATATCGTCTGCCCGAACTTAAAGAAGTGGCAGAAATCTTCATTGATGTCATATTTATTATAGGTCTCCCAGCATGAGGAACGAGTTCCCCAAGCTGCTCACATTCGTAGAGGAATGTGGGTCCTCTCTTTCACAAAGGCCCCCCAAAAATGATTACCGCTCAGTTACAGAAGTAATTTTCTCATTTTAAGAGAAGGATGGCCACATTTCTAAAAATATGGGAAATTTTCTATGGAATTGGAGCATGCTCCTGGATAGTTTCTAGTAATATAGAAACTATATCATTGCAAATCAAGCCATCAGACAACTGTAAGTAGGAGAAAGAGTATATATCAAAACTGTTCTTAAAGCTGGTGGGCATGGATAGTCTTTTTGTTTGCTTCCAAATATCTATTTATGCTTCCTTTTGGTTGGAAAAGAGGCCCAGTCTTTTTGTTTGTTTCCAAATCTCTATTTATCCTTCCTTTTGGTGGGAAAAGGGGGGGGGGTCATGTAGATGATTGTGCCAGGAGATGTCGATACCTGTGGAATAATGAACTTTCCGGTCAGCAGACAGACAGCAGGTAAGGTACAGTATATAATGAGAGGAACTGAGGTGACCGGATAGATGGTGGTGTTGATATACGCAAACCTCTCCAGAAACTTCAGCCTTCCACCATAACCATACCATATAGGACAATGCCGACTGAAAAGAATCTCAACAGAACCCAGAGCCCAACGAAGCACTTGGTTCAGACGATCTGACAGGTTAATAGGGGCAGACCCTTTGAAGGCTGGGCGCTCTGGCATGCAGTAGATAGACCGCCAACCGCGAGCATGCATCTTGAATCCAGTTAGAATATCTTCAGTAACGGAACCGTAGATCCACCCAATCTACAAGAGGATCATTCACTTGTTAAAGCCAGTGATATAAGAGGTCACTGCATTTTCCTTTTCATGCATGCAGTCTTTGGGGGGTGAAGGAGCAGCAAGTAGTCAGCTGTCCTCAAAAAGCACAACTTTATATGTTTTTTCAAATTCAATTTTGCATGGAAGTTTAGAGCTAAGAGCTGAAATAAGCTAAAAAAATCAAGCAGTAAATTGCGCACCACACATGACTGGCTCTATAAACATGGCTATTCCTCAAATTAAATGGAAAAAATCTAATAGGTACCAGTGCCAGATACTTGGATCCTTCATTGGTTTTAGCTGATGCCAAACGAGAAGGATAGTGTATGCGGTTGATGATGTGATTGCATGTGGGTCTCTGCATGCATGCATGCACGTTCACTATTCTGTTTCTATAGAATATAAGGCCGCTAGCTCTCCTTGTGTAGGTAATTCCTTCTTCGAGAAAAGGGAAACGAGACTTCTTATAGGCCTCACCAATGAGTGTGCTACAGCCAGTAACTCCCGTTTGTGTATGTATTTCCTTCTTTGAGAAAAAAGGAAAACGAGACTTCTTACAGGCCTCACCAATGAAGATTGTGCCACTTCTTTTGTTTCTCCTTTTCTTTCGCAGATGTAGGAGCAGGAAGCATTGAGGGGACAGTGGCTGGTTGCGGCATACTGTGGCATATTTGAGGATAGGACGTATATAGAATTGTATTCTCCTACTTGCGTTTATATAAGTGATATAATCATAAAATGCTTATTCGTGCATGTGATAACTATACAGTTCTTTTTCCTATTTTATTCCATTTTAAAGGAAAATTTAAAAATATAATCACCCATAAAGAGAATGGAGATACTAAAACAGAATTTTTCTGAGAATAATACTAAGATTTCCCTAGGCATAGACACTATGCTTGCCAAGCAACTCTGCACAAAATAATTATTTAAGACAAGAAGAAGATAAATTACATCAACATAGTAAAATGTTAAATACAAAACTCCTCTACAATATGGGGAAAAATATAATAGACCACATAAAACCAAGGAAAACAAGAATATGCAGAATTAAACTCTTCTAACATGAGATGATTGTGAAGGTAGTAAAAAATTCTGGATTGAAAGTTTTTTTAAAGACTATTAGCTAACGAAAAGAAAACTTCACAAAGGCATCTATCCATGTTATCTCACATCAAAGAAAATCAGTAGTCCGCCAGGCCAGAATGAAGAGACTTCCTGCAGATTCTGAATTTTGTTCTGTTCTCACAGGGAAAGAAGCTAAAGCCAATTGTTTGACGGTGTTTTTACATGGATAAGAAAGAAATCTGCATTGCACAAACTGGATGCAGCATAATCGATAAGCATATTGGGGAGGAAACCTGGAGAGCCCTGTCCAATGAGTTGCTGACTTCAGTTACTTTCTTCTGTAACATCCATGGATCAAGTTTTGCATTTACGTGTTTTATCTACAGTTCGACAATTTTTTTGTATAATTTCCCAGAAATAAATAAGGTGAGAATTCCTTATGCTGTAAACAAATGTTTCCGTAAGTTTCTAGTTGAGGACTCAAATGAGCAAGCATTGGCTAGACAGAGAAGGCTTTGAGGATAAAGAAGCGCAAAAGTCTTAAAGGCTTTCACATACCTCACTTCCCCAATCTGTCTTATCTTCATATCCACAACTAATAACATGAATGGCTTCTTTCAAAAGAACATCGGGAGTTGCAGACTGAGGAACACCACCATTTTCCATAAGTGTAGATGCAACAAAAACTGTTGACTGGCCAAACCTTTTCTCCAAGCTCATTTGTGACATTAGCAATGACTTTTCATCATCAAATCCAGCTCCTGATTTCAAAATGCATGGGCGAAAGAAATTTAGTACAATGCGGACAAAGTCAAGTTGATTAGCTAGCACATGGATGCCTGAAGCTGGCATTAAGCCTACATAGCTCCACATTCCAGAAAAAGGCCTACAAAACTTGGGTAAAATGTGCACTGACATCAAATTCAAGGGTTAAATGAAGAAACCAATGTGAATCTGATATTTGGAATGCACATTAGAATCAACTGCCATACCTTCAACCCCCTCTTCTATGTCTTCAAGATTATAGATCGGCACAGTGTTGTCCACCTGCTTGCTTGATTTTTTCTTGTCTGAGCTCTTTTTGCTGGATTTTGAACTCTTCTTCCTTGATCCACCACAACATGAGGAGAAAAGGCTGGCCTTTTTATGCTTATTTTTGACCGGAGGTTCATAGCCATACAAGGCTGTCCTGTTAAAGACACATCCTGTGCCCACATAAACGGGACCCTGAAGACCATCCAGACCCCTTAAATTGATCTACATCACAACAGAGTATGTGTCAGAAGTAAATACGAACTAAGCAATAAAATAGATATATCAATGATGAACTTTTGAGTTCAGTCAATGGATAATTTGGTTTACCAAACCATTGTTCAGTGCTTCTTCTTCGATCTTTATTGCCAAATTGTACCAACCATGTTTTTTTCCCTTGGAAATCTGAAGAACATCATACTCTACACCACCTATAGATGTTTCCCTCCCTCTAAATACGATTAATACTACATGTTATAAATAAAAAAATGTATAGATGTATACTGTGTAAAAGAAAAAAAATATTACAAAGAAAGTAGCATCTTCCATCTCATAATTAAGCGAAAAGACCACCCATGGATATTCCCAATATGATTTCTTCCTCCAGCAAAATAGTTTCAAACCGTACAAATATAACTATGCAAACAATTCTACCTCGGAAACAACTTCCACTCCCACAAAAAAACCCATTAGTATTCCGTAGATAGCCTGTGAAAAATTAAGCCGATGAAGATGCATAATCAAAGAAGCCATGAATAAAATTAGCCAAACTTACATCAAAAAATACAGTATTTCGGTTGGCATAACGATCATTCCTGTCAATACCATCAAATCTTTGAGGAAACTGGACATAACAGACTGATTTCCCAAGGTTTGGGTCCATGAGGAAACACATTGCTTCCCTCAACGCCTTGCTATTGTTAATGTAGTGATCACAATCAAGATTTAACAGAAAGGGGCCATTGGTAAGAACTGCTGACACACGTACCTGTAGGTATTGTGTTAAACCATTAAAGTTAGGAAAATTGCGATTAGGTAAAAATTCATATACATTCGTGCTCAAGTACTCACAAGAGCATTCATGGCACCAGCCTTCTTATGATGTTGAAAGCCCGGACGTTTCTCACGAGAAACATAGACTAACCGAGGAAGTTCGTTACCCTCAGTGTCGAGTCCTCCACTGTGGCCCAAGAAAACCTGCCAAAATTTGATAACCAACAGATGGCAACGATGTAAGCAGTCTGCAGAAAATGACTGCTACTTATGATCCATCTTGAAAAACAAACATCAGCAACTTATTGGATGAAGAGGAAGATTAAAATGTGATAGTACAAAAAGATGATTTTAATCTTTTATTCCTGCTTTAAACGAGTCTCTTTTGTACATAAAAAGCATGATGCTTAACCAACATCTTTTGAAACTTATACGTAAATGAAATTTCCCATCTTGTCTGAGACATATTCGTCTATCTTACAAGCTTGTATGCAATTTCGAGGAAGTCTTGGATGGCTTGTTTTCCCTTTCCAAAGAAAAAATAGCAACTTCGAAAAATGAACGATGCTTATTTCATAGTTTTTTTGAAAGTGGGTAGTACCACTATTGTATTACAAAAAAAGAGGAATATACACGTATAGACAAAGTGCTCCCAAAAAACCCATGTGCACACCAAGAAGGTGTAAGACACATTAACCCCCCAATTAAACAAAAAGAGGGGAGTTGAGGGAATTCACATTACAAAGTTACTCCGCCCATTCCCTCACTCTGTCACAAATAAAAGAGACAAGAGAAGCCTCCGCTCTGGCCTCCCTCCTAAAGATCTTATTATTACATTCACCCCACAATGACCAAAGAGTGGCATGCAGGATCAATCACCACACCGTATCATCTCCCTTGGTAGGCCATGCCCTCCCCCAAGTCGCAATGAGATGGTGCACCTCTCGCTGTCGTCCAAGGACACAACGGCCCTCCTAGCCAACCCCTCCCACACCTCATGTGTATAGGTGCACCCTACAAACAGGTGGTCCAAGGTCTCATCCTCATATCCACAAAGGTTGCAAGTCATCTGAATCCCCGGGATGAAAGGAAGCAACCTGTCCCGAATAGGTAACCTCCCGTGAGAGATCTTCCAAGTGAGGAGCTTCACCTTCAACGGACTCCGCGGCGTCCACACTTGAGGGATGAGATTGTGACACACCCCTCCGTCGGAAATGATGAAATATGCTGACCTCACTGAGAAGGACTCCTCCTTACCCCACCTCTAAGTCCACACGTCCTCCCTATCGGAATTAGGAACAAAGTTGTGGAGGAAGAGTAAGAGGTCCTCAAGTTGGTCCATCTCGTCGCTCCTGAGGCTCCTCTTGAAGATCAGGGCCCATATACCTCCTGGCAGTTAGGAGTCAAAAGCTTGAGCGACTGACCCCAAAAGATCAAAAACAACAAAGAGGTTGGGGAAAGAAGCCTCCAGAGTGAAGTCCCTGCACCACTTGTTCTTACAGAAAAGACACTGATCGCCTTTCCCTAGTCGGATCCGCACACCAGAAGAGATAGTGTCCCTATAGGACTAAATGTCACACCAAATCGGGGAAGTCCGGTGATGAGCAAAAGAATCCAAACTAAAATCCTTAACATCCTTGATCCCCAAACGACCCTCTATCTCGCTGGAAGCCACCCTACCCTATTTGATATCATGCTAACCTCTTCATTTCTCCCCGCTCCTATGTCAAAAGAATCTCCCCTGAATGTAGTCTATCTTCTTCACTACTATCTTCGGGATCCTAAAGATGGAGAGGAAATATATAAGTAAACTATCCAACACTGATCGACATAACATTAACCTATCACCATAGGACAAAAGTCTAGCCCTCCATCCAGCCAGTATGGACTCATATCTCTAATTGATAGGAAGCCAATCTGCACACCGTAAAGCACCTGGAGACGGAGGGAGGCTTAGGTATGAAATCGAAAAATCACGGAAGTGACAATCCAAAATGCAGGCAGCCCTTTGAAGGGCCAAGTCCTCTATGTTAACCCCAACAAACAAGCTCTTGTTGAAATTAACCTTCAAACTAGTGACCTCCTCTAGGAACTCCAGCAAAAGTCTAGCATCATACAATTGCTGCTCATCCTCTCCTAGGAAAAGGATCGTGTCATCTACATATTGCAAGTGAGTGAGAGTGCGACCTCCTCTCCCAACCTGGAAACCCCTGATCCGACCCGTCGCCTCTACTCTCAGCCATACCCTACTCAGCACCTGAGCAAGCACGAAGAGAAGAAGAGACATAGGGTCCCCCTGCCAATATGGAAAAAGGAAGATGGCTTCCCATTGACAAGGACAGCAAAAGAAGGAATATAGATACAAACCCTGATCCATCCTATTCACTTATCTCCAAAACTCAGCTTCTCCAACACATCAAATAAGTATGTCCCATTAACTCTGTCATAAGTCTTCTTGAAGTCTAACTTGAAGACCACACCTCTCCTCCTCTAAGTCTTCATACACTCATGGGCCACCAAGAATTGTCTTAGATATGCCTTCCCCTGATGAAACCTCCCTGAAAACAACTGACCACCTTGTCTATAACTCTAACCAATCTCCCAGCCAGCATCTTAGTAATAATCTTGTAAGTGCCATTCAACAGACTGATAGGCCTGAAGTCCCAGGCTCCCTATTTCTTTGGGATCAACACCCGGAGGTTTTTATTGATGCCCCCCATGTGTGCCCTCCCCTCCTAGAACTCTCACACGACAGCCATAAGGTCAACCTTGATGATGTCCCAACACTTCTGGAAGAAAGTCAAAAGGAAATCATCCGATCCTGGAGCTCTATCCCCTATAAGAGAGAAAACTGTCTAGCACATCTCCTCCTCAGAAAAACCCTATAATATAGCATCCCTCTTCTCCAGAGATAGTCGGGGAAGGAGATCAGTTGCAATCCTCGTCCTATAATAGTCATCCTCAGAAAATAACCTAGAGTAGAAATCCCTCGCCATACACCTGATCTGCTCATCCGAAGAAACATACTGCTCCCCCGCTAGAAGTAAGTAGTATTCTTGTCCCCCCCTTTGATCCATCCATCACTCGACCTCTGCCTCCAGTAGATTTCCTCCCTAAAGAGGATCTCATCAAATTGGCACCTGAGAGAATCTCTGAGGCTCTTATCATCTGCATCCATCAGCCCATGCCTCCTCCAAACAGTCCAGTCCCTCAATCTGTTAAAGAATCCTATCCTTAGTCGCCCTCCTAGGGAGGGTTTTGTCTGCCCCCATGACTTGACAACCCGAGCAGTGTGTCTTAACTTCAAAACCAAAGTAGCCATAGCTGATCTGCCAACACCCTGTGAATACCAAGCTCCCTTGACCGTGTCTATGAAATTTGCCTCCCTAAACCAGAACTGCTATAATCTGAAAGAGAACCTCCTATCTTGTAGCCTTCTGGCCAAAATGCAACACCTGCACGTGAGGGTAATGATCCTTCCAATCAACAGAGACCAAGAATTTGTCAAACCTGGAGCAAGAAACATCAACTCACATGTTGGACCAAGTGAACTGACTATGTGTCATACCGATATCCACGAAAGCTGCCTCCTCAATGAAAACAGTGAAATCCTCCATCTCCCAAGAGCCGACATCCTCCCCCGTCCTCTCCTAGGGGGCAGCCACTGCATTGAAATCCCCCCAACACAACAAGGCCTACCCGAAGACAAATGATAGCTGAGTAAATTCTCCCACAGAAGTCGCTTCTCCCCCCTACTCTGAGATCCATACACCCCAGTGAAATCCCACAAGAAGCCATCCCTCACATTAATGATGTGAAGAGAGATGACCCATCTATCCACATGTCTGTCCAGCTCCACCTCATCAACCTCATAAGGATTCCAGAAGATCATAATCCCTTGGAAGGCCAGACCTGCCCACCGCCGAGGACACAACGTCCCTGGAAAGTCTGGCACCCCCTAGCTCCCTTATAAGAGACTCACCCTCCCCATCACATTTGGTCTCTTGGATACAAAAGATGTCAATCTTGCATCTCCTGATCAACTCCTTCACCGCCCTCCTCTTCTCCATCCCCCAACCCTCAACATTCTATGAGACTATCCTAGGAAATGAGGATAGCCCTGTCCTCCTCCTCCTCCCCCTCCCCCTCCCTCTCTTCTCTTTGTTGTGCCCTCTCCCTCCGCCGTATAGAACCCCCCCACCTCTTCCTGTTGTTGGTGAAGGCCCATCTCGCGTCTTCATTTGTCTTTGCTTCAAAAGAGATACCACCTCCTCAGCCATCGCCCTCATGTGTTCCTCAGTGATTTTCTCCACCCTAGCCACCAACACCCTCACTTCCTCCCTCCCCAGTAAGCGCTTCACCTTCGATTCATCACTTGCAGTGATCAAGGGGACCAACCCTCCTGGAGACACCAGAACAACTACCTCCTCTAAATGCAGAGTCTCATCCCCCACGTAAAGATCTGTAGAGGTCAGAACAGACCCGTCTAGACAGGGCTCCGTAGACTGGACTCTAGCCTCTCCCGAATCAAACGCCCCTAGCAGAGCAAGACCAGTAGGCTCTTGTAATGGGGGAGGAGGCCCGCCAGAACCCAACAGGGAGTGGTTATGTCTGGCAGAACACCTAGCAAAGGCAGAGCCTCTTGCTCCAGAGTCCTCTTCTCCATGCACTGTCGAACCTCCATAGAGAGGCCCCCCACCTGGGCACCCCCCTCCCACCGAGCACAATCACCTGGTCCACCACCACCTGCTTCCCCTTTTAGTCACCTGGCACAGAGGGGGAGGGGAGCACCAGGAGCGCCCCCATAACCGGCGAAAGGATCTGCTCCTGCACCTGCATCTGTTGCAAAGAGGCCGGTTGAGGCATGCCGATGGCCGTCAGGGAGGGGGCGTACAACGGGACCAACCCCAGCATTGACGGAGAAGTCTGCGACTGCAATATCCTCCGCTACTGAGGCCGCTGCGAATGGGCGATCGGGCGAGGACGATGACCTTTCGCGGTTCCAAGAGACATGGTAGGAGTGGCCAAAGTAGATATGAGTAAGTTTCGGGCATGACTGCAGCTTGGACCTGACCCATCAATCGCCCGGGTCGTGCACCACCCAGTGGCCAAACCACGTTCCAACCTGGTCCACCCAATGGAGCCTCGCTCGACATACCCAGCCGCCCCACCTTTGAATTTGAAAAGCTCGCCAAGCCGGACGACTGTACTCCTTCAACCTCCTGATAGGAGGGTTGTTGCCCTAGCAGAGGCGACAATTCATCCAACAGCTCCGCCTCTACCCAAATCCAGACAACATAGGTGGTGCCGGCGATGTCCACTGTGACAACGGCAAAGAATCAACGCCGAAATATCCACATGAACCACGGCCACCACTGCTATACGTGAGCCCATTGGCGTGAAGCTGAAGGAGCCTCTTTCTGGCCGGCCGAAACCACGAACCAGGAAGGCTATGCCTTCCTCATCGCACGACAGCAGAGGGATCCCCTCCACGACGATTTGGACACACCTCACCATCAACATGGGGAAGGTTCCCCTAGTTTCCTACCAGAAGGTAGAGGCCGCCTCCCGTCAAAAACCCTATGTCTTCCATCCTAGTCGCCACCACTTCCTCGTCCCCCACCGCAAGGAAAGACGACCAGGACACCCAGGTGACCTCCCAGGAACTACCAGAGCCCTCCACAAGACGCCGCCTAACCTCCTCCACCTCAACGACCCCTTCCACCAGAGTGACGCACAAGCACCGCCTCAACCACCATACCTCCCTTGAAGGAGGTTCTCTAGTACCTTCCCTGCTTCAAGCCATCGACGGTTAGCTTGACCCTTCGACGGCGGAGCTTTCTGCACCACCTTAGAGAAGGACCGGAAGGTCCCAAGACTCCCGCGACCCTCTGCTTGAGCAGTCTCCTTACCCCTGCAAAACTGCCGAATGTGGCCTCTCCAGCCACAGCCAACGCACATTGGCCCCAGCCCAGTAGCCTGCCCTCCGGACGACCGAGCCATGGCCGCCGGCGAAGGCCGGCGAGGGCCACCCCCCCCCCAACGGGAGGCAGTTGGGCCAGGACACTCGCATCGAAATGCCCCTCTTTTCCAAAGCCTCTCTTTTTCTTAAAAATGATTAAATTGTAATTGATGAAAATCTAAAAAATACTTCCAATTATTTCATAGTTATGCCACTTGAAATGTGAATATCTATCTTGAAAACTTGTACAAATGTAGAGCAGTCATTTATGAGTTCATTTTCCTTCTCAATGGAAGAAAGGGGATAGCCACTTTCAGACTGTTTCCAGCATTTAATTCTGAGAGACATTACTGCCCCTATAAGATATCAAGGTACCTGGATCATTCCAGGATGGTCTCGAGTGTTATTTCCAGGCCAAGGTGTACCATCTTGCATGATCCATCCCTCATCTGGAACCTTCTGTGCCTTTGCAACAAGCCCATTAATGCGAACTTTAAATTCTTCATATTCCCTCTGCAACACATAAGCTAGCATCTGTAAACACTCTTTTCTTTGTGGATAACAGGATATTAATAAGGAAAACAGAAGTGGTGTGCCTGAAGAGAAAAGGACGCTAACAAAAAGCAGCAAACCACCTTCATGGCTCTTCTGTCCTTAACAAATGATGGATAAACTTTATCTTTCAAATAGTCAATCTTTTGGGCAAAATACCATTCAGGAGCTCTTGGTTCAATACTGTATTTCTTGGAGAAAGGTACCCATTTCCGAGCAAATTCAGATGTTTCAGCCAAAGCTTCAAATGTCAGCATTGCAGCACCATCATCAGACACATAGCAAGAAACTTTGTCAACAGGGTAATCGACAGCAAGAATTGACAGAACAGTGTTAGCAGTGACGAGGGGTGGCTCTTTTAAAGGGTCAACAGTACTGACAAAAATGTCCACGGCAGCCAACTGAGAAGGTTCTCCTTCTTGGTCATACCTGTTATTTAACATAGACTTTTGATTAGTGTACATCCAACTATGTGAGGATTGAAATGGAAGCGTGGAGATCAACTTCTTACAAAAATAAGATTTATGACAAATGTTAGATAACGATTCACCTTAAAGTAAGTCTGTCAAGATATGTCTCACGGTTCACTGGGAACCATTTAGGGAACTGATCCAATATCCAGGATATTGCAAACCAAATCTCACATATAACAGATAACAGCCACAGGGCATATGCCTTGGGCACAGGATTGGTTATACGATAGTGCAAGAAGATGCAGAGGATGATCAGCCGTAAAACAATGACCATTCGATATGGATTTATCCTAGATGAAGGAATAGACACCTTCCTGGAAAGAGGCTGGCGAGCTTCATCATTCCTGCATTTCAAGGAAACATAATCAAATGCAGAGTAACTTGGAGGGAATACTTGGACAGACTGCATAAAGGAGACTCACTTTGAAGTGTGAACATGAAATGAACTCTGTATGTAAGAAGTAAAGGCAACCAATTATAAGAATCAATTTTCCTTTGTTGTCCTCTTTCAAATGAAGTAGAAGAACATATTTTCATATGGAAGGCAAACTGTACACAGAGAAATATAAGCATCTTACTGGCATTGTGTCTTTAAGGTTATATCTACATTCGGCTGTGAACTTTTGCTAGAAAATATTAAACAGGGACTCAACTCGGGAAGCAAGAAAGAGGATCAACATGTTTGCTCGAGGGTGGAAAAAAAAAGAAAGCAGTTGAATGAATGTGATTTGATCACTTACTGCTTAAATGTCTGGGCATACATCATTTTAATTGTCAGTATTGATTAGGTGGAATGGTGCAATAAGTAGGCGGGCTAAATGAGTTCACAGGCAATATATCCATGGATTTAGCTACTTGAAAACTTTATGCATTAGCACTGGAAATGGTCACTTTAGTGGCCATAAGAACCTAGTTCAAAATCTTGAACTTGTAAACCAAATTTGAAGTCCTAAATCAAAAGTTGGCAAATTAGTTGTGGTGACCGGCTATGACAATGGTTATTTTGCATTTCTTTCCTTTCTCTTTCTTGAGTATTTCTAGGTTGAGATAAATATTGTTTCTTTGAAAGTGTAGGTTGAGAAGAATATTACCATATTTCTATATGTTATGGTGCAAGGCTTAAGGTAGTTTTTGCTACCGTCAGGCTAGTATTTAGGGCACTTCCTGATCATATACTTCGATGCACAGAGGTCCCATAATTTCATCACACAATGCAGGGCCCTGGAGGGCAGCACATGGAAGATGTCACATAAAAGGATAGTCGACTATCAATGGGTTGTCTAGGATGACTTGCTTTCACTAAAAAGACAGTTTGAGTCCAGTAATGTGTGTCTGCATGTAGGATATCGAAGTTGATAATGTCAGTAATGAACTCGTTTCCATTTAACTCAGGGCTATACTCACAATAAATCATCATCCATGTTATAATCGGTAGTTGCATCAATATCTCCACCACCTCTGCCCTCAGAAGGAGCATGACTAGTGCCATTAGTCATGGTATGTGCATGAACAGATTTTTTATCCTGCTTCATCTTCCAGCCATCAACCCTCTCCTTCCAAGCGACATTTCCGAGTCCACCAGAGAACTCTCTAGAGTAATCTATTATCCTTATATTGGCTGATCAGTAACAAGTTGAAAAATGTCAGAATAGAGAGTGGATTTCAGAAAATATGTGAAGCATGGAACTAAAACCATAAATAGCCACAAGAAAGAGATGTACGTGATTGATTCAGATCTGAATAAGGGAGTGGATGCACCCGCTTCCCACCACCACCAGGAGACATCAGATGATGATCAGGGGAAGCAGCTGATAGTTCTCCTGAAAGCTGCAAAACCAATACAATGTGTTTCATCAATTTACAAAATCTACAAACAATATGCATAGTTGAAATACCTCAATCTAGAGAGGAAGTAAAAGGGGGCATGAGGTATGACCTGGCCGTGAGTGAGCAAAGGGATATGATTCCTGGGAAGCTCCCCACTTAACCCACTATCATACTTTGGACCTGAAACATCTTCCCCACGCCCAAAGCTCATGTGCCAATTTAGTGTCCTCTCAGCAATCCTTTGTTTCTGTTCTTGATTGCCAGACGGGTAATTGAAATCGCTCCCATCATCGGCATGCCCATCATTTGCTTCCTCCCCTCGAACTGCAGGGCTCCCTGACCATTAGACAAGATGGGTGTCCAATGTTTAGAGTTCTTTCTTTTTTTTTTTTTGGAAAAACCGCAGGCAAAGTAAACAAAGAGTCTGATCCAGTTGGCCAAAACCTTTGTGCCTCTTGTACTTGGTCTTGCACTGGGGGCAAGACTGGTTCCCATCCTTCCTCTCGTACTCGTAGCATGGCCGGCAGACGGGGAACGCGCAAACGTCACAGGCCACAAAGATGTCGCCCTCCACTGTGGTGCCGACGCCATCCCCACAGATCTGGCAGACCTGGTCAGGCTGCGCCTTGGAGTCTTTCTGGATAATCATACAAGGAGAAGAACAAGGCAAAGTGACTCAGCTTAAAGCAGCTATCCAACGTTCAAGTCAACCCAGGAGCCGTACAAAGGAGCATTCTGAGGCAATTGCAAGCACGAAGCTAAGATGTTTTTTTTTCTTTCTATGATTGAACTACATTTATCGAATATAATGCGATGGGAAAGCAGCAGAGATGGGTAACTGACCCCGTGCTCGCCGTCCCCTTCCATGAGAAGCGCCCCCTTCCCAGCGGCGCCCGATCAGATCTCTCGCCAAGGGAGTCCCTTTGTCTTTACCCAGATCTACCTCGGATGGAACGCATAAGATGCCCTCCCTGCACCATCCCAGAAATGAGCAAACAAATCAATTAACCAGATCCAAAAAAGACAAAAAGGGAAGCCTATCAGGAATCCGCTTACAACCAAATTGAAAAAAAAACAAGTAGCAGAAAACGAAGGATAGATGGACAGAAACATCCCAGACGTCAAAGAAATCAAGAACGCCCCTCCTCCCCTCCCCATCGACAGATAACAAATCCAATCCTATCACTCTGCAATGCGGATCTGATCAAGACCACCTCCCCCCCCACCCCCCACAAAAAAAGGACGGAGCACAGTTCGAGCTCGAGCCACTAACCTGTCGGTCACAGACCACGCCACCCGCAGCACCGCCGGCCGGGACCAGTTCAGGGCGGCCCCGGGAACGTCGGGATCCAATGCCGGCAACACGCCCGACCGACGGAGCAGGAGATGAGGGCCTGCTCCGCTGCCGGCACAGCTGGAAGTGAGAAGGAAGAGGAGAAGGAACGCCACCAACGGGGGGAGGGGCCCTACACTTCTTGCCGTCCTTTTCACTCTCTCTCCCTCTCCCTCTCTTCACGCTTTATTAGCTGGTTAAAGTCGCACAAGGCCTTCAAGTCAAATTTAATTTAATTAACGGCCTTATTGTTAATTGGATTATATTTGTGAAGAAGTCAAAATTTTACAAATTATTTCGTACAACATCGTATTGGATCATACATGTAATTGATATATTATTAATATTATTTTAAATATTAAATATTTTAATCTATATCAATAATAATTAATACGTTCGTAAGTTAAAGACGTTTTAACTGTCGATAAAGACAGGTTGGAAACGTGCGTACTCTTTTGTGTGTTTTTACATTAAAAAAATACATGGTGAGTTTCGAACCAAAACCTTGACTTTGGTTTAATACTTTTAGCATTTTGAGATATTTTCACATGAAGGTATATGATAAGAATTTTGAATGACACTCCATGATATCAGATTAGTATATAAAACATCGGTGACGCTACGTCAATCAATCAAGATTTATCTAATTGTTTCGTTGGATAATTATTTCATGAAGTATCTTTAATATGAGTATTAGTAAAAATGGTTCAAGAAAATATTAAACATATAATTTTAAGCAAATCAAGCAAATGAAAGAATTGAATGACCCGTTATCAATATCCTACATCGCACTTTTGAAAATAGGGTATATAGGATATACATGATATTTTGCAACTAAAAATGTTAATTTTAATAATATATATATACATAATTAACACTAGATTTAAAGCCTAATGGGAAGGGAGAAAATGTAGACGGAAGTGGGGGCAAGCTGACAGGGCACGTGACATTTGGTACTGTGGCGTTATTTCTAAGCCCAACCAATAGGATAGCACCACGTCACTAAATCTACTTCTTACTGGTCTGGACGCAGTGCTCCGGTCTATAAGATCATCTAAGATTCAGAGTTGTACAAATCGATTTAGTGCCCGATGAATCTCGTGTATCGAATCGTATCATTCAAAAATTAGTACGATTAATTTATAATATATTATAGATACGTATTTATATATTATATATTATATTTTATTTTTAATATTTTTTTGATAGATAAATTAATCAGAGATGACCATTTGTCACCGTGAATTCCATATTCAATCGTGAGATTCGAACCGAAAATCTCACAGTTGAACAAATGACGCTCTAATCAACTTTGTTACATATGACTTTATGTTAATATTTATTTTAATAAATATTTATTATATATTTTTATTCTTAATATATTACGGTACACTATGGTACAATATGATACGATGTCGTATCATATCATACCAATACGAAACTTATATGGCCAATACGATCGGACCGTCAAATCTTACTCAGATTGCTGCTCGAACTATCGTAATTTTTGAATATATGAAAGTGGGATGTCGAATTGGTGTCGGTAAGTGATGCTTGCAAAAAAGAAAATAAAAAAAGAATGAAAAAGATAAATTTTTTTCTAACAAAAAACTTTCACAGCTGAGTGAATGCACGTTAACGCGGGTTAGAATCAGCTGTCCAGTGTAGTTAATTCACAGCTTTTCTTCGTTTGGAGGAGGTCTCGAATTCAAATCTGATTATCTCCTCCCCTTTAATTTTAAACGAAAAAAACACCTGCCCCAAAAGTCACCTTAACACGGGCTCATGCAATTTGGCTCATATCCCACGTGATCTAGAGTAATGGTTATATAGTCAACTCCAAGACAGATACCGATTGGATTCAAATAACGTAGAGTTGTGTAAAATCTTATTTCCAAACGAATAAGTCACTGTAGCACATCTTATAATATATAAGAGTAATGTCTCGTGCATCGAATTGGATGTATAAAGTTTAACTCAAATTGTAATTTTTTTCTTTAACTTAAAAAAAGTTTAAATGATTATTTTTATCTAAAAAAAAGACGTCTCTCGTCACACCTGTACGACCCTATGTCAGACCCGTATGAGTCACTTTTTATCTCGATAAAAAAATACAGGAGTAAAATATTTTGTAAGATTAAAATATTTTGTTATAAGAAATAAGAATGAAATATTTTATTATAGGAATGAAACATTTTATTTGACTATATAAATGAACGAATAATTTTGTAAAAATAAAATATTTAGTACGTGACGAAATATTTATTATAAGAATAAAATATTACATAAAAATATTTTGTTATAAAAATAAAATCTAACAAAATGTTTCAATTTTATATTAAATAATTCATTCATATACTAAAATATTTCAATCTTACAAAATATTTCACTCATATATTTTTTCGTCGAGCGAAAAAATGAGTCGTAAGGATCTAACGTGGGGTCATATGTGTCTGAGGTACGTGGGACGTCTTTTTTCGACAAAAGTGATCATTTCTATTTTTTAAGCCAATAAAAAAGAAAGTTATAATTTAAGTTAAACTTTGTGCACAAAACATTACTCAATATATAATAGAGTCAAAATTATATAATAAATACACTCTTGGTCGTGGAGTCCAAGTCTCACATGGTTAAACTCCTCTCTACTAAACTACTCCTACGGTTAGGTCCCATTCATATGCAAACTATCAGTCAATGCCTGATAGAATCTAGATTATGAAGTTACCGAACCATCCAACTCAAAAGATTTAGACCCCATTTTGTTTGAAAGATATCTTCAAGAAAAATATGAGATAATCGGGTTTTCAACTCACTTGTAACTTTGTAGACCAAAATAAGCAATCCGGCGTTAAACTAGGTTAAATCCGATGTTCCACGGGATTCCCAGGGTAACCCATCGGTTATCAGAATATAATTTTACTTATTCTGGGACAGGACAGACCATCCCTCCGTATTATCCTAGGATAATTCTATTCTCCAATGGGGATAAGGTATCGAGGGAGAAGATTCTACTGTCTTAAACATATTTTTATTTCATCTTTTAATCAGTGTAGAAATATTGTAACAAGATTAGATGATTGAGATAGATTTTCATCTTGATCTCAATGAAATAAGTCTTTTTATTAGCTTCAAAAGAGGAAAAAAGTAACTCCATAAGACATAAACACATCTAATTTCTCATTATTACTAATGTCCAAATGTCACAATTTCTAGTAGGATTTTGGATCGATCAACACAGCAACTACAAATTTTGACAAACTCCTTCGAAATGTCAATTTATAAAATCTGACCAGGGATGTTGTCTTGGGGTTATTTTGGTAACGTCTTAAGGTGGGTTAGGATGACTTAATCGGGTCAGATGATTTATTCTCTGTTTGATATTTTTTTCCTTAACCCGGGTCGGATAGGGTTAAAGTGGATTTACTCATTCCACTTAAATATGTGAAATGAGTTACTCCACTCAAATTAGTGCCACTTTGGTAACGGATTGGGTTAAGGGCGGGTGGACCACCCCGGGTAAATCACCCGCCCTTAACCCAACCCGTTATCAAAATGACTTTGAAAATTAGAATCCACCTTATTAGTTAATAGGAAAACTCATACGTGACCTTCTTCGTGTTCAATAGTTGCAGCCAATTCTTTAGGGTAGGTTTTATAATCGGTTGAGTTATTTAACCCGACGAGAGAGAGAGAGTAGTGAGTTTCACCCGCTCTTCTCACACCTATTTCTCATTAATAGGTGTGGAGTGACTTAATCGAACAGTGAAACGCGAATAAATCATCTCACCCCATTTTCAAACGGGCCCTTAAAAGAGTTGCCCATGTAATTTAAGATTTGTTTGGAATGAAAAGATGTTTAAAACAAGGCTATCATATCAGACATTTTTATCCTTTTCTGCCACTTTATGCTCAATATTTTAAGTACGAGATTGAAAAGTTAACTTGAATAACTTAAATTCGGTATTCTTGAGTTCGCCGAATTTAAATTCATTTTTTCTCGCCGTCTAATTTTCAAATCGGACGGTGTAAAAAATATGATACAAAGAGTGATAAAAAAATATAGCACCTTATTATTTTGTCATAAAATGCAATTGAAATATTTGGCAAACTCGTTGTTTAATGGATGTTTAATTCATGCCACATACAACTTGACATGACTCTGGAGACCCACAAAAACATCGTAAGTAAAGATAATATTTCATCTTGTACAACGTTTGCTCGCCCAAGATAACATTCCAAGATGTTTGCCTCTTTTCTTGGGGTCCAGATCTGAAGATTTGTGTCGAAGACACAAAATTTTGAAAGATGAGTTTTTTGTTTATTTTTTTTGGTGACAACGAGTTCTTCAATAGTCGAGTAAGTGATCAGATAAAATCTCTCGGAGTGAATCTACCTTAGAGACCTTTTAATTTCTTGACATAAGTCTTCTACCGTTGGAATTCCACCATGGGTTCTCAAGATGAGTTATTTTACGAGTTTTTAAATGATTAAAATTTCTTTTGTACCATGTGTCTATGCCAGTCGACACCCACATCGATGCAAGCTTATCACACAGCAAGTCCTGTTAAGAGTGCCAAACAGAGGAGGGATCACCGTTCGAGATATTGACACCGGCACCGCTGGCTTATTATCGCCCTTTCTGTAATCTCGAAAATTTCATCATGCATCCCTTGGTTTCTCCTCCGGAAATTCACAGTGTGATCGAAGATGCACCATATTAATAGCATTTCAAGCAAGCACAAAGCATCATCCTTGTTTCAACAGCGTATCAAAACAAGCACAGTTTTTTCCCTCCCATGTTCTTGTCCATTGTGATGTTTGGATTCCCAAACCTGGGGAACATGGTACTCTGAGGGACAGGCGCTGATGCGCTATCCGCCCTCGGTTAAATATTTTTGTTTATGTCTAATATATAGTGAGATGCACTTTTTTCTCTCATATGTTAGTTATTACTTCCTGTTCTATTCGACCCTGTTTGTTAATCGGGTGAGATTAACGCACTCGACCTCAAGTGCTAATCGACCTCGATTAGCAGCTCTGTGTGTGAGAGAGCGGTGGGGGCACTATCTTGACCCCGAAACAAATCGGCCCTTCAGATTTCAAACGGGATCTAAATGACTCCCCTATTTTCTAGAATCGAGTAGTGAAAAACATGGGAAACCAGAAGATCTTGAATGGTTGTACATTGTAAGAAATCTACTGATTTGAATGAGCGCGACGCAGTGGTGGTGATGTGCGCTCTAAACTGCAACATGCGTTCTTTCAGAATTTGTGTTTTCCACTCGTATATAACGGCGAAATGAAGGAAACGAGTAAACACTTAAACCAAGGCGTAGGGTGTCAGCAGAACTCATGGAGTAGCGTTCGTTAGAACAATTTTAAGATATTCCGGGGACGTTCCAATTGAAGGATACATGGCATATCTTACACACGTTGCCACATAAGAAAGTGCGAATGTAAGCGTCTTGCTTACAACAGACTCCTTTATTTTACGGTGAAGGGTACAGGTAGATGTGCAAGTGATTTGTATCAAACTGGACCCATTTATTCCAAAACCTGTTCAGGGGAGCTCTAGCTTCTAGAGATAAGCACGGAATCCGACTCATTCTACGACAACAAATCTAGAACGATAGCATCGGTTTGGAAGCCATGAAAGCTAAGTGAGAATACTAATGCAGGGCAACCAAATCAAAAACTCGGAATGAGGGCTAGTAGAGCCTGGTACAGCTTCGATGTGTAATCGCCCATCAGCGAGAGTTACAACTTGGACAAAACCTCTTACATTGCCATACTAACCCAGAGGAAAGTGCCTTCCCCTTGAGAGCCATTTTTGTTGTAATCTTATGAAAGAATGCTTTCCACGACAAACTATTCTTAACAACCCATCCAAGGAAGGAGGGGAAACTGGTAATTTTACACTGCTGCAGTCGTCATTCAATACCTTCTGTTATATTCCTTAATAAGAAGGTTAACAAGCAAACTCATTTTCCTCCTCCTGAGAAGTACGCCAAACAGGCACACTTCCAGCTTCTTTTTTTTAAAAAAAAACTCAGCTTAGTAATGAAGGAAAAGAGAATTTCTCGTGAAAATTCCTCAATTAGTTGTAATAAGAGCATCGTGTTCCGATGTGTAGGAGGACGTTCAATGCTTTGGATACTCAGATGAACACAAATCAATTTGCAAGCAACAGAGGGGAATTTCAAAATTTTACCTATCCCATCATGAAATATTTCTATTTTACTAGAACCATCTCCTGTGTATTACTTATTTCATTTTAGACATCTTCAATTTCAGCAATAACAAAAAAATGCTTGCCAAATTTATGTATGCGGGGTGCATGAAAAAGATGACCATAAAGAGAATTTAAACCGGTATACAGATAGGAAATCAAAGTTTAGTGCAACAGGGTAGATCTCGAGGTCTCTAAGCAGAATCAACAAAATTCCATAATGGATAAACACATTACGATAAAGCTTCTGACATGACTAGCTTGCATCAGGGTTTTACTTGAAACTAGAGAAAAATTAACAATACTGTCTTTCTCCACAATAGGTACTAAAATAAGCTGGCATTATGACAAATCGTTTCATTTTCCTTTCGAAACAGCATAATCCATCTCCTTTATAGTTGATGGGAACAACTCTATGTAGCGACTCCCAAGTGTCATCCTATCTTTTGTCATTGCTGACTTTGAATCATCCGCGTTTGCAAACTCCACAAATGCTTCGCCAGTTGGCCTCCCATCTGAATTTAGCACAATGTGAACACTGTTTTCTGACAGTTCAAAATCCTTAAAGAAATCTAACACATCATCCTTCCCAGCAGAAAATGGCAATCCTCTCATTCGTAAAACTCCAGTGTGCTCAACTGAATCCTTCCCATCATCTGACTTCGGCCTTGGAGCACTTCGGCGTGGAGGACTGCCTCTCATGTCAGAAACTTCATGTGCAACAGCACTATAATATTCTTGTCTTTTGCTTCTGAAAACCTCGATATATCTCCTACCCATGTTCTGCCTATTCTTCTGAATAGCAAAATCAACTTGAAGTGGGTAAGCTAAAACACAAAAACCTTCCCCACTGAAACGACCATTCTTGTGGATAAAGAGAATGTCAACAATGTCCAGGCCATGGAAGAAATCTAGAATGTCAATTTCGGTGCAATCAAAGGGAAGACCACGCAACCGGACAACTGGAAATGGCGGGGGTTGGTTCAGATATCCATATGATGAACCACAGGTGAAACTTGAAGGTGAACCCCCATAATATGATGAGCTTGAATCAAGCCGCTGCCGCTTCAAACCCATTTCTCGCCCATCACCTCCATCCATGAATTTGCTTCAGTTTCAAAGATAAAACAAGAACACCCAATTGTCAATAGTATAAAAAACAAACATTGGCCATATAATTGCAGATGTAGCGTATTGCATGTGTTAATATCGTATACGCAGCTATTATTTATAAGTATTCTCAGATAGTTTTAGCTCATTCAAAGACTGAAAACGTTATGACATAAAATACAAGACAATATATAGTGAAGCCAATCATCCCACAGCTTTCTGCAAGCATTATGAATTTCATGAAGTGAGCTGAGAAGAAATGGCAGAAATGACAAGAAAGCCAACGACAGCAAGAACTCCACAGAAGATATTAAAATAGAGAATCAGAAAAGGATAGAGTCAACTGAATTGGGCACAACAGTCCTGGTATCTCAAAAGACTGCATGGGAAAAGTGCATCCAGTAAAGCAACACAAACAGATTCCATTAAAATACACTAATAGGGAAGTCTTGATGGAAAAATAACATATTGAATTTCAGTGCAAGATCTTTCATCAAATTTCAGTGGAGGATGTACAAGATCAAGTTCCATTAGTGAAGCCAGAAAAGGTCTCGTACCATTAGCTCTCACTTCTCAAATGAGGTGGGACAGAAGCCATAGTTGTCAAGGTGCATGCCTAGGTGGCAATTAGGGACTGCCTAGATGTGAAGGCATTTCTCATGGGCCGAGGCGCCTAGGTGGTAGCCTAGGTGTGAAGGCATATCTCATGGGCTGAGGTAGAATCTTCAAAAGGGAAGCGAGGCTGGAAGATAGGTTTTTTTTTTTGGTGAGATAGTGCCTTTTTGGGCTAAGCATTTATGCAAAGTGAAGACTCATAACTCCTCTCTCCTTTTGTCGTTGGGGAGTTAATTGGGTACACCTTCTTGGTGTGGTGGTCCTTTTTGTAAAGGGGTTTTTAAGAGCTGATAGCTTATACCTGTACATCCCTATCTTCTTTAATATATACTTGGGGTACCATCCACTCCTAAAAAAAAGTGAAGGCAGATCTCATTGGTGTTGCTATTTGATGGGAGTCTGGTTAGTCTGTGATGATTGTTTGTGGTAATGTTTCTTGGTATTTGATGAATCAATTTTGTCATTTGATTATACTGTGATACTAGTGTTATTCATTGATTCATACCTGGTTAATACATTAATATATGTTTTCTGTTCATCTTTTATGTTCATGCCATTATGTTCTTGGCTTCTATGAGGATGGTGCTTATGTAGCCATCTAAGTGCTTACGTAGTTGTATTACCACCTTGACAACTATGAAAGCAGCTGAAACCAATTGTAGCAGGGATCAAACCAAGGCATAAGTAATGAGAATGATCGCAAAGTTTGAAAATTCAATTGTGGGTAGAGGAATGGAGGAGATGACAACTGTGGCTGGAGTCATTAGGAAAATTACAAAGCTGAGACAAATACTGCAGCAAGGAGAAAGACTAATCTATTAGTAGGAAAAAAAAAGTTGAAGAGGTTACAGGAGCAGATTGATAGGCTAGACAATTTAATGGAGCTAGGTTCACTTACAGGAAGAGACTAGAGAGAGAATGCTTAGGGATAAGTTGAAGGCAGAATAGGCAGAAGCCATTGTCTAGAAAGAAACATTGGCTTCTTTCACAGTTTTTCTTCAAGAAGAAGAAAGCTTAATGTAATTAGGAAGCATTAGAAGGACAAACAACTGATTACACACGAGGAGATGGTCAGAATCATGTGATAATTGATGATTCTCATTCTTGTTTTGAGCACAAGTGGAGACCAAGTATACGGGGAGGAGACCTTCTTGGAAGGCACATGGTTGTTCTCATCCTTCTTTTGAGAGCAAGTGGAGTTGAGTGTAGATGCGTGGACCTGGAAGCATGGTTCGCAGTAGCGCCTGGTATGTACCGGTACTGGGTGGTACGTACCGGTACCAGACCCGACTGATGCGGTCCCACCTCTTTGGTATAGGTACCGACCAGTAACAATGCTATAATTAAAAAATGAAGTATTTTATGATTCTAAACTTTCAAACATATCTATTACATTGTTGGATGTGTTCAATTATGTATCATTTTGAATTCTATCAACTTTTCCTATTTTTTCCATTTTGTCAAATTTTAAATCCATATATTTAATTATATATATACACAATAATATAGGGGATCAACTATCAGGTGGTACCGTACCAATATCGGGCAGTACGTACCAGTATCGGTACCAATACTACCCTTGATCCGTACTAGTTCCGGTAATGGTATCACATACCTTGCCTGGAGGTGGGGTAAGGAGGGATGCTTCTCAGTGAGGTCGGCTTATTCCATCATTTCCGACGGTGAAGTGTGCCATAGTCTTGCCTCTCAGGTGTGGTCACTGTGCAATTCGTTGAAGGCAAAGCTTCTAACTTAAAGGATTTCCCATGGGAGGCTTCCTACCCGAGACAGGCTGTTACATTTCATTCTGGGGATCTAGACGTCTTGTAACCTATATGGACTTGAGGATGAGACCTTGGACCACCTATTTGTGGGTTGCACCTATACGCAGGAGGTGTGGGAAGGGCTGGCTAGGAGAGCCCGTTGTGTTCTTGGCCGCCAGCAAGAGGTGCCCCATCTTATGGCGACGTGGGGGAGGAGATGGCACATTAAGGGAGATGGTACTGTATGGAGGTTGATCTTGCACGCCACCCTGTGGTCATTGTGGGGTGAACGTAACAATAGGATCTTTAGGGGGGAGGTCAAAACAGAGCCTTCTCTTGTTTCTTTTATTTGTGATAGAGTGAGAGAATGGACAGAGTTGCTTTGTAATGTGAACTCCCTCAACTCCCCTCTTTTTGTTTTGTTAGGGGGTTAGTGTGTACCACACATTCTTGGTGTGCCTTTTGTACAAGGGTTTTTGAGAAGAGCTTTGCCTATACTTGTATATTCCCTTTTTTTTCAATTTAATACAATAGTGGTACTACCCACTTTCCAAAAAAAAATGGGAGACCTTCTACCTCACCTCTAGTATGGAGGCTGGGGAGTTGGTTAGATCTCCGTGGATGAGGTGAAGGATGCAGTTCTTACTTGCAGGTGACAAAGCACCATGATCAGATGCCTTCCCTTGTATCACTTTTGGGATTGGTTATGGAGGATCTTGGCTGCCACTAGAGAATTTGAGGAAGGCAATGATCAAACAAAGGGTATTAACATGACTTTTGTAGTACTCATTCCCAAGAAGGAAGGGGTTGAAAAGCTTGTAAGAATACAAATCTATTGACTTGTTGAATGGGATGCATAAAATCATTTCCAAAATGTTTACATCTAGGTTAGAAGAGGTGATTAGCAAAGTGGTGAGCAGGAATCAAGGTGCTTTCATTAAAGGAGGATAGATTTAGAAAATTTTCCCGTGGTAAATGAATGCATGTAAGGAATGAAATGTCAACACAAAAGAGAATCCATTGTTAAGTAGGATTTTGAAAGGGTGTACACAAGAAACTGAGATGTATGGATGTTGATGACATATAGATAAGGTAAAAATGTTGGCCAGAGAAGAGAAGAGCATGGTAGCTGATTTTTTGTGAAATTCTTTGGGCACCACTTGAGGAGAAAGGAAGAACATGATCTTTAATACAGATAGTAATCCTCACATTTTTTTTTACTTTCAGAAAAATAGAGATAGTAATCCTCACATTATCATGTTCAGTTTACTTTGGACAGGGAGAGAAAATGAGAATGAGTCCATGAGCTTTTTGGATAGATTGAGGGTTTAGAGCTCCCTATGCTGCGTTGGTATTGGGGACCTTTTCTATAACAACTTCCTTTGGGAGGAGTGGATTGTTTTCTGTGAGGGGTCTCCATTTCGGTTTTTGCTTTATACTTAACAAACCATCTGGTACCATCCATTTTTTTAAAAACCTTCTCACTTATAAATGGAGGTTTTACTAAATTTGGTATCACCATTATTAGCCTTTATAATGCAATCTGATCCTAGAAATGCTCACTACTACGAACATTTGAAGGTAGCAGGAGCATCAACTTTCTGCAATACCTTCGTGCCAAAATTAGTCAATATTGCATTAGTTATTGAAATCTCTATCTTTTCTAACGTTGTACTTTCTTTCCTCCAGTGTGGTGATTCCACGTTGAAGAAATCCTCAGATCTAGTAGAGAAAGAATGCTGTCATCAAGTGAATAAAAATACTGAACTTGTAAAAACCTGAGGGACTTCAAATAATGGTTGTAAACTCTTATAGAGGTATATATATGTAAACTGAATTTCACTTGGGTCAGTAATATGAAGGGTGCATGTATATTCAGTAGTTAACGCATTGGCAGTGGCTTGAGCATAGCCAGTCGTTGATGGTGCCAAGAAAGGCACGAAGGATGGCCGTGTAGAACTAAGAACCCGCAGTGGCTGGAGCTGTGTGAGCCAGCCATGTAGAACTAAAAATTAGTGGTGGTTAGGGCTGTGTGATCGTCATGCAAGCAAAGGAAAAGGAGAGGCGAAGGCAATCGGCAGCTCAGACTCTTGATTTCCATGATGACTGGATTCTGTCCACTTCTCTTCATTTTGTTCTCTGTGTAACACAAGCCAGTGGCAAGCTTGCCCCAGTAAAAGATAATCAAGTCTCACAAAACCCACCATCCAGATTCATGCCATTCTTCTGGTTCATGCACCCACAATGATATGGAATACAGTTTCCCTATGCAGAGGTGTTTTGAAACAGAGAAACTGTTGTTTGTTTATGGTCATCAAGGGATGTATGGTTAAGAAGAAAGAAAAAAGATGACAGTGAGGAGAAATGCAGAAGGTAATGGAGTGGACAGCCTCACAGTCTCACACCACCACTTCTACAAGGGAGTCAGGCCTCACACCCACAGACTCAGGCTGGATACAAAGCAGGAGAAAAGAGCATCATGGTACATGAGGTTTTCTTCAGTCATCATCTAATCCCAATTACCCTTCTTAACCATTACCTGAAGAATTAACAAATCAACAATACCTATCCGAACTAAGTTGCCCACAACAAATAAAATAATATTTATGGCCAAAACATAAAAAAAGAACAATTGCAAACTGATGAATCACTATCAAATAAGTAAATCCAAGCTTCATAACATCGCAATGGGTGTCCTATGCATCTCCAATGTGCAAAAATCTACTAATCCAGGGGTGCAAATTATTGGGCCTATGCAGACTGGAACCTACTTTGACCAGCTTGAATTGAGCACGTTCAAATTGGAATTGGAGTTTCCAACCTAAGTTGGATCATCTAAGAGACTAAGACGATGGTTGTGATAAACTGCAGCCCTTAGAGGTTCATCTGTATATGGTCTCCTAAAAGGTCTGTGCAGCTTCTCCGTACTGACTCAGGTGAATTTCCTATGCCACACCAATCCTCCGCATGAAGCATGGAAGTGTGGTTTAGGTCAGACAAGTCAAAGCTGGCCGTGTCGATTTGTTCCATCCTCATCGTAAATTGCAAAACATGGATAAAAACAATGTGAATTACATGCTTTATTAAGGGTCAAACATCAACCAAAAAA
The DNA here is from genome assembly GCA_022559845.1 of Amorphophallus konjac. Taxonomy (NCBI): domain Eukaryota; kingdom Viridiplantae; phylum Streptophyta; class Magnoliopsida; order Alismatales; family Araceae; genus Amorphophallus; species Amorphophallus konjac. Next base: position 468,056,353 of record CM040122.1, read on the forward strand.
GGAATTTCTGCTGGAATGCCTACCCCATGAAGAAAATTCTAATTCAAAAATGCTAAAAACACAAAAATACATGTAAAAAGTACAACAATGACAACCAAGAGGGAAATTTGTGATGGAGGGAAACTTTCATGAGGATGTCAATAAAAGAGCTGACAGGATTTAGAGAATATTAAAAATACATATCAAAACCAACAAAGGTGTCATTAGCATTCTTGGACAGCATGCTGATCTACTATCCTAGTTCCATTCCAAAGAAAGCCATCACCAATTTTCATGCAGGGGGGTAGTGATCTTTTAGTTTGGACCGCATTATGATCAACGAAAGCCAAACCACAAATCTGTTTACAAAGTTGCATGTGGGAAGTGGATATGATAGATAGACAAAGTTTGAACATACAAAATGTAGAAAAGGGAGCAAAGCTGTTCAGGGTAGCTTTGTTCTATTTTGGATATAACAATCTTGGGTCACACCCCCCCTGCCCCCACAAAAAAAATTCCAGTTATTAACTTGTTAGTTTTTTTCCTAATATAAAAATTTCTAGTTGTTAACTTGGACCTCTTCTATAAGCCATATCACAGTCACAGACAGAAAGACAATGTCACGGAGCTCAATTGGGGGATGGACAGGGCAGAAAGCAACAATCTAATAGGTTTCTTCCAAGTTCAAGGGGTGGTCTCCTGGTCCTGCAAGAAGAATGTATCATCGTTTTCAAATGCCGCATAGATTTCAATTTTTTTTTAATGCAGTGACTCCATTTCCCCTCCACAAGTGGGACCACTACCCTAGTGGAGGTTTCCACTTTCCATTGACTCCGTCACTCATACTCCTAGATTCACTGGCAGATTAGAGTAGTGGGCCATCCCCCCCCACACACACAAAAACAAAAAAATCCCACAGACCTTTATTAGTTACTCACTTTTATATTCTAAAAAAAACTATATATGTAAATTCTTTACCTTTCCCTGAAATAAAATTCCTTCAGCCTACATTGACTGGGCTAAAAGTTGAAATGTTGGAATTGGTTGTATTAAAGATTTCTTCGGTGTCTACATTTTATGATAATACACAGGTTCTCAAGAATTAAAGGGGGTGAAGTACCCATCATGCAGCCATCCAACGTTGAGAACATGTTTTGGTGATAACACTTTCCATGATCCCAAATACAGTATAGTTTTGAATGCCGTTTATCCAAAAAGCAATGATGAAGTTCTGAGCAGGTGTGAGGATTATGATGGACTTAAAGATAACAGGGATCGCAAATTTCGGTGGCAACCTTTCAAGCATCCTCCCAAGACAGTTAATTAGTTAATTAAAAAGGAACATCTCACAATTTTAAACTCCATCGGACCGGAGGGAAGCAGTTGGAGCTGTGATTGCAAAGCCTAGGCATAGCTTAAAATTAAGAAATATTTAGATTTTCTCCAAGCCCTTCTAGAAAAATGGCGAGCTTTCCGATTGAACTAGGGCCCTTATTCTATCCCTGCAGCCATGGGGTTGAACCCGGATAACCCGACAGGCAGCGAAACTCCTCCCCTCCTCCCCCACTAAGAAACCGAAACAACCCATCAGAGCAGATCTGCGAAGACAACATCACGACGACCTAACACAAACAAGGAACCAGGCAGCGCGCCCAAATTCCCCGACGAGAACGCAAAACAAACAAAAACCCTGGAACCAGAAAGGTATAGAACAGGAAATGCCCAGACCAAAAGGAAAAGGAATCAAATCTGACAAGCTAAACATTTGAAATTTCGAACCCATTCGCGAGAGAGAAGCAGAAACGGCAGCACAAACCCCTCACATCCAGTGCACCAAGCACACGAAATCAGCAAAAAAAAAACCCACACAGCAGCAGACACAAAAATGGGAAGCCACCGCCGGGAAGAATCGGAAACCCCGGCACAGAGGACACCGAAGGGGAAGAGAAGGACGATCCTACCGTTTGGAGAACATGGCGGGTTCCACCCTGCACAAGAGGTCTCACTGCCTCCAGCAAGCTCTCCTCTTCCTCTTTTCCTGCTCCGGAGTCCGGATCTCCTCTCTCTCTGTCCTCCTCTCTAAACCTCGCGTCCTGATATGGGTGGTAACGGGCGGGCCCGGCCAGAGGCCCAGTAGGGTTTAAACGGTGTTGGCCCATTGCAGTTATCGTTGATGAAGCCCAAAAGTCTCCAGCCCGGCCCTAACCTGAAAAATCTATAAATATGGTGCTGTTTGGGGGATTATTTGGTGTCAGAGTAATGCCTGGGTTATTAGGTGCAAGTGTTAATAGGGGATTTACACGTGAGGATAGATATGTTATGCAAAATAACAACATGTTTTATCTTTCTCTGTTGTTTAGGGATTCAAGTCGTTCGCCAAAAGCTTGATCTGTTAGAACGGTATATTTTTTGTTGTTGTTTGGTCCTATACAAAGTGCCGGAAGTAAGGTTGCCGACTCGACGGGTTAGACCAACTCGGTCTTAACTGGGTATAGTACAAGTCAACTCGATTCGAATCAACTCGGACTGGGTCCTTCGACTTACTCTTCGCCAACTGACTTGATCGATTTGGACCGACCTAAGATTTTCATTTTCGTGGTAAGATACAAGGTGATTGACTAGCACTCGTACGATACAAGTTGGTCAATGCTGACCGTAAACATCAATTTTCATGTTATTTGTTTCAAAGTCAATGAAAACAAATTTGTTTTTCCTATTTGAAAATCACTGTTTTTGAAGATCTTTGGCTTTGGCTTTCAGTAGTTAGTCCGGGAACAAGAATTGGACAAAAGAAGAGATGACATGGTGAGACAATTTGATGTCAGTTTAACAACTTGCGATGCTCTAAATGTAAGGAAATTTACAACATCTCCGCACATTGAGGCCCAGTTTGTTTTTAGAGTGAGTTAGGGGTGGGTACGTCATCTCAGATGGCTCGCCCCTAACTCATCCGGGATGATTTATTCCACTCTTTTTTATGGATTCACAAAATTTAATTTTATCCCTTACTGACCCAGTTAAGAAAAAAGAGCCAAATAATAATAACTCATCTCACCCCGATTAACTTACCCTAATTAAACTTATTCCTTTATCAAAGTGGCCACTTTTGAATATTGTGTTATGATCTTTGATGATGTTTTTACACCATTGCACTCTTTTAAAGGTGTCTTCATTTTTTTTTCACCAAGTGACAAGTAACCTATCCAATCGTCACGATGACCATTGACAAGTATTGTTAAGACAATTATTGCTATCAGTGGAGTCCAGTTCAAAGCAACAAGTTCTTGAAGTTGGACATTGATTTTGATACCCATCTACGCGTGATGGCAAAGAAATATTATTTTAATATCAATAATAGCATTTAACATTTCACCATTGTATCTTTCTGTCTTCTTTCTCCTCGTTCTTCTCCACCACTTTCGTGGTCTGAATTTTCTACAGTCTTAGTCCTCCAGCCTTTCTGTTTTCCCTCTTCACTTCCCATCCAAAACCTATAATACTGCCCAAGTTGGGAAATAAGATATGGAAAAGAAATGGAAGACAGAAAACATATTCTATCAAGATGGAAGAAATCAGAGCTCTCCCCCAATGGCTGCAAAAACCAAATCCCTAAAACAGCAGATTACAAAAATAACCTCACATCTCATCTTTTGAAGGATACTTGACCACTCAATTTGAGACCCACATGCACTGACATACCAGACAATCATACATTTGACACAGTTGTTTATAATGGAAGATGGATGATTAACCTCCTCTTTGAAATTTCTGAGGTTCCTTTCCCTCCAAATTGACCGCAACATAGCTGGTAGGCAAAATCTCCATGTATCCCTCTCACCCTCCTCCCAAAGGGACTTGCCCCAGTCCCCACAATAAAACATGTAGATTGTTGCAGTTCAGCCACTTAATATCTAAACTCTTGCACAGTTGAAGCCACACAGTATTAATGACACCACATTTGAAAAACAAGCGATCAACTGTCTCCTTAAAATATCCACAGAAGATACACCACTCCTCAATGTCTGGCCTTAAACTTGTAGATCCTGTCTGAAGTTGAAGTCATGTTCCAAGCAATCTTCCACATAAGAATAATCTAATCTTGACAGGCAACCTCCTACTCCAGACCTATTTGTACAGTACCAGGCCACACTCGGAGAATGCACCAGATTTCTCCAATCTCCAGGTCATCCCGTGCCTCTTTCCCACTTGGCTTCCAGTAAGATTCCTTCGAAACTTCCCCCAATGCATTTTGAATGCTCAAGATGCCTCAACACAACAACAAAAATAGAATCCATAGTATTTTTCACCAAATAAAAAAAGAGAGAATGTTTTGTGTGTGTGCGCGCGCGCACGCTATACGAACATACGAAGGATTTTCTGTAGTAGTAACCTAGTAGGAATCAAGGTTTGCCGGCCCGATCGACTCGATCGACCCGATCTCGGCTTGGGTCGGGTCAAGTTGGGTCGCTCCCGTCTCGGTCCGACCCGATCCGTCCCGTTCTAAAACACCACCTTATATATATATATATATTATAAAATAATAAAATAAAATAAAAAAATACACATTATATATAAAATAAATATAATAATAAAAATAATAGACCGACCTGTCCACAGCCCGACCGACCCGATCCCAGCCTGGGTCGGGTCGTGCGAGTCAGTGCGAGACGCACCGGGTCGACAAACCATAGTAGGAACTAGGAACCTTTGTTGTTACCACTTTTAATTGTTGTATAACACCAAAGATAATTTAATTGTTAAAAAGGCTATAAAATTAAATCTAAGAAACTTTCAATTTAGATCTTTTAGTTAGAAGCCTGAAAATCATGCAAATGGCTTATGATCTAACATCTTTCCCCAAAAATAGCTGGGCTGAGTCTGACGACGGAGTATTAAATACGGAATTACGTTGGACACGGCCTTCGTCAGAAGGAAGTTGCAAACATCTAAATACCAAAATGCAAATGGCATGAAACATTTCTATAACAAATTGTTGACATCATTAATACATTTTTGACATTGCATGTAAACACTTTGATATAATTAACGAAAGCTAATGGGGTGTTTGATTCCATTTTTTTAGATGTTTTCTCTCTCAAAATTTATTTTAAAAAATAGACTACATCCTGTTTAAAACACCTATCCTAATTTTTAGGAATAAAATTAACACTGCAACAAGTTTCCCCCAAAAAATTGTTTTTTTTCAAAAGAGTCAATCTCTCTCTCTCTCTCTCACACACACACACACATACGTTATCACCTCTCTCTCTCCCTCTCATAACTCTCTCAATAACCTTAAGAAATAAATTGTTCCCAAACACCCCATAAGCATCTAACATCTTTTCAAAGTTGCAGCCCCTCCCCCCACCCCCGAAAAAAAGGTAAAAGCGGGAGGCCCCCAACGCACAGAAGAGGCAAGACGTTTAAGGTGACGATATTATCTTTATCAGGGAAACATTCCCTCAAGAAATTCGTCAAAACTTTCATCATCTCCAGTCTTCTTGATCGCCGAAGATGAAGCCCCATGTCCTGCAAACATTTAGCAAAGTAAGCTTTATGTAGCCAACAAGAAGAAGCCGGATATTCTTCAACTAGGAAGTAAAGCAGATGAACCGTAAGGGATCCCCATGAAGGTATCTTTGTCGAGTCCACGAGGAAATGAGCAAACTCGATCCTAATATGAAGGAAACATATTTCCATTTCTTGTAAGTGCACAATTGACGTTGACATCTCATCACCGTTTTTCCATTGTGTGTGTGTGTGAGAGAGAGAGAGAGAGAGAGAGAGAGAGTAAGAGTATAAAGCAAGTAAAGCCGGCAAGATGAAAAATGGAATAATTAATCCAGACAGCTGTGAGAGAGCTGTCTAACAGGCTTCCAGGCACCCGACGAGTGTTTCATGAGAATCACTACATAACAAAAGACTAGGGCTAATAAAATCCAGTACAAATTACTAGTTTAAATGATTGACAAATCACATTTGGCATTTGCAAACTTCCCAATCATGGTATTAAAAAGCAAGATCCAGAGCCTCAGTCAGCAAGGGCTAGTTCTAGGGTTGAGCATTATTTGAACCCGAAATCCAAACTGATTTGGTTCGAGTTGAAATTTTAAAAAATTCGGTTTGGGTTCAAATCGAGCTGTATTAAAAATTTCGGTTTGGTTTGATTTTGACTTTCAGGAAACCAAACTGAACCGAACCGTATAACCCGATTTCAAGGGTATTTTCGTCAAGTTAATATAAGTGTATAACCTAATAACCCTAATTCCAAACTTCGAAGACCCCAACCCTAACCGCCCACTGTCCCAACAACAGCCACACACACCAGCGGCAGACACTTCTTCCTGCCGCGTTCAGGACACCCCCATGCCTCCACCTAGCGCCACCGTCCGCCTTCATCCTCTGTGAGCCAGGCCACTGCCAGAATTATCGGAGCATCGCCCCTTGCCTACCCCTCTAGCCGCGCCGCCATCGACCCTGACCGCCCTGCAGAGCTTCCATCGGGTACCGTCGCACCACCGTCTGCCGCCCTCCCCCATGCCATCCCCCGGCGTCTTCGTCTTTCGTCCGCAAACAGGATCCTCAAAGCCCACCACCACTAGCCATCGATTATGCACGCGTCGCAGTCGTCGGAGCCCTATCGTGCCAGCCCCACCGTTCACCCCTCTATGTCGCTGTAAAACCCCTTCCCCAGCTCCCTCCATCGTGTCGGAGCCCCATCGTGCGAGCCGCACCGTCGGCAATAGCAACCTGTGACCCTCACACGCATGCCCTTGTTCCTAGAATCCTTCCATTTTAAAGAACATTCTGTAATTTTTATTTGAGAACTATTTGGAGGCCGTGTGCCTCAGATCAGGAGCAGTACTTGTTTTCATGTCCATATTGGAAGTTCATATGCTAAACCACAGAAATTTTTACAGAATCACAATGCCAAGTGGCAAGAAATATTTACCTATATTCTATCTATAGAACATTTTAAGGGATATTCCTCTATCACAGAAAGGTTCAAGTCTAAACATGAAACACCGTAGACACAAGAATATCCCTTTCAACCCCCTCTCGGCCACACCCAACCAAAAATAAACAATGCTCAAGATATCAATTCAAACCCAGATCATCTTCCAAAAGTCATTTGATCCTAAACAACGTATTTTCTTGTGTGTGATTATTAGAACCTAAGCCTAGTCTATTTTATAACTTTTCTAAGCAATCTAACTTGGAACAAGGTTGGCAGTCGAAACCGGACCTGCTCACTGTTGCAGGTCCGAAACTTAAAAAAAAAAAAGGATTTCGGGCGAAACTTACATGTTTCGGTCCGAAACCGGACGGTTTCGGCCGAAACCCACGTGAACTCCCCTCAGATCTGAGGGAGAAAACCTACTGCTGCCACCCTGCTGCTGCTGCTGGCCGCAGCTGGGTTGCTGCTGTGCGGCTGTGTGCTGCGAATAAGGAGCTGCTGTTCTGCTGGGTGAGCAATAGGTGTAGAGGTAAGAGGTTATTTTGTTGAGGTTAATTTATGGTTTGTTTGTTTTGTTGTGTTATTTTGGTTGGGTTGATTTTAAACCCTGAATTATGTTAACAGGGTGTTTGGTGTGAGACACGGAAAAAATCTAAAAAAAAGAAAATTGCTCTTATCGTAGATAAAAGGTAGATTTTCGTTCTTTTTGAAAAAGAAACACTCCTTTGCGTGGAGAGGGTTCCGTGGGTGCGCGTCGTATCAGACGATTTGGGTTCGAGTGCTGGACCTTTCCCCACTGACCGGAGTCAGTGTTGATTTACATCGGCCTAACGTCCGAACACCTTTGTTTGGCTGTCAAAGAAGTTCCAAAGTCTTCTATAAAAGTTCTGATGTGGAGGGCAAGCTCACTCGAGAGACTCTCCATGACCACTCATTTACCACCAACACATTAATAGAGTTAGGGCTGAGTATGAACAAAACCCTAAGATTCAGGAATAAAGACGCAAATATGCGGAAGCCATAGGCATTTTTGAAGTAGAGAGACGTTTTCTGGACCCCGAGGGTATTTTGGTAATTTTACCACCCCAGGGATGTTTTGGTAATTTTTCAGGCCAGGGACATTTATGAAATTTCAGGGCTGGAGTGGAAGTAGGATTGGGTTCCTGTCTCCCCAAGGCATGGGAGCCGTTTCTGGAGTGCTTCAAGGGCTCTGAGGCCATTTTTAGGTCACAGGGGTATTTTGGTAATTTTACCAGACCCTAGACCTAGGTTTGAAATGATACCCGAGTGCTAGACTGAGCTGACGACACTTCCGGACCGAAGGAATGACAAGGGGCTTCAAAGAAGGCACACATCTGTCAATTTGGCCGAAGGAGGGATATATGTGCAATTTTGAGAAGTCGGGGGTTTTCTTGTAATTTTCCCTCGAGGCCATACATGGAGCATGCTGAGTGCTTTTATAATTCCATATGAGTACAAATGATGTCGGCGAGTTGTCGACTGTACAAACGTCCGCTTTGGAGCGGGAGATAAGGACTTAGTCCCAATTACAAAAGGTTGCAGAGTATAACTGCAAATTACAGGACTTCGGTCTTCTACAATCCCGGGAAGGACATTTTTGTAATTTCGCCATTATAAGGGCAGAAATGCAAGACTCAGTCGTCCCGAGACGTAAAGACTTACAAAATATGGCCCGCTGAGGGGCACAATTAACAACATGACCCGCTGAGGGGCGTAAACGTAAATATACCCCGTAGGGGCATAAATACAAGACCCGGGGACTTACCCCACACGGGCCGAAACAACGAACAAAAAGCTTCAAGTGTCTTCCGTAGGTTGATGCTTGTAGTGCTTCTCAGTATCCTTCCTTTGGGCCTCTGGGGGTCTATTTATAGAAGTGGGGAACCTCCCCGGGAGCGTTCGACCCCGTACGGGTCCAACGGGATGAAAATGACCCCGGGGAGGTCCCATTTTCAAATTGTACGCGGGAATGGAACCTCCCCGGGGTGGGAGGTCCCCGGGACGGTCCTGGACCGTCCCGGGGTCGCGGACCCCGGGTGGGTCCCGCCCGGGGTCGCGCGCCCCGAGGAGGACCTCCCCGGGGTCGTGGACTCCGGGTGGCCCCCACCCGGGCCGCGCGCACCCCGAGGGGGGACTCCCCGGGGTCGCGGACCCCGGGTGGGTCCCGCCCGGGTGCGCCCGACCCCGGGCGGGTCCACCCGCCTAGGAGGAGTCCCGCGCGGGACTCCTTTCTCCCCGGGCGGACCCGTCCGGGGTCGCCCGGTAAGGGCGACCCCGGACGGGTCCCTCCACCCCCCGGACGGGTCTACTTCTCGCGCGGATTCCATAAAAGGAGGCTCCGAGGCTTTTAAACTCCGGGTTTTCGCCGTCTCGTGGAGAACAACGAGAGGGAACGCCGCCTTATTCGTTTGTCGTCTTCCTCGTGCCGTAGGCCGCTGCGGGAGGACGAGTTGTTGTCCGTGCCTCGTGATACACGTGCGAGAGACGTTGTGCTTGGTACGTAGACCTTCTTCAGCATCTCCTTCGTTGTTGTAGAAGTGTTCCTCGCTTGGGGATACACGTCCGGAAGGCAGGGACTTAATCCCGTAGGGATTTTTAATATAACCGCGTGATCCTGACGATCATTGTGGCTTGTGCTCGATTGATGGCCATCCCCCAAGGGATTTATGTCGCCACGGCATGTGGGCTACAAAGCCGTAAATTTAGGAATATCCGACGGGACGGCGATACGCCGAACAAGGTACCCCGTGTAGGAATATCCTATCGGAGGACGATACACCGCTTCCGAAATCTTGTCACATGCGGGATTAAGATCCCGAACATTTAGCACGATAAATTATGGGTGCAACAAATGCCCCCCACGGGACATGCGTCCAAACCGAAGGTGGGGGCGGACGGCCGGTGCATTCTGTTGCTTCTGTGTTAGTCTCCAGGCTCATAGGCATGCCGGAGTTTTGTGTGACTTTCTGTAGTCTTGATGTTGTCCATATGCTGGTTTAACTGACAATGCTTTCTCTGCTCTTGGCTTTGCAGCTTTTGCAGACATGGCTCGTTCCAGACGGAGCGGAGGGACTTCCCAGAGGTCCAGGACCAGCGGTGGAGATGATCATTATGTACGGAGGACGGACAGGCCTATGCCACCATTCCCTCCTCGCAGCATCACTCCAGAGGACTTTGACGCGGTGGACCGCGGATTTACTTGGGTCGCTGAGGGCCCAATTGGAGAGACTACCACTGCTAGTGGCGACGTCTCCCGGATTACACGGGGGCTCGGACGGTATACTTATGACCGGTCGGGCGGCTACCCGCCCCACTTTCCGCTAGACTGTCACCTTCTCCCTTTCATCCAGAGTTTCATACCGCCTGGAGTAGAGACTGACGATCCTCGGCTTCCCGAGGAGAGGCGCCGCCTGGAGCGGGCCATTTTGCTCGGGCGGGACAGTATGCATAGCACCTGCAGCTTTTCTTATCCGAGCTTCCCAGAGGGCTTTGCCCGTCAGCGACAGTTCCCTGATCAGAGGAGTCTTGGCTCCTTCAAGGAGTTTGACAGCTTTACCGTGAGGACGGCGCTATCTTCGCCAGCCACCTGGCATCTGGCCGGGCACCACAGGGCCGTGGATATTACTATTGACGGGATGTTCCTGACTCCCACTGGTGCAGCTTGCTCACATGATGATTATGAGACTGATTGCATGCTAGAGAGGATCTTGGCACAGAGGACCCCGAGCTGGTACGGGGGATGGGGCGTTGTCCCTTCCCATTGTTATCGCCGTGGCGCCACAGAGTGGCTGTGGGGTGTGCTGCTTGTTTACAGGACAACACTTGACCGGGCAGGTATACGTCATGCAGTGACGGCAGCTTTGTACTCTTACCCCTGTCATACCGGACTAGTTCAGGCTCTAGCTGAAAGATTTAACAGGCGCTGGAATACTTTCATGACTGCTGAGGGGGAGACTTCACTAGACCTGTGGGCTTTCCACAGGATTTCTGGTCTCCCAGTCTGCGGACAGCCATATGAGGAGATATGCCTGGACGATTTGCATCTGAGTGCTTCGGACGGCGCAGGTCATTATTACATGCCATATTGCTTCAGATATCTGATGAAGACTTGGAGGGACCTGGCCCTCGTGGGCAAGGAGAAAGCTGTACGGACGCCGAGGGTGACTCTGAATGCATGGGTCACACATTTCTACAGCGGTCCGTACTGTTTCTACGAGGAGTTTGCTACCTCGGGGATGTCTTGGGAGCAGTGCCGCGAGGTCGAGCTCCGCTTTGCTTCACAACCTCGCCACTTACCCGCTCCGACACGGGGGTGGAATTCGAGGGAGCTGCCGCCACTGACTTATCTGGCAGCCTACCTGGCCTACTGGCTGGCCAGCTTTGTGATCCCTCATGGAGAGTGAGGGAATTCTACGGGCAGAGGTGATCTACCCGGCTTGTTTGTTGGCTTGTGGGCGCAGGCTCACCATTGCTCCAGCCGCGTTGGCGAACATCTTTCATAGTCTTGGGGCATTGACTTCACACTCATCTCCTAGAGATAAGCATATCTTGATGCCCACCCACTATCTGAGTGCATGGGCCGGCTTGTTCTTGCCAGAATTGTCACAGAGGACCCCGGTGGATAACCCAGCAGTGCCACTTCTTTTTGCTTTCGCTGGTCATCCGGAGCAGGACTCAGTTTTGCAGCTTGCCAGTGCTCGTCGTACCTTGTCTTTCCTCCATACTAGGAGGGATGAGAGTCTGGAGTTTGATCACAGCTCTCGCTCATTCCGCCCATACACGGAGCGACAGGGTGACAATGTTGTTTGCAGGCTATCTTCCTGGGCTTTACCCTCCGACCATGCATTGGTCGATTGGGTTATTTGTGTTCGACCCAGCGTTCTGGTTTACCGCCATTCCAGTATGGCGGTGCTTGAGCCATATTACCCGCATAGATTTGCCAGGAATTTTGGGTACGACCAGTCGATACCTCAGCATGCAGATTTTCCCTTTGCAGTTCGGCAGTACAGACAGAGGGATGTGCACCTAGTGGCAGCTTCATGGCATGACTTCCTTTCCCGGGAGGTGAAGGAGGAGTACCCCATTCCAGCACAGACACGCAGAGGTCTCTTTGACATACACTATGCGCGCTGGTGGTTTAAGCTCAGCCTTGTTTTCAGGCAGCGAGCTGACACTATTCGAGCTGCAGAGGAACGGCGCTTGAAGAAGGAGGATCTGCCTCCTTTGTTTCTGGATGCGGCGTTCATTAGATCTCATTTTTCTGGGGCCGCCAAGGCCATTCATGAGATTGAGACCCGTTGGAGGGCGGATGGACTCTCGATCCCTGTTGACAGGAGCCAGTATACCGGGGCTTTGAAGCCCTTGCGGAGTGTACCTACTGCAGTTCCTTCTTCCAGATCTACCCGTCGGAGGGTAGATCCTGACTCTTCGGCCCTCTACTCCTGGTGGGAGGATCTGAAGACCTCTTGTGGTCTGAAGACCCAGTCCCAATTATCAGGAGCTGTTCCAGAGGGGGCATTAGGAGGCGGTGCCTTCACAGCTTGGAGGATCCATATCATGAATGCCGTGGGCTGTGCGGGTCCCCTGGAGTATATCTCAGATTTGGAGGTGGCTACCACCCCCAATGCCATATGGACCATTGTGAGCAAGGTTGCTAAGGCCCTTGGCTTGAAAACTGAGCAGATCGTTTTGAGGCCTGAGAGGCATATTGGGGATCCAGGTATATGCTGAATTATTTGACCCTGTCTCCTTTTACTCTGCAATTCAAGGTGCTGATTTTATGCAACCCTTTCTTTTTACTTGCAGGCCATGTTTCTAGCTCAGAGGCTCGTGGGCGCGAGAAGAGGCCACGGACCGATATCCCAGAGGGTGATTCACGGCCTACCATTCGCCTGCGCCCTGAGGAGGAGTCTCCTACTCCAGCTGAGATCTCGAGTAAGAATGGGGAATGTTTGTTTTCAATCAGTATTGCAACCTATTTTGAAGATATTGTAATCTGACTGTTATTTCCCCTTGTGGCTGCAGCTCCTCCTGAGGCTGTACATGCTGCAGGCTTTTCTCCTCGCCCAGGAAATGTATTCACAGAGGCGGGGTTGGAGGTGGACGAGTCCATTCCTGACATCAGTGTGGATATTGACGGATTGGACTTCCTCGCCAATGACTATGGGCCTGTAACAGGCGATTCCCCCGCACTTGATACAGGCGGGAGCTCTGTTGCTCCGGAGACAGGTTGGCATCTTGCATATTTAACCTTCCCTTATTCCTCCTTTCAAACAGATGAAGTATGTGCTTTAACTAATATAGTATTGCACGTTGCAGGGGCCTCACGAGCTCAGACCCCTCTCCCTGCCATTGAAGGGGGAAAGGGATCTTCTGGCGGCGAGGAGACTTCTCCGCCGTCCGGTTCTTCAGGGGAGAGAGGCCCTAGCACCTTATCAAGGACAGAGACTTCCAGCACCTCCTCCAGCGGGAGTTCTTCTTCTTCTTCTTTAAGTTCTTCTGAAGAAGGCGAACTCAGGATGAGCCCAGGTGACTTAAGCTCCCCGCCCCTTTTGTCTATGGAATAATGAGCTTATCTAACCTGTCTTGCTTGTTGTTATACAGCTGCTCCAACAGCCTTTCCTCTAGATGAGCTCTCCAGACTCATGGAGGTTGGCTCTTCTGCTGACTTGCCAGCCTTTGATGAAAGGGTTGGGATCCCAACTACAGAGGTTGCCATCCCTGGCAAAGAGATATCGTCCCTAGACATGGGACCATCGGCAGATACTACCGGTGTTGCAGAGTCTGGTCGGGTGCAGGCTTTAGGTATGCACAAAGGCACCCTGTACATCATTCCAGCCATACATACTGCTACCTGTTGACATTCTGAGATGCTTTTGTTTTGAAACAGCTGGTGATCATCAGGAGGAGGGCAGCCTCCCTCGGCCCACAGAGATAGACCATACATCAGGCTCCTCTCACATGTCACCTGGAGAGCAAGGCACCGCTGACGATGCCGCGACCTTCATTGATTCGGCAACGAAAGGTATACGGTTTGTCAAATTAAGGAACTTTGTCATTCATCGAGCAAGACTCCTTTCATTTGTGATATTAATCATCATTTGACAAGTGGATGTCTTCGTTCAGCTGTCTCTCCTTCCATGGAGCCAACTACAGGGGCTGATCCCGCTGTGATTGAAGAGGAGGAACCTGGGCAGGCTGGTATGTCTTCATTAAATGTGAAGTGCTCATTCTGCTTTTTGGTACGGCCGGAGTGCTAAGACTATCCGTTCCTTGCCTTCTTTGCAGAGAGGTCGGCGACGCCTATACCATCCACAGAGCAGGGACCGGCACTTGCTGATGGTTGCTCTTTAGTCCCTATGGAGGGATCTCCTCGTGGGCCCAACCCGGCGAATGAGACTGTTTCAGGTAAGAGCCCCTGACATTTGTATTCTTGGACTCTTACTCTTATGACATTATCGTGGTGATACACTCACAATCTCTCCCTCTTTTTTTTAACAGGGCCCCTAGAAGGAGCAGGCGTGACGCCCATGGATTTCCCTGCCCTTGGAGTCGAGTGGCCTGACGCTCCTGCACTTGGGGTGGCATTACATGGCAGCATGGCTGATCAGCTCCTGCAAAGTCTTGACCAGCTTCTTCAGGCCGACCCATTGCCCTCCGTGGAGGCCTTGAGGGCCGATCTGGTGGTGTTCACCAGAAGCTACCACGGACTGGGTCTTCCCCGAGACGCCTGGGCCGCGAGACTAGAGAGCTTATGGAGCGAGTTCACTCGCCTCCATCTTGCACAGGAGCAGAGACGGAGAGCCCAGCTACGGGTCCAGGAGCAGGAGGAGCGGTTGCACGAGCTTCGTGCGGCTCAGGCAGAGGCCGGTCTTCACCTTGTGAGCTTCGAGGGGGATAGTCGGAGGACCTCTCTCCGAGTAGAGGAGCTGCAGAAGGAGCTCCATGAGGCTGCTGAAGAGCATCGTGTTGTCCAGGCGAGGGTGGAGACCTGCCGTCGCCGATTTGATGAGCTTCGGGAGGAGATCATCCAGGAGGAGACTCGCCTTGCGGAGTTGCAGAGGGACGTATACTGTGGTTGACGAGCTCTGGCACTTCCTTGTACATAGGACTCTCACGCCCCGTTTTTTTTTGTTGGAGTTATTCCCGAGGGCTTGTCTCGGGCTCCCTTGATGACATTAATGAATAAAGGATAGAACTTAGCATAGCCGTTTTTGCTTCCATCCTCTTGCATGTATGTCTCTCTTTTTTTTTCTCTTTTTTTTTCACTTTACCAGCCCTACCGCCCTTTCGGGTTTTCGCCAGGACTGGCCCCCTTTAGCTTTTTCCAGTGCGCCCTTTCGGGTTTTCACACTGAGGGGTACCCATTTTTGCCTAAGGCGCCCTTTCGGGTTTTCGCCAAAGCCGGGTTAAAGCATTTTTACCCTTGATTGCTCTTCTAACAGAAACAACCAAGTCCGCTGGGGCATCAATATTTTTAACCCCATTTTTTTTTCTCTTTCTTTTTTTTGTCCTATAATGCCAAAAGGCGAGAAAAAGGTGGCACTCCCGTAGGGACGTGTGTGCCGCAGATGTGGGACAAGTGGGTAGATTTGATTGTCCGGGTGGGACGAATGAATCAAATCTGTAAGCCGAAAGGCGAAACGGGTTGATAGCCTGAGAGGGCGTACTGAGACCGAACCCAAGAGGACAGAAATGAGCCGAAAGGCATAATGGGTTGGCAGCCCGAGAGAGCATACTGAGACCGAACCCGGTGAGACCAAAAGGTGTAGTGGGTTGGCAGCCCGAGAGAGCATATTGAGGCCAAGCCCGGTGTGACAAGATGGGTGGATTCGACTGTCCTAGGGGGACGCAATTAGCCAAATCCAAAACCGAAGGTTGACCGAGTTAGCAACCCGAAAAGAGTGTGCATATGCCAAGCCCGGTTGGAACAACAAAGGAGTTGGTTTAACAGTCCGAAAGGGACATGCGGGTTAAACCTGGAGGCCGATAGGCGGGATGGGTTGGCAGCCCGAAAGAGGCATGCATAGGCCAGACCCGAAACGACGAAAGGAAGGGATTTGACAGCCCGGGTGGGACATATAAGTTAAATCCGTGAGCCGATAGGCAAATAGGGTTGGCAGCCTGAGAGGGCATGCTGAGGCCAAGCCCGTGGGGGCAAATGAGTAAACCTGACGATCTCGGTGGGATATATGAGTCAAGTCTAAAGCCAAGAGGCGAGATGGGTTGACAGCCCGAAAGAGCATGCAGAGGTCAAACCCTGAAGAAGAAAAGGGGTGGATTTGACAGCCCTAGTGGGACGCGAGAGTCAAATCCGAAAGCCGATAGGCGAATAGGTGGGTTGGCAGCCCGAGAGGACATGCTGAGGCCAGACCCGGTGGGACATGTGTCGGAAGACACGATGGATTGGTAGCCCGAGAGAGCATACTGAGACCAGATCCCAAGAAGATAAGATGAGCCGAAAGGCATGATGGGTTGGCAGCCCGAGAGGGCGTACTGAGACCAATCCCAAGGAGGTTAGATGAGCCGAAAGGCATGAAAGGTTGGCAGCCCGAGAGAACATACTGAGGCCATTCCTTAGAATGAAAAAGGAGCCGAAAGGCATGATGGGTTGGCAGCTCGAAAGAGCATACTGAGGCCATTCCCTAGAATGAAAAAGGAGCCGAAAGGCATGAAGGGTTGGCAGCCCGAAAGAGCATACTGAGGCCATTCCCTAGAATGAAACAGGAGCCGAAAGGCATGAAAAGTTGGCAGCCCGAGAGAGCATACTGAGGCCAGTCCCAGTGGGACAAGAGAGTAAACGGGTTTAACTGCTCAGAAGAGACATATGAGCTGAACCCAGAAGCCGATAGGCGGAATGGGTGGGCAGCCCGGAAGAGGCGTACATAGGCCGAGCCCGATGGGACAAAGTATGACACCGTCAGAATGCCAGTGGGACTAGGTGTCATAGAACGACATGTAAGGCGTAGCCATGGCATCAATATGATGCTTTTGGTCGAGATGGGGTGGAGTCATTGACTTAGAGCCACCCATAGAATAGACAGAGAGAGGATTTTTTTTTTCACATTACCAACCTCACCGCCCTTTCGGGTTTTCGCCGAGGCTGGCCCCCTTTAGTTTTTTCCGGTGCGCCCTTTCGGGTTTTCACACCGAGGGGTTGCCCATTTTTGCCCGAGGCGCCCTTTCGGGTTTTCACCTCGACCGGGTCTGTGGCCTTTTTACCCTCAGCCAACCGTTGAAGGCTGACTGAGTCCGCCGGGGTATCAGTATTTTTTAACCCCTTTCTTTTTTTTTGTTTTTTTTTCTTTTTATTTTTTTGAACCTTCACTGAGGAGAGGTATTGTCCTATGAGGACTGCTGCAGAAACTCTTGCGGTGGCGCATGGTAGAGCTTCATATGCTTGCCGTTGAGAGGAGGGAAGGGATTGTCTCCCTTGTGGTCAAGGACCGTATAGGCCCCTCCTTCGTAGACCTTCTGGATGACGTAAGGCCCACGCCAATTGGGCTGGAGTTTGCCGCTGGATCTTCCCGCGAGAACCTCCTTTTCTTTGACCATGACGAGGTCGCCTTTCTTGAACGCCCGTTGCTTGACTAGCTTATCATAGGCACGTGTCATGCGGGCTTGATACACTTGTAAGTGTTTATAGGCTTTGAGTCTTTGACCTTCCAAGTTGGACAATTCCTCGAGCCTTCTTTCAATTTCAGATTGGTCTTGACCTGGCAATCCAGCGTGCACAGCAACACGGTAAGATGCTAGCTCGATCTCCACAGGGATCACTGCTTCAGCTCCGTAGACCAGGGAGAATGGGGAGCAACCCGTGGGGGTTTTGTAAATAGTCCGGTAGGCCCATAGGGCTTCGTGGACCTTCTCGCTCCAATCCCGTTTGCGGCCACCTACTATCTTGGATAGCAACTTGCAGAGGGTTTTGTTGAAGGCCTCGGCTAACCCGTTGGCCTGGGGATTGTAGATCGACGACGCTCTCCAATCAATATGGAACTTGACCGCCAGAGCATAAACAGTCTTGTTCTTGAATGGCGTGCCATTATCGGATATAATCCGACTGGGGGTGCCGAATCTGTATATGATATAGTGCCGCACAAAACGAGCAACTATCTCCCCTGTAACTTCCCGTAGTGGAACGGCTTCCGCCCATCTGGAGAAGTAATCGGTGGCAGCGAGTATGAACTTGTGCCCCTGGGACGATGGTGGGAACGGTCCCACAATATCCATACCCCACTCTGCAAACGGCCAAGTAGGCGCTGTTGGATGGAGCGGGTTAGGTGGCCGTCGAGGGATTGGGCCGAATGCTTGGCATTGGTGACATGTACGAGCGAATTGATTACAATCTTCGTACATGGTGGGCCAGTAAAACCCTTTGAGCTTGATGCTATTTTTCATCTTAGCTCCTGCCTGGTGAGCTCCACATAATCCGGAGTGAACCTCATGCATGACAGTCTTGGCCTCCTTGGGTGAAAGACAACGGAGGAGGACCGATCGGTCCTTTTCATGGACGAGCCTGAAGAGTAGATCGTCAATCAGCTGGTAGGATGTCGCCCTGCGTAGCAGTTGCACCCTCTGAGCCCGATCAGGAGGGAGCCAGCCGTTCTTTATCTTTATGATCGGCTCACGCCAATCTTCTTCTTCGGGAACAATCTCCTCTTGAATGTTGTCGACCTCATACACAGTGAGGCCGGATTCTTCGTCGAGCACACTTGGCATGAGCCTCCGGTGTCTGACTGTAATATTCAATGCTCCCTCAGGCGGGAGTTTTAGGGCTGCTGCCAACTTTGCAAGAGCATCAGCCTGGGAGTTGTTGCCTCTGGGGACATGGCCTATTGCAAATAGGTAAAATTTTTCCTTGAGCCTCATGACGGCTGCATGGTAGGGGGCGAGCTCCTTTTTACGGACATCATAGACGCCCAGTACTTGTCGGATGACGAGCTGAGAATCCCCATACACTTTGATGCACTTGATATCTATCTCCAGTGCCAGTTGAAGCCCAATAATTAATGCTTCATACTCTGCCTCATTATTAGTCAGTGACTTCATGAGAGCACAAGAGTTGTGGAGGATACCGCCTTGTGGAGACACAAAGACTACCCCCGCACCCGAGACATAGTCCGTAAGGCCGCCAGCTCTTTTGATTGTCCGAGAGGCACCATCAAAATATAACTCCCAATATGGGAGATCAAGGGTGAGGACGCCTGGCTCCATCTGTGGTGGGACTTTTTCAGAATGCTCCCCAATGGTTTGAGAAGGCACTAACACCTCTTCGTCGGGTAGCTCGAAGTTGAGTGGCGAATCTTCTGGCATAGGGTGCGCTGCTAAGAACTCCGCCATTCCTTGTCCTTTGATCGCCTTGCGTGGGACGAAGGTGATGTCGAACTCCATGAGGATAAACGCCCATTTGCCGAGTCTACCAGAGAGGACAGGCTGGCATAACAGAAATTTGAGTGGGTTGCATTTTGAAATGAGCTCCACCCGATGGGCTAGGAGATAGTGCCTCAGCTTCTTGACAGCAAACACCAGAGCTAGGCACATCTTTTCCATGGGAGTATACCGATGCTCAGGCCCGATCAGTTTTCGGCTGAGGTAGTACAGTGGCTGCTCCTTGCCCTCTTCATTGATCTGGGCTAGGAGAGCTCCCAAAGAGGTATCCATAGCAGCAATATACAAGATAAGGGGTTTCCCTCTGACGGGTGCCCCTAAGACTGGAGTCGTCAACAGATACTCCTTGATTTGCTCGAAGGCCTTCTGACAGTCTTCGTCCCATATGAAGGGTGCTCCTTTCTTCATCAATTTGCCGAAAGGTAGGCATCTTCCTGAGAGGTTGGAAATAAACCGCCTAATATAGGCGAGCCTTCCTTGAAGAGATCTGAGCTCTGTCAAGTTCTTGGGCGGAGGTAGTCCCCTTATGGCCTTGATTTTGTCGGGGTCGATTTCTATGCCTCGATACCTGACAATGAAGCCAAGGAACTTGCCACTGGAGACGCCGAAGGCGCACTTCATCGGGTTCATCTTGAGCTGGAATTGTCGGAGCCTTTCAAAGACTCGACGCAGGTCAGCTAAGTGATCCTCCCGCTTCTTTGTCTTAACGACCAGATCATCAACATAGCATTCGACAAGGTCATGTAGCATCTCGTCGAAGATCTTGGTCATTGCCCTTTGATAAGTTGCGCCGGCATTCTTCAGACCGAACGGCATCCTTTTGTAGTTGAAGATCCCCTTAGGAGACCGGAAAGCCGTATGGTCTTTGTCTTTGACGGCCATGCGGATTTGATTATAGCCCGACGACCCGTCCATGAAAGACAAGGCTTCGTGACCAGTGGTCATATCAACCATTGTCTCAGTGATTGGGACAGGGAAGTCATCCTTTGGGCATGCCTTATTCAAATCCCTGAAGTCGATGCAGACTCGGACTTGGCCGTTCTTCTTCTTGACAGGGACTATGTTAGCGAGCCATGCAGGGTACATGCAAGGCTCTATGAAATCCACATTGAGCATTTTGTCAACCTCAGCATTGACCTTTAGCTCCAGCTCGTGGCGCATACGCCTTTGGGCTTGCTTGACTGGCTTGACTGTTGAAAGTATTGCCAGCTCATGTTCAGCCACAGAAGGGTCGAGCCCGGGCATTTCTTTGTAAGTCCAGGCGAAACAATCCCTGAACTCTTCTAAAAGCTATCGATACGACTGCCTTTCTTCCTCACTGAGGAGAGCACTTATGAAGGTGGGACGATAGTCACTTTTGCTTCCAAGATTGATTTCGATCAACTCGTCCACAGTTGCTTGACCACCGTCTTCAAGCTCCGGTGGAGCTGGTTGGAGGTCGACGAAGTCTCCCTCGTCATCAGTGTTGGCTTCATAGACATCAAATTCTTCGAAGCACTTTTGCTCGTGGCTTGAAGCCGAAGAGCTTGCCTCATCTTGCTGATGGTTAGCAGGCTGAGCTGCTCCTTCCTCTGAGGGGTGGTCATTGTCGACTCCTGATGAAGGTGATGGTGTCATAGACATATCAGCGGACTCCCTCACAGAGTCATCAGCCTTAGGCTCAGCTTCAGCTTGCCCATTAGAGAGAGGTAGCAGTCCTATGGTGTTGACTGCAAAGTGGACCTCGAAGTCCTTCTCCTGGTCATAGCCAAGGCCCCTTGTATCTTTGCGGGAGAAGGGAGGTTGCCCACGAACTTGCGGAGGGTTCCATAGCTGGTGGAAGTATGCCGCTCGTGTTGGGTCCAAAGTTTGCGGGATGTGCTGCTTTTTACACATCTCCTTAATGTGCTCTGGCATATCGTCCATCTCCTGGACTGGCTCTGGCACCACATCGGCGGGAGTATCCCAGCCGAAGTCATCTTTAGGAGGACACGGTGGGACTAAATCACCTTTGTAAAAGATGATCGGTTTGACCTCCTTGCCCTTGTTGCGTCTCCTTCTCCGTTGATAGGAGACTATAAAGGTCTTCAACTGTTCCACCTCCTGTTCGTCTCGTTGGGACAAGAGCTGAAGGCACTTGGGTGGTAAGGAGATACTCCCATCAATGACCCGGCTGATAAGGTTGGCTTCAAAGTCAACACTCCGCCTTTCTGGTTGAGTCGACTTGGAGGCGGCACTGAGGCTCAGCCTGTGCAGCTTTACCATGTCTTGGTTAACAGTGAAAAGCTGCCCCTCTTCAACTTCAGGGTCTACCTTTTGCTTCCCTTTACCTTTTAAAGGCTCGGGGATTGTTAAGGTGGGCTTCCCAAAATATAGTGAAGCATCGGCCAGATGGCACTCATTGGGATGGAATGGGGCTTGGTCTGCGAAGACGGTATGTTGCTCCCCTTCCTTGGCATATTTAATGCACTGATGCAAAGTTGAAGGAACGACCCAATTCTCATGAAGCCAAGGTCTTCCAAGCAGCATCTTGTAAGATGTATCGGAGTTGATGATATAAAATGTCGCTTGGGTGACAAAATCACCCAAGACAAGCTTGACCACAACCCGACCAAGCGCCTCCTCGGAACCCTGATTGAATCCCGAGATCTTGACATCGGTCACCTTTTGCAAATAAGGTGCCAAGTATAGAGACTTGAAAGTCTTTAAAGGCATAATGTTGACGGCTGCTCCGGCGTCCACCAGGATGCGATTCACGTCATGCCCATTAATCGTCCCCTTCATATATAAGGGACGATTATGGCACGGAGAAGACAGCAACATGTCTTTGTCTGTGAAGGAGATATTGGCTGTGAGTGCTTCATATGCCTGGGCCTGCAGCTCTGCAGCATGGGCTTCATACGCCTCTGGATCTTGAAGTATCTTGACAAGAGCCTCTCTGAGGTCTTTGCTCCAGGCAATGGCTTCCCAAATAGTGACATTTGTTGGGAACCGCTTCATATGATGAATAATTTTGCGGTCTGCCCTGGCACGGGTCTTGTCAAATGACGGAATGATTTCCGCCAAGGCCTTCGGCACCTGGCGAGACTTCTCCCGTTTAGGAGGGCGCTCCTCCGTATTCTGGCCTTCCGCATCTTCCTGGAATAGCGGAGCCAAAGACTCTTCTGGAGGTGGCAAAGGTTCTTCAGACTGGTCTTCATTAGAAGGACCTGCTGGACTTACGGGCTCGACCCTATTGGAGGGGCCGGCTTGCTCTGACGCCTCCTCGCGCTTTGGCGACTTGGCTGGCTCCTCTTCTTCATCGGAGGAAGTGATTATGAAAGGGACACCACTCGGCTTAGCCGTTGAAGTGGGGCCCGAACCCTCTGAGGGGCTGAGGATGAAAGGGATTCCCCGAACTTGAGTTTCTGGGACAGGACCCGGCTTCTCCCCTCTGAATATTATGACCCGGTCAAGAGTCGGGAGACCTTCACGTCCACGTCCTCGACCACAACCTCGGCCAGGTCCCCGGTCATTTCTTGCCGAGCGACGCTGATATGTCGCCATAGGAGCCTGGCCTCCAGTGCTATCAGCCGTGGGACAGTAAATGTTGTCAGGCGGCGGAATCGCCACCATGTTGCAGGAGAGCTCTTGCAGCATTTCCTCGAGCATCTCGACAGTGAGCTCCTCATCTTTATAGAATAAGGAGAGCTCCTTCGGGATTGGGAAGTCTTCACCCTCTTCAAGGCGGTGGGCCATTTCCCGGAGCCATTGCAGAAGACGGGCTTTGCGCCCAAGTTTGTCCCAGGGAATATATTCGTCTAGAGTGACGACCCTGGTGGGATGAGGGGGAGTGTACTCCTCCAGCTCATCTATGAGCTTTTGAAGTCTTTGTAGAGGAGTTAGCTCCTTAGGAGACTCCATAGCAGCGGCTTGCTCGGCTTGCTTCTTCAACCTCCTCTTCAAGTTCTTCCTGCGATTCTTCTCCTGCTTCTTTTGGCGTGTTGCCTCTTGAGAAGAGAGAGGAGTTTGCTTCGGCAGTGGGACTCGCTTGCCCCCAGCATTTTGCTTTCTGCTCCGGGCTGGCTCCTTAGGAGTTTTAGCGCCACGGTTTTTTCTGGGGGCAATCTTGGTCCAATCGGCCTCCTCTGGCTGAGTTTGGAAGGTGGCATTGATTGCCTGAGCAATTATTTCAGGAGGCAACTCCTGGAACTCTGCCAGTCCGCGGTGGGGCTTCTGGGAGCTTTGTGGTTCCACCAATTTTGCTTGGACCGGTAGATTGGCTTGCTTGAGCTGCTGAGGCTTTTCTACAATTGGCGGTTGCGCCCGCTTGACAGAGGCTTTCACTGAGGTCTTCACGGGCTCAAGAGGTCGAGTCCTCTCCACGACTATCAACCTTGCTGACTGGGCAGGAGCTTTGGCTGAAGGCTCTGACGCCTTGGCTTTGCCTTTATTGTCTGGCCGAGAGTTCTCTCTTAGGATGATGCCGGGCTGATTGGACCTGGGACGGACCTTGGAACTCTCTCCCGCAGCTTGGCTTCTTGGGTTCTGGACCTTAGGCCCTTTATAGGTGGCCGCGACCTTGCCTTTAGTGAGTAATGGGAATTCATCATTTTCCGCAGGCTCACTTGGCCGGGCCAATCGGGAGAAAGCTTCAGTTTCTCGCCGGGCCTGCTGGAGAGTCTCCCTGGCGGCCTCTGCAAGGCGTAACCTTGTCATGGAATTCCCCTGAGTATCGACAACCCCTCTCTGGATGAGGGCTTCAATGAAGTCCTGGACCTCTGAGCATTGCCGAGTGGGGTGAGACACCCTTGCATGATACTTGCAATAACGGGGGTGACTCTTGGCCGTCTCATTGTAATAAGACGGCGGGTCATGTGTCAGCACCCAACCCTCCTCCAGAAGCTTGTCAAAAATCTTCTCAGTGTCCTCCTTGGGGAAAGAACACTGGTGAGAGGGTCGCCACCCTGGATACCAGAGTGTGGACTTGGGCGATTGGGAACTGGCTCCCTGGGAACTAACTCCCTCCTCCTGCGGCTCAGGGAACTGGAAGGCTGCTGCAGCGTGAATGACGTTGACGGAGAAGTGAAGACTCCTTCGTGCATGCGGCTGCGGTGGGTCGACTAAAAATTCGCCCATATCCACCTTCCCTCGCCTGATTAAGTCTTCGGCGAGGTCCTTGAATGGCTCACAGTTGTGGATAACATGGCCAACAACTTCATGATATGGGCAATAGCCCTGATGCAAAGCAACACCTGGCGTCTGCTCCACGGGTGACGGGGTAATCAACCCTGCCTGCTGACATGCGAAGAAGATATTGGGAGTTTTCTCCAAAGGGAAGGAGTATAACTTCTCTAGGAGCTCGACTTGAAGTGGAGCCTCCATATCTTCGAGTGAGTCCTCCTCGTCTTCAGATGAATCCGAGGACTCTTCAGAGAGCCAACCCCTGAGCGGGGCCTGACCCGTGGGTGATACACCCGCCTCCCGTATGTGGGCTGGAGCTAACCCCCTGACAAATGGGCCAAAAGGGAAGGTGGACAACTGCTGATCGATGCTCTCCAGGAACTGCAGCAAGCGCCTTTGTTCCAGTTGCAACTGTCGGACTTCCCCTCGGATCTTCCGGATGGTCCTCCGCAGTGCTAAACATTCTGGGAATGGAGGAGGAGTGGCTCTGGGACCACCATTGGGCTGTCGACTTGAGGGCCGGGCTTGGGAGGCATTGGAGCTTGAAGCCATCGCCACCATATGGACCACGTTAGCCGACCGGTTCGATCGGCTCCAGGAATGAGGCTGGGGTGGGTCGACTGCATGGCCCAGCATATTTACCAGGCCCTTTTGAATGAGTTCTTCTGCTATATTCTTGAAAACATAGCAATCCCCGATGGCGTGACCCAACCTCCGGTGATACACACAATAGGTTGGATCATCTGTCTTATCCACCTCCGCGGGCTTCCGCGGATCCGGTAGAGTGACGAGCTGCTCCTTCATACATAGATCAAAGAGCATCTTGGTATGCTCCTTTCTGAAGGAATAAGGCGTCTTCATGTTCTCCGCTAAGAAAGACCCATTTGTCTTATCACCAGACTTCTTGCCTTTCCCTTTGGACTTTCCTTCCCCTTTATCTCCATTCGTTGGGGAGAAGTCCACGGCATTCACCTCCTTACCGCTAGCCAGACGGTCTTTGGAGGGTTTGCCTTTTGTAGAGGCTTGTGCAGGGTGATCAGCGAAGAACATCTCAATCTCCGCCACGACCGTGTTAAGCTGGTCGAAGCCTCTGATATTGGAGCCCAGAAGCTTTTCACTGACTTCTGCCGAGAGACCCCTGCGGCAGATAGTGATTGCATCTTCAGGCGTCGGAGGGTTATCGCAGCGCATGCTGACGTCCCTCCATCGCTTGATGAAGTCCAATGCTGTTTCGCCCTTCTTCTGTCGAAGGGAACAAAGCTCTGCTAAGGAGACTTTGCGCTCGACCATTTGAAAACGGTCGACAAACTTCTTTTGCATATCAGCCCAATCAGATACTGAGTTGGGCTTTAACCTTGAATACCATTGGAAGGCGGTGCCAGTCAAAGACGTGGCAAAATACCGCAGCAAGTATGCCTCTTCCAAGGCTAATTCACCCATGGCCGTCATGTAATAGGCCAGGTGTTCATGCGGAGAACCCTGCCCGTTGAACTTCTGAAGCTTTGGGGCCTTCGGGCAATCTGGTGGAAGCTTCTTGAATTGATGATGGAGGGGATATGGCACGCTGTACAAATCAACGGTAGCCACACCCTCGCCATGTTGAGCAAACTTCGCTTCCACGATGCGCTCAATCATCTGCTTCTGCGCCATAAGGCTTTCTGCGGCAGGAGTAGCAGATGACCGCGCATTGGCTTCATGTGGCGGGACTTCGAAGTCCACTGCCAGTGGGAGTCTTGCAGCGGTGACAGAGGCATTGGCTGCTGCCAGGATGGGAGAAGGATGCTGATCCACTCCAGCCGGTGCCGCCTGAGGCGGGGAAGGAACCTCCTTTTCGCGTAAAAGCGACTGTAGCAGGTTCTTGAGCTCTTGATTTTCCCGTTGGAGCTCGTCCAGCGTGGGGGCCCGTGGTTCCTCCCCCAGCTCTTCTTCGCGCCTGGAGTAACTGTCCCCATCAATACTGTGGACGTCTTCCTGGCGCTCTTCGTGCCGTGCCGGCTCAGGTTGAGATGTACCGGCGGCCGGCGCTTGTTGCGTCTGCGCTAGAATCCGAGAGACCGGCCTTGACCTCCTCAAATATTGGATGGGTTGGTCAAGCTCTCTTGAGGTGTTCTCAGGCCGTTTGTCGCCGGAGGTGGCGTAACAGGTGAACACTTTGACAGTGTCATCGGTCACCTGGACCACCCGCTTTTTCTTGAGCGGTTGTCGCTCCGGCTTGGGCGGCCTCCCAAGTCTGTCGAAGACAGACATTCGGGATGTGATTGCTTGAGGTGAGCGATCCTCCTCCGTGTGTGTAGAACTAGCCCACGAGGAGGTCGGTCGCACTTTCTTGCCGGCTCCTCGGCGTTTTTGTCCCCGTAGGGGTTGAGATGTAAATCTCGCAGACGTCGAGGCCTCAGTGCTTGGCGGACTCCGCATCCGCTGAAGCTCTGACATGCGGAAGGGCTCCTCCGCCCTCGCGCGCCTTATGATTCGGGCCTCCTCCTTGGTGACCCAGATCTTCTTCAAGTGGAGCTGGCGCTCCTCAACTGGGTTGCCCCCTGCCTTTGGACGGGAAGCTCGTGGCTTGGGCGGTTGCAGATGGCCCAGAGTTGCCGCCGGTACGGCAGACTTCTCCTTCTTCGCTTCTTTCTCCCGGACTTGCCGGAGGGGCTCGAAGCGATTGGAGGTAGAGATAGTCGGGACATGGTGATTCCGTGGCAGGATCGGCTCGCCTCCATCGAGCCGGATGCGGATGTCTCCGACAATTACCGTCTTTCCGGAGCGCGAGACAGCCGCTTCGGGCCTTGCACCCTTACGGCTTCGGCGTTGCCCCCATTGAGTAGGGGCGGCTGTGGTGGCGCCCGCCGTAGGCATGGCGTCCTCCTGACGACGGCGGCGTTGCCCCCGTTGAACAGGTACAGCACCTCTGAGGGTAGCCGCAGTAGGTTTGGCGCCGTTGCGGCGGCGACGTTGTCCCCGTTGAGCAGGGGCGGCGCCGGCAGTGATTTGATTGACCGAGAAGACTCGGCCAACAGCTGGGGCAGAAGGCCTGACACCTTCGGCCGTTGACGTGGCAGCCAAGGGAACTCGGCTGGCAGTCGGGATGAAGGGCTTGACACCCTTAACAGTTGAAGAACTAGCCGGATAGACCCGGCCAGTTGATGCAGCAAGGGGTCTGACACCCTTGAGGACGGTCTCCTTTACCGGGGGAGTCCGACCGGTTGCTGGAGTAGAGGGTCTGACACCCTCAGTGATTGATTTCTTGGCCGAGTGAACCCGACCAATCAACGAAGCCGAAGGCCTGACGCCTTCAGAAGCTAGCTTGTTGGCCGAACAAACTCGACCAATTGTTGAAGCCGAGGGCCTGGCACCCCCGACGGCTGGCTTGTTGGCCGGGCGAACCCGACCGGGAATGGCGGAGAGCTTGCCGCCCTCAATAGTTGGCTTCTGGACCGGACTGGCCCGGCCAGTTGCTGGAGTCGAAGGCCTGACGCCTCCGACAGTTGTCTTCTTGACCGGGCGGACCCGGCCAGTTAAAGGGGCCGAGGGCCTGACGCCCCCGATAGTTGTTTTGTCGACCGGACTGACCCGGCCAGTTGATGGAGCCGAAGGCTTGACACCTCCGACAGCTGTCTTCTTGACCGGGCGGACCCGGCCAGTTGAAGGGGCCGAGAGCCTGACACCCCCGATGGTTGTTGCCGGCATGGCTGAACTGGCTTCAGCCACCGGTACCGCAGGAGCGGCTGAACTGACTTCAGCCACTGGCACCACGCCCAAGAAGAAGGGCGAGCCGACGACCGCTGGGAAGTCGCCAAAGACCAGCGGGGTTGCCAGGAATCCGAGCCTGGCGTGATTGGCGACGATCTCGGGGCCGTAGGTAACGGCAGCCATCGCTATTGAGGTGTTGGTGGTGGTGGTGCGTAGCACGAACGAAGTGGCGTGCAAATGCACGAAGAACTCTCAGATGAACAGAGAGATGTGCCCTCCTCTTCCCGTCCTGTAAGAGGAAGAGGGGCAATCAGAACCTTGAAGAAGGTTTAGAGACTTTCTTTGACAGAAAGAAGAAAGGCGGAAAAAGTCCCACCGGGCGTGCCAGTCTGTGAGACACGGAAAAAATCTAAAAAAAAAAAGAAAATTGCTCTTATCGTAGATAAAAGGTAGATTTTCGTTCTTTTTGAAAAAGAAACACTCCTCTGCGTAGAGAGGGTTCCGTGGGTGCGCGTCGTATCAGACGATTTGGGTTCGAGTGCTGGACCTTTCCCCACTGACCGGAGTCAGTGTTGATTTACATCGGCCTAACGTCCGAACACCTTTGTTTGACTGTCAAAGAAGTTCCAAAGTCTTCTATAAAAGTTCTGATGTGGAGGGCAAGCTCACTCGAGAGACTCTCCATGACCACTCATTTACCACCAACACATTAATAGAGTTAGGGCTGAGTATGAACAAAATCCTAAGATTCAGGAATAAAGACGCAAATATGCGGAAGCCATAGGCATTTTTGAAGTAGAGAGACGTTTTCTGGACCCCGAGGGTATTTTGGTAATTTTACCACCCCAGGGGTATTTTGGTAATTTTTCAGGCCAGGGACATTTATGAAATTTCAGGGCTGGAGTGGAAGTAGGATTGGGTTCCTGTCTCCCCAAGGCATGGGAGCCGTTTCTGGAGTGCTTCAAGGGCTCTGAGGCCATTTTTAGGTCACAGGGGTATTTTGGTAATTTTACCAGACCCTAGACCTAGGTTTGAAATGATACCCGAGTGCTAGACTGAGCTGACGACACTTCCGGACCGAAGGAATGACAAGGGGCTTCAAAGAAGGCACACATCTGTCAATTTGGCCGAAGGAGGGATATATGTGCAATTTTGAGAAGTCGGGGGTTTTCTTGTAATTTTCCCTCGAGGCCACACATGGAGCATGCTGAGTGCTTTTATAATTCCATGAGTACAAATGATGTCGGCGAGTTGTCGACTGTACAAACGTCCGCTTTGGAGCGGGAGATAGGGACTTAGTCCCAATTACAAAAGGTTGCAGAGTATAACTGCAAATTACAGGACTTCGGTCTTCTACAATCCCGGGAAGGACATTTTTGTAATTTCGCCATTATAAGGGCAGAAATGCAAGACTCAGTCGTCCCGAGACGTAAAGACTTACAAAACATGGTCCGCTGAGGGGCACAATTAACAACATGACCCGCTGAGGGGCGTAAACGTAAATATACCCCGTAGGGGCATAAATACAAGACCCGGAGACTTACCCCACACGGGCCGAAACAACGAACAAAAAGCTTCAAGTGTCTTCCGTAGGTTGATGCTTGTAGTGCTTCTCAGTATCCTTCCTTTGGACCTCTGGGGGTCTATTTATAGAAGTGGGGAACCTCCCCGGGAGCGTTCGACCCCGTACGGGTCCAACGGGATGAAAATGACCCCGGGGAGATCCCATTTTTAAATTGTACGCGGGAATGGAACCTCCCCGGGGTGGGAGGTCCCCGGGACGGTCCTGGACCGTCCCGGGGTCGCGGACACCCGGGGTGGGGACCTGCCCGGGGTTGCGGCTCCCCGGGGGGAACCGGCCCGGGGTCGCAGGCCCCCGGGGGAACCTCCCCGGGGTCGCGGACCCCCGGGGGGGGGACCTCCCCGGGGTCGCGCGCCCCGGGGAGGACCTCCCCGGGGTCGCGCGCCCCGGGGAGGACCTCCCCGGGGTCGCGGACCCCGGGGGGACCTCCCCGGGGTCGCGAGCCCCCGGGCAGGGCCTCCCCGGGGTCGCGGACCCCGGGTGGGTCCCGCCCGGGTGCGCCCGACCCCGGGCGGGTCCACCCGCCTAGGAGGAGTCCCGCGCGGGACTCCTTTCTCCCCGGGCGGACCCGTCCGGGTAAGGGCGACCCCGGACGTGTCCCTCCACCCCCCGGACGGGTCTACTTCTCGCGCGGATTCCATAAAAGGAGGCTCCGAGGCTTTTAAACTCCGGGTTTTCGCCGTCTCGTGGAGAACAACGAGAGGGAACGCCGCCTTGTTCGTTTGTCGTCTTCCTTGTGCCGTAGGCCGCTGCGGGAGGACGAGTTGTTGTCCGTGCCTCGTGATACACGTGCGAGGGACGTTGTGCTTGGTACGTAGACCTTCTTCAGCATCTCCTTCGTTGTTGTAGAAGTGTTCCTCGCTTGGGGATACACGTCCGGAAGGCAGGGACTTAATCCCGTAGGGATTTTTAATATAACCGCGTGATCCTGACGATCATTGTGGCTTGTGCTTGATTGATGGCCATCCCCCAAGGGATTTATGTCGCCACGGCATGTGGGCTACAAAGCCGTAAATTTAGGAATATCCGACTGGGGCGGCGATACGCCGAACAAGGTACCCCGTGTAGGAATATCCTATCGGAGGGCGATACACCGCTTCCGAAATCTTGTCACATGCGGGATTAAGATCCCGAACATTTAGCACGATAAATTATGGGTGCAACATTTGGTTACACTTTTTTTCCTCTCTTTTCTTTCAAACTAAAAAATAGGATTAGGAAACACACTCAACCACGTTTGGTGACTGCTTCCCTAATTTTTAGGAAGGAATTTCTCCCCGTTAAAATCTCTTCTAATATAAAAACAACTACTCACCAATTTTTTTGTTTGAAATGCTCTCTCACGTCTCGCAACTAGGAACCATGCAACAACCTCTCCTCGCGAACGCAACGACCTCGCCTCCCAACCTCTCCCCTAAGGTATGCCCCCTTCCTCCCTCCCCTATTCCGATGACCTGCCGGCGTGCCCCCTATCTTGCTATCCCTCCGCCCCTCTGGATCCCAATTATCTCCCCTTTTCATTTGATTCTCGATTCCTGGTGGGTTCCAGGTCGTTTGCAGCGGCAGAGGAGCAGGATGCCCTGCTTGGAGGCCCACCGCACTTTGAGACGCGACCTTCCTGGACCTCACTCGCCCATGTTGCCGGTTCCACCATTATGAGTTCTCCACCAGAGGGAACTGCCCCTGGCATCCCTGTGCGCACTGGCCGCTTCCCCTTCGCCTCCGCACTTCCCCTTCAACAGGCTCCGCAGGGTCCAGGCATGAGCCTCGTCTTCCTCGTGCGTCTTCGCCGCGGACTCCCCTGAGGGTGAGCGGATAAAAGTGATCGGCATTGGCGGCGGCCTCCAGGTTAACGGGAGCTTATTGACATTTCTATCGCTTCTCATGTTACGGACTGACATCGAATTTGATGGTGGCCTTTCTTGCACAGTGCGCGTTAGCATATTGGAACCTTTAGGATTCTTCGTCTTGTTGTGATTGTTATCACCAATGTCGTGATGTCTGGTGAGTGATTTAGCATGCTTGTGGATCAAATTTGCATAGTGTAAGCGGAAGTGAGGAACTTGGAAATTTTGACAATAATTATCAGACATTAACCTTGGCCTTGTATCATCTATTTGTTGGTGTAGCTGTAAAGAAGAAATTGAAATTTACCCATGCTTCGCAGTGCACATTATTCCCGAGTCTATTTTGTTGTTATGGCAGAGTGTTAGGAAAATTACAGTTTGGGTGGCCTTAGTTTTGGACACTTTCAGTAAAATCCAGAGTCAACTGATAATAAAGGACCCACAGTGGAGTATCTTCATGCCATGACAGGGGATTCACCTCCTAACCTTCCATATGACAAATGCTCTAAATTCTCATTTATAAATGCTGCCTGACCCTGTCCTCGGAGGTCCCAAGTCTTGAATGCTCCACTTGTTTACCTTTGTTCGGATATGAACCTTCGTTGTGTATGTTCCAAAGATGGAGAAAATGGAGGGATCAATATTTCTCCCTCCGGAGGAAATTGCTCTATCTTGATCAAATGTGATATTCAGTGGACAATGCCCTTTTAATATCAGAGAATATAGTAGAAGCGAGGACTCTAATGGCTGAGCCAGGCTACACTAGTTCTTCCTAATGTCATTTGCACTGCTTATTGGACCAGATATGCAGCTATACCCATTTTGCACATGGGCCATCGATGGCACCTATGAAAAGTAGGTTTCACCCTAAATCTTGTAAGTCTTGTAAGAATGATGGATGTGCAGTGTAAGTGAGCATGGGAACGATTGGTTATTCTTTTGATTTATAATAGTATCACTTAATCTCATTAAATTAGGATTTTCATGTCAACTGAATTGGTAATAATACTATTGATAGGTGATTAGTGTCACAATTCATTAGTGCTACTAAAATAGTATGTACAAGTATGTGTTTACCAATCTTATCGATTTGATAACATTATATTATAACTAATTTTATGAGTTATTTTTCTCTTTTATGAGTGATATAAATCTCCTTTGAAATATTCTTGTCACTTTATTAATTAAAAAAAATAAAAAAGTGTCTGCCAAACATGTCTACCCAAATTTTAAAAATTATGACACTTCTGCCAAACATGTATTATCAGTTTTCATCAATTTTAAAATTTTAATCAAAAATTGAGAACATAACTTTTTAGGTAGAAATAACTTTTTCAAAAAAAGTATAACCAAACACTCTATAAGACTTCAAATTAAACCCTAATTACTTCGTTAAAATTAGGTTAATTACTAATTAAGCCCTAATTAATTAGGACTTTTATCTAATTCGGTTTGCTTAAGCTCAATTAAGCTTCATTGAAGATTTTGGGGTGGGAGCATGCGAGTAATTAAAATTTTCCAAAGGTGATTGAAGGTTAATTGCTAATTAAGCCCTAATTAGTTCATAAAAATTGAGACTTTTGTCTAATTCAGTTTGCTTATGCTCAATTGAAGCTCAATTAAGCTTCATTAAAAATTTTGGGGTGGGAGCATGCGGGTAATTAAAATTTTTCAAAGGTGATTAAGGGCTAATTATTAATTAAGTCCTAATTAATTCATAAAAATTGAAACTTTTGTCTAATTCGGTTTGCTTAGGCTCAATTGAAGCTCAATTAAGCTTCATTGAAGATTTTGGGGTGGGAGCATGCGGATAATTAAATTTTTCCAAGGGTGATGAAGGGTTAATTATTAATTAAGCCCTATTTTTTTCATTGTACTTACAACTATTTCTCTTTGACTGTCTTCATACAACATCATGCCTAGAAGTGAACAAAGTCAAGAGCAGCAAGAGGAGGAGGATCTAGGGTGGGCCCACCTCTCCTTAGTTGATGTTAAGAGAAGAAAAGTTAAATGCAATTATTGTGGTAAGGAGTTATATGACGAAATTACTAGAGGAAAGTAACATTTGACAGGGGTAAGAGGAGAGGTGAAACAATGTGACAGATGTCTCCGAGAGGTCCGAGAAGAAATGCGTCAGTGCCTTCTGGGCAAAAAGGAGAGGATGCAACAAAGGGCTGAAGATGAGGCTGAAATTGCTGAGGAGATTTCAGGCAGAAGGGTTAGGAGATATGATGATGAGGAAGACACTGAGGATTCAGATTCAGAGCTGACTGAAGCAAGGGAGGGTGAACAAGCCGCTCGAAAGAAAGGAAAGGCACCCATGGGTTCAGGGACCTACTCTAGTACAGCTGCACGACGTCCTCACACTAGAGCTGCCCCGCAGACAACAGGCCCCATGGACAGCTATCTGCACAGAAGGCCCCATGCTACACAACCTAAAATCAAGCAAGCATTGAGAGGGGTCAAAAAATCAGCAGAAGTTGCAGGACATGCATTTAAAAGTATCTGCAAATGATTTTTTCATGCAGGTGCCCCTGCACATGCAGTTGAAAGTGAATATTTCCAACCTATGCTAGATGCCATAGCAGATGTTGACCCTGGCTTGAAGGCCCCATCACGTCGAGACATATATGGGCGTGGCCTTGAGGGAGAGGTTGAGGAGCTCTATGATTGGGTTGAAAGCTTCAAGCATATATGGATGGAGAGAGGATGCACCATCATGTGTGATGGCTGGACTGATACCATGAAGAAGTCCATGATTAACTTTTTGGTCTATTGCATCGAAGGTACACTATTTGTTAAATCTATAGATGCATCAAATTATGAAAAAAAATGTCAATTATTTGTTTAGTTTGATGGATAAGATGGTAGACCAAATTGGAGAGGAGAATGTTGTGCAAGTAGTGACTGATAATGAAGCCAGTTACAAGGCTGCAGGGAAGAAATTGATACAGAAGCGCAGGCATATATATTGGCTCCCATGTGCAGCACATTGTCTGGATCTGATGCTTGAAGACAGGGAATATGGAAGGCAGTATCGGCCGAAACCGATACGTTTCGATCGGTACCGATCCGAAACCGCACGTAAACACTGTAGCAGGTCCGAAACCATTAAAAAAATATTGTTTTAATGGTTTCGGACGAAACCATTAAGGGTTCGACCGAAACTGACCTGTTTCGATTCGAAACGGACGGTTTCGGTCGAAACCAGACATGATCATGATTTTTTTTAATTTTTTAAATGGTTTCAACCGGTTTCGGCCGAAACCGATATCGGTACCGAAACCAGTACGTATCGGTTTCGGAACCGGCCGAAACCGGTACCGAAACCGATACTGCCTTCCTTGATAGGGAAGGAAAAGCATGTGAAGAAGACAATTGACAAGACACAAAAAATCACACAGTATATCTATGGCCATCCTAAGATATTGAATATGTTCAGGGCGCATGCGAGTGGGGGGCAAGATATCATCCGTACAGGCCCAACCAGATTTGCTTCGAATTTTATTTCTTTGGTGTCTTTGCACAGGTATAAGATTGATCTCAATTCTTAATACTTGATCCTTGTAGATATGTAACAGTATTTGATTCCAATTTCATTTATTTGCGCATGTATAAGAATGAGCTGAAAGCTTTCATGTATCACAATGCCCTGCGGAAATACATCGACAAGGGCAATGTTGATGCTCAGATGGAATATTTGGATGTCTGCCAAATCGTGGAAGATAACAAATTCTAGGGTAGGGTCTCACGGTACATGAAAGTAGTCACACCCCTCGTGAAGGTCCTAAGAATGGTGGATGACGATGAGAAGAATGATATGGACTATCAGTACGAGACCATGGACCGTGCCAAATTAGAGTTGCAAGATTCCCTTCCCAGATATTATGCAAAATGATGGAAAATGATTGACCACAGATGGGACAACACATTACACCACGACTTACATGCAGCTGGTGAGTGATTAATTGTACTTAAATGGGGGTAATGCCTTTATGTTATTTTATATCTAACATTTAATTAATTATACACAAATGCAGGTTATTTCCTCAACCCTCGATTTATGTACGATGCCGATGTACATGTTGATGGCGAGGTGCTCCAAGGGACTTTAAAAGTCATTGATCGTTTATCGAGGACATTAGAAAAGAGACTTCAGGCCGAAGTAGAGGTTGACCTTTATTGATTTTATCAATAAGAGGTATAGAATTTACTTAAGTAGTTATGTTAATCTATTACTTTATCTTACTTTATCTTTGTAAATGAACAATTATAGAATGAGGACTGGGACATATTCTGACTCCCAATTGCAATACGATGTGGGAAGAGTGAGCCCATATATATTTTATTTTGTGATTTCTTAACCTCAATATGTATTTCTACACCTTACATTTATTTGTTTATGGTTGGTGGAACAGTTGACTGGTAGATAATGGTGAACCGAGATGTGGGCAATAATGCATTGACGTTCATTGCAATTAGGGTGCTCAGTCAAACATCGGCAAGCCAATGTGAAAGAAATTGGAGCACGTTCAACCTTATTCACTCAAAGGTTCGCAATCGGCTAAAGGCTGAACGGTTAGAAAAATTGGTTTACTGTCACTACAATATGAGACTGAGAATAAATAACATGAAGATAAGACAACAGCTGAGGGACAAATGCGTCGCAGAGGATGCAATGCCAGAAATTGATGTGGACGCTTTATTTGATGATGAGAATCCCTTGCAGTCTTGGATGGAGATACGAGAGCAGATTGATGAGCCCGTTTTTGATGACGATGATAGAAGATGGGCAGAGGACATACTAGATGAAGATGAGCTAAGAGATCCAGAATTCAAAAGAGCAACAAAGAGGGCCACAGAGACTCAAGTGCACCAGAGAAGGGACCCAGCTTTGTTTGTTGATGACACTGAGCAACAACCTGATTTTCAGCCAGCTAGACACTCAGACTCAGATAGCAGACCAGTCATTCCTAGAATGGGCAAGCCACCTGCATCCTTAAGAAGAAGTACATCAGTGCATGGGCTAACTGAGAGGACAAGTGATGTTGCTCGAGAGGACCCGACAATTGAGCAGTTGAAGTAGATTTATCTGAGGCACACGCCAAGGGGAAAAGGATTCATGTCAAGGGTGACTGAAGAAATCACACCAAAACAGAAAAAAGCATCTCCAAAGGCTAAAAGGCAACTGGTTTGATGATGGTGATGATGATGATGCAGCTGCAGGTGCTACAGGTGCTACTACTGGCGGTGGCACTGCTGATGGTCCTTCCTCCTTCCACGCAGACACAAGCAGAGGATACAGTCAGGATGAGCGAGGATATGATTCACAGAGCCAATATGGGCATCCATCTGGCTATAGAGGTGACTAACAGGAAGCAGCCATTTATGGGTGGGGTCATGAACCAAATTTTCAGTTCCATCAAGTTCTTCTTCTCATCCTCAAAATTCTTACGATGATTCTGGATTCGAATCAAGCCGACAACCTTACACTCCAAGAGGGATCCAAAGAGGGATGCAAGACTTGGCTACCTCATTGTTTGGTTATAGTGAATATACACAATACATGCAACCTTCTTATGGGTATCAACATCAAAAGCCAGACGATGAGGGAGAAGGTTCTAGTTATTACCCATATTAGTGCTTCTTTATTTAGGTAAAGATCATTTAATTTCTGTAACATTTACTGTGTCTAATTAAGTTTATTCCCCTGTGCTTGAACCTAATTCATGTTTAGTATGTACTCAAGAATATTAGTTTAACATGTTCAATGTTTGAACTTCAATGTCTACTTCATGTTTATTGCACTTAATCTAATTTCTTTACAATCAAATGCATGTCCAATGAATTTTCTGATTTTTATGTGATTATTTATTTATTTATGATTTTTTAGATTTATTTTTATTTTTTTTGAACCTTTTCACTGGGTTTCGGCCGAAACCGAAACCGAAACCGAAATCGAAACAGAGTCGTATCGGTTTCGGACTCGGCCGAAACCGAGTCCGAAACTGACACTGCCATCCTTGACTTAGAAAGAAAAAAGATAGTATCCGAATTTGATAAGATGTTAAATTTCTCCTGGCCGATCCAGCCATTATCTTGCCCAATTATGGTTCAAACCGAACCATTAATTCGGTTTGATTTCAAAACCATTTGATTTGGTTTGGTTCAAGTTGAACCCTTAATTCGGTTTGGTTTGATTTGAGAAAAATTCTCTTCAAACTAAACTAAACCAAACCATGTTCACCCCTAGCTAGTTCAGTTCAGACTCATATATAAAATGTTAATAAATATTAAAAAGTTATATAAAACGTTAGCAAATGTTTAAAAATCTAAAATAGAAAACAAACAAGATCTGGTTATTCCCTTTTAGTACAGTTAAAGCCACCTTCCAAAAAAGTACGGTTAAAGCCACATCTTCTAGCTAACTTTTGCTATTTTACCAGCAGAACTAGCAGAACAGGACTTGTCCACGTTGGACCTGGTCCAAACTGTCTGGTTTTCCAAACCATTACCTGTGAAGTGGTACTCCTGGACAAGGTAATCTAACAAAGGCATGTCCTAATGGAAGTAGTAAACCGAGCTTAAGGTTATAAAAATTAAATAAAAAAACAGTGGAGACTAGACAGAAGCCCAGACAACAGCTGCATTGTGTTAGAGGTACTCAATCATGTTTAATTTCAGTTGATAGAGGTACTCAATCATGTTTAATTTCAGTTGAGTCAAGCAAAAAACAAAAGATAAATATAACTGAACCATGCTCAACAATAGCACGGTTACAAGGTGCCAGAACTAGCATACGAGGTCGTGGTGACAAGTATGCTAGTAATAGTACGGGCACAAATAATACCAACAACGATTATAATAATAAACTACAACTACATAACCAAAGAAAATTACAACATCACATACAAACACCAATAATGATTTATGTAAAATTAGAGTTGGGAAAGAGGGGACCTTTCTTCCTTGCATCAATTCTGTCACACTCATCATCTGTGCTGTTGTCTCGTCCATCCACATCCCTGAACATCAAGGCACATTAGTTTCTGACTCATAATTTTGCACAAGTGGAACAAGCATAGGTATTAAAATTGACACCTCTTTCTTTTGAGATGAACCTTCTCGCTAGCCTTTGCTTGCTCCTTTGCTTTTGCTTGCTCTTGCTCCTTCTCCTTCAACCTTTTGTAGACAAGCTTTTCTGCACATCTTCAAAGAAAAATAACATCAAGAAATATGAATCTGCGCATGCACTAATGTGAAAATTTTGGATTACTAGACTAACTTCTGTTCAAAAAACTAGTTGACATGGTACAAAGACTATATTCATTTTTGCAAATGCACATATATCAACATGTGTCTATGTGCATACACATGAATGCATGCACTCATGCAACCCCCACTCCGATGAATTCATTGAGGTTGGATGCAAATCTGAAGAAGATGCAATTAAATGCATTGAAGGCAGATAGCACGGAAATGGAAAGGAGAATAAGAAATGTGGACAACCAAAGTTGTGGACAAATGTGACAAACTTTTCGGTCTGCTAGCAATGTTGGCATGCAATATGATGCACACACCCAAAACTCTGGTAATCAAAGAGCAAAATGTTAAAGGTGTCAAAAAGCAGCGACAGCATACTTGGAAATATGTGAAGCACAAGAAACTAATTACCAAAATGCTCTTCAGCTGAGTGAGAATGTCAGGGAGTGAATGGCTGAGTCTTGAAAGTGAAACATCATGATAACTGCATGGTTACAGCAAACAAAATGCTAATTTTATTCTTTTTTTCCCCGAAAATTCCATGTCTCCTTTGTATGCACAATAGCACATGCTCCATTATGCCACTAGTGAAACTGATCCATTGCATTTCACATGGCTCACAAGATAATCAGGATAATCTCCATGGATTTCCTGTGGAGATGAATCATATGCCAAAAATGACACCTTTTTGGAAAAGCGGATGTCAAACGTTACCATTCTGAGATCAAATCAGACTGGAGTTCAAAAGAGTTAAAACCATGATGGGAAAAGCAACCAAACTACTCTCGTATTTCCGTGGTGATGATTCAACTTAAAGGATTCAATGAAAAGTGAGTAACTTGATGTTTGAAATTTCCTCCTTATTTTCATCCACTAAAGCTTCATTTATGTCTAGAAGAAAAAACTCAGTTCAAAGTCTAGGAGAGGACATTTCAGAGTTGCCTTTTGTTGCATGAGGTTGAAGTTCACAACCGTAAGAGTACTTTTCTATGATTCTATCTGCCAATCGGCTCATCCAACTTCTGACAGATCCTCTCCGGTCCTAAGCCTAGTACTTGGTAACACCTTGTGTTGATGTTAGGCAGGCAGCCATTGAGAATTTGCCAAACCTTTGATTCTTCATTAGATCCAGTCAACCCAAAATTGGTGGCATAAAGGCTTATGATAATGATGTTGATAGTTTTCTTTCTTGACGGCAAAGGCAAACTGTTACAATATTACCCAGATATAAGGTTCAAAGACTAAAAGATTGTGGAATTTTCCTTTTCCCGGGGGGAGGGGGGGGGGAGATTGTGGAATAAGCAAAACCAGACTGATATCTAGATTTTGGACACTAAAACAATGATGTAAAAGGGGAATGCATTCATGAAGGATGTCAACAGAGATAAACCGACCTCTTGCAAGCAACCAACTTTACGAGGGCCTGCTTACTTTCTCCAGCTTCAGTGTAAGAGAAGTTGACCTTTAAGGAGCAGAATATATGCATTCAGTATTGCAAAGACCATCCAGACAAAGCATGAAATTCATGAGACTGGACATGAATCATGAATGCCATTTGCTAAAAGTATCTTAAAGAATATTAGCTCATGTGGTATGGCATGAGTTGCTCCAAGTCAGTGAACCATGTTGTGGTATCACACGAAAGAAAAAAAACAGCCAGACAAATAATGTTTAACATTCAGACAAAGTACCCTTCAAATACTTTAATTACAAATCTGAAGAGCTAAGCTGATTCGCTGAAGGTGCATGTGTCCTTTGATCATCATAAATGCATGCCTGCGCTGTGATGCATGACTAGAAGGGTCCCCCAATTTCATATGTTCCAATTTTCCAACTTGGTAACCAATTAAGATGCACTTCTATTAGTTAGTGACTAGTCCCATTCTTCATGGTTCCAAGAATCAGAGCTAACATAATATCAAGAACCAGCTGATTCCAAGTTTTAAAAAAACTGATCCAAATAGGAAAGAGGAGAACAAGAAAGGAAAAAAATAAAAAATAAAATAAGGGGAGGGGTAAAAGAAAACAAGAGTGAAGAGAACAGAGAAGACAAGAAGGAAGAGGAATCAGATCTAAGCCAGGAGGGAAGGAAAAGAAAAAGAGAGGGGCAAAAGAGATAATCATAAAAAAGGGAATGAGGGAGGGGACAATGAAGAAGAAAAGAGAGGAGCTAAAGATAAGGGATACCAGGAAGAAGGGGAAAATAAGGGAGGAGATGGGAAAAAATGAAAGGAAAAAAAAGGAACGAAGAGGAGGCTAGCTGGAAAGGGAAGTAGAAAGGAGCAAAACAGCAGTAGAAAAGGCAGTGACGAGAATTACCAGTAGACTACAGTAGACAGTAGCCTCCTCCTTTCTCCTCCTTTTTTTCTGTAAGGTGACTGCAACAAATTATTTCATGTAGAACTTAGAAAAATACACACTCAGCCCATGAACAGTGTAAAGTGCTCTACCAAGATGGTAGATACACCCTAACCCCATCACAAAAGAAAATTAGACCCCTCACATAAATTAGATAACACCTGAGCAGCCTTTGTCCTTCCCAGGGGTTAAAAAAGGGTTGGGAGCGGGCATCTACTGGTGTCGAACCCAGGTCATCTGGCTCCGCATCGCCCTGCCACTCCGCCAGGTTCCTCGTCATCGGAGAAAAAAAAAAACCTTTGCCCTTCCCTCTAACAAAAGAGGCACCCTGAATTAAATGACCTGAGTGCTTTATAATGTCAAAAGAAACCCCTGCAATCGTTCTCTGAAGCACCTAATTTTCCTCAACTTCACAGTTGCCCATGGCACCGCAGCAAGAAGGGAGAAAAAAAAGAGGGGAACATCCATTAAGTTCCCTCGAATTCATCAGGAATTGCCGAATTCATACTCATTGTTCTCATTGCAAAGGTATAGTTTTGGAAATTGTTTTAAGACAGCTTATGAAATTCTACACTGCAAAAATAGATTTTCAGAAGTTTGCAGAAATGTTCCACAGGGGGGCACCTTCCACTGGGTCCTGTTTACACTTTCTAGCTCTATCCAGTATCATCAACTTGCCCTGAACAAATTTTGACTTCCACCGGCCACTCTTTTACATAAAAACGTAGTCCACTTTAACCTCCATTGAATGCCACAAACATTTTATTTAAAGACTTAACTGAAAAACTTTCCACCCGCTTCCCACTCAAAAATCTTGTATCCATTACTTTGTTTGACTTGGAGAGTCTAGTATGTCAGACAGCAACAAGAATCCAGAAATTTCATCATCTTTAAATTTTCTCCAGAAGAGATGACTCTATTCTCTTCTGTCATCCCCCTTGACCCAGCCTGGGAACCATTTCACCTCTTACTGTTGAGAAAGAATATATGTCAGCAAATGTCTTGTTGAAAGAAGGCTGTTGATACAACGACTCTTCCGAATATCTAGTTTCCCTGAGATGGATTTCGTGGAAGGCCGCTGGCAGTAGCTAGACGACAACATACTCTT
The DNA here is from genome assembly GCA_022559845.1 of Amorphophallus konjac. NCBI lineage: Eukaryota > Viridiplantae > Streptophyta > Magnoliopsida > Alismatales > Araceae > Amorphophallus > Amorphophallus konjac. Next base: position 468,098,685 of record CM040122.1, read on the forward strand.
ATTTGGATGCCCATTTTCTGCAATACTGGAAGTATTTGTCTGAAATAGTCCTTTGCCATACGACATCCCCCCACTCCATTCAAGAGGAAACCTTTGCCATATGACATCCCTCCACTCCATTCAAAAGGAAACGACTGCCATTGCCTTATTAATTATGTCCAACAGAAACAATCCCACTCCACCAACACTAGATGCGCAAAGCCACATTTCCCTACGGTTTAATCCTTTCCCCTTTACTTCACCAAAAAAAGCTCTAACTGCCTCAATCTCTTTTTCCGTCACTTGGAATTCTGAAAATGGACAAGTAGGAGGCTCATAGAGTGCCCAGCACTAATTTTGGTAATATCTCTCTGCCACCAGCTGACAGAAGCTAAGGCCTCCAGCCAGTAAGCCTATTTTCAAACTTCTTGAAGATGACATGCCAACTCCCCCTTTTTAGTAAGTCCATCTAACAAGGGTAATCCAGGTATGCAATAGAAAACTTTCTCCATTGTATTTCAGCAGAATTCAGACTTGACCTGACTTCTGTTGTAGGGTCCTTTAAAGCATATGATAAATTGCTTGCGAATTCCAGAGATAATCTGCAAATGTCAAGAATGACATAAGAAAAAAATGTACATTTTTAGAAGACCATAAACCCAGTGATTTCTGGTATGGATTGGTTGGTTATCTGGGACCGTGCCTTTCTTACCTAAAAGAAGAAAAAAAAAACTTAAAAAATCGTTGCAATCAGCTTTCTCATGATAGAGACAATTAGGGACGAATTATAATTTTTGTACAATAATATATATTCTCAAGAGGATATCAGAATGTCCCTGATGATATTCCAATGCTTAAGTCTGTGGAACCTATTTTTCACATCTCAAGTTTTTCCAATTCTCTTTAACATAGATTCATTTATTATTTAGTTTCCTTAAGACCACCCATATGAAGCTCTTGAAATGTTAAACCAAGCTAAGATGCAGTTCCCAACAGAACAAAAGTCAATGAATGATATAGAGTGCTCTCTTGTTAGCATTATCACAAAATGATACTATGTTTCTTTTACCTGTAGCAAGGCAGAAAAATGCCAAATATGCAAAATGCATACAAATGTGTCTAATGAAGCAAATAAATAAAACATGCCTCATAACTCCCTAAGTCGTCTTTCTCATTGCACGCTCTGTTGCCGCACACAAATTGCCCTGCAAAACTAAATATTTAGTAAATCAGCAGACAGTTGCTATGGAATTTTTTTAAGCCAATAAATTGTTGAAGAAAACCATGTAACAAAGAATTTGCTGCCATATTGCAAATCTAACTAAAATTGACATCCCAGAGATGCCACTTGAATCTGGAAAACATATCAAGGTGACACTTTAATATCATGGGAAATGACGATCATGGATATTTCAACATTGGAGTACCAGAAAGAATTAATGGACTTCGAACGATCTATTCAGAACTTGCATTTTGCAGATTGTAATGCTTAGCATTGCACAAATACAGGCCAATCTAGCACAGCCCAACAAAAGTTAGATTGTGGGAATCTGCATGATTTTAAGGACAAAACAAGTCTTCCTTGGTGAATAGATATAAAATCTGTCATTTCTTACATTTTAATAAAACTAAAGTCATTTTGATATAAAACAAAATATTTAACATTTATAATATGTTAAAATATGCTATGTTCCTCAAACAAAATTAAAAAAACCATTTTGATAATGCAAAATCTATGACCTTAAAAGCCTTCATAAAACAGATTTTCGTAAGTTGATTGTTTCCATCAGGTTTCCAAACCATACCAAGGTGTATAAGAAAATAAAACAAGGGCAATCTCAAGTATAAAAGGCAAGATAGGAATGACCACAATACAATGCGCAGTAATTAGAAAACATAAAAAGTCAACAACCCAGGACCTAGTGGAGCCTCAAGACAAGGACTATTTGGTTATTAACCCGGGGCCTCACAACCCCTCTGCCGGGCAGAATGTTACTGACATTAGAGATCGGTGGGACTGCTCTCCCCCCCTGGTTGGAGCCACTCGCATACTCCTGCTGCATTTCTTCCCCTCCATCTTCCCGTGTACCACAATACCTGAAAGCACTGTTCATCCATCCGTTTGTCCTTCCAATACAGACTTGCCCAGCACCCTCATACACATCACCTGACAAGCAGACTCAGTGCCTTACCAAAACCATTTTCCCGGGACCCTATTCTCCCAACTCCTTCCTCCAACTGCAATTGCTTCAGCATAGGTCCTAGCAGCATATCTACCATTGGGCATTCCTCTCCAACACCAGGACAAATGTTCTTCAAAGCCCAACTTCTTCACAGACCAGGCACTAGATTGGACCTTTGCAGTTCTTCTGGAGATGCCCTCTCCCTAGACACCTGTAACATAGGACTCATCTGCTGGAGGTGAAGCCAGTGTTGAACCCTGAAAATTATACAAAAAAAGGGGGGAGCCCCCCCCCTCCGGTCCCTTGCAACCGGAGGGACCCCCCCTCTGGTCCTTTGCAACCTGAAAAAAAAAAAAAGAAAAAAAAGGGGTAGAAGAGAGAAGGGGGGACCCCCCCTCCGGTCCCAGTCAAACCAGAGGGGGAACCCCCTCCGGTACATGCACCGGAGGGGGGGTTTCCCCCTCAATTTTCTGGGAAAAAAACAATAAAAAATTGGAGGAGGGAGAGGAAAGGTTACCTTGTCCCTTGGACTTCCACCGGAGGGGGGTGCTTCCACCGAAGCCACCTAGCCTCCGGTCCACTTCCACCTCCTATAAAAGAGAGCCTAGAGCTCCAAGAAGAGAGGGGGAGTAACAGCATAAGAGACTTGGAGAGCTTCGATAGAGGCCCAAGTGTGAAGAAGAAAGGAGGAGGAGGCAAGAGGGAAGAGACTTGAGAGAACTCTCGCATGAGAAAGACTTGGTGAGCTTCTAAGAGGCCCAAGTCAAAAAAAAAAAAAAGAGAGAGAAGAAAAGCTTGTGCTTTGTTGTTAAAAAAAAAAAACTAGGGGATATATTGCTTACATGTCCCTATCACTAGAGATATTGCCCTTGTGGTGAAGCAAGATTGCTAAAATGAGAGAGAAATCAAATGAACTTCATAAATAGCATAAGGTCATGAAGAAACTTCAGAAATTGCAGAAATACCGCAGGTGGGTAGAAATTTGCAGAAATACCTCCCGGTGGTCAGAAAATTACAGAAATACCGTGGTCAGAAAATTGCAGAAATATCCCGGTGGCGAGAAAATTTCAGAAATACTCCCGATGACGGGAAGATTACAGAAATATCCCCGATGGCGGGATGATTACAAAAATACCCCAAATGGTGGGAAAATACAAAAAGACCCTGAAATATCAGAAAATTGCGACAATACCACATTTGTGGGAAAGTTGCATCAAAGTCATTGTTTAATCTAGAAACTGTACAAAATTCCCAGTTTCTCAAAATCACTGAAGAATGCTCGTCCCGGTTGACGCTGTTTGCACGACTCGGTGGAGCGAGACCAAGCCCCTTCCCTGAAGCGGTGTGCGCTCTCCTGAGTTCGATTTATGGCTAACCATCTACTCATGGCCAAGAGCTATCATGACTGAAAACTCAGAAATTGATGAAATTGCAAATAAACTCTGAAAGGTCAAGAAGATTCATACTCGTAATGGAATGCCCGAGAAGTCAAATGACGGGGCCATTTCCGAGAAGTCAAGAAATCAAGACGAGGAATGCCCGAGAAGTCAAATGACGGGGCTATTTTCGAAAAGTCAAGAAATGAAGACAAAGAAGGCCAAGAAGTTAAGAAGTCGACAAGTGACGGGACTATCTCCGAAAAAATCAAGAAGTGGCCGATATGCCCAGAAAGTCGAGACATGACGGGGCTATCTATGAGAAATCAAGAAATGTCAAATATATGCCGAAAAGTTAGAATGAGAAGAATGCTCAGGAAGTCAAGAAATGACGAGGCTATCTTCTAGAAAATAAAAAATTGCAAGAATATCCCAAAGTTTGGGAAAATTGCAAAAATACCCTGATGGAGGGAAAATTACAAATATACCCCGCCTCAGGCGGGAATGTCCTTTGTGGACACCAAGCCAACTTAAGGGTCCGATCACAATAAAAAATGATGAGTGATCATGACCACGAAGCAATTCCGACAGACCGACAGTGATCATCTTGGCGATCCAACGGTCCTCGTGATGGAATTCAAATTCAATCGTCCGATCAGGGGACAAAAGTAAATTCAATGACCCGATCAGGACGAAAGCAAATTCAAATATCTAAATGTAGATTGAAGCAAATTCAAAGGCTCTGGTTGCAAACAGATGTAATCCTAAAGACCCGATTACACAATCGGGACCATATGTAAAGGTCTTGAAGGACCGATTATAATTCAAATTACATATGTTCAAAGAAATAAAGTCTTCAAATTTCTTTTCAAGAGCATGTACCCGTAATGGGAGATTATCAAGAGCATTTATGTCACAATGAATAGAGGTAAAAGGCGTTCTTCGACAGTTAATCAAAGGTGTTCGGACTTATACCGATGTAAATTAACACCGACTTCGGTCGGTGGGGAAAGATCCAATACACGAACCTTAAATCGTCTGATAAATCCCAAAAGCGCGGAATTAGCAAATATGTCAAAATATCCACATATTCATCCAACGAAATTGAATATCCGAAAACTCCACGTGTAAACAGCCAGTAACTGGCCCTGCACCTCCAGCCACCAAAAAGTTGATCTGCAATTGCCACCCCCTTCTGTTGTCATGTCAACAATCGATCGGACTGCTCCCTCCCTCCTGGTAGGGCCATCAGAGGCATCTCCTTATTGCCGCACTCCCCTCCCATGGTGCAATCATTCTATCAAGAGTTATTTCCAGATAGCAGCTTCCACGTCCAGGATGCAAGACCAGACAAGATAATGGGCATTAACACTAAAAAGAGAAACACAAAAAAGATCCAGTAGCATTTATCTGGACAGCAGGCATATATCCACCTTCTGCTGTTTATGTCGGGATGCGGAGGATTTGGATCATTTGTTCGTAGGCTGCCCATTCGCATAGGACATTTGGGCAAGGATCACCCAGCTCTTCCAGCAGATGCTTGGCCATTTTGAGGTGATGCGCCAGCTCTTCCTCAAGTGGCATAAAAGGTGGAACCTAATGGGCGACTGTCATTTGGTGGCTTGTCCTTCATGCCACTCTATGGTCCTTTTGGAGCAAGAAGAATATAAGAACCTACAAAAGGGAGGCGAGATCGGAGGATAGGATCTTTTCTTTTGTTTGTGACATGGTGACCTTTTAGTGGAGGCTCATAACTCCTCCGTTTTTCTGTTTTTGGGCAGTCAATTGGGGTGAACCCACTTGGTATGAGAGTTTTTTTGCACATGGGATTTTTTTAAGAGCTGAGAGCTTACACATGTACATCCCTTTCTTCTTTCATATATTAGTTGTACCACCCACTTTTAAAAAAAAATTGTATGGATTTTCACACGCGAAAAATGCGGACACACTGATGATGAATTAGAATTTGGGAGTTTCGGGTATCATCAACATGTTTATTTGTATTTCTTTATTTCACATTTTGGGTTTATTAGACGATTTAGGATTCGTGTACATGACTTTTCCCCACCGACCGGAGTCTGTGTTAATTTACATCGGAACAAGTCCGAACACCTTTGATTAACTGTCAAAGGACACCTTTTGCCTATATGCATTGTGACATTAATGATCTTGATGATCCCCCATTACAGGTGCATACTCTTGCAAAGAAATTTAATGACTTTGTTTTCTTGAACATATGTGATTTGAATTACAATTGGTCTTTCCATACATTTACATATGGTCCCGATTGTGTAATCAGGTCTTTGAGATTACATTCTATCGCAATCAAACTGTTTGAATTTGCTTCAGTCTACATTTGGATCTTTGAGTTTGATTTCATCCTAATCGAATAATTGAATTTACTTTTGTCCCATGATCACAGTTGAATTTGAATTCCATCACGATCGGACCGTTAGATTGTCAAGATGATCACTGTCGATCCGTCGGAATTGATTCATAGTCATAATCACTCTTTTCATTGTGATCGGACCCTTAAGTTGTCTTGGTGTCCAGAAAGAACATTTTCGCACAAGACGAGGTATATTTGTAATTCTCCTCCATCAAGATATTTCTGAAGTTTTTCCAACATTGGGGTGTTCTTACAATTTCTTACCCTTTCTGGATATTTCTGCAATTTCTTGACTTTCAAAAGATAGCCCCATCATTTCTCGACTTCCTGGGCATTCCTGTCGTTTCTTGACTTTTTGAAAATAGTCCCGTCACTTCTCGACTTCCTGGGCATTCATGTCGTTTCTTGACTTTGGAGAATAGTCCCGTCATTTCTTGACTTTTTGGGAATTGTCCCGTCACTTCTTAACTTCCTAGGCATTCTTGTCATTTCTTGATTTGTCAGGGTTTATTTGCAATTTCACCTATTTCGGAGTTTCCGAACATGATAGTTCTTTGTACATGAAAAGGATACATGAATTTAGATGGTTAGTCATAAGTCGAACTCAAGAGAGCGCATGTCGCTTCAGGGAAGTGACGTGGTCCCGTTTCACTGAGTCGTGCAAATGGAGCGAACTGGAACAAGAGCATTCTTTGGTGATTTCTGAATAGGCCATGGACTTTGTGCACTTTCAAGACTGAACCGAGGACTTTCATGCAACTTTCCCACAAATAGGGGTATTTTTGTAATTTTTTAATATTTCAAGATTTTTCTATATTTTTTCCACCATCAGAGATATTTTTGTACTTTTCCTACCATCGGAGGTATTTCTACAATTTTCCCACCATCGAGAGTATTTCTGCAATTTTTCCACCATCGGAGATATTTCTGCAATATTTCTGCATTTTTTCTGCCATCGTGAGTATTTCTAAAATTTGCTAACCAACAAGGGTTTTTCTACAATTTCTGATCATGAGGGTTTTTTCTACAATTTTTGACCAATAAAGGGTTTATCAACAGAGATTTTTTCTGCAATATCCCCACCATCATGGGACATTTCTACAATTTTATGCAAGACTACAATCATTTTACTTCAAATTTACACCACAAGAACTTAGGAGACATTTCTACAATTTCTGATCATCAGAGTTTTTTTCTACAATTTTATGCAAAGCTGCATCAATTTTACACCACAAGAACCTTGCGTCAATTTTCCTTACAATGTGCAACAGGAGGATCAGAGCATAGGGGGTGAGGCTTTTCTAAAACTCACCATTCCCTCGTGAGGTGACCAAACCCCCGAGGGCAAGGATGGCAGTATCGGTTTCGGTACCGGTTTCGACTGGTGCCGAAATCAATATGTACCGGTTTCGATTTCGGTTTCGGCCGAAACCGGTTGAAACCATTCAAAAAATAAAAAAATTTAGTGATCCTCTCTGGTTTCGATCGAAACCGTCCGATTTCAGACCGAAATAGGTCAGTTTCGACCGAAACCCTTAATGGTTTCGTCCAAAACCATTAAAAAAGTATTATTTTTTTTAGGTATTGGACCTGCTACAGTGTTGGAGTCCGATTTCGGATCAGTACCGGTCGAAACCGATACGTGGTGATCGCACCCTCGTGCACATGGCGGATTGGCAATCCTTCTTCCTCTGCTGCTGCACTGCCTTTGGTCTGCTTGCTAAACTTCTCTTCTCCTTTGCCTCCTTCTTTGTGTTGGAGTTCTCCCCCCTTGCTGTTGCCCGCTCCATCCCTTTTATAGGTGTTGGGGAGTGGACCGGAGGTATACTGCCTCCGGTGCAGGCTTGGAAGAGTTCCTCCAGTGGAAGTTGAACTGGTAACAATTTCACTTCTTCAAAAAAAAAAATTTTGGTGGTTGTTCACATGAGAGGAGGGACCAGAGGGGGTGCCCCTCCAATCTATCATGAATAAAGGGGGTCCCCTTTGCTATGCAATGTACCGGAGGGGGTGCCCCCCTTTTTCTTTTTCTTTTTTCTTCTCTTCTTTTTTTCTTCTTCAGACCAGAGGGGGTCCCGCCCCCTTTTTCTTTTTCATTTTTCTTCTTCTTCTTCTTCTTTTTGCTATCTCTTTTCCTTTTTCAAAAAATTTCAGGGTTCAACACTGGACAACATAAAAATATAATGACATAAAAAAGGCAAAACAAATAATTTCAAAAGTTTAATTAGGATCAAGTGCATTACTGCACTAACTAGTTACTACAATATAAAGGCAAAGAGCAAGGATGAAATTGCTGGCAACCTTTCCCAGATATAACTTCTTTTTCAGTCCTCCATCTTAGGCCAATCTGTGGGTAGAAAGAAAATACTCAGAAAAAGGGCAAGAAAATTAGATAATACCAGCAAAACTGCAATCTAACAAAGATATACAAGTCAAAATACAACGTGTGTCCTAAAGTTCATGTTTGACATTGAGAAATATAGACCATAAAATTGGAAATATTGGATAGTTTGCACTTATCAGAAATTTCATTGCCTTCCACTTTTTACTGAAAGACTTGTTCTTTTGGAGGAAAGTGTGGGTGTCTCATTTATTTTAATAAAACCTAAAATTGACACATCAATGAATGGCAGTGAGATTTTTTTTTGTTAAAGAAAATTCCAACACTTCATGGTCGCCATCACAATATGAATGTTCTAAAACAAGGACAATTTTCAACATTAATCGAAACAGTTTCCAAAGGAACTCACTCATTGAGATCTTAGTCTGACTCTGAAGTTCAATGGAAAAATTACCTCTATACCCCTAAAATCTTTTAAAAATACCCCTATACCCCCACCTTTATCATAATACCCCTCAAATCTTTAAGACGGAGCCATTATGCCCCTACCGTGACCGGGCCATTACCCTCGTTAACTGAAAGTGGGTGAGGTGGAAATCTCTAACCTACCCTTGCTTAAAACTCTCTCTCTCTACCCCACCGGGAGACTGCCATGGCCCCTCTCTCGCTCTCTTCCCCCTCTTTCTGTTGCTGTCTCTCTCTCTCTCTTGTCGGCGCCGGAGAGGGACCGCCGTGACCCTCTCTCGCTCTCTCCCCCCTCCATCGTCAGCTTGGTGACAACCCCCCTCCTCCCATCGACCCTAGTGCATGTTCCCTCGACGGTAGGGTGTTGTTAGGAGAGATCTACCTGCCATTCCGCTTGGCGTACTCCGTGGGGATGCACTTCACCGGGCACTTGGGTGACCGTTTAGACCTGAGGGCGTTCTTGGCGGCGGGCATGGCAGGCACAAGGCGCTTCACCTCCTTGTTCGGCGTCGGCTATTTGGCGGTGTAGGTGCTCACCGATCTGCTGCAGTCCACGGGATGGCCATTGGTGGAGGAGGCGGTGGGGAGATGGTCCGGGAAGGGCAAGCGAGGGCTGATCATGGGCATCTAGAACGCACACATCATGGTCACCACCTGATCCTGCATGTCTATGGAAGAGGACCTCCATGTGGACAGAGCAGCGGGGGCAGTTGGCCTCGGCCCTGATTGGAGCCGCCCTCCCACTTGCTTCAGTGCTGCTGGTGGCCCTCCCCCGCACGCTCGCTCTCTCTCTCTCTCTCTCACTCCGTCCTTTTTTTTAAAAAAAGGTACAACATGGAACGCAGAACAATTGTTATTTCAGCAACCGTAGCTTAGAAGGTTTGAATTATCTGGTGAGATGGAGTCTGAACAATTAGTAGCTTAAGAATAAAAGTGGAATTTGGAACCCAAAACTGCAGAGACTACAACCAATGAACCTGGACTGCTTGAGATCAATGAGCTCGAGTGTTCAATGATTTAAAAAAGATCACAATTCCATGTATCTGCTCCGCCAAATCCAAGGATGCTGCTACCCTAACCGTTCCATTGACCTGGAATCCATGGACCATTCTAACTTCAGATTCTTCTTCAGCATGCCGTACGAGGCCTTGAGGATGTCATCCCCCTCGAACTTCCTCGACGTGGCGAAGTCCCGCACATCCCTGGAGACGTTGTAGGACAGCTCCAGCAGGGTCCTCCTCAAGCTCCCATGGGCATAAGCATACTTGAGCTTGCAATCCCCGGTCCCGAATGCGTAGCTCCATAAAACCTTGTTCGTCGGGTCAAACGTCATTGTCCCGTCCAGGGTCGTCTTGTTGGCGCTTTGGAAGGGGATGTACATCAAAGTCACTGGTTTCTCCTTCACCCTAATCGTGTTCATGAACTAGAACCGGACATCCTTGCAGGGGACGTCGTTGTCGATGATGAAGGCGTCGGGCAGCTCAAGTGAGAAGGCGAGGCCGGAGAAGGAGGGGCAGCCCACGAATGTGACGTTCATCACCGAGGCCATCAACCTGACGTTGCCGACGTTCACGATGACGGTGGCCATGGTCGATGCTGCGTTCTTGTCCACAACGTACTTCCCCTTCACTGTGTCCTTCGCAACCACCGCCATCGCCGCCGCACCCTCCCCACTCTTGCACTCCATCCTCTCTCTCCCCCCCACGTCTCTCTCCATCTCTCTCTATTTGCACCCACCAGGGGTACTAGCGCAAGAGGGTGAGACCCCTACGGCGCCCTCTCTCTCTCTCTCCACCAACCGAGGGTGCCGGAGCGGGAAGTGCGCTCCCCCTCGCCGGAGCCAGAGAGCGTAGTCGCTGCCTATTCTTTCTCTCTATATAAATATATGTTTTTAACAAAAATGGGGGCAAAATGGTAAACTCATGTGAGTGAGTTACCGCCATTTGTAAGGGATTTAACCCAAAAGGGTATCACGGCTCTAGTTAAGGGATTTGAGGGGTATTATAGAAAATATGATAAAGATGGGGATATAGAGATAATTTCAAAAGATTTTAGAGGTATGGGGGTAATTTTCCCAATTTCAAGTGGACCCAGGTTTATAAATCAACAATTGCGGGCAATGGTTGTGGACAAATTTGTTTCCCACATTGTAAGTAAGCATTTAAATGCTATTCACAAAAAATGATGAAAAACAAAGAATAACCTACAACTCTTAAACTGCAGACTAAGAGAATTTTGGTAATCAAGATCAAAATATATTTTTCTTGAGCAACGATAAAAGAAAAGTGGATCTGGGGAATGATCCTGAAGGCAATATGCACCACACTAACATGTACTTAAGCTTGCTTCAGATATAAAATGATGTTTGTTCTATTGCATGGTTTACTTCTTACACTAGTACCAGGCTTTTAGGCTTTGTCGGATGATTTCAGTTGCGATTATGTTGCTATAGAATATGATCATTTTTGGTAGAGATGTTTACTCTCAAACTCTACCTTTTTTTATAGTGTAGTCTCAATTTCTACTTGCTTTTGGCAGGTTGCCAAAGGCCATAATTCATGAATACAAATAAAAAATATGCTTAAGTTTCAGGGCTATGAAGTTAGTAGCTTCACTCTACAGCCTCTCTCAAGCTGTGTTACAGCAGATAAACTAGAAGCAAAAAATGAGACCAAAATTTCATAATTTGATGCCATAATAGACCTCCACAACAACAATTTATGTATCGTGTAGGTCACTCAACCTGCAAACCTGAATGAAGGCATGCACACACAAAGAAATTTAACATCTGATTAAGCAATTGCGTCAATGAGATATTTGAGAAATAAAGAAATAATTGCTTGAAAAATAAAGTAAAAGGATTTTTACTTTTCAGTCCCTACAAATAAGGGCATTTCTTTTTTAATCCCACAAATACAACTATTATTTTTTTAATCCCTCAAATCTTCTCCGCTGTCCTTATTAGTCCCTGCCGTTTGATCTGGTAACTAAAGTGAGATCCAACACGAGTTAAATTAACCCAAAATGATGAAAAGACTAAATTACCTCTACTTAAGTTGTCTGCCCTACTCCCCTCTCCCCCTTCTCTCTCTCTCTAGCTCTCTTCCTCTCTCTTGTCCATGGAAGAGACGAGGGGTTTTCTACTCAATCAGCGGGAGGCAGTGGAAGCTTGCCGCGGTTCTACTAGGTAGGGCGCCGGAGCACCCAGCAGCGAAGCAACGATAGGGAGGGAAGGGGGAGCTGGCTCCCCTTTCTCTCCTTGTTCTCTTCTCCCCCTCTCTCTCTTCCCAGTAGAACCTAAAGCCCCATGTCTGGGCCCATCCCAGCGTCCATGGCGTCGTTCCAGTCGGTGAGGCGTCTAGAGGTGCCGATGAACAAACTGTCGGCGTCCATGGCCCTCACCTACTTTGACGCCAGTGACAACAAGGGATGCCATCCCTGCACGTTGGAGAGAGAGAGACAGAGGGGGGACTAGAGAGAGGGAGTGAGAGCAAAAGGGGGAGAGAGAGAGAGAAAGGGATGCCGTTGGAGGGGGTTCCCCCTACTGCTCCAGCGATGCCCTCATAAGAGGGTGCGATTAGAGAGAGAGAGAGAGAGTGATGTCAATAGTAGAGGAAGAGAAGGAGGGAGAGAAAGAATTGATGACTCCGGCGACAACAATAGCCTGAGAGAAGAGACCGAACTCAAACCAGTGCAGATGGGCACTTGCAACGAGGAAACGACGAATGGCTCGGTGGAGGTGAGATCGCTGACTTGTTTAGGAGTGGAGAGGGGAGAAGTAGGGAAGAGAAGAACAAGAAAAAGTGATGTGCGGTGGCCATCTCTTGCGAGTGAAGGCGACTATGACGCCAACGTCCCCAGCAAGGAAGAGGTGGACCCAAGGAGCACTCTGTGCTTGCCTGCTTGGTTTGAGTCGTGTAAGAAGAGATGGGACAACAAGACGGCGGGGTAGACGGCGGGGTGGAGGGAGAAGGGTTGGACGTGGGTTCCTCTGCATAACGGCGGGGGCAAGCCGACATCATCCGTGGTTGGTCCACAAGGGTGGTTCACGGTGTTCGCGGTCCGAGCAACGAGAGGTTTGAGAAGAAGGGAGAAGAGGTGAAGGTAGGGGAGTGACATGATGGGGCTAGGAAGTCGATGGGAGTCAGTGAAGGTGGGGTGGCAATGGCATGGGCTTTGTTGTGGCATATGCTGTTGTGGCATCGTGACTAGTCGAAGGTAGGTAGCGGCGGGTGCGATTGGTGGGAGCAGCAGTGGTATAGCGAGGGACAAAGAGAGGGAGTGAGAGCAGAAGAGAGAGAGAAAGGGATGACGTGCCCTCATGAGAGAGAGAGAAAGAAAGGGAACGCCGCCGGAGGGGTCCCCCCTCCACCTCCAGCTATGCCCTCATGAGAGGGTGCAATTAGAGAGAGAGAGAGAGGGACCAAAGAGATAAAAAGAGAGAGTGAGAGCAGAAAAGAGAGAAAGAGACGATGCGGGAGGGGTTCCCCCCCGACTCCGATGATGCCCTCATGAGTGGGTGCGAACAGAGAGAGTGTGTGTGTGTGGGGCCAAAGAGAGAGAGATGGATTAGAGATATAAAGAGGGGGAGTGAGAGTAGGGCTATTTTCAAAATTTCTGGTATTCCGTTACCCCTGAGATGGAATATTCATCAGAAAAAAAGATGAATATTCCTCTTTTCCAAAGTCCTCCAACTGTAAGGGCTTTTTAATAAGAGTTAGAAGATTTGAGGGACTAAAAAATAATAATTGAGATTTGAGGGACTAAAAAATAATAATTGTATTTGAGGGACTAAAAAAATACTCTTATTTGTAGAGACTGAAAAGTAAAAAACCCATAAAATAAAATGGACAACTCTAAAACTCTTGAACAATGTGAAAGAGAACAACATATCATAAAATAGCTTTCCCCATTTAAATTAATTAAACTCAGAAGATTAACTTTAGAGTTTAGATACCTCTGCGCTAAGGCCTCACCTTGCCTTTCTTGTATTGCGACATATCAGCAATGCAGTATCTTTCAAGTGTTAAGGTATGCATAGAAAATCGACTATTTCCCTTTGGACTTGATAGTTACGCAACCTAACAAGGAAGATCCAGGTTGTCTATATTTGAACAGGTAAAAGAATACTCACAGGAAAATATATTTATGTATGTCAACTAGAATTACAGTGTTAGGCATTCTAAACCATCAGATAAGTGTACTGCATCTAGTTCACTGTTCTTCATTCCCTTTTCTCTTTTAGGAAGTGGTATGTTAAATATTTGACGTACGGTGGGTCAAAGCAGACAATAGCTTGTGAAGCGTCGATTGGCTTGCTTCTCCTCAGAGGTGCCCGCTCACTCTGGAATTGCACACCATCATGCAGTTGTTATTTGTCTACACCCTGGAAGCAGTGGCCATTAAATTTTGGTCAATCTGACCATTGTAGGATGAAAATTAGAACTTGTCCATCCTAAGCACCTTCTATAGCCACCATTCAGACCTGGACAATCAGCAACCTCATGCAGCAACACGAACTTGAGGTAACTTTTGTTGGATATTTCAATGACTTTCTGCAGTTGCTGAATAGATTTTGCAAAGGTAGCAATCTCTGCAGTTGCTTTTGAGTATTGTTGCTCGACCATCTCTTGTTGAATTTGACTCCATCCAGCATAATTGTGACGTCATAGAGTCCACAATGCTTTCCAGCATGTGCTTGTATTATGTCGTGTAATCACCAAGTGGTAACACGCGTATCTTCTTGCTGCATTTGATTCAGGTTACAGTTCTTGGACTCGCCAGATTTGAGGCCCGGTATCGTTCCAGTATGAGCACTGTTTCTGACTCATGACACCATATGGTTTAACAATGTTCTTGTCCCAGCATAACTTTACCTGGTGGATGCTATGTTGGGCATCCCAGTGAGTTCTGTTCCTTCATGTGTAGATGCACTTTGTGTGCATCCAACAAAACGGGCCCACCCACAGAAAGCCCAATGTATTAGAAACAAATTCATAGAAGAGGTTTAATATGCCCTAGATACTCGGAAGTTGGAAAATAAAACTCATGCAAAGCTGGAACCCCCACCCTCCCTCCCTCCTTCTCCACATCCGCTCTCCCTTCACGCCGTCTGCAGCCCTCCTTCCAGCCGCCATCCTCCCCTTCACCTTCCTCGGCCCTGCATCCGCTTGACTCCTCTCCAGGTACGGCATCGCCTCGGCTTCTCGGCGATCTCCTCTGCAGATCCCGGTAGTTCCCACACCTGCGGCAGATCCAGCTTCATCTGGAGCAATTCTGGCGACCCTGCTCCATGCTCTGGCTGTGCACTCGTGCAGCATGCAGATCCGGCGCCACCAGGTGCAGATGCAGCGTCCCCTGCAGATCCGGCGGTCTCCGCCACGGCTGGTCTGCTGGGAGCATCTTCAGGCTCCATTCCGCCAGATGCAGCGTCCCCTGCAGATTTGTTTGACCTTGCGGGGACGCCGCTCAGAGGCCTTATTGCTACCATCGGATTTGATCTTCTTTTTGAAGCCGAGTCCATCCTCTCGCATTTTGTGTAAGAGCGAGAAGCGGTTGGAAGTGGATGTATTGGGGACACATCGGTCCCGTGGAACTCTCGGTTCAGCGCCGTCGAGCCGAACACGTAGATCCCAGACAAGTATGGACTTGCCGGATCTTGAGGTCTTGGCTGCTGGCCTCCTATTCTTACGGCGGCGATGCTACCCCCATTTGGCAGGGAGGACATCGGCAGTGAGCGTGTTTACAGGGAACACGCGAGCTTGAATCAGACGGGGCTGGTTGCCCCTGGCTGTGGCGGATGGAGCCGAAGAAAGTGTCTCCAGCTGGACGGCAGGGATCACCCCCAAGAAGAAGGGGGAACCCACAACTGCCGGGAAATCCCCAAATGCAATGGGGACAGTGAGGTAGCCATGGCTCGCATGGCTAGGGACGACGAACGGGCCGTATGTGACTGACGCCATCGCAAGAGTTTTCTTTGTTTTTGAACTGCTTCCTGCTTCCTCCTGCTCAATAGAGAAGAAGAGTTAGGGTCTTTGTAAGGGCATTGAAAGAACTTTAGCAGTAAAATGAAGGGCGGGAAAAGTCCCACCGGGCGTGCCAGTCTATTTACACGCGAAAAAAATAAGAAGGAACAACATGCTGTATGTATGCTTTTGGGCTTTTTAATGTTTGCATGTTTATAATTTCCACGCGCGTGATTTATCAGACGATTTAAAAGTTCGTGTACTGGACTTTTCCCCACCAACCGGAATTGGTGTTAAATTACATTGGACAAGTTCGAATACCCTTGATTAAAACTGCTAAAGACCTTCTCTTGCCCTCACAATACCGACCCTTTTATCTGAAATATTAGTTCGAGAGAAAATATTTCCTTTTACCCCAAGGTAGGGTATCATTGCAACTATCCCTCCCTAGGAGGGTTTATTTGTAATATTTCTTTCATGGAAGGGTTTTAATGCAATTTTCCATCAAAGCAGGGACTTTTATGTAATATGCCTTCCAATATTTGTTTTTTCTGAAATCTTGGTCATTTCTGCACATATTTTTGGATATCTGCACCATATTACAACTTTCGAGGGTGTATTTGCAAATTAGGGTTTCTTTGTAGACTTAGTATAATTTTTCACCAACTTTGCATACATTAGGAATCATAGGAACTTTTCCATGACATTTCTGATTTCCAGACTCTTGCATAACTTCGTAGGGACATTTGCACGGTTCCCTAAAGTGTAGGGGTGAATGCGTAATTTTACACATTGGAAACCTCTTATAAGATCTAGGATATAAAATAATTTTGGAATCTTTCTCTCAATCTGTCAACATAGTTGCATAAACCTGCATTTGAATTCATTTGGAGTTCATTTGTACTCATTTGTACATAACATGAGTGATGGAGGGTATTTTAGTAAAGTCTCCTTAAATATCCTCTCCACATAAAGCAGGTTTTGTCTTAACAAAACCCCACCAAAAGAGGGTTGTGACCTGCTGTAAAGGAAGGCTGCTGTGCTTGTCTTCCTTGCGCTGTGGACTTCTTGCTGTGGTTGTCTTTTTCTCGTCCTCTTCCCCCTGTCTTCTTGTGGGAGCATCTTCTTATAGTGGTTTGGAGCAAGGGTGGAGAAACTCCCTTGGCCTTCTCTCCGGTGGAATTTGAAAAGGTAATCTCCTCACCTTCCTCCTCCCTGTCTCTTCACCTTTCATTAACTGCCGCATTTATTTCTCTTTTCTTCCTTCTTTTTCTTCTTTCTTCTTTTCCTTTTTTTTGTAACCGCATGGCCCATGGGCGGAGAGGACCTCCTCCGACCTGCACAGGGCGGAGGCAAGCCCTCCGACCTGCAACAGGGCGGAGGGGCCTCCTCCGGCCTGCTGCAGGGCGGAGGGACCTCCTCCGGCCTGCTGCTGGGCGGAGGCAGGCCTTCGGCCTGTTAGCAGGGCAGACCCCCCTCTCTCCGGCCTGCTGCTGGTGCCGGGAGGCCCTCCGGCCTGGGTGTTGGGCGGAGAGGTTTCCCTCCGGCCTAGGTGTCCCTTTCAGTTCTATAAAAAGACCCCGTACAGTCTTAAACAATTCACTTCAACACGTGGTGCTCCTTTAGCTCGTACAGAAGATCTCTTCCTTGGACTTTTCTTGTGAAAGCATGTGGGTGTTGACTCTTATCATTTATTCCAACCGACACACACATACATATGGGCATACATATATTTCCCAAATGCTTAATTTCAACCCCTTCACAATTGAAGAGTAGTGCAAAAATCCTTCTTATTTGGGCCTCTGTCACCTTATATGATGGCATATATATGTCTTCCATTCATAAGTCCAACAGTGAAACATAACCTGCCACTTCACCACAAATGGTGCTTATGAGCTAGAAGTGTGCGGTAACCATTGTCAGATATACCGCTTGGAGTTGTATGAATCATATATGTTGGATCTCTGTATTCTAGGTTTATCACCATCTTTCCAACATCATAGAGGAGCTCATTTCCCTTGAACTCCTGTTCATTATATGTACTTTTCTTCTCCCGAATAATTTCTAAATATCTGAATTCTGAGAAAATATTTTATGGGGTCAACAGTGGCCATGGTGATTCTATCCTCAGCGGGGGGGGGGGAGCCGTGTCATTGCTCCTGCTTGGTCTATATAGACCTTCGAGAGGAGGAATAGACACCATATTGCATGAAAAGTTTTTTAACATAGCTTCTAACTTTTCTACGGTGAGCTCTTCATCTTTATAAAAGATGGAGAGTCCCTCCGGGATAAGAAGCTTCTCTCCCCCCTGTGCTTGTTTGTACATTTGTTGGAGCCAGCTCTTTAGCCGAGTTTTCCGCTCCATTTCTTCCCATGGAATGTATTTATCAAGAGGGACAGCCTTAGTAGGCGTGGAAGGGACGTACTCCTCGAGCTCATCAATTAATTTCTGTAGCTTTTGTAGGGGAGTTAATTCACCGGGGTTTTACATAGCGGCGGCCTGCTCGGCCTGTCGCTTTAACTTTCTCTTCAAACTCTTTCTAATGTTCTTCTCCCGCTTCTTCGCTTGTGCTATTTCAGTGGGGGAGGGAATGTCCATTTTTGCAGACGGTCGGGGAATGATCCCAGCTTTGGAGCTATGGAATCCGTCCTTTCTCCTCACCGGTGCAGGACGATTATGCTTCTTCGAGGTTACACTGGCCCAGCCATCCTCCTCTTGAGCCTCCAGAAACGTAGCATTAATTGCCTGATTGACTATTTCAGGTGGGAGTTCTTGAAATTCGGCCATATAAAGGTCAGAGCTTTGAGGTAACACTGCCATGGAAGGCTTTTCAGGTGGTGACTCTTGCTTTATTTCAGACCTCTTCATAAGGGATTCTGACTTGACTTTCCCCTTTTTGCTTGGAGCCTTGTGACTTCTTTGCTGGGGATCACTATTCGGGCCTCGCTTGCCAGGGACTTTGGGGCCCCGCTAAAGGGGTCTGACCTTCTTGACTTGATTGGGTAGCAACCTCAAAATTTTCATCTAGACGTTTCCTTGCCAGAATCTGCTTGACGCTTGTCTCGAGTTGTTCTTGCCGAGGCTTTCCCTTTTGTGTGAAGGCTGCCTTTTGTGATTGAGGAGGTTCCCGGGTTGTTTCTGGGAATGCCTACTCCTTGACATTGAGGACTGAGACAGATGAACCCTGATGTTGACTTCGAAGATTTTTGGAGTGACCTTGTGATGGGTCCCGCACCAATATTTCTTTTCCCTCAAAGAGGATCTCGAGTAGTTTTTGAGTTTCTTTCTTTGGGAAGGGCAAGGATTCTAGGTCCTGCCACGGGCGCCACTCGGGATTTCCTTGGGCGGCTTGACTTGAGATGGGGCCGGCCTCCTGCTTCTTGGCTCCAGTTGGGGTGCGGGAAGTTGATGCATGTATGACATTAACTGAGAAAACCGACGGGCCTTGTTGAAAAGGTCTTACGGCCCTTTGAGGAGGATTGTCTATATTTATCACCCGGCGGGAAATGAGGTCCTCCGCGATGTCTTTGAAGACATAGCAGTCATAAATGATGTGACCCATAGCGCGATGGTAAAGGCAATAGTGGTGCCGATATACCACGAGGGTGCCAAGGTCACCGCCAGATGCGGGGAGCCGTATCAGCCCTTCCCTTCGGCACATATGGAATATCTCCAGTGTTCTATGCCGAGGGAAAGAGTATAGCCTCTGAGGAGCCCGATTGATGGGGGAATCCGTTGCATCATCGGACAACCATCCTCTAGTTCTTGGCAACTTTCGGGGCTCTACCATGTTTTCCGAGTTACGGGTAGAGACTGGGACAGAAGGCCGTGGTACGGGGGCCGGGGCCTGCGCCGACAACCGATCTTCAATTTGCTCCATAAGCCGGAGTAAATCCTGCTAGTTGCGTCGTAGGCGACGGACTTCCCTTTTAATCTTCCTGACTGCCTTCTGGATGGCGAAACATTCAGACATAAGAAGTGGTATATCCCTCTGTGATGCTTCCTGAAACCCGACAGAGAGGAGTGGTTGAAACCCATTTATCGCCGACCT
Source organism: Amorphophallus konjac (assembly GCA_022559845.1). Lineage (NCBI taxonomy): Eukaryota > Viridiplantae > Streptophyta > Magnoliopsida > Alismatales > Araceae > Amorphophallus > Amorphophallus konjac. The sequence continues at coordinate 468,118,432 of CM040122.1, forward strand.
CATCTGGCTCTTTTCCGAGATTTTGTGAATTACATTTACAGACAAATTCGATTTTTCTCGAGTAGGAGATTGAGGCAGGCTCTCTATACCAGAAGGTTGGCTTAAGGTCTGCTGAACAACTTCCCGCAGACATTTTAGTGCCATGCTTTCCCCACGGATATCAATCTCACCCCTTTGGATGAGAACTTCGATGAGGTCATGTACCTCTTTACACTTCCCAGTGGGGTGAGATATTGTAGCATGGTACTTGCAATATCGGGGATGCCTTTTTTCGACCTCGGTGTAACCTGGCGGCGGGTCGTACACCAAGACTCGCCCGTCTTCAAGTAGGCGATCAAATATCTCCTTAGTGTGCTCCTTGGGAAAGGAACATTGATGGGACGGCCTCCAACCTGGATACCACAACGTGGGTCTTGCTTGGCTGGGACCGGTCTCCGATGCTTCTGGGTCAGAGAAAATGAATGTTGCGGCCCTGAAGGTCCTATCATTTGAATGGTTAATTACGTAGGCCGAACGTGTCGGCCGGTCCCATGAATAGGGTTCGGGAGGATCCACCAAACCATTCTTCATTGTAATGAGTGGGCTTTGGATCATCTTCTCTGCCTCGTCTTTAAAGACGTAACAATTTTCAATGGTATGACCCAATATGCGATGATATACGCAATAATTGAGATGGTCAGTTTTGTTGGCATCCTCCGGCTTCTTTGGCTCTGGAAGGGATATGAGCTTATTCTTGAGGTAAAGGTTAAAGAGCCTCTTGGTATGCTCCTTTTTGAAGGAATAGGGAGTCTTCATACGCTCCGACAACCTTACGGACGCTTTCCCTTCGGGCTTTTTGCCGGACTCTTTTGGGGTCGCAGCTTCATCCGACCCATTGGTGGGAGAGAAATCAACGGCATTTGCCTCTTTAGTCTCCTTCCCTATGGCACCTCGCTCCTTGGAAGGTTTCCCTTTTGAGGGTGTGAATGTTGAGTTCTCTGCGAAAAACATTTCTATTTCTGCGACGGCCGAATTTAACTGGTCGAAGCCCTTGATATTTGCGCCCAGGAGCTTCTCGCTGACTTCTGCTGAGAGACCCCTTCAACATATGGTTATTGCATCCTCTTGAGAAGGAGGGTTATCGCATCTCATGCCGAAGTCCCTCCAACGCTTGATAAAGTCAAGCGCGGCTTCGCCCCTCTTTTGCTTAAGTGAACATAATTCTGCAAGAGAGACCTTTCTTTCGGCTGCCTGGAAGCAATCGATAAACTTCTTTTGAAGATCGAACCAGTCAGTGACAGAATTGGGCTTCAGTCTCGAATACCATTGGAAGGCGATGCCCGTAAGAGAGGTCGCAAAGTAGCGGAGGAGATAAGGCTCCTCAAGTGCCAACTCGCCCATGGCCGTTATATAGTAGGCTAAATGTTCATGGGAGATCCCAGCCCGTTGAACTTTTGGAATTTAGGCACCTTCGGGCAGTCCGGCGGTAACTTCTTAAATTGGTGGTGTAGAGGATACAGCACACTGTATAAATCAACAGTAGCTACACCCTCGCTCTGCTGGGCGAACTTATCTTCGACAATTTTCTCAATAAGCCGTCGTTAGGCAATGACGTCCTCCACTGGTGGGGCCCGAGAAAACTGAGCATTGGGCGTAGCTCGAGGCAGCTCAACACCTGCTTCAACGGCTGCCTGGTAGGGGACTCCCACTTGTCGCTCGACAATAACAGGATTACCCGACTGCTCTCGCCGAAGGCCTTGATCATGAGTTGGTGTTACTGGCCTTGGGGCAGTTAAATTCATTTGGCGTCTCATCTCCAGCATAAGATTGGTCATTTCTATATGCCAACGCTGCATAGTCTCAAACTTAGCATCGTCGGACATAGCTTGAAATGCCGCCCTTGTAGGTGGCTCAAAGACTGGGTTGGCAGAATCACCGTGGGGTTGGGCTCCCGCTTCTTCATGGGCGCTCCTGACCTCGTCGGGGTCACTTTCTTCTTGGACGAAGTTGACCTCCTGATTTCGGGCCTGGTCAGGATTCTGCTCCTGGTGCTGTCCCTGGCTGAAGGTCCCTGGATGGCCACTGTATTGGGCTTGAAGGTTCCTCCTCGCGGCAGCCCTGGTATTACGGTATACCGCGTCAGCCGCCAGGTCCGGGTCATTTGACTGGGGAGGTTCATTTACATTGGCGGGATTATCGGCGGGGTCCGTCGCTTCTCTGCCGGAGGTATAGCAGGTATACACCTTCATGCTATCTCAAGTGTCTGAAAGTCGAACCGTTCTCCGTTTCTTCGAGGGCTGCAACCCCGTGCGGGAGAATGCCCTAATCTGTCAAAGACTGACGGCCGTGTTGACGGAGCTTTCGCCAGTCTGTCGAAGACCGAAACCCGATTAGGTGGTGTTTGACCACGAATGGCCGTCTCGGGTTGACAGGGCTCCGAGGTTCGGGGAGCGCGGTCGGATTTTCAGTAGACCCCTTTTCTCTTCTTCCCTTGGAGGGGTGAGGGGTCAACATGCTGGGTAGCTTGACGGGGTTTTTGGTGGAAGATTTGAGCTTGGTCGGGCTCAGTAGCCCTGGCTCGTTTGATTTGGTGGGCCTCCTGTTTGGTGACCCAAATCTTCTTCATCTTCTGGGAGCGTTGTTGAATTTCGCTGCTCCCAAACTTGGATTTGGACTTCTCTTTGAAGTCTGGCTTGTCCTCCTGTACTCGGCGAAGGAGGTCGAAGCGGTTGGAAGTTGATATGGTCGAGACGTGGTTGTCCCGAGGCAGGCGAGGCCCAGCACCGTCTTGTCAGACGCGGATGCTCCCGACCAAGACGGTCTTACCAGACCTGGAGAGTTTCGCCGAAGGCCTGCGGCTTTGACGGCTATGTCGTTGCCCCCATTTTGCGGGGACAGCATAGGAAGAGATGGCATGAACCGAGAAAACCTGGCCTGACAGGGAGCAGGGCCGGTTGCCCCCGGTGCTTGTGGGGACAGTTGGCACCACAGAGACTTGTTGAGGAGCGGGGACCACCCCTAGAAAAAAGGGGGACACCACAACAACTGGGAAGTCCCCAAATGCGATTAGGGTTGCCAGGTAGCCGTATCGGGCGTGGTTGGCGACGACAAGAGGTCCATACGTCACAGCCGCCATTTCGTTCACGGAAGAACTCTCTGAAGAGAATGCACGCTTGATGCTGAAGTCCTCTCCTGGCTCTTTCCTGAAAGGGGGCAGAGAAGGGCGATCAGAGCCTTTATTAAGTGTAACAATCTTTGGCAGAAAGATGAAAGACAGGAAAAGTCCCACCGGGCGTGCCAGTCAATTTGCACGCGGAAAAGAAACAAGGCTTAACAAGCACATGGCGTTTGTTTGAATTTTTGGACATGTTTTATTGATTCCACGCTTTTTGGGATTTATCAGACGATTTAGGGTTCGTGTACGGGACCTTTCCCCACCGACCGGAGTCGGTGTTAATTTACATTGGTACGATTCCGAACACCTTTGACTAACTACCAAGAATTGTCGACTATAATGCCGGCTCTAATATCTTGGGTCTGCCCCCGAGGAGTCGTCGTACTTTATACATGAGTGATATTCGCAACCCTTCAATGTATTTGCAATCTTGCATTTACAATTTTCTTTCTTTCGAAGCTTTGTTTGTAATTTTCCCCTTTTCGGGGGTATATTTACAATTTCCCGCCTACCCGGGATATATTTACAATTTTCTGCCCACTGGGGGTATATTTACAATTTTCTGCCCACCCGGGATATATTTGCAATTTTTTGCCCATCGGGGGTATATTTAAAATTTTCTGCCCACCCGAGATATATTTGCAATTTTTTGCCCACTCGGGGTATCTTTACAATTTTCTGCCCACCGGGAGTATATTTGCAACTTATTCATCCATATATATCAAGGAGACATTTCTTGTAATTTGAGGATTTATAGAAAAATCCTTTCTTGTTTTTAATAACATGAAATTCTCCATGTGGGGACGTATGTACAAATAATCAAGTCTTGAAGATTTTTGGATGAAGACTTCAAAAAATACGGCAGAAAGGGGGGCGCCCTTCTTTCTTTTTTTTCACCTTCTCTTTCTTCAAACTTCTCTTCAAGTCTTCCTTGCGCAGGGAGCAGCAACAAGGAGCAAGAAAGAGCAACAAGGTCTCCTCTCTCGTCAAAAGAGTTGCCCCCTCTCTTGGAGAGGTCTTGGGTTTTTATAGGAGGAAAAGAGCTTGGAGGAGCTCCCCCGGTGGTTTGGAGAAGGTAACTCCTATGTCCTTTCACCTTCTCAGCCTTTCCTCTTCATCTTCTTCCGTTTCTCCTTCTTTTTCTTCCCCCGGTGGTAGCTCAATAAGAAGAGGGGAGAGAGGGCCCCCCGGTGGCAACCGCGGCAGAGGAGGCGGGGGGGAAGTCCCCCCCGGTGACATCGACAACCGGAGGCCCGGGGGAGTCCCCCCGGTGGAGCAGGGAGCGGAGGAGGTCCCCCCCGGTGGGGCAGTGGGCCCGGGAGGCTCCCCCGGTGGCGACGACGGGCGGGGGGGCTCCCCCGGTCACGAGCAGACCGGGGGACCTCCCCCATGATAGAAACGGTGGTGCTCAGATATGGATCCAGAGGGGGGGGTGAATGGATCTATACTGCAAAAAACACCCAATCAAAACTTTGCTCTCTGGAAGTGAAACATGTGCAAACACCACGGTTCGAGTGCTCAACACACACTGCCCACCAAATGGGAAAATGTGTTACCAAAAAGAATAACTTTCAAGCACTTGGTGTGGGGAAATATATTCACAACGGTCGAGGAAACCTTACGCCAAACAACATTATCTGACACCCAATAATCTTAGAGTGCAGAAACTTCGATCTTAAACAACCTGTGAGAGGAGGTAGAAGACAAGGAGCAAACTCACAAATCAAACCACGACACACTAGATTTTTAGGTGGTTCGGCCAGAAACCAGTCTGCCTACATCCACCCCTCACTCAAACCTGAGTGAGGATTCCCTTGCCAAAGCAAGACGCAGACTCAGTCTGCAAACAACCGTTGCCTTACAGCTTGACCCAGAGGAACACTCTCCTCTCTTCCTCCAAACCGGAGGGGAACCACTAGTGACACCCCGTCACTACCAACCGGAGACACCAGTCTCCCTTCCTCTAACCAGAGGGGAAACCGTGAGTGACACCCAGTCACTCACACCCGGAGACACCAGTCTACCTTCCTCTGAATCCTCAGGGGGGAACCCCGATCCCAAAACAGGGTATCGGACAAACGCCAAGGTAAATGAAAAGAACAAACAAAAAGACAAAAGGAAAGGACAAACAGAATGTAGCTCCAAGGAGCACAATGACTCTGGATTTGATCCACGAGTCAAGATATGAACATATCTTCAATATCGCCACTGGCTGCACAATCGCCCTTCTTCTCACAGCCTTCTTCTCTGAACTCTCTTTTTCTTCTCTTTTCTTTCTTTTGCTCGAACACAGGCTCTCTTTCTTCTATTGCTTCTCCTGGCGGCTCTTCTTTCTGCTGCTATCCTCCTTGTGCTCTCATTCTCCGTAGAAGGAGAGGCAATCTTTATATATATAGCAGAGCCTCAGTATAGATGAGGCAGAAAAACCTAGTGAGGCCCCATTGGCTCACGTGGCAGAGACGAGAAAGTTCCTCTTCCATAGACCCTTGATCACGTGCCTATCACTATTGTACCAATGATTGGTCTCACTTGACTTCTTATGCCCAGTCACGTGCCTCCGTAAAGTTCGCTGCTTCACTTAAGTCCCGCTGCTGTCAACTATTCTCTTAGGCATTTCATCAAATATTTTGTTAACAACATCAAATGCAAGCTTGGTCAACTTCACATTAGTCAAACATTCAAATCAGAACCATATAAAATGATGCATATGCATTAAGGTGATGAATGAGAACAGGAACTAATGAAGATGCCAACCTTAACGATGCACAGGTGGACCTGACATGAAGGATGCACAGACGTCGTAATGGTGTATGCAAACATGCACATACTTTGTATGTGCATGGACTTGAAACATGAATGTTCTGCAAATGCCTTTGTGAAAAGACAATGATACACAGACTTTAACAACACTAGATAATGCATGTGCAGACCTGGCAAGACTACATGTGTTGAGACTCACATGTGCTCATACCTAGATAGCACCGCATGCACAGACCTACCAATGTCATATGCAAACGAGCACAAACTCGACAGTAGCATCGACCTTAGATGCAGCAGACTCAACTAACATCGACCTTAGGTATGCATGAGATGCAACTAGCATCGACTATGTATGCAAGATACCGACCTTTATGCAACTAACACCGACCTTAGTATGCATGAAATGCAACTAGCGTCGACCTCGGCTGTGTAAGAACACAACTAGCACCGACCCTAGCTATGCATGAACTACAACTAGCATCGACCTTAGCTGTGTGAAAACACAACTAGCACCGACCCTAGTTATGCATGAACTACAACTAGCATCGACCTTAATACAGACAAACTCAAGGTAGCACAGACCTTGATATGCTTGATACTCTACAAACATCGACCCTAATGCAAACAAACTCAAGGTAGCACAGACCTTGATATGCTTGCAGTGGTGCTAACGTTGACCTTACCTGTTGCAGGCGTAGACTTCAGCTATGCAAAATTCGATACTAGCATCGACCTTAAGAGCAAATCTGAAGTAGCTAACGTCCACTATACATACACTAACTCAGACCTAATGCATGAACTGTTCTATACTAACATAGACCTTACATGCAGAATGCTTGACTAACACTAACCTCAGTGCTTACAAGACTTAGCAATAAATCTGACTAAATTAATTTCATCAAAATAACCAATGCTACAGGAGTCAACACAAAGTCAACAGTAAAGCCAGCAAAGTCAACACAGTCAATTAAGCTGTTGCCAATCATTCAAAACACACTGACTCCTTAACTGATTTTTTATTTTATGACTTGACTTAGCCTTTGACCCTTGCTCAGTTGACTTGACTTAATCTTTCTTGCTCAGTTTGACTTTGACTTTTATTGCTCAGTTGACTTTGGCTCAGTGTGTGTCAAACTGCACGTTCAGCTTCACAGAGTGCAACTTGAACACATGACATCATCAAGAACAAGCATCACCATTATGACATCATCAAAATCAAGCATCAACATTATAAACACATATGACATCATGCTTAGATGAGTCATAGTGTTTGGCATCATCAAAACCACATGGGTACAACACCCCGGTGGCGACGGCAGGCGGGGGAGGCTCCCCCGGTCGCAGGCGGACCTGGGGGGCTCCCCCGTTGGCGCGGCAGGGTGGGGGAGGTCCCCCCCAGTGGCGCGGAGGGCTCCCCCGTGGCAGGGAAGGCGAGGGGGAGGTCCCCCCCCGGTGCAGACAGGGCCGGGGGGCCCTCCCCCGGTGGCGTCGGCAGGCGGGGGGTTTACCCCGGTCACGCAGGGAGCCGGGGGGGCTCCCCCAGATGGTGGAGGTGGCCGGGGGCCATCCCCCGGTCGTGCAACACCCGAGGGGGTCTCCCCCGGTGGCAGGTGGCCCGGGGGGGCCTCCCCCGGCGTGCAGTGAGAGAGGAGAGGGAAAGAGATCCCCCCCCTTTTCTCTTTGTTAATCCCTATAAAAGGGACCGAGACTGACTTCTTTTTGTCTTCTTGTGAACTTTGTGTGCAGCTAGAGCTACGTGGAGGTTCACTTTGTTTTGTTGAGAATTCTCCGGACGTCAACTTGATGCCGGATAATCTTCAAACTGTGTGAGCTTAATTTAATTCGTCACGGGAGCACCCAGTCGAGCCCCTAAATTATTTATTCTCGTATGAATTTGAATCCACGAACATGTATTTTCATGACGCCCGTGAGGTGTTTGATAAAATACCCACTCCTGATAAATAGAGCCAATGGCTCGACTTCTCGTGGGATTTATGTTGAAAATTTGCGGGACTTGTATTACACATCCGACACCTGTCTAAAGAAGACTTCACGGGCCCCAGACTGTTAATAATTCGTGGAGCGTGTGCATATAGCTTTGTACCACTCCTTTGTTTTATTTTGATGAATCTTTGCATCATTTTTATTTCTGAAATATTCTGTAACTTTATCAGAAATTACCCCCGAACTTTTCAAGGTTCAACAAATGCCCCCCCACGGGGTGACCGTTAAGAGCTGTAGGTGATACCGGGTGGCCCGTGCCCCTTCTTGTCTGTTCGGCCATGACGGCTTATTTGTATTGCATCAGCTTGCTATTCTTCATGCAATATTTCACTTATCATTTCGAGTTGACTTGTTTTCTTCTTTTTTTTCTTGGCAGGCGTTGAGGATGTCTCGTGTGATAGATATGCGTCCCCGGTAGGGTGCCAGCCGCGGCGGGGAGAGAGATAAACCCTCCTGCTTGTCGAACCAGTTGATGCCTGTTTTGGCACCTCCTCATGTCACGAAGGAGAACATGTTTTTACTTCCCCGGGGCTTTGATGTGGTTGCGAGAGGCCCTCTTTCTGAAGACTCCACGGAGGGTGGAGAAGTCGACCCATCATTGATCACTCGAGACAGGGATTTCTATACTTATCAGTGGCCAAAGGGCTATCCGCGGCATTTTCCTCTCGATGTACACTTGTTCTCTTTTATCCGACATTATGTGCCTGAGTACCTTGATGCGGAGGACCCGATTGTATTTGCCGAGAGGGTATTACTTGAGAGGGCTATTCTGGCAAGGCGAGACAATACGATGGGGACTTGCACTTACTCCCACCCCAGCTTCCCATTGGGATATTCCTAACATGTTCGCCTTCTGGGAGCCGCTCAGCTGGGATTTTTCGAGACAGATGATTATGGCTATTGCAGATCCTGTTCAGTGATCCTTGCTATATCGAAGCTATTTGGGCAACATAAGACATGTCCTCCCTCTTCTGGGCTTTTCTTACTGCCTTCAGGCACTCAGTTTGCGGCCGAGGATTATGATAAATTGTGTTTTCTGGATCGCATCGTGAGCGGCTCTGCGCCCAGCTGGTATGGGCGATGGTCCGTGACGGCTTCCCACAGGTTTCACTTGGGGGCTTCTGAGTGGCTGATGGGCGTCATTCATCATTATCATGATATGCTGGAGCATGTGGGTATTCGCCGTGCTGTGACTGCCGCACTTTATCGGTATCCCTGCTACACCGGACTTCTTCAGGGCTTGGCCGAAAGATTTAATCGGCGCTTCAACACTTTCGCGACAACAGAGGGAGAGACAACCCTGGACTTGTGGAGCTTTCACTGGATTTTCGGCCTTCCCATCTCTGGCCATATGTATGAGGAGGCCTGCCTTAATGACTTGCACAGATCATATACTACTGGAGCCGGGTCTTATGGCGTACCCTTTGGTTTTCGCTATTTGATGAAGGTCTGGAGAGACCTTGCCCGAGTTGGAAAGGGAAAGACGCCTTCTGCTTCCACCAGTACTGTGAGGGTCAGCCTCAGTGCTTGGGTCAGATTCTTTTATAATGGCCCGTTTTGTTTCCAGGATAGCTTTGCTGAGGATGACAAGCCGCTTGACCAGTACTATCAACTTCTTCTTAATTTGCCCGAGAATAGGCGATATTTGTATGCACCGCAGAATGAGGGGTGGAATCCCCGCAAGCTTCCGGACAAGACGTACTTGGCTGCTTATCTTGTTTATTGGCTAGCCACCTTTGTAGTACCATATGGGGAGGAGGGCATTGTGCGCCCCGTGTTGATATATCCGGCCTGCCTGCTTGCTGATGGCCGGAAACTTGCCCTTGCTCTTGCGGCCCTAGCCAATATTTATCATGGCTTGGGCAATTTGACAGCTTCTAGCTCGCCACGAGATTGCAATGTCCGGTTGGCGACGCACTACTTGAGTGCATGGGCAGGTTTACTGCTTCCCGGGTTGTGTCAGAGTGTGAGGGTGGAGAACCCTGCAACCCCCTTGATATTCCAGTTCCGCAATCGGACGAATCAGAGCCCCCTTGAGCAGTTGATAGGAGCGCAAAACCTTTGTCCTTTCTGCCTACCCAGGGTCAGCCGGGTAGAGATTTTGCTTGTGTGACACGGGGTTACCGCCCTTTCAGCACTGAGGGGCCAGATGGTATTTCTTATCACTTTCCTCATTGTTACAGCCCGAGCAGAGTTTTCCATAATGAATGGCTGTATTGTACGCATCCCGGGGTAATTGTATTCCGGAAGGGCACCAGCACTTTTCTTGAGCCTTACTATCCTCACCGCTTCGCGTGGAACTTTGGCTATGATCAGGGGGTACCCCCTAATGCCGACTTTCCTTTAGGGGTACGACTGCACAGAGGGCACGACAGACACATTATAGCAACCAGCTGGTGGCTTCCTTTATTTTTACATACTGATTTTTTTCTTCTTGCAACGAGCTTTGTCCCCGCCGACACTTTTAAGAAAAAGAAAAGTTCCCATCATGCCAAGCGGCGGAGAGGGGATGGCGATGGCGATTCTCTCGCGAAAACCCCTCGTCGCCAATCCAAAAGAAAGGCTCAAGTGGACGAGCATCATGGTAATCTCGTCATTTCTTTTGGCTTGATTTATAAAAGCTTATGATAAATGACGTGGACTTCTTTGTTGCTTCTTTATCCTCCTTCAGCTGTTCCCGGTATTCCCGGGGAGATCGCAGGGAGTGTCCCTTCAGTTGACGTAGATGCAACCCTGGTGACTGGCCAAAATGAGAAGGAAGACGAAGGGTTGGACGACTTAGGCATGTTGAATTATGACTATAATCCAGTGTCGGATGCTTCCCCTCCCTCGCAGGATAACAGTCCGCCTGATGTAGCTGCTCCCAGCGGAGGTAACTTTTTGTTTCACCAGCTTATTTTACCACCTTGTCTTTGTCAATTGGGAATTAATGTGACTAATGTCTTTAAACAGGGGCTTTAGATGGCGTCATGGGAGCATATGCTGCGTTGTTGGGCGCCACGTCAGATGGCGAGCATCCCGCATACTATGATGCTCCTGCAGTTGGGGGCAATACATTGACAGGCTATGAGGAGGCTTTATTGGCATTAGGGTGAAGTGAAGCCGGGTGAAGTGAAGCCACCAGCTGGCTGCTATAATGTGTCTGTCGTGCCCTCTGTGCAGTCGTACCCCTAAAGGAAAGTCGGCATTAGGAGGTACCCCCTGATCATAGCCAAAGTTCCACGCGAAGCGGCGAGGATAGTAAGGCTCAAGAAAAGTGCTGGTGCCCTTCCGGAATACAATTACCCCGGGACGCGTACAATACAGCCATTCATCATGGAAAACTCTGCTCGGGCTGTAACAATGAGGAAAGTGATAAGAAATACCATCTGGCCCCTCAGTGTTGAAAGGGCGGTAACCCTGCGTCACACAAGCAAAATCTCTACCCGGCTGACCCTGGGTAGGCAAAAAGGATAAAGATTTTCGCGCTCCTATCAACTACTCAAGGGGGCTCTAATTCGGCCGATTGCGGAACTGGAATATCAAGGGGGTTGCAGGGTTCTCCACCCTCACACTCTGACACAACCCGGGAAGCAGTAAACCTGCCCATGCACTCAGGTAGTGCGTCGCCAACCGGACATTGCGGTCTCGTGGCGAGCTAGAAGCTGTCAAATTGCCCAAGCCATGATAAATATTGGCTAGGGCCGCAAGAGCAAGGGCAAGTTTCCAGCCATCAGCAAGCAGGCAGGCCGGATATATCAACTCGGGGCGCACAATGCCCTCCTCCCCATATGGTACTACAAAGGTGGCTAGCCAATAAACAAGATAAGCAGCCAAGTACGTCTTGTCCGGAAGCTTGCGGGGATTCCACCCCTCATTCTGCGGTGCATACAAATATCGCCTATTCTCGGGCAAATTAAGACGTTGATAGTACTAGTCAAGCGGCTTGTCATCCTCAGCAAAGCTATCCTGGAAACAAAACGGGCCATTATAAAAGAATCTGACCCAAGCACTGAGGCTGACCCTCACAGTACTGGTGGAAGCAGAAGGCGTCTTCCCCTTTCCAACTCGGGCAAGGTCTCTCCAGACCTTCATCAAATAGCGAAAACCAAAGGGTAAGCCATAAGACCCGGCTCCAGTAGTATATGATCTGTGCAAGTCATTAAGGCAGGACTCCTCATACATATGGCCAGAGATGGGAAGGCCGAAAATCCAGTGAAAGCTCCACAAGTCCAAGGTTGTCTCTCCCTCTGTTGTCGCGAAAGTGTTGAAGCGCCGATTAAATCTTTCGGCCAAGCCCTGAAGAAGTCCGGTGTAGCAGGGATAGCGATAAAGTGCGGCAGTCACAGCATGGCGAATACCCACATGCTCCAGCATATCATGATAATGATGAATGATGCCCATCAGCCACTCAGAAGCCCCCAAGTGAAACCTGTGGGAAGCCGTCACGGACCATCGCCCATACCAGCTGGGCGCAGAGCCGCTCACGATGCGATCGAGAAAACACAATTTATCATAATCCTCGGCCGCAAACTGAGTGCCTGAAGGCAGTAAGAAAAGCCCAGAAGAGGGAGGACATGTCTTATGTTGCCCAAATAGCTCCGATATAGCAAGGATCACTGAACAGGATCTGCAATAGCCATAATCATCTGTCTCGAAAAATCCCAGCTGAGCGGCTCCCAGAAGGTGAACATGTGAGGAATATCCCAATGGGAAGCTGGGGTGGGAGTAAGTGCAAGTCCCCATCGTATTGTCTCGCCTTGCCAGAATAGCCCTCTCAAGTAATACCCTCTCGGCAAATATAGTCGGGTCCTCCGCATCAAGGTACTCAGGCACATAATGTCGGATAAAAGAGAACAAGTGTACATCGAGAGGAAAATGCCGCGGATAGCCCTTTGGCCACTGATAAGTATAGAAATCCCTGTCTCGAGTGATCAATGATGGGTCGACTTCTCCACCCTCCGTGGAGTCTTCAAAAAGAGGGTCTCTCGCAACCACATCAAAGCCCCGGGGAAGTAAAAACATGTTCTCCTTCGTGACATGAGGAGGTGCCAAAACAGGCATCAACTGGTTCGACAAGCAGGAGGGATAATCTCTCTCCCCGCCGCGGCTGGCACCCTACTGGGGACGCATATCTATCACACGAGACATCCTCAACGCCTGCCAAGAAAAAAAAGAAGAAAACAAGTCAACTCAAAATGATAAGTGAAATATTGCATGAAGAACAGCAAGCTGATGCAATACAAATAAGCCGTCATGGCCGAACAGACAAGAAGGGGCACGGGCCGCCCGGTATCACCTACGGCTCTTAACGGTCACCCCGTGGGGGGGCATTTGTTGAACCTTGAAAAGTTCGGGGGTAATTTTTGATAAAGTTACATAATATTTCAGAAATAAAAATGATGCAAAGATTCATCAAAATAAAACAAAGGAGTGGTACAAAGCTATATGCACACGCTCCACGAATTATTAACAGTCTGGGGCCCGTGAAGTCTTCTTTAGACAGGTGTCGGATGTGTAATACAAGTCCCGCAAATTTCCAGCATAAATCCCACGAGAAGTCGAGCCATTGGCTCTATTTATCAGGAGTGGGTATTTTATCAAACACCTCACGGGCGTCATGAAAATACATGTCCGTGGATTCAAATTCATACGAGAATAAATAATTTAGGGGCTCGACTGGGTGCTCCCGTGACGAATTAAATTAAGCTCACACAGTTTGAAGATTATCCGACAGCAAGTTGACGTCCGGAGAATTCTCAACAAAACAAAGTGAACCTCCACGTAGCTTTAGCTGCACACAAAGTTCACAAGAAGACAAAAAGAAGTCAGTCTCGGTCCCTTTTATAGGGATTAACAAAGAGAAAAGGGGGGGGGGATCTCTCTCCCTCTCCTCTCTCACTGCACGCTGGGGGAGGCCCCCCCCGGGCCACCTGCCACCGGGGGAGACCCCCCCGGGTGTTGCACGATCGGGGGATGGCCCCCGGCCACCTCCACCATCGGAGAGAGCCCCTCCGGCTCCCTGCGTGACCGGGGGAAACCCCCCGCCTGCCGATGCCACCGGGGGAGGGCCCCCCGGCCCTGTCCGCACCCGGGGGGACCTCCCCCCCCCCCCCCGCCTTCCCTGCCACGGGGGAGCCCTCCGACCTCCGCGCCACCGGGGGGGACCTCCCTCACCCGCCGTCGCCACCAGGGGAGGTCCCTCGGTCTGCTGCGTGACCGGGGGAGCCCCCCCGCCCGCCGTCACCACCGGGGAAGCCTCCCGGGCCCACTGCGCCACCGGGTGGGACCTCCCCCGCTCCCTGCTCCACCGGGGGGACTCCCCCCGGGCCTCCGGTTGCCGATGTCACCGGGGGGGGGGGCTCCCCCCCCCCCCCGCCTCCTCTGCCGCGGTTGCCACCGGGGGGCCCTCTCTCCCCTCTGCCTATTGAGCTACCACTGGGGGAAGAAAAAGAAGGAGAAACGGAAGAAGATGAAGAGGAAAGGCCGGGAAGGTGAAAGGACATAAGAGTTACCTTCTCCAAACCACCGGGGGAGCTCCTCCAAGCTCTTTTCCTCCTATAAAAATCCAAGACCTCTCCAAGAGAGGGGGCAACTCTTTTGACGAGAGAAGAGACCTTGTTGCTCTTTGTTGCTCCTTATTGCTGCTCCCTGCGCAAGGAAGACTTGGAGAGAAGTTTGAAGAAAGAGAAGGTGAAAAAAAAGAAAGAAGGGCGCCCCCCCTTTCTATCGTATTTTTTTGAAGTCTTCGTCCAAAAGTCTTCAAGACTTGATTATTTGTACATACGTCCCCACATGGAGAATTTCATGTTATTAAAAACAAGAAAGGATTTTTCTATAAATCCTCAAATTACAAGAAATGTCTCCTTAATATATATGGATGAATAAGTTGCAAATATACTCCCGGTGGGTAGAAAATTGTAAAGATACCTCGGGTGGGCAAAAAATTACAAATATATCCCGGGTGGGTAGAAAATTGTAAATATACCCCCGGTGGACAGAAAATTGTAAATATACCCCGGGTAGGCGGGAAATTGTAAATATACCCCCGAAAAGGGGAAAATTGCAAACAAACCTCCGAAAGAAAGAAAATTGTAAATGCAAGATTGCAAATACATTAAAGGGTTGCGAATATCACTCATTTATAAAGCACGATGACTCCTCGGGGGCAGACCCAAGATATTAGAGCCGACATTATAGTCGACAATTCTTGACAGTTAATCAAAGGTGTTCGGACTTGTACCGATGTAAATTAACACCGACTCCGATCGGTGGGGAAAGGTCCTTTACACGAACCCTAAATCGTCTGATAAATCCCAAAAAGCGCGGAATCAATAAAACTTGTCCAAAAATTAAAACAAACGCCATGCGCTTGTTAGGCCTTGTTTCTTTTCCGCGTGCAAACAGTCATCCAAGAATATTGAATATGTTCAGGGCGCATGCGAGTGGGGGGCGAGATATCATCCGTGCAGGGCCAACCAGATTTGCTTCGAATTTCATTTCTTTGGAGTCTTTGCACAGGTATAAGATTGAAGCCATGGACCGGAAACTTTATCCTTATAGATATGATCCGTATTTGATTCAAATTTCATTTCTTTGCACAGGTATAGGAATGAGCTGAAAGCTTTCATGTACCACAATGCCCTGCGGGAATATATCGACAAGTCTAATGTTGATGCTCAGATGGAATATTTGGATGTCTGCCAGATCGTGGAAGACAACAAATTCTGGGACAGGGTCTCACGGTATATGAAAGTAGTCACACCCCTCGTGAAGGTCCTAAGAATGGTGGATGGCGATGAGAAGAATGATATGGGATATCTGTATGAGGCCATGGACCGTGCCAAATTAGAGTTGCAGGATTCTCTTCCCAGAGAATATGCAAAATGGTAGAAAATTATTGACCAGAGATGGGACAACACATTACACCACGACTTGCATGCAGCTGGTGAGTGATTAATTGTATTAATACATTGTTCTTTAGGGGCGAGTTTGACTACAGGTTAGAGTAACACGATTAGGATAAGCGCAGGGATAGATTAGAGTAACCGAGCAGGATACTAGGATGACTAGGCCGTGGCAGCTTAGGGCTGTTGGGAGCCTGGGAACCTGGGCAGGTCGACCTAGGATCTGGCCAGGTCGACCTGCCCAGGATATGGCCAGGGGCAGGTCGACCTCCAGGGGGTAATGGGTATAGGTCGACCTCGAGTAAGCCATTCCGTCTCTTAATTTGAGCAAGTCACCCGCCACGGGATATCTCATCCCTGTCGACTTTAACCGTTTATCAAACTCGCCCTAGGTTATTTTATATCTAACATTTAGTTAACTATACACAAATGCAGGTTATTTCCTCAACCCTCAATTTATGTACGATGCCAATGCACATGTTGATAGCGAGGTGCTTTAAGGTACTTTAAAAGCCATTGGTCGTTTATCGAGGACACTGGAAAAGAGACTTCAGGCCGAAGTAGACGTTGGCCTTTATTGATTTTATCAATAAGAGGTATAGAATTTACTTACGTCATTATGTTAATCTATTACTTTATCTTTGTAAATGAACTATTATAGAATGAAGACTGGGACATATTCTGACTCCCAATTGCAATACGTTGTGGGAAGAGTGAGCCCATATATATTTTATTTTTATGCTTTCTTAACCTCAATATGTATTTCTACACCTTACATTTATTTGTTTATGGTTGGTGGAACAGTTGACTGGTAGATAATGGTGAACAACCGAGATGTGGGCAGTAATGCATTGGCTTTCATTGCAATTAGGGTGCTCAGTCAAACAACATCGGCAAGCCAATGTGAAAGAAATTGGAACACGTTCAACCTTATACACTCAAAGGTTCGCAATCGGCTAAAGTTTGAATGGTTAGAAAAATTAGTTTACTGCCACTACAATATGAGACTGAGAACAAAAAATCGAAAGTTAAGACAACAGCTGAGGGACAAACGCGTCGCAGAGGATGCAACTCCAGAAATTGACGTGGACGTTTTATTTGATGATGACAATCCCTTGCAGTCTTGGGTGGAGACACGAGAGCAAGTTGATGATAGAACATGGGCAGAGGACATACTAGATGACGATGAGCCAAGAGATCCAGAATTCAAAAGAGCAACAAAGAGGGCCAGAGAGACTCGTGCGCACCAGAGAAGGGGCCCAGCTTTGTTTGTTCATGACACTGAGGAGCAGCCTGAAACCGAGCCAGCTAGACACTCAGAATCAGATAGCAGGCCAGTCGCTCCTAGAATGGTCAAGCCACCTCCATCCTTAAGAAGAAGTACATCAGTGCATGGGATGTTTGAGAGGACTAGTGCTGCTGCTCGAGAAGACCCGATAATTGAGCAGTTGAAACAGATTTATGTGAGGCACACGCCAAGGGGAAAAGGACTCATGTCAAAGGTGACTGAAAAAATCACACAAAAACAGAAAAAAACATCCCCAAAGGCTAAAAGATGATGATGATGATGATGACGATGATGATCCGAATGCAGCTGCAGGTGCTACTACTGGCGGTGGCACTGCTGGTGGTACTTCCTCCTTCCACGCAAACACAGGCCGAGGATACATTCATAGTGAACAAGAATATGATTCACAGAGCCAATATGGACATCCATCAGGTTATGGAGGTAGCTAACAGGAAGCAACAATTTATGGGTGGGGTCATGAAGCAGAATTCTAATTCCATCCAATTCCTCTTCTCATTCTCAAGATTCTTACGCTGATTCTGGATTCGAATCAAGTCAACAACCTTACACTCCAAGAGGGATCCAAAGAGGGATGCAGGACTTGGCTACCTCATTGTTTGGTTATAGTGAATATACACAATACATGCAACCTTCTTATGGGTATCAACATCAAAAACTAGACGATGAGAGAGAAGGTTCTAGTTATCATAAATATTAGTGCCTCTTCATTTGGGTAAGGATCATTTAATTTCTGTAACATTTACTATGTCTAATTAGGTTTATTGTACTGCTTGAACCTACTTCATGCTTAGTATCTACTCAAGAATATTAGTTTAACATGTTCAGTGTTTGAACTTCAATGCCTACTTCATGTTTATTACACTTAATCCAATTTCTTTACAGTTAAATGCATGTCTAATGAATTTTCTGATTTTTATGTGATTATTTATATTTTTCGATTTGTTTCTGATTTTTTAGACTTATTTTGATATTTTTTTGAACATTTTCACTGGGTTTCGGCCGAAACCGAAACCGAGTCGTTTCGGTTTCGAACTCGGCCGAAATCGAGTCCGAAACCGACACTACCATCCCTGTTTGGGACCGCCTCACCACCTCAAACGCCCAGGCGCGTCTCTGACTACATAGTCCACGAACCCTTCCACCACAGAGACACAGAGACATCACCGTAACCACCCAAGCCGCCCTTGCAGAGTGTCCGCCGAGTGCTCACCAACCTCAATGCACCACTTGCTCTATTGACCGGACAGTGGCAGGGGCTCCCGGACAACGTCGACGAATAGACGCCCCCCTTGACCACCATCCTTCCGCAAACCCGAGCCCAAAACGGCGGTGCTGCAGAAGCGCCGGATGTGGCCCCTCCGGTCACAGTGGAAGTACATGGGAGGGCCCCTACTACCTCCCGCAGGCTCCGACAAAGTCCCTCCCAGACGAGAGCCCACACCTAGCTCCCGACCTAGACGTCATGCCCCCGCCAGGACTGCCCACTCCCGCAGACCTGACAAGCGGCAGGAAGGCCAGTGACAGCCGGTGAGAGCCGCCGCTCCCCAGCGGGAAGCCGGACCGCCACATCGGGCCCTCTCGAAAACCTAGAGCCTCTCTAGAAAAGGCTAGAGAGAGAAAGCTAGCGTAGTCCCTTTGCTGTTTATCCATCCCAGCTTGTTTCCTACAAGCTTTCTAAATTGACTTAACATTGATGCACATATTGGAGCTGATTTGGCTCACTGCTTGAGCAATTTCTTCATTGTCCCAGTCCTGAAGAAAACCTTTAATTTTCCTATTGAAGATACTATTTTGAGGTGTCTCAGGGTGCAAACACATCCATCTTTCCCCACTGTAGATGCCACCAGAACCTCATGACTGTGAGGTTACAGGCAGGAAAACCCAAAGGCAATGAATGTATGGATAATGAAACATTACAGACAGTTGGCATCATGGTATCAGAGTTGTGCAATCCAGATTAGCAAACCATCCAAATGGAGGTACCCCCAGCAATTCCTTAACGCCGGGGGACTGCCAGAAAGCACTAAGCCAGGGCCAGGATTGGCAAATTCAGGCTGATTCTGGCAGTTCCAGAATGGGATCCCCATTCCAATTTTATACCAGGAAACTTCCATTGCATCAATGAATAGCACAGATCATATTTCAACTTTCAATAACCTCATCGTGTCCAATAATTTTGAGACTCCAGGACTATGCCATCACTTTAATCATCAGTAAATAAAAAATAACATGAATAAAGCAGCCAATGCTTTTAGGTAAATCTGTGCATACTGTGAGTTTAATAAACAATGACAGAAGCCTTACTATATGTACAAAAAAATGAAATGTAAACAACAGAATAGAACATTAGAACTGGCACACTTGAAGGGGCTCATATGAAAAATCCGATTTGGCAAAAATACATAGAAAAGTAGCAACTTTTTCCCAGAATAACTTCCACTACTAAGCAGCATTTTGAGCTTTCCAGAAAAAAAATGCTTGGGCTGATATGATAGAAAAATAATAATAAACGACAATCAAGATTGACAAATATTTTCTCCAAAGGATACTCTTTGAAGAGCTTATCATAGTAACGTTTCACCAGCCTTTTCTCCCAGGATGAATCCATATCATCTTCCTCAGACAGGATGAACCTTATAAAGAGAGAACAGTAAGTACATTTGCAAGTAATAAAAAAAAAACCACTACAGATGTAGGACCAATTTTATTGGTGGTCTAACCATAACACAAGTAGAGGATGCCAGCCCTACACCATGATGGTATGACAGAGAAAATGAAAGGATAATTTGAAGATCAACATGTAATCATAAAATCTAAGAAATCTAAGATATCATAAACATCAAGAAAGTGAATAGGTTATCTTGGCATGAGGTACAGCACCTAAATGTAATCGCATCTCAACAGTACTTGTCTCTCAATCATGGAACAAGACCACACAAACCTAGCCTTCTAACACCGCCACGGGCTGGTTCCAAGCATCAAAAACTGCTCTTTTTATTGTAACCATCAGGTAGTAGCAAAAGAAACCCAATCAGATGTGGACCAGGCAGAATCAAGTGGCAGGATAGGATTCATGTTGCCAACACCAATTATATGGGACAAGGCCATGATGATGACACTTTCTTTACCTTGTTACAGTCAAAAGAAATGCTCATAATATCCTAAACGTCTAGACAACTGCAAGGAAGAGGGATAGTGTTAACTCATGACATTACACTTTTCAAGAGTAATCTAAACTACCTCACCATCGTCGTATTTCTTTTTTGAAGGTGGGTAGTACCACTATTGTATTAAAAGAAAAGGGATACACAAGTGTAGGTAGTATGCTCTCAAAAAATCCCTGTACAAAAAGGTCTAGCACCCCGAGATGGAGTGGTCATCACTAATCCCCCAACAAACCCAAAATGGAAGCATTTTGATGGTTCACATTACAAAGGAGCTCCGCCCATTCTCTCACTCTAACACAAATAGAAGAGGCCACTCTGTCCGCAACTCTAACTTCACCTCTGAAGGATCTATTGTTCCTTTCACCCCAAAGGGCCCACAAGGTAGCATGAAGGATCAACCAACAAATAACTCTATCTCCTTTGAGACTCCACCATCAGTGCCAAAGGGCAATCAAAAGCTGACACTCCCCTGCATACCAACTCACTACAATGTCACATTAAGAAACTTTCCCTTAACAGGTCTCTAGGCTACATCTGCAATGTCTCCACTACAATCTTGTGTGTTCGCAATGCATCAACCATCTTTAGTGTTGCATCATGAACAAAGCTGTCCAATTATTCTCATCATCACTTCGCATACATGGTCCTATACAAATACTCCAATGACGTAAATTATCCAGCTTGCCAAATACTTCACCCTCACAATCCAGTCCTACTAGTTTTCATTCAGGAATAAGACCCCTCCCCTTCCTTTTAACAAAAGATGCAGGCTGCCCGCATCCCAAGTTGCCTTCTGACAGACTGGGGAATGCAGCTAAAGCCTTTAATCTTCACTTTAAAAGCTTATAACCTGACCTCTGGAATAAAAACTTGGCCTTGAGAGAGCCAGTGTAAATGATCTTGATCTAAGCAAGAGCAAGTAGCAGAGTCTGCCCTATTATTGAGATGCAAGTTAGACAAACCCCCAGTTAATTGTTAGAATCCCATAAAAATACACAAAAGATGAATATAAGATTGCCGAGGGTTAATTAATAAATTTCAACTCTGCTGATTGAAACATAAAGTTACTCAGCTTCGGTGGGTGCATAGTTCTCAGAAGTGTGTCACCAATACATCATCTGCTTATATTCTGCAGGTAACCTTAAAAGACCAAACAAATTGCCAAAAGCAAAGAAGATCAAAAGGCTTGATCAGGTTCAGAAATAGTATGCAAAAAAAGAAAGGAAATCCTGGATGCAATCTCAAGAACGTCAATGTGATTACATGCCACTTATTGGGAAGTGGCACTGGAGGCTGAAGCAAGAGAATATTCATACTTGGTATCACACAATATTGAACAAGGACACTAGATGGGGTGATGCACCTGGATTGGGTGTGCCCAATCCTGATCTGGGTCACACTAGACCAGCCAGATCAACCAGTTCAGTGGAAAGGAGGGGACCACTATGCAGAATAACAAACGAGAAGAGATTATCGAGAAAGTAAAGGAGCAATTATGGTCAAAACTTCAAGGGCATCTTTGAAAACGGGTTGGGTAGCGTATTCGCGCCCCTAAGCGCGAATACACTACCCGCCCCTGGTTAGCGCTCCGCCATTGTGAGGAGGGCAGATGTGGGCCCCACTGTCTCTCTCATCAGTTACCTATTCCCACCTATCCTACTCTAATATCAAACAGGCCCCAAGAGAATGCCTCCACAGAGTGAAGTCTCATGACAGGGATCAAAAGAAGAGCAGAAAGTTTGTTTACTGCCCAATAGGCAAAGAGAAGACAAGTCTGTGTATAAAGTCCTACCAGTGTCATGTCCATTTTCTCAACAAAAAAAAAATGTTGCTATTCTACCACTTTCTGAAAAAAGAGGTTCAGTGTCTAAAGAGAACTGCTTGGACTGACATTTCATGACACAGCAGAGAACTGGGAAGGAAACTGGCTTGTTCAGTATGTAAGTAGGACAATGTTTCACACTCAGAGGCTCATCCAGTGTCACTCTAATGTCAGATCAAGGGGTCAAAATTTCCAGAGCACATTTGAGAAGAAAATTCAAAGAAGAGAGTAAAGATGTCTGAAAAAATAAAATGGAACATAGAGGGTGGGTCAGGGGTTTTGGAAACTAGAAAGACAAGTCTACTTTCTGGGAAAGTTATTTTCCCTGGATTAGTTGTTTAAGAAAATATTCAGTTATTGTTGTTGGAAAGTTGACTGGGGCACACCTTCTTGGTGCGTTGGTTTTTGTATAGGGTTTTTTTGAGAGTTTACAGCTCATACTTGTACACCCCTTTCTTTTTCAATATATTAGTGGTGCCATCCACTATTAAAAAAAAAAATCGGTTAGGGAAATCTTTTTGTTCCTAGGGGGGGAAAACTACCTCAAAACTTTTCCAACCTCTAGACCTAAGAAAACCATTTTTTCTGGGGGAAAAAAACTCGGCTTCTATCTTATTCTCCATAGATCCCTTTTCTCCCTCTCTTATCAATGGGTGAGGTTTGACATGAACTAGCATGAGACACGATTTTCCCTAATAATTCCCTAACCATGAAAAAAAATATTTTTTCCGAGACTATTTCTTGGTCTGGAAAGAAAACATTTTCTTTTCCCAAGAAATAAAACTTTTCAGAAACCCTTAGTCCTTAACACACCCAAAAACTCTACCTCTATAGAGATATAAGAGTATAAGAACAAATAACAGTTCCTTCTAAGTTTTGATGCCCTGGGGAACCCCACCCAGAGTGTCATGGACAACTTGTAATATGCACACATCTTTGTGGACCTGCAGGTCATGAACAAATAATATTTTCCAAGTGTTCTCTTCAGAAAAATTACAGGAAAATCAAACCTATGCTATTACTTGGGAAAAGCATCTTGCTCAACCCTGTCTAACCAAGCACCAAAAAGTTTTGTGGTGTTTGATGAATCCAAACAGTTATTACTTTCTTCTTTCCCTTTTGAGAGGAATAGAGGTGCACATGTACTCTTTTTTTCATGTGGGTTCTCTCACTTTCTCTATTTCATAGCTAAGTTTCTAGGGTGCTTGTGAGCTTTTCACTTTTCGTGAGACAGATGAAAGTAAGACTTTAGATGGGCCTCTCTCTTTCTCTTCCCTTCTTGTTTCTCCTATTCAGGAGTACAATTCCTGATTTTCTGTTATAATAAATTATTCAATCCATATTTTTTTAAAAAAAATGCTTGCAAGTTTCATTCATGACTTCAGTTTAGAAAAAGGTTTTTACTCTGCAATTTTAACATTGCAAAGTCCCAGAAGGTAGCCCCCAAAGAGAGAGGCTCAAGAGGATTGATTGTGCTTTCCCTTGTGGTTATGACCCCCTCCCCCCCCCCCCAAAAAAAAAAAACAAAAGAGTCAACTCCTGATGCAATCCTCCCCCCCACCCCCAAAAAAGGTAGATTCTACTACGGATTTTATTAGATAAGAGAGGTAGTACAATGAGAGGAGGAGAATAGAGACTCCTCTACCTCACCAAACAAGAAAACCAAATCAGACCACTAGTGCAATCTTTACAAGCACGATTTTGCAAATAAAAAGGAGAATTTTGAGAACAGCATTCGATGGGGAAAGCTTTTTCTCATCTAATAGGTTAAACCCATACCTTAAATTAAAATTTTCACCGGAGAAATGAAAAGGTATAATAAGATAAAAATATATGGAGATGCATAAATTGAAATTTTCACCCAGCATACCAATATAAAAAGAGAAAATCCAGTAAGTCCCAAAAAGTTTGCAAATAGCAAAAGTGTAAGAAGCAATTTTTCAAGTCAGAAGCTGGTGAGGACATTCCCAGTTCCCGGAGTCCAAAGACAACACATAATGTGATTGACCCTCTGTGACCGGTGAACTTGGTAATGCACCATGTAGAGATTTGGACAGTAGCATCAGGTTAATGCAACCATTAGAATTCCAGAGCGAAAAACTGTATATGCTTACTCTATTGGGCCCATATAACATTGAAGTATACGCAAAAGAGATAATTAACTCACCTATAGCCTTCTCTCAAAGTATCATGATCGGTTTTAATAGGCAGTGAAGGACGTACATTCTTTTCTTTCCCATAGAAGCCAACTGTAAGAAAACATCTTCCAGTCACCTTTATTTGCAAAGCATGTGCCTTATGCCTCCAGGGGGAGAAAAAGGAAACAAAAATAGAAACTAATCTTACTTCCCATGGCAATTTCTTTATGAATCTAAATAGTGGAATGCTCAAGAAGGATACAGTTAACTTATAAAAGGACAAGATGAAAAGAAAAGACTTTTCCAATAAAATGACCACAACTAAATTAGAAGGAAACCATGTGGATGCCAGCAAAGTGGTGAATACAGACCTATCTTCAATCCAGTAGGGGCTGGATAAGAGAAGGGAAAACGATAATAGAAGACATCAAGTAGCAAGGAAGAAAGTTTCAAGACTGAAGCTGGTTGTGATCTTTGCATCAAGAGTCTACAATCTGGGAATTAGGCAAAGGATGTAGGGAACCATGGAATGTTAAAGTAAAGAGGTGTAGAGCATGTCGGTAAAAGGAAGTTTGACAGGTGAAGGAAAAAGGAGAAACAGACTAAATCCCATGAAGCATGAAACAAATCAACAAGTAGTAAAATTGTGCTGTGAAGAAAGTGGGATTCCTGAAATCTATGGGTTTTGGGACTCTAAAATTCTAAGCCGATCCCAGACTGCACTATGACGACGACATCTATTCTTGTAAAGGCCATATGAACAAGTTTACATATATGAGTTTCATGGTATGTTATGGTTAATGGTTGAGGTCATCGTATCTATCTCTGATGTCATGTCTCAAAGATGTTTCATGATTGCCAATACAATGTTGTGAGCTTTGTGACAAAATCATGATAAAAGCGGACCATTGTAGTATGCCTTTGTCTTTTTTGGGGGGGGCGGGGCGAGGGGAGGTGGAGTATGACCTTGCCATTAAAAATCATAAAAATAAAAGAACATATGAAAACAATCTATGGCATGCCCTCAAAAGTGGGTCAATTGTTAGTAGATGGATTAGTCTACATTACCAGATTGAACAAGTAATTGATCGAGAAAAATTTTATACCGTTTAACTGTATGGAAGAAAAAATTAGCCTCAAAATAACTGTGAGGAAGAGTGTAGCCCCCTGATTTTGTCTCCAATGCAGGGGACTGTTCAACATCCTCTTGCTATGGGACATAGGGATTCGCAAATAAATAACTCCTTATATGCACACATCCCCAATGTCCATCTTTTAAAATCTAGAGATAAAGTTAAAATATGTTAGAAAAGGAACTTATTATACATAAGCATATCAGACAGTAATGTGTCTTGCATGATCTGTGCCATGTACAGCACTCTAGGATCAAAAGTTCAAATAAAATTACATTAATATGGCTTGATTATATGGACAACTTTGTCAATGCATGGCAGCCATGCTCTATGTTATCAATGGCGCTTGAAGCACTTGTCTAGGCAACGAGGCAAGGCAAGATGCCAATAAGTCACCTCGATTTCGCCCAGCTCGCCTAGGCGAGCACTGTATTCACCAAGAGCATCAAGGCAGCTGCCTTGGGCACCCCGGGCCACCTAAGGCACTTTTGGGCCACCCAGCCCATTCCTGTAACCTGAAATTCATCTGGAAATCTCTATAAAAGCCATTGTGACACCCCCTGAGCCCCCATTGCAATCCCCAACCCCCCCCCCAAGCCCTAGCCCCCTTCCCTTGCTTCACCTCCAAGTTAGCAAGCGGTGACGAGCCCCCCTCCCCTGCTTCACCCCCAGCTCAGCAACGATGATGGCAACGATATCCCTCCCTCCCTCCCCAACTGCCTTGGGCACCCTGGGACACCTAAGGTGCCTTTGGGCCATCCGACCCATTCCTGTAACCCGAAATTCATCTGGGAATCTCTATAAAAGCCATTGGGACACCCCCCCCCAAACCCCCGAGGCCCCATCACAATCCCCAAACCTCCCCAAGCACCCCTCTCCTGCTTCACCCCCAGCTCAGCAAGTGGTGACGGCAACAATATCCCTCCCTCCCCCCCCCGAGCCCCCATTGCAATCCCAAACCCCCACCCAAGCCCTAGCCACCCTCTCCTGCTTCACCCCCAGCTCAGCAAGCGGTGACGAGGCCCCCCTCTCCTACTTCACCCTAGCTCAGCAAGCAGTGACGGCAACAATATCCCTGCCTCCCTCCCCGGCTGCCTAAGGCGCTTTTGGGCCACCCAGCCTATTCCTGTAACCTGAAATTCATCTAGGAATCTCTATAAAAGCCATTGCGACACCCACCAAGCCCCGAGCACCCATCACAATCCCCAAACCCCCCCAAGCCCTAGCCCCCCTCTCCTGCTTCACCCCCCAGCTCAGCAAGAGGCGACGGCAACGATATGCCTCCCTACTCTCGTCTCTACATCTTCTACATCTTCTCTCTCTCTCTCTCTTCTGCAACCTCTCTCTAACCTCATCTACGCATCTTCTTTCTCTCAGACACATACACGATAGCATGCCCTCTCTCTTCCCCATTGTTCTCTCTCACAGTTTATCTCTCTCCCTCCCTCTCAGTTGTTTAGGGGTTTTATTATGATGTTGAACCTAATTAGCACATCTGAATTTTATTCAATCAATATGTTAATTTATTTTTCACGACTGAATGAATGAATGTAGTAATTTTGTAGGTTTTACATATGTGTTGTTGAGATAATTATTAAATATTGTAGAGAAGGGCAGGGGTAGATGTGTCTTTTCTCTTTAGTTATCTCTCTGTTTTGTACTCTGTTCTGTACGCCCTGGCTGGTTACTTAACCAGGGGAATTTAGGTCATGTAATTAATTGGGTGATTGCCCTAGTGATATAAATACAAATAGAGAGGTTAGCGGCTGGGTTAAGACTCAGCACTCCAGACCGCAGCCTCACATTGAGTCTCCTCTCTGCTCTCTCCCTCTTCTTCCCTTGCAGCCCATTGTCTACATGGTATCAGAGTAGGGAAAGGGAAGAAGGCCTAGCAGGAGATCCCCCCGGCCAAGTCTCAACTCTCAACCTGTGCTGCGTTGCTGTGTGCTGTAGGAGAGGATCCCATACTACATTCTAGGGTTTCATCAGCGTGATCGTGGGATCACTACGTCCCTTCTCCGTTGAGTCTACTCAAGACTGAGTGTTGTGGTTGCCTCAGGATGATTTTCCTGGTGGTCTTGGAGAAGCTGCAACTCCTGATATCAGCAGCCACGCCCCACCTCTAGGTTTGCTCTGCAGCGGCTGCACCCCACCTTTCCTTCTTGCAGCAGGGCACACTCTGCCCTGCAGCTATCTTTGGAGTGGCTAGGGTTCACTTGGAGATTCCTGGAGCGATCAAAAAGAGGGGGAATATGTTATGGCCGACCATACCTCCTCTTCCACATCTGATGCCACATCCAAAGGCAGTGATGGAGTCTCTGTTGTTAACTGCACTTTGGTGTCTTGTCATGAACACCATGCCCTACAGATTCCTCCAGTCAAGCTGAGCAAAAACAATTATGTTGAGTGGTCAGCATCTGCAAAAATGTACACTGGAGGGAAGAGAAAGTCTGGTTATATTAATGGGAAGATTGAGAAACCCAACATGAACAGTGACAAGTTCGAGGATTGGGTTGAAGAGAATAGTAATGTGATAACATGGAGTGCTAACTCTGTAGAAGATGCCCAGAGAAAGCTGATTATGTGAAAAGGAAACTGCTGGGGACGTGGTTGTTTGTGAGAAGATATATGGATAGAAGTAAAATGCTGTTCATGTCTATCAACTAGAAAAATCCATATATGGCACAAAGCAGGGCACCCTTTCAATCACTAATTACTTCACTACCTTAGAGACCTTATGGGATGAACTGGATTACTTTGATGCTGATGACTGGGATACCCCAGAAGACCATAAGAGGCATCTAAAGTTCATTCAGAAGGACAGGGTACTTAAATTCCTTGGAGGTTTGAACCCCGAGTGGGAACCTTTAAAGGGACACATCCTAAATAAAATCCCCATCGCATCCTTGGATGAAGTCTATCAAAGGGTGCTGACTGAAGAAAGTCGAAGAGAGGTGATGCTTATTGATGTTTCAGCAGCTGGTGGACTGGCTACCGATGACCATTCAATATTGGCAAGCAACGCACCCAAGGGAAAACAGGCCAGTGTGAGCACAAATGAAGAAGAAGGCAAGGGAGGCAGGAAATGCACTCATTGGGGAAGACCCAACTATCTAATTGATGATTGCTAGGAGCTATATCAAGACAAGAAAACCCAAAACTCCAAAACCAAGAAAGGAAAACAGCAAGCTAAAGGATCTGCAACAGCCGCCGAAGCTTCTATTGATGGTGGATCAACCGATAGAACTGTGCCTGGACTTAAAAGTCCTTTCTTCCATCGATATGGCTAGCCTGCATAAGATCCCCTCTCGACTTGACACCCTGCCCTTGCTTCCACCTCATTAGACAAGTCCGCTATTGGAGGGATGGCACTTAGTGTTGCATCCCAGCCCACTAGTACATCCTGAAACATCAATTCTGGAGTTACTGATCATATGGCTGATGACCCAAGTTTCTTCTCCACTTATTCTCTTTGTTCTAGTCAAGATAAGGTGATGGTGGATGATGGTACTCGTGCCACCGTTGCAGGCAAGAAATACTATCAGACTGGACAATCACCTATCCATGACCTCTACCTTGCATGTTTCTTCACTTCCCATCAATCCCTTGTCCGTTAGAAGCCTGACAAAATCCCTAAATTGTTCGATAACATTTTTTTCCTGATCACTGTCTTTCAGGATTTGAAGACCAGGCAAACCATTGGGAGGGGCTTGAGGACAGGGGACTCTATCATCTTATTGTCAAGGGGAGTACAACACTTTCAGTCAACCATAACCAGCAACATGCAGTCAAATAAAGGAGATCCAGCTATAGCTTTGTCATGTAGGGCACTGTTTTAGACGAGGTTGAATCCCTCCCTTACCCGGGTGACTTTGCAAGAAGTCTGATATTTTTGTTTTGGGTTTGGGGGTTCCTCTGATCATGGAATGGACTCTCTCTGAGGAGGTAAGGGTGCGCATGTGAGGGCAACATGAGTGGTCAGTGCAGTGTCCATTTCATGGGGTGCGCATCGTATCAGACGATTAGGGTTCGAGTGATGGACCTTTCCCCACTGACCGCAGTCAGTGTTGATTTACATCGGCATAACATCCGAACACCCTTATTTAATTGTCAACAGTAAAGCCTAGAATTTCTCTCCGAGGTTCTAGTCGAGGACACATCATCATAGGTAGCTTGCATCACACTTTTGACTCCCAGTGGGACCATAAAATGTGTGAGGGGTAGGGCTTCGCTAAGACCAAGTTAAACTGGACAGCATCGTACTGCATCTGGGGATAAAATGAGCTAAGGGAGCCCAGGAGTGCACCAGGGTGTCCCGTTGATTACCTGGATATAAGGGGCATTTTGATAATTTGCTATGTCTAGTGGCACTATGATAATTTCACCTTGCTAGAAATTTTATCGCAATCTGGGGTGGCCGCCAGGCAAGGGTTGACTCTAGAAGGCTCAAAGGCTATTTTCAAGAGACGTTGGGAATTATCAGGTTTGTTGACACCCGTTTTATGACCAATGAGTTGGGTTATCTCTTTACTTATTTTTATGATGTCCCAAGTTGTTCGCTGCTTATTGGGTCATTTTTAGTCATCTTTTTGGGCTTATTTTATGGGTCATTTTCCCTGGTTGGACCTAGCTTCTTTGATTTCTCGTCGTTGCATCTTATTGGGCCTAGATAAGGGCTAATGAGGATTATCTTGTGGATTAACTTGAAGATTTATCGGTCTTTATCTCTTTTGCCACGTCTACTAGCCTAGCGGTCTATCGTACGACCGTTTGGTGGGCGTCGGCGGTCTTTCGCTAGACCGCTAGGAGGCAGAGAGTCATGTTGGGTCTCTTTGATCTTATCTTCTTGTGCACGAATGAGCCTAGCGGTCTATCGCTTGACCGTTTTCTTGTCCCTTGCGGTCTATCGCAAGACCGTTGGCGGAGGCCGAGAGTCCTGCTCTGCTGATCTTCCTCTGCTTCGCCGTGGACGAACTAGAGTCCTTGGTTTGATGATTTCTCTCTAGATAGAGGCTCTCAGAAGCTTCTGTTTGTTTCTATAAACTCTTGGGAGTATTATCTTCAAAGGTTATCCAGTTTCAGGCCTATTTTCGAGTCATTATCCCTCCAATTCGAACCTAGGGTTTGGGGGCCTATAAATAGGACCCTTGACTTCATGGCTTGAGGAGGAGATTTCGGGAGTTCGCCACGAAGTGCTACCACATTCTGGAGCGAGTACCAACCAGGGAGAAGCTGTTTCTACGTCCATAAGACTTCTGGTTCAGGGAGTATTAAGTTTCATTAGTTGTCTTTGTGTCTTTTTCCCTTGATTTTGGTCTTTCCTTTGCATCCCCATAGCATATTCACTCTTCTTCTTTCTACGTTCTCTGCATTCACATCACATTTCAAAACATCCTCCTATCTTTTCCACGCCCCACAAGGGTTAAAAAACCACCACCCCCCAGGTATTCACCCTTCCTTTTATGCACTTTAGCTTAATTACATTATAGGTACTACACTTGTCCCAAGGGCTAATTGGGTCATTTTTCTTCGTGTCTACACTTTCTTTCAGGTTTACAGGACTCATTGCACGAGACCCAACTCTTCTAGCCGGCCAGGAGGGGTAGAGATACAAGTTCCATTTCATTGTTCTGGGTGCTCTGGCGGTCATTCATCAAACCGTTTGCAGATTTCAGGCGGTCTATCGTAGGACCGTTTGCTGTCTTCTGGCAGTCGTCTGTTAGACCGTTTGCCGCTGCAGTATCTAGTTTTCTTTCTCCCGTGGCGGGTGACTTCACTCGGCTCTTTCCAAGGTATATATTGCGGTTTTACTATTTTATTTACCTTGGTGACGATCACATCATTCCTTGTTTGGGCATTGTTCATTCTCTTGCTTGCTTGTCTTCGTTTACTTTAGTTGTTCCACACCCCCGGTGTGTGTTTTATTTCACCCCTTTGCTCCACGCCCACGACGTGTGTCTTTAGTTCTCCTTTCTCATTCTTGCTATATTTGAGATGACATGCCCACATGCTGTTAGTTTATGTTGATTGCTTGAGTTAGTGCATCACTTGCTCACATCACAACACACTTGCTCACATTCATTCACCATCACACTTACACCCACACAAAAGAGGTGAACATAAATATCAACAAGGGCATCCCAAGGTTGGAAGGGTGTTTTTGTAATTTGGCACAACCCTATGCGGGGGGGGTTTATGAGAGGCACTGGGGCCGAAGGACCATTTGTAGGCATTTCTTGAGTACGGAGAGGTCGTGAGGTCATTAAAGGCGATGCGCACCCTTAGCTCCTGAAGGAAGGACAGATGTGTAATTTTACTTGTAGGAGGGGTTTATTCGCAATTTTCCTTAACTGGCACACGCCGGGAGCAACATCACACACCCTTACAAATTTTCATAAATTTCATTACAAAAGTTGTCGACGAGTTGTCAACTGTACACAATATCATCGCCCTGAGACGAGCATGTTCGATTCTAATATCCTCGGGAAGGGCATTATAGTCATTTAACATCTTCATGACTGAATTAAACTTTCCCTTCGTCACCCGGACGATATAAGAAGAACATGACCCGTAGGGTCGTGATTACAAGGCTCACATAGGGGCATATGCACAAATCCCACGTAGGGACATAACAACAGAGCTCACGTAGGGACATAAATACAAGACCCATGTAGAGGCACAAATACAAGACCCGCATAGGGACACAACCACCAAACTCACGCAGAAGCTCGAGATGTTACATACCCCAAGTGGGCCAAAACAACGAACGAGAGCCTTCTTCTTCTCTTTTCAGAGTTGAAATTGCCATTCCAAAAAGTCCTCCGCAAGTGAGCCCCGTAGGGGGTATTGATAGAAGGTGAGTACCAACCGAGGGTGGGCCGAACCCGGGCGGGTCAAGGCAACCCCGGGCAAGTTCCCTTTTTTTCTGTTTTCTGTATTTTTTTTTATGGGCAAACGCGGACCTGCCCGGGGTTGGGAAGTCCCGGGCAAGTCCATCCGGGGTGGGCCGACCCCGGGCAGGCCCGTCCGGGGTCGATTGACCCCAGGCGGGTCCTCCCCACACCGCACGGACCCACGCGGCCGCGTGGGGACCTGCCCGGGGCTAGCGGGCCCCGGGCGGGTCCCTTCACCCCCCGGGTGGTCTAGGCCCCTCCTTATAACCCCCCAAAAAAGATTTTTTTCTCTATTTTTTTGCTGAAACACTCGCTGCACGCCAAGTGGAAGAAGGGGGAACTTCTCCCGTGCTTGTTCGTCGTCTTCCTTGCGTCGCTCGTCAAGGGGGGAAGCTTTCTTCTATCCCGGGAGACGTGGTACACGCCGCCGGGGATTCGTAGAAGGTGTGCATAGCACTTTTCCCTCTCTCCTGCTTTGTCGCGAGGTTGTTCTTGTGTGTATTAACCCCAGAACCACATGACCCTGGCGGTCTCCGTGGATTTACCTTGGGTTAAGGCCGCCCGTTTGCCGCAAGATGCATTGGGCTGAACCAATAATCGGGCTATGGGACCCTTGTAGGGCGGAGATACTCCGAGAGATGACGCTACGCCGATTCCGCAACCTTGGTTCATACAGGAATAAATATCCGTGTTGGGTTGAGAATTAGTTTTTGTATTTCATCCCAATTATTGCAGGGATTTTTTTTGTTGCAAAAAGTGCCCCCCACGGGACATCAGTGACGGCCGGAGGCGGGGGCGGATGGCCCGTGCGCTTTAATATACGTGCCCTTGTGATGTGCCCACTGATGGGCTATATCATTCGTGGTGCAACCCCCCATATTTGATTGCCGTCCTTTACATTCGGGCTCTATTTCTCTGCTGAATTTGCCCTTATCATATTTTATATTTTTCTCTGCATCCTTCGCAGACATAGCTCGTCAAGGTAGGAGCAAAGGTTCTTGACGGAGACCGAGAGTGGTCGGGACGAATGGCCACTATGTGCGGAGGACTGACCGGCCCATGCCTCCTCTTCCTCCTCGTCGGATTGCCTCGGGCATCTCCGATATTGTTGATCGAGGCTTCTCCTGGGTCACTGAGGGCCCCACTGAAGATGTCGCCCGCTAGGAGGGCCAAGTCGACGCTGCCCAGATTAGCTGGAGGGACGACTTTATACATATGATCGGTCTGTAGAATATCCTCCCCACCATCCTCTAGATCGGCATCTTATTTCTTTTATCCAGAGCTTCGTGTCGCCGGGCATGGACAGTGATGACACTTTGCTGCCCATGGAGCGACGGCATCTAGAGCGGGCGATCCTGGTGGGCAGGGACAGCATGAAGGGCACCTGCACTTTCTTCTACCCCAGTCTCACGAGGGGTTTGTGCGACAGCCCCAGTTTCCTGACAAGAAAAGTCTGGGGTTCTTCTAGGAGCTAGATAGCCCCACCGTGCGAGCGGGACCATCATCTCCTGTAGTATGACATCTGTCTGGGCATCACAAGGCTACAGATGTAGTGGTGGATGGGATGTGTCTGGCTCCATCCGGCGGTAGCTTCGCCCACGATGCATATGATCATCCTTGCATGTTGGAGGGGATCCTTTCATTGAAGACTCCCAGCTGGTATGGGAGATGGTAAGTCATTCCCTCCCATTACTTTCACCGGGGTGCCATAAAGTGGCTGTGGGGGATATTGACTGTTCACAACGCGACTTTAGACAAAGCAGGCATCTGTCATGCAGTTACTGCAGCCTTATACTCCTACCCCTGTCATACAGGGTTGCTCCAAGCATTGATTGAGAGATGGAACAGACGTTGGAACACCTTTGTCACTGTCGAGGGAGAGACTTCCCTAGATTTGTGGGTTTTCCACCGGATTTATGGGTTGCCAGTCAGTGGACAAGCCTATGAGGAGCTATGCCTTGATGATCTTCATCTATAT
Source organism: Amorphophallus konjac (assembly GCA_022559845.1). NCBI lineage: Eukaryota > Viridiplantae > Streptophyta > Magnoliopsida > Alismatales > Araceae > Amorphophallus > Amorphophallus konjac. The sequence goes on from CM040122.1 coordinate 468,152,676, forward strand.
GCTTCCAATGGAGGGGGACAATATCTTTTGCCCTACTGCTTCAGATATCTCATGAAGACTCGGAGGGATTTGGCCCTGGTGGGCAAAGGGAAAACAGCAAGGACACCTATGGTGACTCTGAATGCCTGGGTAATGTACTTCTACAGTGGCCCTTACTGTTTCTATGAGGAGTTTTGCTCATTTGGTACCACGTGGGATGAATGTAAGGAGGTTGTTGTGAAATTTGCTTCCAATTCTCGTCATTTGCCAGCTCCTGAGCAAGGTTGGAATTCAAGACAGCTGCCAGCCCTGACCTACTTGGCAGCATAGTTGGCCTACTGCCTGGCCACCTTTGTCTTCCCCCATGGGGAGGAAGAGCTTCTGAGGGCCGAGGTGATTTATCCGGCCTGCTTGTTAGCCTGCGGACGCCAGTTAACCCTTGCACCGGCTGCTCTGGCCAATATTTATCAATCCCTGAGAGCACTGAGTTCATATTCCATCGCTAGGGACAAGAAGATTTTGCTGCCCATCCATTACTTGAACTGCCAGGGCTTTCCCAGCGTTCTCCAGTTGCCAACACCAGCGCCGCTTATATTTGCCTTTGCTGGTCACCCGAACCAGGATGTCGTTTTGCAGCTTGCTAGTGCCAGGCGGGCACTGTCCTTTCTTCACACTGAGCGGGGAGAGAGCTTAGACTTTGACCACAGCTCCCGTCTTTACCGCCCGTTCTTGGAGAGGCAGGGAGAGTCTGCAGTGTGCAAGGTATCCCCAGAGGGCATAGTTTCTCCACACGCCCTGAGCGAGTGGGTCATCTATATACGGCCCAATGTTCTGGTCTACCGCCGTTCTGGCACAGTGGTCATCGAACCATATTACCCACATCGGCTTACCCGTAATTTTGGATATGATCAGGCCATCCCGCCAAATGCATATTTTCCTTCGGTTTCGCGACAATATAAGCAGAAGGATGTGCATCTGGTTGCCGCTTCCTGGCATGATTTCTATACAGGAGTGTGAAAGAGGACTTCCCTACTCCAGCACAGGCGCGCACAGGCCACTTCGACATTCATTATGCTCGCTGGTGGTTTAAGGTCAGCAACGTCTTCTGAGAGCGAGCAGATAGCATTAGGGCAACTGAGGAGAGGCGCCTTAGGAGGGAGGATTTGCCTCCCCTTTCTCTTGACTCCGGCTTCATCAGATCCCATTTTTCTAGCATGGCCCGGGCGATCCGAGGCATAGAAGCCCGATGGAGGGAGCAGGGGCAGTCAGTGCCCATTGATAAAAGCCAGTACACTAGGGCATTGAAGCCCCTAAAGCCCATGTCCGACAGAGGGACTTCTTCTTCAGCGTCGCGCCGTAAAGGTGCTTCGGGTTCCACCGTGTCATCTTCTTGGTCGGAGGATTTGAGGGCCTCTTGTGGTTTGAGCTTCGGCAACCATCACCATGATCACCAACTGCTCCTGCAGTCAGGGTACAATTACAAGCAGTTGATGGCCTTATAGTGAAAAGTGTAGGGCAGCAAATAAAGGGGACGAGAAAGTTATACCTGTCGCTCCCACGGGCACATGAAGCCTCGTAATGAACTGGTTGGAGTTTACTCGAAGGGTTCGGGCAACCCGCTCCACTATATCTCTAAGGGCCTTTAGAGTAGAGGCCACCTCGAGAGCTGAAATGTGATCTAACAGACCGGCACAGCCCATTGCATTAATCAAGTGCGCCTTCCATGCAACAAAAGCTCCTCCAGTAAAAGCTCCCTCCGGAATAGGCTGAGACAACTGCGAGTCATAGCTCAAAACACAAGAGGCCCTCAAATCCTCCCACCAAGAATAGGACACGGTGGAACCCGAAGCACCTTTACGGCTAGGGGTGTGCAGAAACCGGACTGACCCGATGACCCGAGCCAAACCGAACTGAAAAACCAGGTTTGGATCGGGTTATTCATGCTGTTGTTCGGTGAACCGAACAGAACCGCAGTAAATTGAAACGGGTTGGTTCGGTTTTCTATTTGAAAAAAACCGAACTGGCTCACATAACCTGATTACACGTACCCAAGCGGCCAAGCGTACACTGCGTGTGTGTCCTAATTATATGTTTACAGAAAAATGACATTGATTATCATGATATTTTTCTTGAATCCCGTGTTTTTGGTTGTTTCATGTGGAGAATGATGAGCATGTTACCCTCTAGAAGTCTCATTCTATTGTTTGTGCAGTTATTTTGGGCATTGCTCAAGGCCCAAAAATTGTAAGCCCAAACCGAACCGGGTTGGGTCGGTTTGGTTTGGTTCGGTTCATCATGTAAAATGATTTGGTTTGGGTAGGTTTAAAACTCAAATCGGTTTGGTTCGGTTTGAGAAAAAAAGGAGGTGAACCGGACCAAACCGGATCGTGCACACCCCTATTTATGGCGCGACGCTGAAGAAGTCCCTCTGTCGGACATAGGCTTCTATCAATGGGCACTGACTGCCCCTGCTCCCTCCATCGGGCTTCTATGCCTCAGATCAACCGAGCCACGCTAGAAAAATGGGATCTGATGAAGCCGGAGTCGAGAGAAAGGGGAGGCAAATCCTCCCTCCTAAGGCGCCTCTCCTCAGCTACCCTAATGCTATCTGCCCGCTCTCTGAAGACGTTGCTGATCTTAAACCACCAGCGAGCATAATGAATGTCGAAGTGGCCCGTGCGCGCCTGTGCTGGAGTAGGGAAGTCCTCTTTCACACTCATGTATAGAAAATCCTGTCAGGAAGCGGCAACCAGATGCACATCCTTCTGCTTATATTGTCGCGAAACCAAAGGAAAATATGCATTTGGCGGGATGGCCTGATCATATCCAAAATTACGGGCAAACCGATGCGGGTAATATGGTTCGAGAACCATTGTGCCAGAACGGCAGTAGGCCACAACACTGGGCCGTATATAGATGACCCACTTGCCCAGGGCGTGTGGAGAAATTATGCCCTCTGGGTATACCTTGCACACTGCAGACTCTCCCTGCCTCTCCAAGAACGGGCGGTAAAGACGGGAGCTGTGGTCAAAGTCTAAACTCTCTCCCCGCTCAGTGTGAAGAAAGGACAGTGCCCGCCTGGCACTAGCAAGCTGCAAAACGACATCCTGGTTCGGGTGACCAGCAAAGGCAAATATAAGCGGCGCTGGTGTTGGCAACTGGAGAACGCTGGGAAAGCCCTGGCAGCAGCAACCCGACCCAGGCACTCAAGTAATGGATGGGCAGCAAAATCTTCTTGTCCCTAGGGATGGCATATGAACTCAGTGCTCCCAGGGACTGATAAATATTGGCCAGAGCAGCCAGTGCAAGGGTTAACTGACGTCCGCAGGCTAACAAGCAGGCCGGATAAATCACCTCGGCCCTCAGAAGCTCTTCCTCCCCATGGGGGAAGACAAAGGTGGCCAGGCAGTAGGCCAAATATGCTGCTAAGTAAGTCATGACTAGCAGCTGTCTTGAATTCCAACCTTGCTCAGGAGCTGGCAAATGACGAGAATTGGAAGCAAATTTCACAACAACCTCCTTACATTCATCCCACGTGGTACCAAATGAGCAAAACTCCTCATAGAAACAGTAAGGGCCACTGTAGAAGTACATTACCCAGGCATTCAGAGTCACCCTAGGTGTCCTTACTGTTTTCCCTTTGTCCACCAGGGCCAAATCCCTCTGAGTCTTCATGAGATATCTGAAGCAGTATGGCAAAAGATATTATCCCCCTCCATTGGAAGCATATAGATGAAGATCATCAAGGCATAACTCCTCATAGGCTTGTCCACTGACTGGCAACCCATAAATCCGGTGGACAACCCACAAATCCAGGGAAGTCTCTCCCTCGACAGTGACAAAAGTGTTCCAGCGTCTGTTCCATCTCTCAATCAATGCTTGGAGCAACCCTGTATGACAGGGGTAGGAGTATAAGGCTGCAGTAACTGCATGACGGATGCCTGCTTTGTCTAAAGTCGCGTTGTGAACAGTCAATATCCCCCACAGCCACTTTATGGCACCCCGGTGAAAGTAATGGGAGGGAATGACTTACCATCTCCCATACCAGCTGGGAGTCTTCAATGAAAGGATCCCCTCCAACATGCAAGGATGATCATATGCATCGTGGGCGAAGCCAATGCCGGATGGAGCCGGATACATCCCATCCACCACTACATCTGCAGCCTTGTGATGCCCAGATAGATGCCATACTGCAGGAGATGATGGTCCCGCTCGCACGATGGGGCTACCTAGCTCCTGGAAGAACCCCAGGCTTTTCTTGTCAGGAAACTGGGACTGTCGCACAAACCCCTCAGTGAGACTGGGGTAGAAGAAAGTGCAGGTCCCCTTCATGCTGTCCCTGCCCGCCAGGATCGCCCACTCTAGACGCCGCCGCTCCTCGGGCAGCAAAGTGTCGTCACTGTCCATGCCCGGCGACACGAAGCTTTGGATAAAAGAAATAAGATGCTGATGCAAAGGATGGTGGGGAGGATATTCCCCAGACCGATCATATGTATAAAGTTCGTCCCTCCGGCTGATCTGGCCAGCGTCGACTTGGCCCTCCTAGCGGGCGACATCTTCAGTGGGGCCCTCAGTGACCCAGGAGAAGCCTCGATCAACAATATCGGAGATGCCCGAGGCAATCTGACGAGGAGGAAGAGGAGGCATGGGCCGGTCAGTCCTCCGCACATAGTGGTCATTCGTCCCGACCACTCTCGGTCTCCGTGAAGAACCTTTGCTCCTACCTTGACGAGCCATGTCTGCGAAGGATGCAGAGAAAAATATAAAATATGATAAGGGCAAATTCAGCAGAGAAATAGAGCCCGAATGTAAAGGACGGCAATCAAATATGGGGGGTTGCACCACGAATGATATAGCCCATCAGTGGGCACAGCACAAGGGCACGCATATTAAAGCGCACGGGCCATCCACCCCCGCCTCCGGCCGTCACTGATGTCCCGTGGGGGGCACTTGTTGCAACCAAAAAAAAATCCCTTGAGATCTCTTGAGATACCTCCCTTGAGATACCTCCCAGATTGTTAAATTGCAAGGCATCCCACAAGCTATAGTGACTGACAGAGATGCATTGTTCACAAGTCAGTTCTGGAAAAGAAATATTCCGGCTTCAGGGAGTAAAATTGCACATGACTTCAGCATACCATCCCCAAAGAGATGGTCAGGCCAAAGTGTTAAATAAATGTCTTGAGATACCTCCATTGTTTCTGCTATCAACAACAACAAAAATGGTTTGAATGGTTGCATTGGGCGGAATATTGGTATAACACATCAATGCATACGTCTACAGGCATGACTCCATTTGAAGCCGTTTATGGCGTCAAGCCCCCTACTCTGCTCTCCTATGTTCCAGGAACAGCAAAGGTGCAAGATGTGGCTGATTCTCCTCAGCAGGGATCAAATATTGTCTGAACTAAAACTCCATTTAGCCAAGGCGCAGTGGTGCACGAAGAGATTGGCCAATCTGCACAGGACTGATAAGTCGTATGAAGTAGGGGAATGGGTGCACCTGAAGCTCCAGCAATACCGTCAGCAATCGGTGTTTAGAAGACATAACCACAAGCTGAGTGCTAAGTACTCTGAACCCTTTCAGATGATTGAAAAAATAGGGGCCGTCGTTTACAGGTTACAGTTACCTGCTGATAGCAAAATGCATCCATCTTTCCATGTATCACAGTTAAAAAAAAAAAGTATGGCGATCACCCTGTTGAAAGCACTTCCCTGCCGGATAGTATGGCGCATTCATAAAAAGAACCAGATTTACTACTTGGTCGCAGGCTTGTTAAGCGACATAACCAGGCAGCTGTTCAACTATTAATTCAGTGGGGGAACCTTCCCCAGAGCGAAGCAACTTGAGAGTATTATGATAATTTCGTCCAGGCATATCCAGAGTTTGACCTTGGGGGCAATGCCTTTAAAGAAGGAGGGGGTTTGTCAAGTAGCTCGGCCACAGAAGTTCCTGTCGAGCTGCCTCGATGGAAGATAGCAAACCCGGGTACTGTTACAATGATCGAAAAGCGGTCATTTATAATATAGTTAGCGATAGTTAGAAAAAAATAAGAAAAATGTCAAAGAGTTTGTTTCGATTTCTTGTTTCTGTTACAAGTAGCGACGGATTGACTAGCCCATTGATGATGTGGCATAGCTTCCGTATTAGTTGTAGAAGGTTATAAACAGTAATGAGAAGCCAGAGGAATGGTCAGGGTTTTGCTGTTCCAATGCTCCCAGTCTTCTTCTTAGCCTACCACTCAACTCTGCTCTTTCTCTCTCTCTCTTCCCGCTCTCTGCGATTCACTTATTCCTCAAATCTCTTCCTCTCCTATTCTTCTGTTCTTCTCCTAAACTTCATATGCTGTTCTTCCAGTTCTTCAGCTCTGGTCTTCTGTTCTTCCGTGTTCTTGGTTCTTCTACAATTCTGACCAAATGGTGGTGGCGCAAGGAGATCTCGGAGAGCTCTCCGGGTAATGCTGGGAGGCTCGAACTTGGTCTACAAGATATCACGTTTCAAACACCTTCATCATCCACGATTTAAAAGCAGACATAGTAAAAGGGACAAGCATGCATATCATAATCCATGTAACAAAATATTACACTACCTCAAAAGCATCGCCGTTGTGAAAACTATAAACAAGAACAACAAAAGTATGGACAGATGACGAAGAAGATCAAAGAAGAAACGGCCGTACTGTAATCGTTCACAAACTTCTTGTGACGATCGTACGCATTGAGCCCTCGGATGTAAGATTGGTATTGCCTGAGAGGAAACGACCCCGTTATTCCATTTCATGTCCAAACCGTTCGGTCCCGAAGCGAATTCGCGGCTGGACCAAGAGGAGGAGAAGAAGAAGCAGACGAAGACTTACAGTTTCCTCTCCTCCCTGTCAAAGATTTCGGACTTGAGGGATCTGAGGGACGCCATCCTTTTATTCTCGACCGCGCGCTGATCGGAAGAGGGTTTTCACCCGAGCATGCTTCTGGGGATCGAAGGGTTTCTGTGAGGTGGGTTGTGCGTACACGAACGCGAGGGCTTTTTGGGCAGCGGCCACCCGGTGCCGCTCTTGCTGAGAGCAGTAGAACAGTGGAGCAGCAGCAGCAGCAGCAGCAGCAGCCGCCGCAGGCGGGCGTGATGAAGGAGATGCCCTTTTCCTTCTCCCTCGTCCTTATCCTGCGTTGTCAAGGCCCACGGGCGGTGGAAGGTTAGGAACTCGGGGGGTTGGAACTTGGAATGTTAGGGACGTTAAAAAGTTGCAAAGGGGGTGAAACTTAAAAACAACTTTTCTCCAAAGTCAATAAATACATAAGCGCTGTTCATGTGCGATTATTTTTTTGAAAATTTACTTCTATATCTTAAACATCAGGTGAAACAACTACTATACTCTTGTTTTTGTCACGTGTTTCATAATATTTTTATATTTTTAAAAAAATATGTCTCTATAGTCTATTCTTATAGGGTGTTTGGGAGCAGTTTTTTTTTAAAAATCTATTTCTATCTAAAAATTTATGTCGACATAATTTTTGATCTAAAATTTAAAATTGATAAAAATAACACTTTCTGTTTGACAGTAGTGTCGTAAATTTTAAAATTTGTATGGATGTGTTTGGCAGGGATCTTCCTCTCCTAGTTGCCTCCGGCAGTTGCACAGAGAGAGAGAGAGAGAGAGAGAGAGAGAGAGGGGAGGTCGCCGCAGGGAGGGGGCCGCCGTCGGGGGAGGTGAGGGGGCGCCGTCGGGGGGAGGGGAGGGTGCCGCAAGGGGGAGGGGAGCCGGAGCCGGAGCCGGAGGGGGGGAAGGGGAGGGGGGAGGGGTGCGCAGGGGGGGGAGCCGGCGCCGGGAGGGGGAAACCGTAGGGAGGGGGGCCTGCGCACTGGGGGGGGGGGGGGGGGGGGAGCCCGGCGTCGGAGGGGGGGAACCGGAGGGGGGCCTGCGCAGGGGGGGAACCGACGCCGGAGGGGGGACCTGCGCACGGGGGGGGAGGGCGCAGTGGGGGAGCCGGCGCCGGAGGGGGGAACCGGAGGGAGGAGGGCCTGCGCACGGGGGGGGGGGGAACCGGAGGGGGGGGCCTGCGCAGGGGGGGGGGGGGGGGGAACCGGCGCCGGAGGGGGGGCTGCGCATGGGGGGGGAACCGGAGGGAGGGGGCTGCGCACGGGGGGGACCCGGCGCCGGAGGGGGGAACCGGAGGGAGGAGGGCCTGCGCACGGGGGGGGGGAACCGGAGGGGGGGCCTGCGCAGGGGGGGGGGGGGAACCGGCGCCGGAGGGGGGGCTGCGCATGGGGGGGAACCGGAGGGGGGGGGCTGCGCACGGGGGGACCCGGCGCCGGAGGGGGGGGGCTGCGCACGGGGGGGACCCGGAGGGGGAGGCCGGCGGGGCGAAACGGGAGGGGGAGGGAGAGGGAGGGGAGGGCGGACGGCGGAGTGGGTTGCCGGGGAGGGGGGCGCGGGGGGAAGGGGGGGCCGGCGGGGGAAAACGGGAGGGGGATGGAGAGGGAGGGGAGGGCGGACGGCGGAGGGGGTTGCCGGGGAGGGGAGGGGAGGGCCGCAAGGGGAAGGGGGAGGCCGGCGTGGTGAAAGGCAGGGGGAGGGAGAGGGAGGGGAGGGCAGACGCGAGTGAGAGAGAGTGAGACGTGGTGAGTGTTTTAAAAAAAAAACTGGTCAAGTGTTGTTTTTTGTTTGAGGAAGATTTACACGGGAGTAAGTTGTCTCCCTAAAAACTAAAAGAGGTATGTCAAACAGGATTATAAGACCTCTTCCTCTTTTTTTTTAAATTGAGAGAAAAAAGAGGTAAAAAACTGTAACCAAACACCCCATTAATCTTTAAAATTAAAATTTATCTCTACATTTTTACAATAAATAAAATAATTATTTCTAAAAAATTCAGATGTATTATAATAAATATGATAAAAATAAAAATATAGAGATAATTTTAAAAAAAATTAAGAGATATAATAATATTTTTCTAAAAATATAAAGATAATTTTATAGAGCCATCACGACAACAGTCAAGAGTATTAGATGAACAAAGTGTCAGCGTATTCCTATTTTCCTTGATCAAAAGATTAGAGTAACACGTTAGCACTTGTCACGGTTTTGCTTCTGAATCCAATCCCAACAACATACTCATAATTTTCCTATTTAGACCGTTCTCTCCTTTTGTGCATCTCCCTAGATTTAGTCATCAAGATACCAATTAGATCTAAATTCTTGAAGAGTGGATAAGAGATTTAGTTTTTTAAGTTATTTATTAAATATTAAAAACTATTTTTACATAAAAATTTTATTAAATAAATTATAAATAATTTATTCATAAATATATATTAACATTCATATCATTATGTTAATTAAAAATTACTTAAATATTATGTAAGTGTGATTTTTTATAGTTTTTTGGACAAAAATAAGTGTTATATTTACAAATAAATATGATATTTTTCCATAATTTAAATTTACACAGTTATATCAGGGTTTGCCGACCCGGCCGACCCGGTCTCGACGCGGGACGGGTCGGGCCGGGCGGGTCGCACAGCGACCCGGTCCGCCACATTGGGCTCGCGACGCGTAGTTTTTTTATTTTTTTAAATTTGTAATAAATTTATTTTGAAAGATTAAATGTTATATATATTTAAAAATATTAGAATGTAGAGTTTATTTAAGATAATAGATCCATACTAAATTATACATAATTAATTATATAAAAATTACATATTACACCGCTTAATTAAACATCCTGAAGAGGCGAAATCTCGCGATGTATCCTGAGCGGGCTGTGGATCACCAGAAGATGAACTGCAAGACAGGGAAACGTATCAGAGGGCCCAGGGGGTTTCCCTGGGGAAGAACCCTCCGATGGCTAAGTCAGTAGAGCTGTGGTGGAAGCAATAATGGGGAGGAGAAAAACTGGCGCGCGAGATTCCTCTCCACCAGAGGGTGAAGCGGATTGCTCAGGAGTTTGGGTGTATGAGTACCTTAATGGCTCCTTCTTTCCACCAGAGGGTATCCCTGGTTTAAATAGTGCGCCGCCTTCAAGAGTCCTGCAAGCTGAGGGGTCTCCGGCGGGAGTTACGTCCTCAACGTGGGCTTTCATGGCCTTATCGTGGGAACGTTATCGCCTCGAAGTCCGGCGGCTTCTTGATTCCCCTGTCCGTTGGGGACTCTTAACGGCAGCACGAACGGATAATGTCTGATCTGGCCGAGCTTCTGAAACGCCAGCCCTGTCCGGGCGATGAGCATAGCTCGGCGAAAGAGGGGTCGGATAGGTCGGCTAATGCCTATCTCTCCCGGGCGGGGAAACGGCTTGGGCCGGACCCACCTTGTGACCTGACCATCACTCGGGCCCTCCGAGCCTAGGGGCCGCCGGGGAGAGTTGGTTCCTCGAGTATTTGTTCATTGGGCTTTTCTTTCCTGAGTGGGCCCTGTGGGCTGTCACTCAGGTGAGCTTGCCTCGTTGGACCCTGTTGGATCTTGTTGGGCTGCTCTTTGGGTGGGCTACAGAAATCCCCCTCTCCACATCCTATTATATATAATACATAAAAATTTATTTCAATTACTAAATATGTAAAAGTAAACAGTGACATAATAATGACATTCATTCATGAAGTATAAAATACAAAAACTCATTAATCATCGTCCATCTGTGAAACCCGAATCCCAAAACTCACTCATCCTCCTCATATGTGTAACCCGAATCCCAAAACTCACTCATCCTCATCATCAGTGAAGCTCGAATCCCAAAACTCATCATCAGATACATGAGACTGATCACCCGTATAATCTAACTCTATCCTAGTGGGTGGAGGTGCATGTGGGTGGGACTGAAAATATGTAACCATCTGCACAAATGATGGGTCGTGTGCTGCGGTGGAGGGTACATGAAAATCTGTAAAAAAAAGTCCTCACTACATCTATAGCTTCAATTCTATCATGTGGAGGAAGATCCTGCTCCGCCCTGTGCTCGTGGTGGAGGTACCCGGGACGTAGAAGAAGATGTCCTCGGTGTGCTACGAGAACCGTATCTATCCTGTAACTGTGTCCGAAAGAAATGTCGAACATCTCCCGGAACTCGGTCGCATGCACGAACATCGCGTCCCACTCCCGCAAGGTGCTCCGCAAACATAAATATATTTCTACATCATGAATTAAACGATATTTATATTATTTCTACAACACGAATTAAATAATATATCAATATATTTAATTCTACAACATGAATTAAATAAAAATTATATTTGTTCTACGACATGAATTCAACAATACATCAAAAATAATATTAAACAATGACAATCTAACAAGTTTTATTCTTATACTTTTTAAAATAAAAAAGATATAAAATTTTTAAAAATTAAATTCCCCCCCCCCAAACCGCCCTTGGCCCAGCCCCCCCCCCCCCAAACGGTCGCAGACGCCCACCCCCCCCGTCCCCCACGGTGGCAGACGCCCAACCCACCCCCCCCGCCGTCCCCCCACCGCCTGCCGGTGGCAGACGCCCAGCCCCCCCCCCCCGCCGTCCCCCACGGTGGCAGACGCCCCCCCGTCCCCCCACGGCCTACCAGTGGCAGACACCCAGCTCCCCCGTCCCCCCACGGCCTGCCGGTGGCAGACGCCCAGCTCCCCCGTCCCCTCACGGCCTGCCGGTGGCAGATGCCCAGCCCCCCCCCCCCCCCCCCCGTCCCCCCACGGCCTACCAGTGGCAGACACCCAGCTCCCCCGTCCCCCCACGGCCTGCCGGTGGCAGACGCCCAGCTCCCCCGTCCCCTCACGGCCTGCCGGTGGCAGACGCCCAGCCCCCCCCCCCCCCCCCCCCCCCCCCCCCCCCCCCGTCCCCCACCCCCACCTCCGTCCACCTCCGACCAGATCCGGCTGGCAGACGGCCTCCTCCCCCACCCCCACCTCCGGCCACATCCAGCGGTCGACGCCCCCCCTTCCCGACCCCCGATCATTTAAAAAAAAATTTCACCTACCTACCTCCGATCGCCGCCCTGAGCCGCCCAAAGCCGCCGGCCGCCGCTCTGATCGCCGTCCGCCGCCGCTGCACCGCCGTTCGCCGGTGGGAGGGATGGAGGGAGCCTCCCCCTTCGGCCCGTTAAATGGGCGAACCGTCCCGACCCGCCCGTACCGAGCCGGGTCCCGCCTCGCACCGGAGCGGTACGTGACGGGACGCACGGGACCTTGCGGTCCAGTGCGTCCCGTCCACGACCCCCAGCCCGTGCGACCCGGTGCCCGCCTGGGTCGGGTCGGGTCGTGCGGGTCGGTGCGGGACGGCAAACCCCGAGTTATATGTCTTCTAATATATTTTTAAGAATTTTTTTATAGATTTTCATTTAAAAATATTGTTTATGTAAAAAATTATTTGAGAAAAAATTCTTTTATAATCGAAAGAGTTGTTAATAAAAATCAAACATTTCGTTAAGGTAATACTAAGAAAGGAAATAAAAATGTGTTTAAGATAAGAAGAAGATTAGTCTACTTTTTTCAATAAAAAAAGGACTTTGATTTAGAGTTTGAGAAAAAACGAGATAGCTTTCCCATCCAAAGAACAAGAAAGTTTTCATAGGCTCGTAGCCATTTATTTGTTTTTTTCCTAAATGACGTAGGGGGGGGGGGAAGCAGAGGAGAGACCTCCGTTCACTTTTACACCCACATTTTCGTATTATTTTAAATATATAAATGGCACGTTCGTTTTCACATTTTAAATGTGAATCGGCTTACGAGGATGGCAAGGGCACACTATTTTATTATGGCACGTGAATTGCATGTTCGTGCGAGAGAAGTTTGGGTGCAATAGTCTTTCCACCACTTCTTTCTCAGGGTCCCATGAATTTGGATATTATATTTCCCATTTTTTTACCCGCAAGAAATATTTGAACTTCTCACGCTCTTACATTTGGATGTAAAAATATAAATACAGCTATATTTATCACAAAATTTACTGTAAACATAGTTAGAAATGAATTCATCGCAACCTCACCCTGAGTTTATCATAAACTCAAAAAAAATTTATAAACATATTTTTCATAAAATCAGTTAGCTAATTTATGCTGGCGACTCTGTCCCTACTATGGTTTGTCGACTCGGTGCGGATCATTTCGACTCGCACGACTCGACTCGACCCAGGTCGTTTGCGGGACGACTAGGTCATAAGTCGTCACCGAATCGTCTCATTAATTTAATAATATATTATATATATAAAGTATATTTTTTTATTTTATTCTAGTATATATATATATATATATATATACTCTTTTTTCTTTAGATATAGGACGGGATGGATCCAGACGGACCGAGTCGGGAACGACCTGACCCGACCCAGGCCGAGATCGAGTCGACTAGATCTCGCGAGTAGACAAACTTTGGTCCCTACACCGAATTTATCATATATTTACTTATGTTCGCATAAAATAACTAAACACGAGTTAGTAAAAATATATTTAAAATAAATAAATGTAGGACACAATATTTTTTAAATTTTTTTTTACTTTTTATTCCCACAAGATGTACTTGAAGGTTTTTCATGGGTTGCATCCAGGGAACCCTTAAAATGCCGCCACACACTCGAGGGGGCCGAAGCGAAACCAAGGACTCGTAGCAAATATGTTTCGTATTATTCCGAGTAGGGAGGGCAAGACGAAGAAGCGGAAAGAAAGGGGGACCTGTGCCTTTGCGCTCTGTGCCGCAGCCGTGATGGGCGTTTCGGATAACAAATCGGGCGAGGCGGAGGGGAGCGGCATGGGGTGATCGGAGGGAGCCTCCGCGGGCCTCCACGCCAACAAATTCAGAAGGTTATCTCGTCGGGATTGGGAAATTTCCGCCGGATTTGATGTTTTGTCGAGGGATTCCTAGGGGTTTTTTAGACATCCGATTGAAATGGTTCGTTGAGGACTATCTTGCGTCCGCTGTTGATTGAAACTGATAGGTTCTGCGTCGGCACTGGTTGGCGCAAGGTGATCTCTCAGCTCCTCCCCCTCCCTTTCTGTTATCGTTCATTTTTTTTAAAGAAATTGGGTTTTTTTGGATAATTACGAGAAGAATTTGTATTTTTTAAATGCTGGAGATTGGTGATGCTATTGGCACATTTGTTCGGTTGGGATGGGGGATGTTAAGAAGGGAATTAGGGTTCCGGTGAGGGGATATTGGAGTTACGTAGGTCTCTGCTGGGTGCGCATTGTTGTTGCGGTGAACGAATCCCGTCGACCCTTTCGTCTGTCTTCCGAGTTTTGTTTTTTGTGTTCTAAATTCCCGCGGTGTTGCTTGCAACCCTACCCCACCCCCTCTCCCCGGCCGGTGTGGGGCCCTTTGAACTCAGTTTTTGACTTGAATGGGGTGCTTGGCTGTGTGTGGAGGCTTGGGAATATTATAGTATGGTCATGTTTCTTACCGGAGTCCATGGAGAAATAGTTTTATACTGCTTGTTAATTGTCTTTTTACTTTCCCGTCACCTTCCTTTATTTTTTCAAACATTAATTGACGCATGCGTTTTATGGCTCATACCTCAAATGTTCATTAGTGTTAACATTTCTGAATTTAATTCCAATCTATCACATGACAAAGCCTCGTTTTTCTTGCTTCATCTTCTTCCTTTACTTTCCAGTGTTTATTTCTGACCGAGAATCTCATCGCTGTCCTAGTTGGCTTGGGAAGAGCCGGTGCTAACTGGAATGAGAAGGATGCCTTCAAAGTCTGATAATGGAGAATCCATAGAACCTGGTGCAGTTGTTGGGTTACCGGCCATGGTAGGCTCCCAGCCACTGTGGCATGGCGCTGGGTATGGTGCAGTCTCCCCAAATGCATCACATGGGAGTGCATCTGGATCCCTTCAGTTCGATGATTTGGATGGGAGCGAGGGGGCAAGAGGAGATGAGCAATCACAAAACGACAATGACACAAGTGAGGCCGATGGCATCATCAAAGTCTTTCAGAATAGGGCAACGCAAACAGGTTTGTTTTATGATGTTCAGTTCAAGACCTCTGATTCCATCTGCGTTGATTTAAGGGCTCATTGATTTTATTTAGATAATAAAGGCCCTGAAAGCTCCTTTTCTCTCCACTGCATTCCATGCAATGTAATCAATTTTTGATCATTTTTTATAAGCTCGTAATCTCATAGACAAGGTATCAGTTACTTGAAAAGGTGAATACTCTTGAACCAGTTGTCAAAAGATAGTTTTTACTGTCAGTTTAAAGTGCAATGCATGTATCAACATCCAATTGCAGTTTTGCGTGCCAGATGTAGGTGAGTGACTTGATAAACATGATGCCTTGACGCGGTTCCTTAATCCCATCCCCATGCATCCTCATCACGGGTTTGGGCATTTGGACATTCTAGATCGATTCATTGCATCCGATTCCATCCAATCATTGCATAGAATGTATGCTCATTCAAATTTGGAAATCATATGTTTGTTTCATTTATTTTGCATGCAATTCTATTACTCTGTACAAGTAATTGTTTAATTCTTAAAGAAAAAATGAAAGATATAAGAGCTTTACCATGGTATGGAATTACAATTTTGGATCCTAACTTTGGATATTTAAGGGTAGCCCTCCAGGCCAATTTTTTTATAGGGAAAGTTACAAAAATGGGTGATTTTTTTTAAATGTCGAATAAGGGCACTGCAAGATTCAAATAACCAAAAAGAGTATTATAATTTCTTAAAGGGTCCTAAACACAAGTTTTTCCTGAAGTAACCCACATCTCTGGGAACACTTTCGTTATCACATTTTTAAACCCCCCCTCCAACAATAGCTTTGATAACAGAAAAGATTAGCTGTCCATTGCATGACGGAAACTAGTTTGTGGGTTAAGGAACATGTCCTTGCACAATCTACGGTCTTCTTACCAAAAAGTATGTATCTTTACCTGTTTTTAAACTTTGAATTGGAGTATTTCATCCGAAACTTTATTACGTCTCAAAGTTGTTAATGTTTTGGCTGCAGCACACTACCTGACGATATCTCCCTCTTATTTACACACATTTCTTATCACCCTGTACACTATTTTTCATCATAGTTGAACACGTTATTTAATTATCTAATTATCTGCCAACATCACGGAAAGTACCTAAGAGATGCTATCTTAGAGAAATAACAAAATTTTAGATATTAAATTTCAAAAGTATTGGTGCCTCTTTTAAAAAATATTAAAAGATAAAGGCCTTTTTTAGATATTAACTTCTGAAATAGTGATTTTTTTTATTTAAAATACTAGTGCTCTTTTCAGAAATCATAAAGCATAAATGCCCTATTTAGATATTCTGTAAAGAAGAGTGTAAAAGTCATATTATACATGATTTGGAGTAAGATAGTATTTTTTTCTGATGCTTGTGGGTATTTTAGGTATCACGCTAAGGAAAAGGATAAGATTTGTCCTTTATGGATATGAAATCGAGGAGGAATGACCTTTTAAGTTATTCTGAAATGAGGGTGCCCTCATTGGAAAATTTTAAACTTTTTTACCCATTTCAGTAATTTTCCCTTTTTAATATTTGAAATTGGCATCTCTCATATTGTGAAAATTGACTAAATCCATGGAGATCCCACTTTTGTATATTTATTGACAGCAATCTGACTCACTTGTAGATGTTCGTAGGTAGAATCTCTCAAGTCTCAACAATGGCCCTCTGGTTGCCTTTAGTTATATAAGATACCCTTTTTCAATAGTTCTGAAAATTGGCCAAGTCCCGAGCCTAAGCCATTTGTGTATCCAATGGCAGTCTTTCCCCAAGTTCTCCACATACCCCTAAAAGTTCACGAAAATCCTCAAATTGTCCAAATATTCTTGAACTATCTAAAACCAGAAAATCTGTAGACTATAAAACTATAATTTTATCAGTTGTATTATTTGATATATAAGGATCAGATTTGCATTCTTATTTTCAAACATTTTTTTGGATGATCAGATGAAAGCTTTGAAGACGAGCAAGAAGATCTTCATCCTGTCTCCCCTGCCATGAACCCTGTTGCAGCTGAAAACTTTGTGCCACAAATTCAGTTGGAACTTGATCACCCAATTGTGGAAGTTCTTTCCTTCTCCATTTTGCCAGAAGTCACTGATTTTTTTCTTCAAACACATTTTATGTAGTTGATGAAAATTGATGATTTCTTATGTGCATTATGGTATGTTATACCGCTCATGTTTCCAGGTATCTGTCCCATATCCAAACTCCAAGACTTATTACAGTGGGCTGTTGAGTGCTTATGGAGCTCATACTCTGGTAAGTAAACTTCTGTGTCTAGTAAGAAATGACGAGCTCTGTTTAATTCTGCTTGTTTCAGTGTTGTATTTTCCTTATCTGTTTCTTCCTTGTGGTTTCGAAATGTGAATGACAACTTCATGGCTGATTGTCATTTAGTACTGTACAGGTACATTCCCAATTGACTGTAATGCCTCATAGACGTGTGCCTTTGCCTCCTGCAATGACAGAAGAACCTGTCTACGTGAATGCCAAGCAATACCATGGAATTCTAAGGCGCAGACAGTCACGTGCAAAGGCCAAGCTTGAGAAGAAAGTGGTCAAGGTTCGAAAGGTATATCCGTATAAAATTTGATTGTATTTAACCCTAATGGTTGTACTCTTTGATTTATTGTAGTGCCTTAGTCCTCACAAGGAGGAGGTGGTGTCTACAAAGGCTATCCCCCACTCTCGATTCTTCTACAATCCAAATTCTTTTGGAGGTGAAAGGATCGACTGATTCTCCAAACGTAGAAGTTTAAACTTCATGTTCCCAAACAAGATCTTAGACGAGATGACACCCTAGTAATAATCCACTCCTCCCTTTTCTTGAGGATTGGACAGGGCCAGTGAGACAAAGAAGTGAGCGGTGGAAAAATGTGTGGGTCCAGGTTTGTGGGTTTCAAATAACATAACAGGGTATTTGGGCTCAGTTGAGATGGGCTTAATTGTTTTGTAGTTTGGACTGAAAGGAGGATCGTCCTGGCACCAAATATGAGATTATTTTTGTAGGTTTGTGGCTGGTGGGTTGTCTTGGGATTTTGATTCAGTCTAGAAAGTTGTACTAGGATAGATGGGTGCTGGTTTTGAAGATTCATCATTTATTCCTTGTCCACAAACGCAATGTTTTATCGGTTGTTCTTTCTCATGGGAAACAATGAGTGCAGTGACTGTCACACTTGCCATTTAAAAGGGGTGGCATTGTGTCAACCATGGATGTATGAGTCACATGGTTCGGGCATTTGTGGGCAAACTATACTTATAGGGTCAAATATTTGCTATTTCTTTTTATTTATATTTAAAATTATCTATAACAATTGTTTGTCACATGGTATCGGGGGGCAACATGCGGTGGGGAGGTGCTTCGGAAGTCGCCTCTAGTGCGAACTGCACATCCCTTGGCAGCATGGTCCCCCCCGCCATCGTTGGAGCCTGCGAGGGGACTTCCGGTGATCTGATGAAGGCAGCCGTTTCACGGAATTCTCTAGTGGGCCGCTGTGTTTCCAGTGTGGGAGGAGAGGCCACCTGCAGCGTGCCTGCAGCTCTCCGGTGGAGGAGAGGGCAGGGGGTTCTAACGCTCTTGCGCGGATGTCCTCAAGAGCACTCCAGGATGAGCCGATGCAGTGTGTAAGGGAAGGGGCTGTCTTGAGCTGGATCCTTTGCCGGCGGACCTTATGTGTAATCGGATATAATGGCTTAGAAGATGTCTATGGGTAGCTCCGACGGAGGGGAGGGTGAATGAGGCGAGGTTCAAGATCATGCTGGATGGTGGAGGTGATAGGGTGGACGGGTGGGTAGTCTCCCAAGTGAGTAAAGGGAGCTTCCTGGCCATTAGCCCTAGTGCAGAGTCTAGGGAGGAAGTGTCAAAGATTGGCTTTGCTTTGGTCGACGGGATCCTTCTCGAGCTATCCAAGTGGATGGTGCAGAGGGGAATTGTTTCGGCTCTGAGGGAGTGTCGACTCCTGATCCAGCTGATTGGGGTCGCTCTCGTCCTGTGTGATGAGCTTGGAGCTTCACTACTTGTCAGGTGTTTTGGAGTGGTGGAGCCTGGATCGATCCAACGAGCGTTGGATGGGGAAATGACAATGTTGGAGGCAAAGGCTAGTGTCAGCAGCGCGAGGACAGTCCCATCTATTAAAACAGTGGACATTGGCAGCCATCGTTTTTCGGTACACGTCAAGTGCGGCTAGAGTTGCATAAGAGGTGGTTAGAGGCATCCAAGATAGAAGATGGGTATGGAGCTGGGGTACGGAGGAGACAACCACCGCTCCAAATCAAATTTAAATTTCGAATGGATGGGCCGAGGGAATAGTTCTGGGCGTAAGAATGGGCCGCAGGCGAGCCAGCTGGGCTCAAGGCAGCCTGCTTCGCACAGTCCATTTGGAGGGGACCCGACTTGGATCGCACCTACTCGTCAGGTATGTCCAATGGATCCGTTAGCAGCCCGGGTCCCATTATGACCTGTAACTTACCCTAATCCGAGAGTCACGGGAGTAACAAGTTTGACGGACCCGTCATTGTTCTTCTCCCCTGTCAGATAGCTGCTTCGATTCAATCCCCACTGCAACGCTGCTCCAGCTCGGTCCCAAGCCGTCAGCGACTGCCTAATTGGCCCCCCTATGGCAGGGGCGAGGAGCCCACATCTCTCGACGTCAACATGGGTGTCAGAAGTCTACTCTATGGCGTGCTTCAGGGGTGATCGTAAGCTTCATCGAGACACGTGCAGAGGCCATCTTCGTCTTTGAGGTTGTACTCAAAACCCCCCATTGTTGCTCTGGGGCAGGTCTTCTAAGGAACTCGGTTGGGAGGGGGGTGCGTCAGCGTCAGAAAGGTGTTGAGTTCGGTGCAAGTATTCAGAGGGGGGGGGTGAATGAATATAGCCTATAAAAACTTTAACCCAATATAAAATTTCGCTCAATTAGAATTTCGCTCACTCAACAGATTAAACACTTAGAACAAAATCTGATCAAATCATCTAATGAACCTGTGATCAAACACTTGGAATGCCCCTATGCAAACATCTAGCGGAAGCAAACCATAAGCAATCAAACCACAATGCAAGAGGGGTTTTTAGGTGGTTCGGTCCTCCAGACCTACATCCACCCCACACTCAACCCGAGTGTGGCTTCCTGCTGACTCATAGCTTGAACAGCTGGGCATCACAGCTTGCCTTACAACCGCTGGGCAACACAGCTTGCCGTCCGAGGAATCCTCCTCGCCCCGTTGAGCAACACAGCTTGCTGTCCAGTGGAATCCTCCACTGCAAACCGCTGGGCAATACAGCTTAGCCGTCCAGAGGCAGCACCTCTGCAATCCGCTGACTAACAGCTTGAACAAAGATGTAAAATAGAAAACAGAAAATAGAACAAGACATCAATCGGAAGGCTGTAAGCAATGAAGCACAATGTGGCTCTTAAAGAGCTGGATGGCCTGGATTTGATCCACGGTCCATCAAGAACAGATCTCCCTCGATCTCACTCTCTTTCTTCACTCTCTCTCTTTCTCTTTCTTCTCTACTGCACTTTTCTTCTTCTCTCGATCTCTGTTCTCCTTTTCTCTCTTTCTCTTTTTCTTCTTCACACTCTGCTCGAGCTCTCTATCTCTTTCTCCTTCTTCTTTCTCTTCTTCTTCTGCTCTTCTTTCACTCTCTCTGTCTTCTCTTCTCTGGCTTCGATCACGATCGGTCTTCTACAGAGGATGAAGACTCGTATATATAGCAGCAGCAGCAGCTAGGGAGATAGGGCGTGTGCTTCCCACGCCTTCCGTCCAGAAGATTCCTCCTCGGATCACGTGCTCAGCACCCACCTCGGATCACGTGTCAGGTGCCAGCTTCGGGTCACGTGCCCATTCATCAGTACGCTCAGCAACTGGAGTTAGATGGCGTCAATCCACTTGCTCCAAGGAGTTGACGCACCCTTCAGAGATCTTCAACCTTTTTTTAACTGCTGCGTCGACGCTTCCAACCCGTGGCGTTGACGCATTGATGCGTTCCAGTGAGCAGGTCTTCAGCAGATAGACGTGCTGCGTTGACGCTCTCAGTATGCTGCGTTGACGCATGGAGCTGCAGCGTCGATGCTGCCAATGTACTCCAGAGGCTGCAATAAGGGATACTTGAACTGCTGCGTCCACGCTACTTGATCAATGCGTTGACGCACCAGAGTAATCCACAAGCTTCTTTCTTGATTGTTTGAACTACTGCGTTCACGCCACTTGATCAAGGCGTTGACGCATTGGTGTGTTCCAGCAGCGGAAATTGGATGGCTTCAGCCCTCTTGCTTTAAGGGGTTCATTAGCCTCTTCAGTCTCTATCAGACAGCTGAAATGAAGTCATCAGTTCTAAGTTTATGCATTGCATTGTATAGACTTTGCTGTGAAGGTAAAGGCTAAAGCAATGTACAAACTTTATGATACTTAGATGAAAAACAGGCGATGTATAGACTTCATAATACTCAGATGAAGACAGGCGCTGTATAGACTTCATGAAACACAGCTGAACACACGCGGTGTATAGACTTCATGAAAATCAGATGAACACATGCGGTGTATAGACTTGATGTGTTCACTGGTGGATGTACACACTTGCCCACTGTACAGACTTTGATGCTTATATGCAATGAAGAGACTTCGCTGAATTAGAATGCAGTGTACAGACTTTGAATTATAGGGACTTGTGAACAACCAATGTGTAGACTCTTCACTCGACAGGCTGACAATGCATGTACTTGCTCAGTGTATGGACTTGATTAAAAGATCATGCAATGTATATACTTCATGTTATGAAGCAAAGAATACACTTAGCTGAAGACTGCCAGTCGATGTATAGACTTGGAAAGCTGAGGCCAGTGTATAGACTTGCCACCGACCAGTGTATGGACTACCTCAGCCTGAGGCACAGTATGGACATCAACTCTGCACATCGAATGTATGGACTTCAAGTGTGAAGACCATTGTATAGACTTTGAATGTGAAGACCAATGTGCAGACTTGGAACGCCTGAAGACCAGTGTCCAGACTTGGAATCAATGAAGGCGTTGGCTGTACAGACTTGGCCAAACAATCCGATGTAGAGACTTGAGGCATGGAGGCCAATGTGCAGACTTGGAAAGTTATGACCATTGTACAGACTTCACCTCGTGCCAGCTACCGTGAAGGAATGTATAGACTTAACAGTCTCCCTGGCTGTACAGACTTGACCAAAGCAAAGGCAATCGGATGTATAGACTTTAGAGGATGCAGACTCTGTATAGACTTCAACTCAAACATGCATAATGTAGTCTGATGTGTAGACTTTGAAACGTGAAAGCTACAGTGAAGGAGTGTACACACTTGACCAATTCAAAGGCGAGTCGAGTGTACAGACTTAATGCGTTGACGCTGTAACATGAGCCAGTGAAATGCGTTGACGCTGTACAGACTTTGCCTAAGACGCTGTACACACTTAGCCTAAGACATGCATGAACTGACGTTGTATATACTTAACCAATGTAATGCACTATGAATGTATGGACTTACATGAGATGCTCATTGAGACGCTCAATGTATACGCTTCAAGCCCAGTGTATAGACTCTCAGCCATGAACAAAACGTGAAGCACACTAATGCAGGAATGTATAGACTTGGAAGTCTATGTGCATGACAAAACCAATGTATAGACTCTGAAATGCAAGCGATGCAGCAATGCTTAGACATTGGGCTTTACCCTGCAGTGTATAGACTTTGCTACCCAAACAATCAATGTTCTGATGGGTCGACGCATCAGCCAGGGTGGGTCGACCCACTACTGTTCAGACTGTAGATACATGCAGAGACATGATATCTGACAGAATGCAATGCATATATATAAAGAACAAATGCCATCAATGCTAAACATCATCATTCATGTTGCTATCATATGCAGAATGTTCAAGAATAAGAATGCACAGAAATGCACTTTGTTTATTGCAATCATCAAAACACAATAACATTGCTATCAACAAAATACAATATCAAATGCACTCACTGTCTTGCTATCATTAAAACCAAATAGCATTGCTATCATCAAAGCAACATAGCACATGCTTGTGCCTAAGAGGCACAACAAAAGGCCCTTTGCTACACTACATCTGACCCAGCTGCACGCTTCGGGTAAGACCTTGTCGTCCACTCTGCCTCAGACAAGGGCCTCTCTTTACCCGCTGCGGGGAACATGGGAGAGGGCATATTCTTTGACATCGAGGAAGTCATCGGGAATGAAGGAGGGGGCCTTAAGGATCCACTTTATAAGGGGGAGTCCCCGGTCAGGGAGGAACGGTCGGACAGTGGGGGCCAACTGGTGATGAAAGGTCTGGGGAGGGAGGAGGTCAAGGAGCTGGTGGGGGTGCTGGAGAAAATGACAGAAGCGCATGTTAAAGAGTTGGCGGAGAAGGTAGGGGTGTCGTTCACCAGCTAGAGAGAGACATCAAAGGGCTATTTATGAATGTCCAAAAGTAGTGGCTACTATTGATGGCGAGGGAGATTAAGGGAGGGAAATATGCAAAGATGGGGGACAAAAGCGGGGAAGGAGTGTTGGGGAGGGTGAGTGGTTAGGGGGAGGGAAAGACATAAAATAAATCCTTGCCACGGTGAGGGTTGTGTCGTGCAATGTGAGGGGCATCTGTAGGAAATAAAAGAGAAAAGTGGCAAAGGACCTCGTGAAAAGATGCAAAACAAATATCCTTTGCTTATAGGAGCTGAAATGTGAGGGAGATGGGGAAATCATTATGAGGGAGATAGGGGGTGTGAGATTGACTAAGGGGGTGTCCTCTCCTACAGGGAGAGCAGGGAGCATTATTTTGATGTAAAATGAGTTTGAGGTGGAGGGGGTCGAAGAATTTAGACATATTGGCAGAGGATCCTTCTCCCTCTCCTTCTGCAACACCAAGGATGGCTTTTTGTAGGACTTTATCGGAGTACATGGGTCATAGAGCAGGGAAGAAAAGAAAGTACTCTCGGACAACCTTCTAAGTGGCCACAATAGCTCTGGCCGTCCATGGTGTGTAGGGGGTGATTTCAATGCAGTTGCCTCTCAAAACGAGAGCTCAAGTGAATCTCCCCCTTTAAGGGAGATGGAGGACTTCAAAGAGTTTATCGCCGGTAGCACTGATTGATGTTCACACCTCGAATGTCCACTTCACGTGGTCTAATTTGAGAGCTTACCCATCCCTTTCCAGACTTGATAGATTCATTGCCTTCATTGAGTGGGAAGATCATTTCCCTGATATGGAAACTCTAGCATTAGCTAGATTGGCATTGGATCACAAGCATATTTTGCTCAAGACAAGCTACTGGCAGGTGAGGAAAGCTCAATTCATGTTGGAAAGATATTGGTTCAAAGAGGATGACTTTATGGACACCGTCGCCAGACTGTGGAACTCCCACAGGCAGGAAGAGGCTGCTATGACCAGACTAGTTGGCAAACTGAAGTACTTAGCACAAGAGGTCACTAAATGGGGGGCCAACAAGACACTCTCTGGCAAGGCAACTAAGGATAGGATACTGGAGCAATTGGAGGGTCTTGACGCTTTAGAGAAGGCAGGGCTACTGGATGAGCTGGATAGGTTGTAGCGGGACAAACTCAAGGCAGAATATGAAGATATCCTTGCGAAAGAGGAAGTGTACTATAAATAGAGATCTAGAGAGAAGCGGGTCAAGGGAGGGGGATAGGAACACAACCTACTTCCAAAGGATTGCATCAAGAAGAAGGAGACTCAATTGCATTAAGTGCTTAAGGGATGGACACCAACTTATCACTCAACCGGAGGTCATTTTGAGGCATACCAGGCACTTCTATTCCCAACTCTTCACTGAAGAAGAGCTATGCAGACCATTGATTGCTGACGACCTTCTTCCTCGTCTTACGGAAGCAGAGAGCTTTTCTCTCTCTTGCCCTTTTGAAGATGAAGAGGTCAAGAAGACTATCCTCTCTTGTCGAGGACAAATCTCATGGCCCGAATGGATTCCCTATGGTCTTCTTCCATCAGTGTTGGGATATTATCAAAACAGACCTGCTACGTTCGATTTGGGAATTCCAAGTAGGAAGGGCTCACTTGAGAGGCATCAACAAAACTTTGTTTATCCTTATCTCAAAGAAGTAGCAGTGTTGGGACATCATCAAAACCGACCTGCTTCATTCGATTTGGGAATTCCAGGTAGGAAGGGCTCACTTGAGAGGTATCAACAACACTTTGCTTATCCTTGTCTCGAAGAAGTAGGGTGCTGACAACTTGAGGGACTATAGGCCCATTAGTATGCTAAATGGGACCTATAAAGTCATTACAAAGCTGCTGACTATGAGAGTGGTAATTGTCATGGATAGAATCATTGGTGACTATCAGGAGGTTTTCATCAAAGGGCAGATCATACAGGAGAATTTTATAGTTGTTCATGAGTGTCTATATGCAATGAAGGCATAGAGGAAGAGAGGGTTGGTGCGTAAGTTTGACTTTGAGAAAGTTTATGATAGAGTTAGTTGGCAGTGGTTGTTGTATGTTCTCAATAAATTGGGTTTTCATGATAGATGGATTGGTTCGAGCCTGTACCTCATTAATGGTAAATTTTCACCTTCCGCAGTGGCAGGGGGTTCAGACAAGGGGACCTAATGTCCCCACTTCTTTTTTATTCTAGTGGAACACATTTTGAGCAATATGTGGATGAGAGCTGAGTCTCTACACTTAATAAAGGGGTTCCAGGCTACCCCCTAGGTCAATTCATCACTCTGTTGTAGTATGTGGATGACACCATCCTATTCATGGCAGAGAACAAGAAGCAGTTGTATACTATCAGACTGGTGCTAGAACTTCTACAGGAGGTGAGTGATTTCAAGGTAAATTTTGACAAGAGTCAGGTTTTGGGTGTGCACATGGAAATGAGAACCGTCAGGAGAGCTGCTCTTATTTTGGGCTGTTTGGTCAGAGAGTTCCCAGTCACCTACCTAGGACTTCCTTTGTTTCCTAATACCTTGAAGTGAGAGGTTGGCAGACAGTGGTGTAGAGATTTCAGTCCAGACTAATAAGCTAGAAAGGATAGCTACTCTCCTTCAAGGGGTGCTTGGTGTTGTGTAGGTCTGTTCCAGATAGCTTACTTGTTTACTTCCTGACCACCTTCTAGATCCCTCTGTCCCTCTGTCTGTGACAAGGAAGCTCTATCTAGGCTACCTTTTTCTGGCATGGCAGCGAAGGGAGAGGTAGAGGTTGGCATGACATTGCTTGGGGAAGAATTTGTAAAAGCAAGGAAGTGGGAGGTTTTGGTATAAAGAACATCAGAGATTTCAATCTTGCTCTCCTGAGCGAATGGTTATGGAGGCTTGGCAAAGAGGCGAAGGGACTTTGGGCTTCAATCATACAACATGATTACTACAACAGAGCGAGAGTCTGGGATTTGGTCATGTCCCCTCAATATAGCACCTCTCACCTTTGGAGGGGTATCCTGAGGAGCCTAGATTTCATCAAGGCTGGTGTCAGAGTGAACCAGGGAAATGGGTAGAAATGTCTATTCTGGGACAACATGTGGTGCTTAAAGTATCCTCTCGAAGTGAGTTTTCCACAGTTGTTTGTTATCGCCTTGGACCCCTTGGCAGCAGTGGCCCAGGCATTCGACGCATAGTCTTCAGGGGGAAGCTGGACACCAGTGTTTAGAAGACATCTACGGGAGGAGGAGAT